>CM024953.1:39587557-40187557 GCA_014282245.1 Rhododendron simsii | reverse complement strand
TATATGTATATATACAATATTATATGTATATATATCTATAAACTCAACAACAAAACCCACCTCGTGTTCACCCACGCCCCTACCCAACCACAATCCCAACCTTTGCAACCCATCATCTTCTCCGTCTGCCAACGCCGAAGCCGCCGATCATCACCACTTTGTCTGTTCGTCGTCGATCTCGCTCTGTTGAGTTTTCTGGCCGTAACCTCTTGCTCCAATCAGTCCGGTATCTCTCTCTCTCTCTCTCTGTCTCTCTCTCTCTCTGTCTCTCTCTCTCTCACTGTGTGTATGTATGCGTGCAATTGTGGGTGTATCGTTGGTGAAAGGAAAGAAAAGGCAAGGGCAGAGCAATCATTCAACCGCCCCGCATGTCGTTACAAATCCACCCTGCGGGTGAATTACAAATCCGAAGTCGCCAAATCCAAGTAGGTTTTTTGCCAGCCAAAGATCGAAAATGAAAAAGGGAGGAGATGTAATCCGGCCGCGTCATATAACTGGGGGGCTAATCCCTCATCCAAACAGGCCGTTAGAGCATCCGCATCAGACTCAATAAATTTTGGATCAAATTACATATAAAAAGTCACTTTCTATTTTAATTATTCACTTTTTTAAGAGTATACTGCATCAGACTCTCTATCCTAACTTTATTTTATAAACTACTCTTTCTTTATACTTATATTTTTCAATTTAAATGTTATTTTTATTTTTAATTTTTGTAATTGTTATTTGATGGCAAACAACTGTTCATAAGCAATCTTAAAAAAATTAAAATACTCCAATTTTCTTTTTGTTTGAAACGATGTGAAAATTTTATTTTTCTAATCATATTATTCTAAAAAGTCATACAGTAATTATTTTTTTGTCTCTAGAACTATGTAAAGCAGAAACTTGATTATGAGAATCTTAAAGACAAATATTAATTATGACCCTTTAGAATAAAATGATTAAAAAAATAAGATCTTCGAACCGGTTCAAACAGATAAAAAATTGGAGCACTTAATTTTTTAACCATAGTTTTTAATATATAAATAGTCTAAAAAAATTAAATACTCTAATTTTTAATTTGTTTGAACCGGTGCGAAAATTTTATTTTTCTGATCATTTTATTCTAAAGAGTTATAATTAATATTCGTCTCTAGGGCTCTCGTAATCAAGTTTCTGCTCAATAGGATCCTATAATCTTTTTAAATACAAAATATTGCGTGGTTTGATGAACAGTGCCTATCTGAATGAAAAAAGGCACCGTAGCAAAACTACAACTTTTGTAAAGTAGAAAGGACGAAAGCATGGCTGATGCATGGGAGTTTTGGGGGTTTGGCTGTTTATTATTATAGCATAAAAAGACAAGTAAAGAGGGAGATGTGGATGCTCAATTTTAAACTTTAAGGTGGTTAAGTTAAAAAAATAAAAATGTAATTTGCCCGGAAGATATCTACTGTTTTTTTTTTTGGGTGCAAAAGTATAATTTGAATCCTTGAATTTATCAATGGTAATTTTGGATTCTCCGTTCTTCAATTTAATTTTCAAAAGACATTTTGGACCGATTTAGTTTATAACTTCTAATATAACTATAGTAAAAGATAAACATCAATTAAAAAAATATAAGGCCCCCAAACGGGCCCTAAGTTAACCTAGATCAGGGAAAGGAAAAAAAAACCCATAACGGGGTAAAAACAAACAAAACACGAAGCCCCCGTGGGTGCACCGGAACTCCGCATTATAGGCTCGAGTCGCTCGGACCGACTCAACTCTTTTTTCTCTTCACTCACGAACTGGCGGCAGCGTATTGCAGTGAGAGCCTATTAGTTTGTGCTTTTAACCACATGGTCCACATCCAACGGTCACACGGACTGCTTCCGTTTTCCCCTAAGGCGGTGGCCTGTGCCCCCTCTGCCCCTCTCTCTCTCTCTCTCTCTCTCTCTCTCTCTCTCTCTCTCTCTATAACTTGGTCACCGCCTTACATCAACTTGAATGTCGGGATCGCAGAGGTTATTCTGCGTTTTCAATCTCAGACTGTCGTCTTCTCCTCCTCCTTCCTCACCTTCTTTCTCTTCCAGAACCTTCCTCTTCTCTCACTCCCCTCCCTTCCACTCTCGCTCGCTCCGTTTCCTCACCTCGCTCTGCCGTCCAACCATGCCGCACAACCAGGTACCGTGCCCTAACATCTCTCATCTTTTTGTGCGCGACGAGTTTATCTCTACATATACGTAGTAAAGACAATAAGAACGACCGAACTCGTCTGTTTTGTGTTTGCAAATATGATTGACTGATGGTGCATTGTTCGTTGTGATCGCTGTTGTATTACTTGATTAGTCGTTGGCGGGAGACGGAGATGTCGCACCACGTTCCGCTCGTAGGCGGTGGCCGTGTGCGCACGGGGTGGTGCCCGAGGCCGGGCGGCAAGGCGGAGTGTTGGCAAGGCTGAGTGTTCGGCCAGCTCGGCCTCGAGCCCACCCCGCGCGCAAAACGGCAGACCATGAGCGGAATCGTGACGCCACGTGATGTCACGGTTACACAAAATATTTTGGCATTGATAGAACCGCGTCAGTCAATTTTTGTGTTGTAATGAAAACGGAGAAGTTAAGGAACGTTTTTTAAATTGGCAGTGACGCGATATTTGAAAAAGGTTAGTGTTGGATTTTGATGATGTCTATGGAGCGGATTCGAATCCTGGCTTCGAATGGTTGACAATGAGAGAACATGGTATAATGCAAGCGGTGATGATATTTGCATTAGAAAATTAAGTTGGTGACCTTGTTATAAAGGTTGCAGTGAGCAAGATTCTTTAGTTTTGTGATTGTGGAATCGTTTGAGATAGTTCGTTATTTGTGTAAGAGTTCCATCACACTCCTTTGAGTCATTGTTTTTGGCAACTCTTGGACAGGTAGAATTCAGAACAATCTTAAAATTGCTGATAATCAAATTAATGGTTCGTCATTCGGGCTTCAGCTCATTCCTACATGCAAATGTGGCAACAAGCTTGCCCGCCGTGTTTGTTGTACTAATGAGTGATCGTCAAGTAGTGTGCTGATTAGGCCTTTTTTTTTTTGGTATCATATCTACTGTCTTGAAATTTGGTGCCTGTGTATTTTGTAGCTTTGCTTTTGGAGCATCAGATTGGTGATTTCAATGATCTTTTTTTTTCCCCGCTTTGTTTCTCTTATTTACTATTGATGCATTGTTTTACCAAAAGGTAATGCTGTTAATTTCTTAGTTCCATATTTTACTTTTGTTTTTGTTCTCTGCGCGATAATTTGAAACTGGAAAGTGCTTAATTGCTTGCATATTTCCCTACGTTTACATACCTTGATTTTATGAATGACAAAAGGTGGCTTTGGATTTGGATTCCTTTTGGTCTCGGTTTGGTAGCCTGAGCTCTTGTAACAATTATTTTATTATTGGACACAGAGAAGGGTTGGGCACAGGGAACAAACATGGAAAGAAAAGCCAGATTCCTCTCGGATGTCTCCATGCAGTGACAGTGTGTCAGCAGGGGCAGCTGAACCTATCACTAGCAGACTTGGTGCAACGAGTATCGCAGAAAACAGTGGGCATACCCATGCTGCCACTCTGTCCATACAATTTGGTAGTGTTGGATCACAGAACCGTGGCCCCGTGGAAGGGCAGCATGCTGTCTGGAAGCCCAGGTCTTATGGAACAGTGAGGGGAGCCACAGCGATAGAAGTTGAAAAAGCACCTGCTGATCAAACAGCTGAAAAAACCAGTGCTGATTTGAGCAAGTTATTTAAGAGTAATATATTGGAGAATTTCACTGTGGACAACTCCACATACTCCCTTGCGCAAATAAGGGCTACCTTCTATCCCAAATTCGAGAATGAGAAGTCTGACCAAGAGGTAATTTGTTTCTATTATACTTGATTTTGTTTTGTAGTCCTAATGAGGTATAAATGATTACCCTAGAACAACTTATTCGTATATTTGTATTAAGTTTCAAATCATCATATGAACTCTTTTTAACTTACTCCCTATTTTTATTCGCTAAAAGGAAATGAAAGCAATACATATCTGTTAATTGCTTATGGTAATTCACAGCTATATTAGATAATCATGATGTTTCCAGAAATTGCAACATCTGTGGATGGCAGAGAAGTGTCCAATAAATGTGACATTATGGTATAGGTATGGGTGTGCACTTCATCATCGAAATTAGGTTAGTAGGTTTACAATCGAAATGGATTGTAACAGGATCTTTTGTGAAACTTTTAAATCATAGAATTTCAGGAATTCCTTAACATTGCATGCCATGAAGCATCAAGCTCCTAATGGCAACTATGAGAGCAATGTAATGATGATTTGCAGTGGTTCTTGATTCTCGGATAATGATTTTGGTCAAGCTAGTAAAAGGTTCCATCTTTGAGATATAATGGTCTTGAAAGTGAATTGGTGCGGTAATCTGGTCAATTGTCTTGCGGCCCTTTTCTTATTCTCCACAATCCTTGGATAGGCACGTGTTAGCATTGTTTATTGGCTATTTATAGCTACACAGTTTTTTTTCTTGGTCTGTCTGGTTCTTTTACTTCCTATAGCTGTAGGATGAATCATTTTGTGGTTTCCCGGTCGTTTTCTCTGAAGTGGAAGCTAGATTTTGGATGTGTTGGAATTGGCTGTGCATAGTTTGTAGCACATTTATGTTACTAATCTTGAGAGTCTGCTAGTACAGAGAGATGAAACTATTAGTCATGAAGTCTTAAAAAAAATGTTAAGCCAAATGTTAAGCGTCCACCATAAACCTTTGTAGTACCCGTTTGGGGTCAGGCAAATTTGGTCGGTGTTCATGTGTGGCAGCATATACTTAGTATACCACATCTTTGTGATCGTTGCTAGCGACTCCACATTTCATAATTATATTTTTGCTGTTAAGTTAGCGGATGATGATGTTGTTTGTTTCCTCTCAATGCTACATCTGAATGTAGACTTGCATCAGTCACTGCCTTCTTGCTTTTGTTTGCTTCAGGTAAGGACGAGGATGATAGAGATGGTGTCCAAAGGTTTGGCAATTATGGAGGTTGGAGATCTATAATCCTCGGTTTCTTTAATTTTCTGTGATGAGATCTTCTCTTTCAGTTATGTAAATTAGAAAAAACCTCTTAGTTTTGTGGGCCTATCTCGTAAACCTACACTTTTGGGACAGTTGGGTAGCTTGACTTACAATGTTGCCATATTTTGTACCAACTTCAGCTTTTGGCACAGTTTTGATCCAACATGGAACCAGAGATTTGGATTCTGGGATGTGTTGGGTTTAGATTTCTCCCTGTGAACTCTGCTTTCTGGGGATAATGAGTGTTTTTGTCTCACGTGCAAGTTGGGATGGCGCATGAGAGAGAGCGATATACATTGATGGACTAGACCCATCTCCGAACCACTTATGTTTTTTTCACAATTTGTGATCTAACAAGTTTTTCACGAATTACATCTTTGGTTGTTTGTTATGCAACTTATGTACCTAAATTTTTGCTATGGAGAAATTGTTTATTCCAAACAGCTTATGCTTTTTGGACTATAGATTTATCTAACAAGTTTTCCACTAAATACATCTTTGGTTGTTAGTTATGTTCATCAAAATTTAGTTAGAACTTATTTGTGTGAACAAATCATGGGATTTATTATTTTTACTAGATGGCCCAATGATACTTTCATTGCTGCGTAAATGTTGATTGTAGTTTTTTACGTATAGTGTTTAATTCGGGTATATTGCTGCTTGCAGGTCTCGCTAAAACATTCAGGGTCTCTTTTCATGTATGCGGGTCATGAGGGTGGAGCTTACGCCAAAAATAGCTATGGAAATATGTAAGATTAGAATTTGTGATCCTTGACCGGCTCCTTTGAACTTTTTTGTTGATGTTTTGCTTTAATTTCCAAGTATTCAAGTATTACTTAAAGTGTGCAAGGGATGTACTAGAGGGAGTAGGCCTTAAATACTAACTGCTACTAATTTACAAGTATGAGCTGAATTTTCCATTTAAGCAAAACAAATACCATTACATATCAAATGGAACTAAATAATGAAATCAAGCACCACAAGAGAACGATTTATGTGGAAATCCGCAAAGGGGGGAAAAACCAAAGGTATAAGCTGAGAAACAATCCACTATTCAAGAAGTAAATACAACTAACAACTGGCAACTTACAACCTCGTAGCTAGGATGCAATCGCAACTTCTTACCACCAAACCACAAGCATTAACTTGTTATCAGCTCCTCATGTGGCTCTCCGCTCTCCTATCACTAACGATTGGCCACTCCTTCTAATAGACTGTCCTCTTTGGTACCCTGCAATCTCTTTTTACAGGGTAAATTCTACTCTACAATTAGAGGTTTCGAGATACACTTCGACGGAGTACTACAAGGAAAAAGACTCACTCCTATGGTTGTCACAAGTTAAGCCTCCGCTATTCTGGAATCAGTCAATATTTAATATGATTGAGCAGAGAAACTCTTTGAGGTTCTCGTACGAGGTTAAAGCAGAATTGATTCAACGCCTAGAGACAAAGAAGTGAAGGGACTCAGCGATATTCAAATAAGAGCTGCTGAATAATTGAAGCAGAAATTGCAAAGCTCTCTTTTTCATGCTTTAGGCCTTCCCAGGTTCTCATATTCGTAGGCAAAATCTAGTGAAATATCTCCAAAAAGGGAAATGAAATGCCTCCAAAAAGGGCAGAGTTCATTTTGTTCTTTGCTCTTAACATCACTTAAGCGGGTCCAAGGGAAAATGTGTTTTCATCTGCTCTGTATCGGATTTTCCTCCATTTCTATTCATGCACATTAACATTATCTGTCTAGTTCAGGGATAAGTTGTGCAAGAGTGTGCACATACTGCCTTCGAGTTGCTAGTATAAGGGGTGAGTTACTGGAGCGACTCCCTTGTTTGTTACTCCTAGCCTTCTTCGTCCTGTTTTTGACCTTCAAACCAAAGTGTAGTTTCATTACACCAGACTACAGTAGTACAAATTCCAAAGCACAGTCTTGCAAAACAAATTATGGAACTTCTCAAACTGTCCGTTTGTATTACTACTTACAAATCTTGTGAACATGATTAAATGAATGGCATGCTCTATAACTTTTTGCTTCAATTGAGTTTTGTCCAAGGTAAATGACAACTATGTGCGTCAACGTATCTTTTTTTCTTTTTGGATAGTTTCTTTGATAAAAAAAGAACTAGGTGTGTTGAGGGAACATTATTGTGGATGTTTCTGCACTCTTGTCCATTTTTATTTTGATTGACTGCTCTTATTTTTGTCCACTTCTTCATGCATACATCTCTCATTTGTGAGCTTGTGAGGCAAGTGGAACAGTAAGATAGTAATTGTTGGTTTAAGGGTGATTTTGCGAAAGATCATGGGTATCAGACAAACAGGCTTGCATGGGGTGTAGTTATATGAAATACTCAATAGGGAATATCACATGATTAGGGTGATTGCTGGGAGAAACTTTGGGTGCTCTTTTAAGGAGTATTCAAATCATATATGGAATGGTCATTTTGGTTTTCCAGTGTTTAATTATTTGTGCCTGTAACTGATGTCATAATTGTACTTGAATTTAAAATAAGCTTGCTGGATGTGATGATTTTGGTGCAGATACACTGCTGTTGGTGTTTTTGTTCTTGGAAGGATGTTTCGCGAAGCATGGGGAACTGAAGCCCGCAAAAAGCAAGCACAGTTCAATGACTTCCTTGAGGCATGTTTTCACATGAGTTTTTTTTTTTTGGAACCTGATATTCATTGGCATGATCTGATTATAAAATTTCTCAAGTAAGTTAAGCAACTTTTTCACATACGGTGCATTTTTTTTTAAGGTAGTGAAGCTTACTTCATCTCGGGATGTTGGCACTTTCTTTGTTTACATAGTGGCTAGATCTCTTTATATGATGGATCTGCTGCAATGGATTGATTATTGATTTGAGACGAGTTCTTGTTCCTCTCATTGTTTTATTTCCTTCTGTGAAGCATTATTCTGCATTTTTACCAATCTTATTGATTTCAGATTCGATGAATCATTTCACCTTCTTTTCTTCCTGCTACCATAGATATACTCTATTCTGTCTTTTTCCCAGACTGGAATGTAGGCCTTTTCACTTGCAGAAAAGTGGGAATGGTGGTCTTTAAGTTCAGTTCTTAGCATATCTCAGCTATGCATGTTTTCTCACCCCTTGCGTCCTAGGTATCACACCCGTGCACTATGATGATGAGCATGCTTATATTTTTATTTACATTTGCTGCTTCTTTTTTTTTTCCTAGCTGATGAGAAAAAGCATGATTCCAATTGTTTCTTTTAGAATTTTTCTTTGTTCGGGAATATTAACATCAATAATTTTCCAGAGGAATCATATGTGTGTATCAATGGAACTGGTAACTGCTGTTTTGGGAGACCATGGACAACGTCCTCGAGATGACTACGGTAGGACATCTTTTCTCTTTCTTCACGGAAGAGTTATTGACAGTCTGGTACCTATACATTATTCTTTGTCTTTTTGACACAAGTATTTATGGGTTGTGTCAAGATGTTTTGTGTGAATACTTATTGCAGCATATATCTTTCTCTTTTCTATGATAAGTTTCCTTTGTTTCCTCTTGTTTCTTGCTTGTTACAAAACCTTCCCCGCTTTTAGCACTCAATATCCTGTCCATGTAGGTTATTATATCGTGCACAAGTTTCTTCTAAACTTACATCACTATTGATTATGAAGACCTATTCCTTTGAGCAGCCTTTTGTTGAAGGAAATAGTTTTTTTTGGTGCTTGTATTTCACACACTGCTAGGTATGTGCTACTCAACATTTCTTTTCCAAGCAGACCCCCAAAAAACCTCCCCTAAGAGGTTATATTTTCTTTAAAAAAAATCAGGTGATGAATCTGCACCAATTCATGTTGGCCTCTTCCTTAGCTTATACTGTTAGGAAAAATGTCTATAAGTTTCTTATCATAAAGGATGTTTTTTGTCTGCCTTATGCCATGGTCTTATTTATCCTGATGGTTTTGTCCTTTTTTTCTTGAGCAGTGGTTGTGACCGCAGTCACGGAATTAGGCAATGGAAAACCAATGTTCTACTCAACTCCTGATATAATCGCCTTTTGTAGGGAATGGCGCCTTCCGACAAATCATATCTGGTTATTCTCAACAAGGTGATGGCAGAAGAATTTTCTAGATGATAAAAAAAGAGAGTAGAATTTTGTAGAGCTGTTGTAATGTGTGTTGGTCTAATTGCATTTTTTGTGCTGCTATTTTGACTTTTATCCCTTGGCTTGCACCAGACCTACTACTTTTCTTGCGATATAGATTGTATCTCTTTAATTATTAGGCGTAGCTGGCTATTTAGTATTTACCCTTGGCTACAGTGGAAGAGTATGAGTTTTCCCAGATTTTTGTTTTGAGGAATTATGAAGAATTTTATTTTATGGTTTGGCTACCCTGCGATTCTGAACTGTAGAAGAGTCTGTTTGCAATGCCTAAAAGTATTTGTTTGTCATTCTACATTTGTTTTAAGAGAACTAGCGAGAACTAGCGACTACAGGATTGTAGATATCCTTGCAATTGAGTCGCATGAACGTGATTTAAGAACATGAGAACTACATCAGGAACACCAGGCATTAGTAGAGAACGCCTTCTCTTGCCTAAGGAATGCATGGCTATTTTTTTTGTATGACAATTGCTTTCTTGTCGGGGCTTTAAGTTTGGTCCAGTATGCACTCTGATGGTTGATTATTTAGTTTTTCCATGGAAAACTTGACTCAGGATCAAAGCTTTTATGTCTGATTCATCTGTGTTCTTACTCTAGGAAATCAGTGACATCGTTTTTTGCTGCCTATGATGCACTCTGCGAGGAAGGAACAGCAGTGCCTGTATGTAAGGCTCTTGATGAAGTTGCAGATATATCCGTGCCAGGTACAGTTGATGTATAATTACACATTTAGTTCTGGTGATGCTTATGTATTCCTATGAACTTTAGTCAAGGGCTTTTCTCATCTCGGGGTTGTGTTATGAAAGGGGTATACTATCTACAGCCTGTACCATGTCAACAGTGCAGTGCACTACAGCCATCTTGCAACAAAGTGTTTTTTGGGTCTAGTTATTCTTTGGAGGAAAAGACTCTACAATGACATTAATTGTGAATTTGTTTCCATAAAAGTTAGGGATATTTATGTTCTTCAATGTGCACATATGGTAGATTAATATTTAGTCAAAAGTGTAAAAAGTATTTATCTATGTTAAATGGTGGTGAACACGTGCCCCTGTCTGTGTCTCTTTTTCTTCATGCGAACTCTTACTGTTTTACCCCTCCAACGAATAAGTGGTTTTGCTGTTCTGCTGCTGATCACTCTTCTCTCTCTTACTTCTTGCTTTCTAGACCACAATTTCCAGCTGCCTTTTCTAACATACTTTGACATCAACACCTCTTTGTGTTTAGGGTAATTCGTTGTTTGGTCTTTGGACTCATAGGCATTAGCATCTCTAGCTGATTTTATTTACTAAACATTCTAGCTCTATGTATTGCTTCTAATAGATGCTTTTATTTCTTAAATTAAATGTTGAAGTGTAATTGGTGTTGGATATGTGATGTACGTTGTTGAGAAAATTTACTACTATCTAACGTGGAATAAGAGCTCTCTGGACCCTGGGTTCAAGTCTCGCTATCCGTGTTTGTTCCCCGTATTGTTTGTTAGTGCGCACTCTGTTCTGTATTTGTTTGTGCTTCAAATTAAGTTCATTTTGGTTACCTCTCCACGTTTGTTTGAGGTTGTGTTGAGTAGCTTGATAGACATTGTTGGGTGCAAGTTCTGGATAGCTTAAGCTTTTGGGACAATCGGGTGATCTAACAACTGGAAATGTCAAAAATAGGAGACAGGTTTGGCAAAAACAAACTATAGTTGTGGACTCGTGGGCCTTATTTTTGTAGTTAGCTTTGAAAGGTTTGTTTGCAAAGTAATAGAAAATGTGAATTTATAATTGAGCACACGCTACAACATGATTTTTTTGACAAATTTTTTGATGAGTTACCTCGTAAGGCTATAATGTTCCCGTTGTCCAGGGTTCTTGTAATATGCTAAGCCAATATTGTGGTCCCTTTAGCTAATGTTTTTAAGCTCTGCTGAATAATAAATTGGCTAGCTTGATATGCAGGATCAAAAGACCATATAAAGGTGCAGGGTGAAATCTTGGAGGGTCTTGTGGCCCGTATAGTGAGCCATGAGAGCTCAAAACATATGGAGCAGGTTTTAAGAGATTTTCCACTGCAACCTTTTGAGGGAGGTACTGTTATGCATCTTATGCTCTTAGCTCTTTGAACGTTTCCTTACGAGTATTCTCTGTTCTAGTCATTTCATTTGTCAGCTTCAGTCTTGTCACTCTTTCCTTTCATTTGTCAGCTGACTTAGTTTATCTCTTTAAATTTAAACTTAATTGTCTCTTTGAAGGGTTAGAATGTAACTTAAGTTGAGACATCTAGATATCGCCAATCAAAGGTTTAGTGAAGTGGCTAGTTTACTGAACCTGAAGACGAGGTTTTAAAGATTTTGAATGTCGGCTATTTCTGCTTTCCCAGAGTTTGAGCTTTGGAATTGGTTTGAATAAAGGTGAGGTGTAGATGTAAAACACTATATTGAGCAAATACATATGTTGTTGGTTGCAGGTGTAAAAAAATAAAGGATAACAGAAGGGAAAAAAGGAAAACTAAAAGGGGGCGGAACATTTTTCTTGATTTTAAACAATTTTTAGCATTCCTGGTCGATTATATGGAAAAAAGAACCTTTCTAACATTAGTTGAGGGCCTGATATATGGCTTTGTTTGTTGTTGGGTTACCGAAGAATTGACTCACATGGGAGTCACTGGAATCTGCATTCTAGCTGTGAGTTACTATGATTACTGTAAAAGGGAGCATGACTTGTGGAAAGGTTTCAAATGAACATACATTCAAAACAAAGAACTTTTTGGTGTGAATGTCACCAAAGCAGATCTGTAAGAAGACAACATTGTTTTCGTCCTGTATTCACATCCTGCATTAATTGTCTGCTTGACTTGAGTAGTCTTCATTCCAATCACTTGGGACTGGCTGTCTGGATCTGTTCCATTGTTCACGAATTGGTTCTGTTCTAAGACACCCTGAGCTTGAGTCCAAGTATTATACACCATGTCTTTGACTCTTTATTTGTCCTTCCTCTTGTCCTGTATTCACATCCTGCATTAATTGTCTGCTTGACTTGAGTAGTCTTCATTTCAATCACTTGGGACTGGCTGTCTGGATTTGTTCCATTGTTCACCAATTGGTTCTGTTCTAAGACACTCTGAGCTTGAGTCCGAGTATTATACACCATGTCTTTGACTCTTCATTTGGCCTTCCTCTTGTCCTTTTGGTACCTTCCACCTGGTATGTCTATTAGTTGGTTTACACGCATGGTGGGACTATCTCATTAAATTTTCTCTGATCTGATTTTCATTGCCACCACCTGTGGCACTGACCTTTCCCATTCATTGTTCTCATCACAATTACTTCCATGTAGTTGTCCTTACTAAACATTTGCAATAGTTGGTTGAGTTGTCATTCTTCTTTTAAGTTTGATAATTGTGTTGGCAATGGATTTTTAATAATTTTTATGTCGTTTTTAATTTGCCTATTATTGCATCCTATATTAGCCAACCTGGATCTTGGACCGAGCTTGCGGGAGATATGTGCTGCAAATAGGTCAAATGAAAATCAGGTAACCAGGTCCTTCCAGTATGATGTTCCAAAATTAAGACGTGTTTCATTCTTGAATCATTTTTTTGAGAGTGTTGGCACTTCTGGCTCTCTACTGCAGCAAATAAAAGCACTTCTTGAGAGTGTTGGCACTTCTTTCTGCCCCAACTATGTAGATTGGTTGGGAAACGGAGCAACTGATTCACATTCTCGAATCGCTGATCGTTCTGTTCTTTCAAAGTTTTTGCAAGCGCACCCTGCTGATTTTTCAACCACTAAATTGCAGGTCAGAATTTGTTGCTACTTGCTTATAAAAAGTTAATGAATAAGTAAATAACTGGCAAGTGAGGCTTTAGGTGTTGCAGAATTTTCCTGGTTATAAACTGCTTAGAAAACGGTTTATCTGTTTTCTGTTTTGTACATTCTGGAATCAATTTAATATTGATATATGGTCTGATGGAAAGAAGATAGGAGTATATTTTGAGTATCTCTACTGCATATCCATGGCTTTACTGCTCGGGCTTTATGGTTTGCTATTATATCCTTATTTGGCCTGTTGATGCTTTAAATGATTCTGTCTGAGCATAACAATCCTATTGAGCCCATCTGATATTATGATTTTGTTAATTGCCGTTTTGTATATTTCGTGGCTTCATGTTGGATACATCAATGTTGCAGAATTTTTTTCCGGACCTCTTATTCTTACTTCTCTATGATTTTAACTTCGATTCTTTGCTCAAGTCAGGAAATGATTCGGCTGATGAGAGAGAGGCACTTTTCTGCGGCCTTCAAGTGTTACCATAATTTCCACAAAGTTGGTTCTGCATCTACTGACGACGTGTATTTTAAAATGGTCATTCATATCTACAACGATTCGGTGTTTCGGCGATATCAGAAAGAGATGAGGTACCTTTTAAACTCAAACTTGTAAATGAGTGATTCATCTGGTCTTTTGCTTGACATATATGATGGATGATGGAATTCATTTTTTCGCTATGCATGGTCCTTCCATTTCTTGACTGAACATCCTTTTTTGTGTTCCAGAAACAAACCAGGATTATGGCCTCTATATCGAGGTAACTGTCTGTCTTATTATTTTATTATGAGTTCTAGTAAGAACTTTAGATTTTGCAACCTGGAGAAGTGTCCCTTCTTGAAGCCCTTTAGGACATTTATCCTAGGAGTCTAGGACCCGACTTCTCTACAGTTGGATTGCAAATGAGCCTCTACAGTTGATTCTCGGCCGCTTATCTATACACTCAATGATTCAAATGTGTTAAAAGTATCCTACCAGTTAGATATTAATGACAAATCTGGACCATTTAAAACACTTTGGGACGGTTTCGATCACTTGGGCTGCAGGCAAGCCATATTCTTTATCTTACCCCCAACCACCTTGAAGAATGGTGTGATGTCAACTGTTAGTTGGATCAGATCATCCAGATCCCTTAATCATTGCAGTAAACAAGACTCAGAAGTGACACTGGTCAATAGCAGTCATAGTACTTGTTGCAAGAACGCAAGTAGGATGATGAAGTGTATATGTTATTCAGAAATGATAGTGAAACCTACACTGATGGTGTTGATTTTAGAAATCTAGTAACATTACTGAAAGTTATGCACGAATTTTTTTGTAACGTTTTGATCACTTTATTAAGTGCGCATTTTCTGTTAAATGACGTGGTGATTCTTACTTTTCCAGGGTTTTTTGTTGACATAAATTTGTTCAAGGCAAACAAGGAGAAAGTTGTTGAAATGGCCAAAAACAGCAATGATTTAGTGGAAAACGTCAATAACAGTGATGGAACATCAAGAAAAGATGGCTTAGCTGATGAAGATGCAAATTTGATGATCAAGTTGAAATTTCTGACATATAAGGTATGCAGGCCAATGCGAAAAAGCATTTAGTAGATAAGCAAATGTGGGTGATGATAATCTCACTACCTCGATTGCAGATTGAAGAATTTTAGATCGTTGGTCTAGTTGTTTTGTCTTCTGATATTGATTGCCTGCCAATTGGAGATAATTTTCTTTTTCTTTTTTATCCAACTAAAACAACTTTAGTAGAAAATCAGTTTTCTTCTTTTCATTTCAAACTTAAGGCCTTGTGTTGTTTTGAATATGTACTGTTTGCTCCTTTCCGCTATGTTCTCTTCAGATATTCTGGAAGGTCACACATTCATCATTGTTCTTCTTGTGCTGCACAGTTACGAACCTTTTTAATCCGCAATGGCTTGTCAATTCTTTTCAAGCAAGGTCCGGCTGCTTACAAGACCTATTATCTGAGGTAAAATCGTCTGTATTTTCACCAAGTTATGGTTGGATCTAGAGGAGCATGATGAGTTATTTAGTTTTTTTGCATTGGAGAAATTTGTGTAAGATTAGAAAAGATTTCTTTGGCTGATGTGATTATAATAAGTTGGAGTCTCTACATGTGTTTGATTGTGATCTATTATTACAAATTGTATATGAATGTGTTTCTTAAATACACTGTCACTTGATATGTGTAATAGTCTGGCAAGTGGAGAATTTTTGTAAAATTCTGTGGATAAGATAAGATGAGATTCATTTGACTCTTATGAATCCTCTTGATACGAGTGTATGTAATTATGCATAGATAGTAATAGGGACACTTGAGTTGTGGTTGAAGCATGCCTTGGTTTCTTGTGTTTTGTGTGCTTCACATATTCAGAATGCAACCAGTCTGATATACCTCCGTTTTTTCTCCTCCCCAATTATGGTTTCAATGGTTCCACAGCTGACAAAATTTCTAGGGGTGTGAGTTTTGTTTTTTAGATTGTGTTTCTCTAGTGGTATGATTTTTGTATTTACAATGTGCTTTATCCTGTATTCATCTCATTTGAGGCTATTGGGAGCTTTTGGGCTATCATTTTTCTTAGTATAGTTTTCAGTACTTCTGCTTAACATTTGCTTCAGCTTAGTCATATAACTAAACATGTACGGCTCAGATCCTTGGATCCGCTAAATTTGCACCTTTGAGTACTAAAGTGCACTTTTGCAAGATTAGGTTCCAATGGTGGCTTTTTACAAAGACAGTTTCACTAGTTCATTGAATTTATTTTCCCTCACAACATAGGAATCATTCAAAAAATACTACTAAATTTGATTTTGTATTCACAACATAAGAGGAGCCTTTGGAAAAGAGACCAATCTGTTCAGAAGGTAATATTAGGAACAGCTGAACAGGACAATGCCAATTTTTAAGGTCATTATAGTTGATAGAAGCTGTTACGTGACTTACGCCTGTTGTACGTAAGTTTGAGGTGCTTTGCATCTCTGACCTACGCAGTATGGCTTTTCTCTTGTAGTTATTTGATCCTGTGTTTGAAACATTGTGGCATAACGTCCAAATGATGCCATTATAGGTTCTTGCGGTCTGCATATCACTTGTCAAATTATTTCAACTGAGAGCATTTTTAGTTTCAAATTGCAAAGCCAAGTGGACGAGTGCAATTATGACATCTTTGATTTGGGGACCAATTATGCTCATATTTGTATTGCACATGTTTTTTGAGAATATTGTCAGTGACTATATTTTCACATTTTAGGCAAATGAAAATATGGAACACTTCCCAAGAGAAGCAGAAGCAACTCAGCAAGATGCTGGATGAATGGTAATGGTGTTTATTTTTGCACTTGCTGCATTTTCTATTTGGTTTTACACTTCCAGGAATGCAACGTGTGGCATGCTGAATAGATGTTATTCTGTGTATAGGGCGGTTTACATACAAAGGAAGTATGGGAAGAAAGCGTTGTCATCATCCACTTACCTCAGTGAAGCAGAACCATTTCTTGAACAGTATGCAAAACGTAGTCAACAGAATCAGGCTCTGATAGGATCTGCTGGGAACTTAGTGAGTGCTGAAGATTTCATGGCAATTGTTGAGGGAGGTAGAGATGAAGAGGGAGATCTTGATACACAGAAAGAGGAAGCACCTCCAAGCCCAAGTACTTCTACCAAGGATACTGTGGCCAAGGATGAGGCTCTGATAGTATTCTTTCCAGGTATAAATTTATAAAGAGGAATTTAAGTTGCTACAATACTCTACGAGAATTCATGATGTTGCATAATAAAAAGTTTAATCTGGCGTGAGATGATTAATTTGGCTACACCTTTGCACTGTCGCCGCTTAGCCTGCCAGGTTTGCATCCTACCACAGAAAAAGGGAAGACCATTGTTGATGCATATATAAAGCATGGATTGGAGCACACTCCCTCGCCTAGGCCTCTTGGTTGTAACTTGTAGACTTACTTATAACAAACCTACAGCTTGATTCCCCTAGGTGACCGCGAGGCCACCTTCACCTGCTAGCCCAAGCAATCCCGTGTGGGACCATTGGAGAGACAGAGACCCAAGGAGACAAGGACTGACTATCAGTGCCATCTGATATGGGTGGCTAACCTGCTCTGCGCCCGCGTAGTGCAGGCTTGACAGCATGCTTAATGCAGATGTGACAGGGCCTCCGTAGTGCAGGCAGGACAGGGCAGCTTGCAAAAGCATGCAAGAGACGTGGTCACAACCACCACAATCTCATTTACCTGTTGGTGGTATCGCTTCCGTCCAATAGAGACAAGCTTAGGATCTCCACTACTTATGTTTTGTCAGACTAAGGGGTGTGCCACCTGTCCTCCATTGAATGGATCTCGTAATGTAGTAATGGAAATTATGAACTTTATATTCTGTACAAAATTGGCACACTTTTTCAGTCAAGTCGATCCTAATTATTTAAACTTTTGGTTACTTATTTGGTTGTGTTAGAACTTGTCTCACATTGGTTAATTATAACCTCCAAAACTAATATATGAGCCTGGGCGGCCTCTCCAGTCGTTGTCTATTTGTTTTGAGTTGGATGCTTTAACATGGTATCAGAGTTAGGCTTGTGGAGGCATTTGGGCAAAACTCTCTTGATTGATTGCCCTGCTATTTGTGCCTTAAGAGCACCTTGTTTCGTTGTGATCCCTAGGTCATGGGTCCTTTATTTACCTCCCCGCGAGTGGGTCAGGGGTTGCACATGCAAGGGGAGTGTTAGAGCCTGTCTCCCATTGGTTAATTATAGACTCCAAAACTACAGTTGTATATGAGCCTGGGCAGCCTTTCCACTCATTGCCAATTGATTTTTAGTTGGATGCTTTAACAGTTGTTGCACAAAAACAAATATTTTCAACTGGCGCTACAAAGAGATTTTCCTAATGAAATCTCCTTTGGTTCTATTCCCTACAAATTGGCTAGGCACATAATATTCTGTCATCTCTCCTTTTCTCTCTTGGACTTGCTTAAGTCTCATCCTCTTGACCTCCATTGTTCCTAAGCCATCAAATTCCTACAATCTTCCACATGAGACTTCCCTTAGCTTGTTATGTATGCAATTTATCCCAGCATATTATCTTGGGAGAGAAAAAAAGTGTCTGGTCATCAACTTTGTAGAGTTGCGTGCACCCGGAGTTCTACAAAATAGGAACACCATATCAGAATAGCTATTGGATAGAAGTCATTTTTCTTTATAATTTAAAAACCAATAGGGAAGCAGCCAAACACTTAAAGATCATCTTATCTGCATAAATCCAGTGTGGATAGTAAGGAAGTGTGGGTGCTATGTGTGAGCAGCCAAAAACTCTCCAACTTATTATTTGGCCAGAATTTATGGCTATAACTGTGGCCAGCTAATCAACCGAAGTCATTCGAGTTTCGCTTGTGAGGGAAAAGAGATAAGCTAGATCATGGTTTGAAGTTATTTAGTTAATTGAGCTTGGCTCGATAAGCTGATTGGCAGTTTATTGTTTTGTTGACAATCAAGGAGCTGGAGTTGAGCTCAAGACGAGTTCTGTTAACGGCTCACTCAAATCGAACCTCTTTAAGTTGTGGCTGAGCTCGGGTTTGGCCTGTCTTGTGAGGTTGCCAAATAGAGTTGCTCATGGAAATTGAGTCGACCTTACAAGACGCTATTACTAATTTTGAAAGAGCTTTATGCTCCCCTCCCCCATTTTATTTTCTTCTCCTTTTCATATCTATCTCTATACTTCTACAAGTTTTCTTGCTTTCCATCTGGACAAGTTTGTGTAAATAAACCTTGGGGACTATGTTATTTTCCCCTTGTTGGTGGTGCATATGGATTTCCTTCCGTTAAGGGGTTAGGATAGGTTACTCGCTCTCTCTCTCTCTCTCTCTCTCTCTCTCTCTCTCACCCATTTTATTTTCTCCTCCTTTTCATCTCTATCTCTATATTCTACAAGTCTTCTTGCTTTCCATCTGGATGAGTTTGTGTAAATACACCTTGGGGACTATGTTTTTCCCCCTTCTTGGTGGTGCATATGGATTTCCTTCCGTTGAAGGCATAGGTGAGTGTGAAAGACAACCAAATCACCAAGCTCCCTTTGTTAGTTAAGCTTTCCCATTATGTGCTCAGCCAAAATTGCATGTTGAAAGTCCTTAGTCCTTGCTAACATGTCTCTAAATTCTCCTTTAAATTATCAGTTTCGTTGCCATCTCTCTATTGAGTTTTCTAATATTCTAACTTGAAAGTTTTCATCTTAATTAACTCTTTGTTGGCTTGAGTTATATATTCATGTTTTTCTTCTGAATATAGCCAGTCAACATATTTTCTTTCTTGTTAATAACTTTGAGAATTCAATCTTAAGTTTTGGATTTATCTTCACATCCAACTACGAATTTCCATTTTCAGGAATACCCGGTTGTGCAAAATCTGCACTCTGTAAAGAAATTGTAAATGCCCCAGGAGGTCTTGGAGATGATCGTCCAGTTAATAGTCTGATGGGTGATCTTATTAAAAGTAAGATATTTTTGCGAACCTGTTATATTGATGATGCTTTGGAATACACATGTATAATAGTGGTCAATATTGTTTCCTGATGTAATCTGTTACATTTACTTAGCTATGATATTTCTTAATAATGTATAGTGCTTTGGTAATATCTTATTTGATCCCAGTAAATATTATATGCTTCATGCTGCTTTGATGAACTGATATTGGAGTCATTTTCTTTTGTTGGATCCGCAAATTATGGCAATCTTGTTACCATTTGTCTACCTATCTTTAGTTTACATGTCTATGCTGTTATACAAAGCCAAAAGCCCTTTAGTCTGCAATTGGTGTCCATATGAGGAAGAGGTAGTGTTGCAACTATCCTTCCTCTAAATTGTAACTAGAAACATAATAGGTTAGAGTTATCAATGCACTAATTACCTTGGTGGGAAAAATAGTTAAATATTTGACTTATAAGTGGAGGTTATCTAAGGTTTAATGCAAGAAAGAAAGTTATTGAACATGTATTCCAAAACTCCTAAATATTTTTAGCAAAATTAGATTTCTTAACTGTTATGTCTTCAGCAGGTGTTAAGGAGAAATTGGCCAATTGTAATGTATGCTATTATAAAATACTTTCACTACTGAAGTGCTCAATTCAACAATTATGATGCCTTCTTTTATGCTTAATTTAGATTAAACTGCTAGAAATGGAGGTCTTGTCTCTGAAGAAATAATATGTGATGAGAACAAAACCCTCTATTTGAAATCACATGAAATAACTTCAGTCAATGGCCTTGCTGGGGAAAAGAATTGAGAAGGAAGAATTCGAGAATGCTGACAGCACTATTGCGTTTTCTTGGATCCAGTATGTGGTGGATGTTATTTTATGTAGTGCTAACCCAGTCATAATACAAATGTTTCAAGTCTGATATTCATGCTAAGACTTAGCACTTGTATTGGAGGGAAGAAGGCTTATCGTATGCATATTTGACAATAAGCCTTTATTTCTTATTTTCTAGGCTATAGGTGTAGCTAATAGTATTTGTTACTCATATTGGTTCTTATATCACCAGGAAAATATTGGGATAGAGTTAATGAACAATGCAGGAGAAAGCATTATTCTGTTATCCTTGCTGACAAGAATGCCCCAAATGAAGAAGTTTGGTCAAGGGTAACTCATCTTTTTATTTTCTTTATCCTTGTTAACTGTATGAATCATTACACTACTTTTTCAATAAAATGAAAACTTTGGACCTTTGGTAGTAAAAGAAAAGGAAATAGTGACATTTCTTTCAGTTTTTTTCTTTGTAAATTTAGACACGGGTGATAGAAGATACATTTTTTAATGTGGTTGCATCACAAAGACTATTTCGTTAATAGGTGTTCTTGGCGAGAGATTCACATTGGATATGTGTTGAACCGTAATGGTTCTTAACGTGTGGCTACACTGTGTCTGTGATTTTCTGGAGAGATGCGAAACAAAGATAGGAATATGTTGATCTGATTTTGGGGATGGATTATTATATCCAGTTGCGTTATTGTCTAGAAGACAAAAGGGCATCCCCATTCTAACCAATTTTCCCTTGGTAATCTACCACCTTCTGCCTTGAGCTGTCACAAATTGATATTATAAGCTGATCAAAGCTTGAGCTTATCTTGTCTGTATTTCTTGGTTTTTTTCATCTTACCCGATTTTATTATATTGTCTACCATGTATACATTGTGATAAGCTTGTCAATCTCTTAGGTTATTTCATGGAAAAAATACTTCCCACAAGTTTGGTGCCAGAAATTCTGAATGTACGGGTTGGTGACTTTTGCAAATCCTTGTTGTGGAGGATTGGTGTGGAAACACCAGTTCAAAGCTTGTGATAGTTCGGTTCTCACAACGTTATAGGGTGGAGGATTATGCCATTATGTGTGGACTATTGTATCTCTTAATCAAGTGATAAACAGTAGACCACCTATTTCCTAGTTGTGTTTCGTTGGTCTTGGTTGTCGTCAATAATACAGAATGACTCGCTGCCTTGATTTTGTATAGTAACTGTCGGAAATCTTGTTTTTAATGTGAACTTTGGGAATGTCCAGCTATAGTTAGGTATGCAAAAGATTTGACAGGAGGCGAATAGACTTGATGAGTCATGCCAATATGGACACATGTACCAGTGATTTGAATGCGTAATGTGCATGTGTGTCTGGGTACAGGTGTAGACTAATGTGTTTTTCCCACTTTTTTTTTCTCGTGGTGGATCTGGAGAAGTCTATGGAAAATTATTTGGATAGTCATGCAAATTGGATGTTAAGGGATATTTGGCTTTGGAGGCCTTTGCTGGATTGGGAGTCTTAACAAATTTCTTGGTTTGCTTGCTTTGAGTTTGGTGAGGGAGTATAGCATTTGTTGGAAGAGCAGAAATTATCCTCCTTTATTCAGGCACTAAGGGGGAGCTCAGGTGAGGTGGATGGCTATGTTCGCAGGACGTTTGGAAGGTGGTGGGTCCTACCACGGTGGCCATTTTTTGGTTTGGATGGTGGCTCATGGAAAATTATTTTTGATTGACCACCTCACTCAGGAGACAGAATGTCTTGGTCAACTGGTGCTGCATGTGCAAAAAAACTGGGGAGTCACATTCGCACCTCCGATTCATTGTCTAGGTCTTGGAATTTTGTTCTCTTGTCGATGTGTTTGGGATCGATGGATGCTTGATGGAGATGTGACCAGGGTTATAGGGAGCTGGAGGGTTGCCGAGTGAGGAAGGTAGAGCAGGAATATAATATCCTAGATTCTTTTGTAGCCCTATTATTACTTAGCTGAATGGAATGGAATAAAAGATTCTTTCTAGGCGTGGAGAAGCCCATTTCGGCTGGGGAGCCGTTTCTTGATATTATTTTTGGTTGTATATCGGGGCTAGTTGCAACTAGCCTAGATCTTTTGTAGTTTTCATCCATTACCTTATTACACAAGTACAATGGACTCTTTTGTGCTCTAGGGTTCTAGTCTTATAGGTTTTTGTTATCGTCTTGTGTAAATGGGTGGCATCTCCTTGATATATTTTATGACCACTACTTCAGGTGAAAAAAAGTGCGTATGCTAATTTTTATTCCAAATGGTTGTGGTATATATTTGGGATTCATAAGAGAGGAGGTACTGGTTTAGGTAAAATGCAATCTTGAAGGAGCTAAGCAGATGATATTCTGGATGCATTTTGTGTTTTTTCACCAGATTTTCCTCATATCTTCTATTTGTTTATTGCATAGATTGAAGAAATGTGCAGAAACACAAGAGCATCTGCAGTTCCTGTTGTACCTGATTCTGAAGGTAATGCCTAGCTCTTCCTTCAGGAGTTTATTCTCGAAATTTATTGGTTTCAAGCTTTAAACTAGTTTTACCATGTTTTAGCTTCACCTTGCTAGTTTAATTGCTCTGATGCATATGCTGGATTTGTTGTTTTTAACTTCTTGAATGTTCTGACAAATACGTCAATAGTTTCCTCTTGGACATCCTAACCTAGTCAATCTGAGAGAATTAGCTGGAAGGCAGCCTGGAACTAAAACCAAACCAAACAGAGCCTCAAGACCCAATGAATAGAGATTTAGCTGCAACTACAGTTTAATAAGTTTTTTTTTTAAAATTTTATCATCAGTTTAATAAGTTGGAATGACGAGGTTCAAACCAAGGTAAAAGTCAAGAAGGAGTGTTTCAAAAAGTGGCAAAAGGACCGGAATGAGAAAAATTTTCAGGGTTATAAGCAAGCTAGCAAGGAAGCTAAGAAAGTTGTTAGGGATGCTAAGTTGGAAGCCTATGAGAATTTCGACGATAGACTCGATAGTAAAGATGGAGAAAAAATTATTTATAAACTTGCCAAGTTGCGAGAAAGGAGAGCTAAAGACGTTTCTCAAGTTAAGTGTATAAAAGATATTGATTCGGTGGTGTTGGTAAAAGACGAGGCGATCAGAGATAGATGGAAGTTGTATTTCGAAAAGTTGTTAAATGAGAAACATGAAGGAGGCTTTGGGTGTGGGGGGGGGGGGGGGGGGGGGGGGGGGGGGGGAGGAAGAGTATGAACCTGACGAGAATATAGAATATGAATTTTATCGGAGAATACAAAAGTTCGAAGTAGTCAAAGCTTTGAAAAGGATGAAACCGGGTAAGGCCTTAGGACCAAATAGTATCCCTATTGAAGTGTGGAAAAGTCTAGGTGACCTGGGGGTGACTTGGTTGACGAAGTTGTTTAACAAGATTATTATGACGAGGAAGATGCCCGACGAATGGAGAAGGAGCACTCTAGTACCTATCTATAAGAATAAAAGGGATATCCAAAGCTGCAACAACTATAGAGGTATTAAATTGATGAGTCATACGATGAAGTTATGGGAAAAAGTTATTGAGCATCGCTTGAGGGTGGTGACTACAGTGTCAAAGAAACAGTTTGGGTTTATGCCTGGTAGATCAACCATGGAAGCTATCTACTTATTAAGGAGAATGGTAGAAAACATAGAGCAAAGAAGAAGGATCTTCATATGGTTTTCATAGACTTAGAAAAGGCTTATGATAGGGTGCCTAGAGACATCATATGGTAGGTTCTGGAGAGAAAGGGAGTGACCAGAGGGTATATTGAGGTGATTAGAGACATGTATGAAGGTGCCGTCACTACCATTCGATCACCAGTAGGGGAAATGAGTGAATTTCCAATCACTGTAGGATTGCATCAAGGGTCAACCTTGAGCCCGTACCTTTTTGCCTTAGTTATGGATGAATTGACTAGACAATTTCAGGAGGATATCCCATGGTGTATGATATTTGCAGATGACATTGTCCTTATAGATGAATCCGCTAGAGGTGTTAATACGAGACTAGAAATTTGGAGGGAAGCATTAGAGTCAAAGGGTTTCCGAATAAGTAGGAGTAAAACTGAGTATATGGTGTGCAAGTTTAGTGGTACCAGCAGTGCGCACGAAGAAAGAGTGATGATCCAAGACCAGGAGATACCTAAGAGTGCTCATTTTAAATACTTAGGAGTTGCACGAAGCGGGAGCGGGCAAATATAGAAGCTCCCGAAGTTGGGAGCGGGGATAGGAGCGTGTGTGTATATATATATATATATAATTTTAAGCATTTAAATTTAATTTGAGTTAGACATGTACTAGTACCAAACAAGTCTACTTGGCCCAATAAAAGTCCATTATATGAGAGAAAAAGGAGGCATTGGCCCATAAAAGCCTTAATGGGCTGCAATAATACCTTTAAATATACTCCAAAACAGGAGTTTAAAAAAAAAAAGAAAAAAGAAAACTATGTTGACAGCTGTACTGGACAGCTGTACTCAACACAGCTCAAAAAGCACCTAGGCAAGACATTTCTGCTGTTCTGGAAGATTGAGCAGCGGGCACTGTATCGACGACGACGATAGGATTCCAGCAGCACATTCGTCCCGTGGGAAAGGTAATTTCTCTCTTGATTGCTCGCACCTTGGCCCTCCTTTTTCCTTTTTGGTATTACTGCATTTCGGGTTCCCTGTTTTTTTCTCTTTCCTTTTGAATCCGCTAGGTGTTAACGGTTGACCCTTTGAGGACTCCGATCGAAGGGTTTCCAAAACGCTCCAAGCTTGGTTAGGATCGCGCTCCCGTCACGAATCTGACTTTGGAGCGCAAATCCGCGCTCCTGTGTTGGGAGCGACACCAAGTTGGACGAATCCTGCTACTAAGCTTAGGATCAATCATTAGTAGGGATGGAGAGATTGCCGATGATGTGACCCATAGGATTCAAGTGGGGTGACTCAAGTGGAGGAGCACTACTGGTGTACTGTGTGACAAGAGGGTATCCATAAAATTGAAGGGAAAATTTTATGGAGCTGCCATCAGACCAGCGATACTTTACGGGACAGAATGTTGGCCTATTAAGAAACAACAGGTGACCAAGATGAGTGTAGCAGAAATGAGAATGTTGAGGTGGATGTGTGGTAAGACTAGAAGAGACAGGATTAGAAATGAAACGGTTTGGGAGATGGTAGGTGTAGCACCCATAGAAGAGAAGTTGAGAGAAAATAGGCTAAGATGGTTTGGGCATGTCTACCGTAGACCAGGAGATGCAGTAGTTAAGAGAGCAGATAGGATAGTTTTGGGTAGCAATGCTACGGGGAGGGTAGACCTAAATTAACTTTAGATGTTGTGGTATGCAACGATATGAGTAGAGTAGGTTTGTGTGCACAAATGGCTCTTGATAGAGCTCAATGGAGAAAAAGGATTCAAGTAGCCGACCCCAAGTGATTGGGACTTAAGGCTCGGTTTGGTTTGGTATCGGTTTAATAAGTTTGCAATGCATAATTTCCTCTCGGTTCCGCAAGGGCAAGAACTTAAGGAGAAACGTAGGTTTCCATTATATATGAGGCAACTAGCAACCAATGCATCAAAACTTAAAAAATCTCAGTCAGAAATTCCGGATATGCTCAGCCATCAACTGAAAGTTGTGCCTCCCTTCTCCTTACAAATGAAATCACATTCATTCACCCTCAAAAGGCATACCCTACAACTGCAAAAAAGATGGTACTCGTCAGGAGAATAAGGGAAAAATCAAACCACAGAAAATGCATGGATGCGCACTATTAGGCCAATGGTTGGGCCTTGAGGCTCTGTTTGGTTTGGTTTTGGTTCCGGCTAATTCTCTCAAATTGACTAGGTTAGGATATCCAAGAGGACCCTGTTGACGTATTTGTCAGAAGAGTTGCACTGTGGGGGCTTATAAGTTCTATTTCTTTTCATATCTCCCCGTTTTTTGTTAATTTTTTTTATGTAACTGGTTGAATTCCTTTTGTTATAGATCTAAGAAAAACTTATTGATGTATTGTTAGAGCTGGAACATCCTTGTGTCTTTACTTATGTATCTAAGTTGCTGTTTTAATTTTCAGGAACTGAAACAAACCCTTTTTCACTTGATGCGTTATCGGTTTTCATGTTTCGTGTGCTTCAACGAGTAAATCATCCGGTACTTGTTTATCTATGCTATTTTGATAGCTGATTTTACATTTGAAGACCTCTTGGTATGATTTGCATCTCCATGACTTTTCCTTTGTCAATCGTGAAGGGGAATCTTGATAAGAACTCTCCCAACGCTGGATATGTACTGCTAATGTTCTATAACCTTTATGATGGGAAGGTAAGTTTTTTTACATTCTTTCAGGGTGTTAGACCTTGTCCCACATTAGTTTATAACCTCCAAAACTAATATATGAGCCTGGACGGCATCTCCAATCATTACCAATTGATTTTGAGTTGGATGCTTTAACATGGTATCAGTGCCAAGCTTTCGACAAGACTCTTTTGATTGTCTGCCCCATTGTTTGTGCCTTAAGTGCACCTTGTTTCGTTGTTTGTTTAATCCCTATGCTATGGATCCATTATTTACCTCTCCGCCTATGGGTTAGGGGTTGCACCAGCAGGGGAGTGTTAGAGCTTGTCCCACATTGGTTAATTATAACCTCCAAAACTAGTATATGAGTTTGCGCAACTTCTCCACTCATTGCCAATTGGGTTGAGTTGGATGCTTTAACATAGAGAATGCAGATTTGTACTCTTGAACGCATTTTGTGATCCTTTTCTGCTTACACTTCTCAGAGCCGCAAGGAATTTGAGGGTGAGCTAATTGAACGTTTTGGTTCACTTGTCAAGATGCCTTTACTGAAGCCTGATAGGTCAGTATTGTTTACTCCCACTTCGATCTCTTTGTTTTATTCTCCATTCCTATAGTATTATATTGCTGTTCTTTGTAGTTAATTGAATTTAGCGTAACCTGATTGCACGTCTATTGTTAGTATGTTTGCTATCAGTTGGAAAATAGAGAACACATATCAGTTGGCGTTACTCATGTTTGACATGTTTCTACAAGTTAAGACTACTTCAGACGAAATGCAAGGGGCTAGTCTATACATTTTGGGGAAGTCTATGACTTATTTTTTGTTGTTTTGGGACATGTAGGAGTCCTCTGCCTGATTCATTGAAGTCTATTCTGGAGGAGGGAATAAATCTGTTCAAGCTTCACCAAACAAGGCATGGCAGGTCAGTAATTGTTTGTCCTTAGAAGAATGTTTGTTCATTGTCATTTGTTCTATTTGAAACTGCAAATCCACAAGGCAATACTGCATAGATTAGTTTTTGGACCAAAACGACGAATGTGGTGATGACTCCATAACTTTCTGTTAACTGTGTGCGTTCCATAACTGTGTAGAGTTGTTTCAAATGAGTGCTCAAGATGATTATGAGCACTTTTGAAGAGATGCCTATATAGCTTGTTCCAGCTGGCCAGCAGTTTATCCTTCCTAACCAGTCACAAGAAATGCCGATCAAAAAGAAAAAACCAGCCACAAGAAACATCTTAACATTAGTTAGCATAACTTATCTTAAAATAAGTTGGCTTGTCATTATTTGAATTTTTTTCACATTTGTTAGTTTTGCGCCAAATTTTTGTGGATTATTTATTCGTCTCTATGAGAGGAATCGGAAAAGTAAAAAAAAAAAAAAAACTACTTTTACTGAAATATTTTGGGAAATAACCACTTATTTCACTTTTTCTGCTAAAAAGTCGTTATTTCTCAAAAGTCAAAATACTTGGATAAAAGTAATTTTTTTTTACTATTCCGATTCTTCTCATAAAGACGAATCAATAATCCACAAAAGTTTGGCGCAAAACTAACAGATGTGAAAAAATTCAAATAATGACAAACCAACTTATTTTAAGATAAGTTTAAAAGAACGCATTGGACTTAAATCTAAAAGTTGTCTTTATTTGCATTTTTTCCACATTTGTTATTTTTGCGCTAAATTTTTGTGGGTTATTGATTCGTCTCGATGAGAGGAATCGGAAAAGTAAAATTTTGGCACTTTTACCCAAGTATTTTGAGAAATAATCACTTTTTATTTTTGCGCTAAAAAGTTGTTATTTCTCAAATACTTGGGTAAAAGTAAAAAAAAATTTACTTTTCCAATTCCTCTTGTCGAGACGAATCAATAACCCATAAAAGTTTGGCGCAAAACTAACAAATGCAAAAAAAATTCAAATAAGGACAAAATTTTCAGATTAAGTTAAGTCCAATAGAATGCAGATTAGTTTGGCAATTGAGATTCAATTTTGTTGGTTTTGGTGAAAGACGAATCAATGTATTTCTAATTTTGCTTGAAATCATGTTATTTAAGTTTGTATTTCTTCCACCATCAGTACTACAAGGTTGCGACGTAGTAATTGACTAACTGAAGTAGTATTCGGAGTGTTATTAATTTTTTAGTATCTTTACCATTGTCTTTGGAGTGTTATTAATTTGTTCTTTGATCTTTTCTTTCTTATCTGGTTTCAACCTCTTAAGAATTCACGTTCTGCCTTTAATTTAGGCTGGAGTCCACAAAAGGATCATATGCAAACGACTGGGCTAAATGGGAGAAGCAATTGAGAGAAACTCTATGTGCCAGTGCTGATTATCTTAACTCCATTCAGGTTGGTGTACACTTTTAGTGCTTCACTGTGGTGAATTCTTGCACTTTGGTTGTTCATAACGCCCGGTAACCATTTTAATACGGAGTAATAATGTTTTCTTTCCTCAGTTAGGTCAGGTCAATTTACATCTCTGCATGGGTTGCTAAATCCATAAAAAATTACTATCGTCCTGCCCGCACACACACGTACAGTTACTACAGTACACACACAAGAAAGAGATCAAGTTTTTCCCTTCTCCTTGCTCCCAAGCCGCACATCTTTGCTTTAGTGTAATCTGCTTGATTTGTATGCTTCCAGGTTCCATTTGAAGTCGCTGTTGAACAAGTAGTAGAACAACTGAGATCTGTTGTCAAAGGTGATTATAAAATGCCAAGTACTCAGAAGAGGAAATCCGGAAACATTATTTTTGCTGCTGTCAGTCTGCCCGTCAATGAAATCAGAAGTCTCCTTGACAATGTAAGTAGAATTTGCTTTCTGATCTATTGTAATAAGTGTTGTCAAGACAAAAATCTATTGTATAAGTGTTGCCATGTAACAATCCACTCTTTACTGGCTCAATAGCTGGTTGGAGCTTAAGCCCAAGTTATTTGTTAGTAATTGGTGACCATAATACATTGGTGATGCTTCTTGTAACTCACCAATCTGGGACAACCATAGTGTCCTAACTGCTTAACTCTACTAGCAACAAGTTAAAAACCTAAACTGGATGAAGAAAATAATACATTGGTGATGCTTCTTGTAACTCACCAATCTGGGACAACCATAGTGTCCTAACTGCTTAACTCTACTAGCAACAAGTTAAAAACCTAAACTGGATAAATTTCTTCCCATCAATACTGTGGCTTAGTGGCTTACAACTCTTTTAACCCGACTCTATCAGAGGGCCATAGTCACAGACCCGGTGCAGTTATTACATTTTTCTTTAAGTACACTTCATAGCTCAAGCCTTTCCAATTACCTCGTCTCAGTGTCTTAGACATCCTCTAACCTTTCGTGCCCCTGCTGCCATTTGGAGCTCCCCCTAAATGCTGTTTCCATTCTTGTCTACCTTTACATGTCCCATCTTGTGGTCCCACCCTTTTTTGCGCTTAATTGTTCTTATCCACATCCTTTTTGTCTCGCTCTCATGCATTGTTTTGAACACACATAAAATGAAATCCCTCAGTGCATTATAACACTCCACAATTTTTTGGAGTTTATGCGAAGCATCTTTATCTTGGAATGGATGAACTTCTAGAAAATTATGATCCCTAAACTGTGTCCTTTTTCTACCCTATTTGTATGATCAGTTGGCTGAGAAGAATCCCCAGATCAAGGATTTTCTTGGAGACAAGAACATGGAGACCAACCTTAAGAAGGCTCATGTAACGCTTGCTCACAAGGCAGTTCATAGTGTTTCAGCTGTAGCGAACTATGGTGTGTTCATTGATCGAGAGGTCCCTGTGGAAATGACTGCTTTACTCTTCTCAGATAAAATGGCAGCACTAGAGACTTGTCTTGGATCTGTTGATGGTGAGAAGATAAATTCGAAAAACGAGTGGCCTCATTCGACCTTGTGGACTGGTAAAGGTGTTGCAGCAAAGGACGCCAACTTGTTACCGCAACTTCATTCAGAGGGGAAGGCTATTCGCATTGATATCGACCCACCCCTCACCATTACTGGCATAGTGCAATTCTATTAGGCGTCACGATGATATCAAATTTATTTGATGGAAAAGAAACAATTTTCTTGTGATACGACTTTTCCAGGTAAATATTTGAAAGAAAATCCCGACTGAAGGGAAATTTTTTTTTTTTTTTTTTTGTAGGATCTGAGTTTTTTGCTTTGAGAGAGTTTTGAGGTTGAGGCAATGGAAATAGAAAAAGAGAAAATAGTAGAAATCATTGAGGCAATGGAAATAGAAAAAGAGAAAATAGTAGAAATCATGTGCCGGTTGACGCTCTAGAGTCTAGAGTTTCTTTTTGCAAGTTCTTCGTGTTTTTTTCCCTGACAAAATGAGGATAGTTTTGTCGATCATTTGGCAAATTAAAGAGGAAAAAAAATTATATTCTTGTGCTGAAAGTCGATGAAAGCCGCCGATAGAATCTCTCTCTCTCTCTCTCTCAAGGATCATGAGTTGTAGGTGGTTTTATCAAAGGAGATAAAACGGTGGGTGAAACATACACTTGCTTAGAGAGAAGTGAGAGAGTTGAGATCTTCTCTCTCTAAACCCTAGAGAGGTCTGGAAAGAGAGCCCCGCTATACACCAAAACTGCCGCCCTCTTTCCGCCTTCCCTTCCCCTAGCACTTTCATCATCTCTTCCCCCTCCTCCTCTCCTCTCTCCACGGCCATTAAGTGATTGGGACTCTTTTCTTAGGGAGAGGTCTCCCACTTCTCCCGTCATTTTTTGACTATTGTGGCTCAGATCGGCACCACTTTGCAGCGGGAAGCTGCTAGATGTAGATCATGATTTATCCACCCATTCCTACAAGCGGATCGGATGGGTTCCAACACCGAAATTGTTTTTTTGGAGTTTTTTATTGTATTTTTGTTTCTTATATTTTCGGCACTGGTGTGTTTTTTTGTACTAGTTTGTTTATGGTTATGAATGCATATTTCTGTTGCTTCAAAACCAAAATCTACTATAATTGTGTTCTTTATTCTACTCCTTTCCTTGCAAAAATTCAAGACACAGCCTCTAGGAATCATTCATCAATGTTAATTTTCCTTAACGCATTCTCCCATAGGCACTGACTGCAATAGAAAGTAGAGAGCATTGTAACCAAAAAGAAAGAAGGGAAAATTACAGTAAGCCCCCTTCAACTATACCTCGGTAACGAGTTGCCCCCTTCATCGTTTAACTCGGACACTTAACCCCCTTCATCTTTTATTGCGTGACACTTAACCCCCTGCCGTTAGTGAGCCGTTAACGAAATTGCTGAAATTACCAATTTACCCTCTTTGGGCTATTTTTGTTTCGCTTATAACTTTTCTTAGGAAACTCTGTTTCAGCCCATTCTTTTTTCAGAACTCTTGTTTTTTCCTCTATTTTATGGGTCTATAATAATTTTAGTATGGTTACTTTACGCTTTCTAAGGTTAGTATAATTTTAGTATAATTTTAGTATGGTTATTATAATTTTAGTATAATTTTAGTATGGTTATTTTATCTAACCTTAGAAAGCGTAAAGTAACCATACTAAAATTATTATAGACCCATAAAATAGAGGAAAAAACAAGAGTTCTGAAAAAAGAACGGGCTGAAACAGAGTTTCCTATGAAAAGTTATAAGCGAAATAAAAATAGCCCAAAGAGGGTAAATTGGTAATTTCAGCAATTCTGTTAACGGCTCACTAACGGCAGGGGGTTAAGTGTCACGCAATAAAAGATGAAGGGGGTTAAGTGTCCGAGTTAAACGATGAAGGGGGCAACTCGTTACCGAAGTATAGTTGAAGGGGGCTTACTGTAATTTTCCCAAGAAAGAAAGTAGAGAGCACAGTGTGGCCGCGAGACCAATGCAAAGCAGTAACAAACAGGTGTTTTATTTTAAACTCGACTCAATAGAATGACTAATCTGGACTAATAATGTGAAGCATCTTGGCTAGTTTCTCCCACGTTCTGAGCGTCTAGCTTTGTTAATTAGCGATGCAATCTGAAGATCTTTATCTTCCAGTCTTGGTGAGCATTTCAATGTCGCACACCATTGTAGCCAGTTGTTCCTCTACCGTCGCAGTGTCATTGGTCATGACTTCCATCTTCATTATGCTAAAATCAAAAAAATGGTTAGCGCAAAAAAAGTGTCGGCATTTCGATGAACTCTCCTAATCCAAGAGAGATACAGGGGAAAAAGTAATACTACAAAATAAAGCATGCCGAATGATACATGTCTTCAAGAGTTCACATCACATTCCAAAGATACATAGGACGAAGGAAAAACATGGATGTCGATATCATTCAGGTTTGGGGCACCAATTCCTAACCCAATCCGTTAGTGTCGCCACATTCCCGTTTATATCATCAATAGTGTCACTCCTTAATGCGACCACGATATCTTCGGGATAACTATCTTTGGCCTCCTCCAGCAATACTTGAAATATCTCACATTCGATGTTGTTCGTGAGCTTTGCACCGGTGTAACCTCTGTGACAACACAGCAGAGAATAGAATTGGGTTCTAAAAATATACCTTCTCAACGAACGGAAAAGAAAACGATGACACGGAAGCTCAATTTTATACCGACGAAACTACTACCTCTTACTCAAGCGATCATACAATACTGAGTTCTCAGTTTGAAGCACCACCACATGATCAAACCAACGCTCCGGAAAGAAGTCACAACCATGGTAGTCCACGATGTTTCCCCCTTCTTCCATCATGTCCTCGAGCTCGTCACACACCTGCAAAATGCATGAACCACAGATGGGGGTCACCAAAAGCAATGTCAAAAGTCGAAACCATAAAGTGGGTTATTACAACACGTCTTCTTTATGGTACAAAGTGGGTATTATGAAGACATGCTTCTGCAAAGCTCCCATAATGATTCCTGAAATCAATGAGACGAGATGGTGTAAACCCAAGTCAGATGATACACCATCTGAAACAAAATGAGGGAACTGAAATCAATGAGACGTTATAAAAATTCGTGGTAGTTTCAAAAATTTGAATGGCTCAAATAACTTTGGGGTATCCCGTACCAATCTGTATCAGAGGATCCTAGGTGATATTCATTCTCAATGTTATGATAACCATATACGATATAGTCTAGACAAACACGAAGAGCACCAGTGCTTAGACAGCATAAGTGACCGCCTTGGGCACTGGATAGGATGAATTTTAGATCATACCCAGTTAGGCAAACCATCATTTGGTAATCCTTAAGTACCTTCGGTGGAATCAAATGTAGTTCCTCCCCCTAACTTCTTCCCAGTTTCCTTCTATACAGCAATTAATCTCATGTAGACATCTTCCTTTCAAATCCCGTTCGCTTGCAACAACGAGATTACTTTATTGACATTCCAACAGATTAACCAATAGGGGTACCTCAAGAGATGCAGATACTACTACTAGTACTAGTGTACTAGATATCAATCAATGAACAACTATATATCAGCATGTGCAACCCAGTAACGAGATTCGCACTCATATCGATCGATTCAATCCTGCTCATCGTATAAATTAGGGCGGAGGTGTCCGCCACTTTATTTTTCTTGTAGAAAAAATTGACTTGAGGCGCACAATTAGACTCTCGAATTTGGCTCGCTCTCTATATCTTTAACTTCTACACTTGAACAGTCGAACCAAGCTAAATCATGAACGACGTATCTAATTTCTGAACAATGACCAATCCCAGGGAAAAAAAGTGAATGCTTAGGTTTCTGGGTAAGGAGCACAAACGTATTTGGTGGTTAACCTTTTTCCTTTCTTCCTTTTTTCGAGCAAGGAATACAAAAGTACTAGTGCTTGAAATGTTCATTGACGTAAAGTCGTAGAGATAATCATCACTCCCCGACCTAATACGATCTTAATTCAACAAATTTACAGAGTAATACTCGAGCATTTATACATCTATGCATATATATATGTATGTATGTACGTACGTATAGGTTGGGATCTTACGAGGTCTTCGTTGATGACGTGGCAGGCGAACTGTTCGTCCCAGCCGTCGTGCAAGTTCTTGTCTCTGACGAGGTCGCCTACGTTTACGTGGCGGAGCTGGGTGGCTTCCGCCAGGAACGACGAAGTCGTCGTTTTGCCGGTTCCCGGCGTGCCCGTCACCAGTACGTTCGGCTTCTTCCTGCCGCTGCTACTTCGCGCCATAGTTAGTCGTAAAACTAGGTAGGGTTTGTCGGGGGGATGGGAGGAGGAAGCTATATTCCCTGTGGTTTAGTTTTTTTTTTTTCGACCAACCAGAAAATCAGATATAATATATATATACTAGTGTTTACCCGTGCCTACGACACTATCTATCCCGATTGAAATTAAAATTACCCTTTGAATCTTGATAGTGACTAAAATTGTTGAAAATTAAACTGGTACACAAAACGACAGTTAGGATAAAAGAGTTTTCACTGGAACAAAAAGCCTAACAATTAAGGAAGTGCACAAGAGATTGTAAAAATTTTCTCATATTCACATAAAGAACCTAATACAAAAAGATGAAGAAGTGAAAGCAAACAAATCCATCCACTCTGCAATCTGATGAATAATTTAGCTTCAAATGAATATGCATAGCAAAAACATTAAAAAAAAATCCTCCGCACAAAATCCCGCCGCACAGAGTCACAGGGGTTTTCGACACGGAGTCCCGCCTCCTACCTCTTTGCATCACCACAGAAAAGCTCCGTCACACCTTTTTTTTTTTTAAGGTTTTAAATAGGCAATTTCAATAACGGAATTACAACTACCACAAAGAAAAGTCTCCATACTGTAAATGGTGAAAACATCTAATTGGTCGATTTGGATTTTGGAATCACCATCAAGACACCCAACAAATGAAAAGAAAGAGAGCAATACCTGGTAAAATATAAAGGGGAAAAGGAGTGAGGTAGTTGAGTAAATGGTTCAACTGGATATGCACGATAAAATCAAAACCTGGTTTGAAGGTCTGGGTTTCCCAAATTACCTTCAAAACGCAACTTTTAGCCCAAACTTGGGACCGACGCCAGTGGATTTCGCCGGTGACACCAATGAGAGAGAGAGAGAGAGAGAGAGAGAGAGAGAGAGAGAATGGTTCTGCAGTAGGGTTTCAAATTTAAAAGTGGGCGTAATTTTGATCTGTGGCACTTTTGTAATTGAATGAAAGAGGCTAGACAATTTAATAAAAGGGAAATCTCACCTCATCCATTGGATTAATTCAATCTCAACCATTCCAACAACTTGTCCTCACACCTTTCTGTTTTATAATATATATATAAAGAAAATGGACAAATTATAGTTACCCCCTCTAACTAAGCCTCGCATACACTTACCCCCCTTTAACTTTTTTTTTTGGCACTTAACCCCCTCAAACTAACTGAAATTCAAACGGTCATAACTTCAAACAGTCATAAGTTCTTTGTCCAAAATCGAAAATATGCAAATTATATATCGATTTTGAGGTCTTGAAGTCAGCTTTCTAATGACACCAAAATCACAGCACAATTCAAAGGACACAGAAAGTTATGATCAAAACGGTCTTTCTGTCTACCAGCCTTTACTCTTTTGATCATAATTTTCTGTGTGCTTTGAATCGTGATGTGATTTTGGTGTCATTAGAAAGATGACTTCAAGACCTCGAAATCGATAAATAATTTGCATATTTTCTATTTTGGACAAAGAAGTTATGACGGTTTGAAATTATGAACGTTTGAATTTCAGTTAGTTTGAGAGGGTTAAGTGCCCAAAAAAAAAGTTAGAGGGGGGTAAGTGTACATGAGGCTTAGTTAGAGGGGAGTAACTATAATTTGCCCTAAGAAAATATTACGGAGTACAATAAAATGCCACTTGAAGCCAAAACGTCCGAGTCCGCCCGGTAGTTTAGGGTCGCGGCTATTCGCAGCCACGTATTTTTTTCCATAACCCACTATATTTCAGTAAGTGGTTGTTGAAAATCATAAATAACATTTCGGTAAATAGCTGTTGAAAATAAGATTATATTTCGGTAACTACATGTCGAAAATATATTCAATTTTTGGTAGACAACTGCCAAACATGCATTTTCGATAAATAGCTGTTGAAAAAAATATAATATTTCGGTAATTGGATGCTGAAAATGTATCTCAATTTCGGTAACTAACTGTCGAGTCTAATTGAAAATTTTTAACGGACTGTGGGAGAAAATACGTGGCTGCGAATAGCCGGCCTCTAGTTTAGCTTGTGAAGTAGAGTCCGAGTGACAAAAGTGTGTTATCATACGGTCCTTTTGTAAAAGTGAAATTTTATGTGAACATTATATTCCCTTTTATTATTAGTTGAAATAGTGTAGGTCCTATTTGTGTAATACATTTTTTAATAACCATGATATTACTTTATGGTGGGATTCACATAATTTCAACCCAGTAAGATGAACAAACTTGTAAATGAACCGAATAACTTGCGAGCTCGGCTCAGCTCGTTAAGGGTGGCTCAGCTCGATTAAAGAGGCTCGTTTAGTACAGGACTCAGCTTCGAGCCGAGCTCAGCCTAGAATTTTTAGTTCATTTAGTAAACGAGCCAAACTTAAGCTTGACAAAACTCGGCTCGTTTTCGGTTTTACCTTCAAGAAAGTTAGCTACCACAATATTTTGCACAACTATTTACACTATATGTTGATGTAACACCGCATGATTGGTAATGGAATAAAGATTATTCTCCTTTTTCATTTTTTGTCCCAATTACTACCGTTTTTTGTCTCAAAAAGATTGTCCCATGTCAAAACTAATGGATACAATAGACAAGGAATTCCTCTTTTATCCTTTTATTTTTAAATTAATAGCACTAAAAAAGTAAAAAAAAATGTAATGATCAAAGAGTAAAATTAGGAAAATAAGTTTTCAAAAGTACAATAATTGTGTTCTCTTAATTAATTGAAATCCCTAAAAATGGACTAAAATGTAGGGACAGAAAGAGTACTTTGTAACCACCAATCGTACTAGTTCAGTTTGTTTATCGACTCAATTTGAGCTTTTCTAGAGGGAGAGAGTCTGGAGTGGGTTCCCCCCCCCTCCCCCACCCTCTTCCTTCCTCTCTCTCTCAATCCCTTATTTGGAAGGGAATCTCTCCTTAGGGAGTTGGGATTTTCCACTCTTCTCTCCATTTTTGGACTCAGAAGCCAGATCTAGGGTTCTAGATCTGATTTTCTTGGAATCAATGTAACGGCGATAAAGACGGCGTCTGCAGCGGCTTCTGCCTTCAGTTTGCAGTGGGACGAGTTCGAGTTGATGCAACGAATCATCTAGGAGGGCTTGCTCTGTGTTCATACCTGGCCTCTCAATTTCGGCCTCTCCTACCCCTCTTCACGAGTGTGTTCGACGGGTCCAGCTCCGGCATCGTGCTTCCATGCAGATTTTTTTGGTTTGTTGTAGTTTCTGTATTTTGAGACCGGTAGCGTCCCCTCTTATCTTATTGTACTGTGTTTTGCATATTTATAAATCGAGTTTACTTATTTGCATTAGAAGGTGCCAAATTTTTGCCCTCTGTTCCATACGCACCATACCAGCGTGCGTGCGTGGGTGTGTGTGTGTGTGTGAGAGAGAGAGACACTTATGCATGGTTAGATATCATTCCAATATCAGAAATAATGTTGAATTACAATGATGAAATAAACACCAGAGCCTACTGTGTGGGGCTTCTATATAAATTAAATTATACATTACACTAAGCACATTGAAATGGACCTGGATACTGTACAACAAATAGGAATCAACAACGCGATGCATAAGTACTACATAACCTCGGAATTGGCACGTATATGGCCTTCAGCTGTTGAACGAACAATGCTAGAAAGAAGCTTGGATAAATATCCATATTATTTCTGTCCCGAAATGCAATATATTCCGGCCAAAACTTTATTTTGGGGAACCAAGCGGACTGCTCAGCGGTGGTTTGATAATGGAGTGATTGGAGTCTGCGTTTGTTGGACACACAGACGCAAACTGACAGTACTTGCATTTCCATCTCTCTTCCTCGGCGGTGTATCTGGCTTCCCTCTCTGCCCGCCAGAATTCAAGAGTGCACTGAGTCTGGCCCTTGACCCAATCAGGGTCATACGTGAAGTCAAATTCATGGAGCAACGAATGGTCTTCTTGCAATTCATATCTGCAACCGCCAAAAAATAAGGCCCAAAATATTTGTTAATCACCAATTGGGTGTTTTTGCAAAGTACAAGCGTAATAAGAGCCTGAAGGCCTTTCAAATTTTGTCAATCCATGCAATCATAGGATCCTAGCGTCCCGTTGGAGTGGAATATTAATAGGAAGAGTAAACAGGCTAAGCTAGTAGTGAGGGATTATAGACACTGTATCCCCCCAAGTTACACTGCTATATCCCAGATGTTTTTGTAGGTTGTCTGCACTGATTGTTGCATTCAAATGCTGGAAATGCGATCCCATGGGATATAAAATCCAATCCCATGGCTAGTAAGCAAATCAAACAGGCCCCAAAAAGTACAAAAAAAGAGTGATAACCGCACAAATGAGTGGGCATTTAATTAAAAGCATGTTATCTATACAAAAACAAGACAAAGCTTCAAAGATATCGCTTAAAAAAATATCCAAAGGGTGATAATAGTCTTTGCACATGAAGCATGAATTCAGAAACTTATGCATTGAAAATTGAAATGTCAACCATGACTGGAAAGAGAAATGGGGTGAGAATCCCTTGATTTTGGCTCACCTCAACAATAGCTGATCATGAGCTGGAGGGAGCATGCTGCAAGTATTTTGGAAGTACCTCATCAAATCATCAAGAGTCTGCACATAGCCAAGATTCTTTAGATCATACGATTGAAAAACATGGACTAAGCTCCAGCTCATTGCTCGAATGTTATTTTTTAGTTTCATTTCTTTAATCTTATCCGTTGTTTCCTGTTTTTGACTCCATTTCCTGCTTTGTGGGGGCTCCCGTGTTATGATGCACAAGTTGCTTAGGTGGTATTGGTAGATAGCAATTCCGATACACTAATATCTCAGGTCCATGTAGAAGCCAAATGGTAATATGAGCCATTATGTACTAGGACTTCCAATTTTCTATTCTTGCCTTTGATCTCATTGTTAATCTTCTGTATCATTTAATCTCTGGGAAACACTTCAGAAGGAAGAGAGAGATTTATTACCTCTGCAGCAAATCCAGACTTGCAACTGTGTGCTATGACTTCCTCGGATAAATTGGAGTGCGGGTTCAAAGAAAAGAAATCAAGGAATTTTCTGGAGGGGAATTCATTAGCAACCAAATTGTCCCACAAATACTTGTAGCACATTAACTGCAGCCTGCCAAAATAGTACTCATAAATGTTGTAGGAATTCCCATTCTATTTTCTGCTTGACTATAGTATCACCGTATCACACTACCATCACGAGGCAAAACTAAAGTTCTAGAGCTGTTGTTACATAAGCAGCAAAAGAGAAGCAGTGTCAATATGCATACCTCGCATTTCTCTGCTGTGGTTCAGCAGGCAGGGTTGTTTGTACACGAGTTTTTGTTTCCACTAATGTCGGACTCTTTTCAGTCTCAATTGCAGGCATCCGAATTTCATCAACAACTCCCACCATCCATACACCTTCCACAAAGCCTATCCTGAAGGTATCACAAGTTACTCAACAATCACTCAGAAAAAAGTCAAACTTTGTTATAGGATTGAAGCACACGACTCCCATCCCAATTTGTTTGCCCATTTTCACGATTTTAAACATCTCAAAAAATTGTCTATGTTTTACGGTTTATTGTTTTTATTTCTTTTTTTTTTTTATGATTTATTGTTTCTTAGGTGATTTTGAAATTTTTGTTCAAATCTTTTGATTGGTGGAAAAAATCTTGAACTTTTTTCACAAAATACTCTTTTTTTTTTTTCTCCAGATCAAAGCGCTTTACTCAATGAATAGGACAAAGAAAACTGGGACAGAGGGATAGTAAATTATTGAGCATAATAATGCATGCAGGTAAGCGCCCACACATACAGGTCAAAAAAGAAAAAAGAGTATAGACAAGATAAAAGGGAAAACTGGAAACCAACATTCAAAAAATAAGTGACCGTTTTGGAAGGAGGGATATGAAATACAAGGAGATTATGGTATATTAGAGAGAGAGAGAGAAAGAGAGAGAGAGAGAGAGAGAGAGAGAGAGAGAGAGAGAGATACAAGGAGATTATGGTATATTAGAGAGAGAGAGAGAGAGAGAGAGAGAGAGATGAAACCCAAGTATATTTTGGCATGCTTCCAAGCAAAATTCCTCTTACTTGAAAAAGCAACAGAGTCAGTTTATAGGCATTGCTTTTGTGGTAATTTTTTCCTTCCACTAAAATAATTTTGCAATAAGAACAAGAACAAGAACTCACCTACAAAAACACATTAACATGACAGTTCCGAATAGATCAGATATAATTTGCATCTAGTGATACAGGAACATTTTAGACTCCCCTCACAAAAATTGTAAAATCCAGCCCATTTTTTTCAACCCATATGTTCCTGATGTTCCAATCACTTCTTAATTACTAAAACTATCCACATGTTTCATGCTTCCCCAAGATAATGCCATCGGGCCAATTACATGAACAGGTCAATTACATTTTCAATCACTGGTTAGTCCATTATATCATCAGCCTACCATAATTGAACGCGGCAAACTTCAAGGTAAGCTAATTACAATGATAACAAGCTCACTTACAGAGGTAACTCGCGTGTTAAGCCCTCAAACAATAATTGATTTACACCGGCCATGAAATTCATGAGTTTTACAGCCCATACATCTTCGGCAGTTTTGAGACGAACTTCTACGCGTTTTACAACCTGCACACATGGGAAGTTAGGGTCAAACCAAGAATCATCTAACTATGCAAACTCTTTTCCATCTTCAAAACTGGCTTCTGCAGAAAAAAATTACTTCACCAAATACCAAGGATTTCTGAAATATGCACTTCACGAGGAGATATCGTAATTAACTTTAGTTCAAAAAAAAAAATATCATCAAGATGATGGAATGTTCCCAGTAATCAAATATGGCAAAAGAAACATTTTAAAAGCTTGGGTAAGAAACTTGACAGTCATAGTCATTACAAAGTACGCCCACATGAAAGAATACTAATTTTCTGAATGAGCTCAGCGTGACAAATAATGTAAATGTTAAATAGCACCGGACTGAAAAGCATACCTCTTCCTCAAGTACTGTATGGCGAGCAATACCTGCTTTCATAGCTTTAGAAACTTCTGGTCTGCCAAACAGTAGATAATATTCCATTTGCTTTTCACACCATTCCTAATGTTAAGAAGAAATGAGGATTAACGTGACATGATCCCAGCACCAAAACTTCAAAAAAATAGAATACCATTTCAAAGTTAAGAACAATTTCAAAACAACAAAACTGCATCAAGACACAAATTATCGATGAGGAAATGATTACCAAGTTTTGAGTCACTAGTGCCTTACAAGAGTACAGACTAATGCAAGAATGCCAAAAAACCAAAGCATGTGGTGTGACACCAGTACATCATTTGGGTGGACTCAACTGCCAAAGCATATCACCTAGTACATGATTTGGTTGGAGTTGGGTGGACGCAGCTGCCAGAGCATATTGATTCCCATTTCAAGTCTTAAAAACTCAATGCAAGAGGAGACCAATAAAGATTTTGGTTTCCAAGTTTGGTTGGCCGGCATTCATCTGTGCATAAAAAAGCGTGCTCGAGTCTCAGAATAGCCACGAACCACGTCAGTGGTGCTCGGATAAGGAGTACCAACCTATGTTATATGGACTCGGGTATGCATGTTCGGTGTAGATGTGCTTAACAAAAATATGATTCTTTCTTACAGGTTTACTCCACTTTGACGGATAAATTGGTTTTTCTCTAACTTAGAGTATCAAAGCAGGCATTTACTCATGGACAGCAGTAAAACAAAGAAAAATATGTCAACAGAATGCATCAGGGACACCCCCACACCTGTCAAGTGTGTGCCACTGGGTACTTGATTCATTTTGAAAGTCCATGTAACGTAGGTGCCAATACCATTAGAGTATTTGGCGCAGATGATGGGGGCGGTGGAGGTCTCAGAATCGGATTATAGGATTGTGGAACACATTCCTCATAGTTGAAGGGCTGATCTCATGTGATCAAATTGATTATTGAGATCAAGGTATGACATGTAAAGGTTTACATCAAGGAAATTACAATAACGATTCAAACTGATTGCGAAGCTTTTCAAAAGAAAATTTCTATAATCGTAAATGCACCACATGTATCAAGATTCAAGAACCAATTGGTCAATCTGTTGGAGCAAACTAGCTAGATCACTGACCATGTGCTTATAAAAAAAATCTGATCAAGGAAACTAACTAATACAAACGATGCAGTCTTTTTACCCAAGTTGTCTCTCTACACTAGCTTAATCAAGGGTTTTTATTGGTTGAAACCTTCACAAAAAGTTGCCTGTTACACAGGATGGTCAATGCCAAGAACACTATTAAGTTTCTACCTATGCACAATCCCATAAGTTAGCTCCATTTTTCTCAAATGTTCAATACATACCCACAAGCTCAACAGCCACAAATTCAATCAAATAAGAGCCTCACAACGGGGAAGAAAGTTGTGAGGAAGAAACAAACCAATCAAGAAAGCACATATATGAAGTGAAGGATTTTTGACAAAGGATTGCGAATTCCCCCTCACACTCATCTCAACTGTAAGTGCTGCACGAGCGGCTAATCAACAGCAAAGCATTCATACGATTCGAAAAAAGAGAACAATGTAATTTTCTGTAGCAACCGCAACCATCAACCTCGTTAAGAAATTAGAAAACAACCAAATTCAAATCCCAATGGGTTGCTCCTTAGGGGGTCTAAGTTTCAAAATCTCTCAGGTGCTATCAATTACTTTAGAACTAGTCAATATGGGCTTCGCCCAGGCTTTAATTGCGCCACTAGTGGACCGTGGTATTGGTTCCGGAGTAGTCTAGGTATGCCTAAGCTCGCCTTGATCTGTTATAAAAAAAAGAAGAAGAAAACAACCAAATTCGCATCACATGGAAAGAGACCCAATTACCGTGGAAGTAATATCAGTAACGGACAAGCCTCTCTTCCTCCTAAACCGGTGCAATAACGACTCAAAAACCCTGATCCTCTTGCGGGAACCACAACCGCCGCCGGCGTCCTCGATGTCGCCGCCGGCCGAACTGGGTTGTTCCCCCGACGACAACCTCCGCTTCGCCAGCAGAGTGATGGACTGAATAGACCTCGCATTTTTACAAGAGCCGGCGGCGGCCAGGGCAGCTTCGATGAGGGCCATTTCTTCGTCGCTCACGATTTCAATTGGGATTTCTGGGGATTTGTTTTTGTGGGTTTGAGGAGAGGGAGAGGGAGTGGGTGGTGGTGGTGGTGGCGGTGGTGGCCCCGTCATTTTTGGATTGCTTCACGGAGGGGTGACCGTTGCGATCGGAGCGGAGGTTGGTGTGTTTATGAACTGAAATTCTAAGCCCGTTAACAGGGCGAGAGCTGCTACTCCCCCCCCCCCCCCCCCCCCCCCCCCCCCCCCCCCCCCCCCCCCCCCCCCCCCCCCCCCCCCCCCCCCCCCCCCCCGGACACACACCCCTCCCGGCCCCACCAGCCTTTTTCCCGGACTACCCCTCTCTCTCTCTCTCCCTTTTCTTTCTTTCTTTCTTTTTACCGTTTACTTTTCTTTTTCTTTTTTCCTTTTCTTTCCGATTTGGTTTTTTTTTTCATTTAATTTCATTTTCTTTCTTTCCGATTTTCTTTCTTTTTCTCTTTAATAGTAATAAGTTCAAGTCTTTTTTTTTTTAGAAAGCGGGTTCAAGTCTAATTCTAGGCTTTGTAAAGTAAAAGAAAAAAAAAAGTATTTCAATTGATCATGTTTATCGGACTGTTTTATTTTTCTTTTTTTTGTCTTTTATAGAATAAAAAATATAGTTACGAAAATAAGTGTTTCAATTTTCAATTCGTTTGAACCAGTGCAAAGATGTTATTTTTCTAATCATTTCATTCTAAATGGTCGTAATAAATTTTTGGCTTCAAGGCCTTTCAATGGACACCCTAAGAGAGTCTTGAAACTAAATAATGAGTTTTAGGGTGTTTATTGAAAGACCTTAAACCAAAAAAACGATCTTTGCTCTGATTTAACTGAATTGCAAATTAAAGCACTTAATTCTTGAATTATATTTTTAAATATACCATGGGTGTATTTATGGAAATTAAATACATGGTTGAAAAATTAAGTGCTCCAAATTTCAATCCGTTTGATAGGTGAGAAGATTTTATTTTTCTGATCATTTAATTCTAAAGGGTCATAATTAAATTTTGACTATAGGACTCTCGTTGATTAGCCCTAAGAAAGTTGTAGAATCAAATATCTCTTAGGACTAACCAAAGAGAGCCCTAGAATCAAATTTTAATTATGACCCTTTAGAATTAAATGATTAGAAAAATAAAATCTTCTCACCCATTCAAAAGGATTAAAATTTGGAACACTTAATTTTTCAACCTTTAGTTTATATATTAAAAAAATGGTTAAAAAGTTAAGTACTCCAAATTTCAATCTGTTTGAACCGATAGAAAGATTTTATTTTTCTGATCATTTTACCCTAAATGGTCATAATTAAATTTTGACTGTAGAACTCTTGTTGATTAGCCCTAAGAAAGTTGTACAACCAAATATCTTAGAACTAACTAACGAGAGTCCTAGAGTCAAAGTTTAATTCATGACCATTTTGGATAAAATGATCAGAAAACTAAATCTTTCTATCGGTTCCAACTGATTGAAATTTGAAACACTTAATTTTTTTAACCATATTTTTTAATATATCAATTAAAGGTTGAAAAATTAAGTGTTCCAAATTTCAATCCGTTTGAATGGATGAGAAGATTTTATTTTTCTGATCATTTAATTCTAAAGGTTTATAATTCTTTTTTTTTCAATTATTTTACAAAGCGTATAATTAAACTTGAACCTATTATTAATGAGAAAAAAATTTAAACCGAAAAGAAAGAAAAAAAAAAACCAAACCGACAAGAAAAGGAAAAAAAAGAAAGAAAAACAGACAGTAAAAGAAAGAAAGAAAAGGGAGAGAGAGAGAGGGGGGGGGGGGGGGGGGGAATTTCGGAAAAAGGTGGAAAAAGGCGGTGGGGCCTGGGGGGGTGTGTGTGGTGGGGGGGGGGGGGGGGGGGGGGGGGGGGAGTAGCAATTTACTTTAAAGTGACATTCTCTTCATCTTCCGTTTTTTCGGGCGATCCTACTTTTGTTTTTCTCTTTTCTTTCTTCCTTCCTTCCAAGTAGGGGTGTGCAAAATACCCGCGGGCCGACGGGCCCGCCCCGCCCCGCCCCGAAGGGTTTTGGGCGGGCCCGAACATGTGATCGGGTCGGGTACGGGTTCAATTTTTCGAAAAAATCAATTTTCGGTTCGGGGCTCGGGTGCTGTTTTTCTTACCCGACCAACCCGACCAAAACGTGAACAATTCATGTAGCTTTACTTCGGTTTGGTCGGACCCGACCCGACCCGACCCGACCAAAAAAATCGGGCACGCGGGCGGGTGTACACCATCGTTCGGTTCGGGTTCGGGTTGGTTTTTCTCCTACCCGACATGGTCGGGTCGGTTCGGGTGGCGGGCCATACCCGACCCGCCCGACCCGTGCCCACCCCTACTTCCAAGTTCCAACTCTGCTTCTAGCAAAAGAGGCAGGTCACTAGGCCGTCACTTCGCTTGGTTCCCATTTTTTAGAGTAACTTTTAACTCTTGGCACAGTTTTCAATAAATCTCTCTTTTTATCTCTCTCCACTCATTGTCACTCAACTCTCAAAAATAACTTTCTAAAATGTAAACCAAACAAAGTGATCCTTTATAAAAGAAATCTAAAAGAAAAGCAAGGGGAAACCTTGCATGTAATTGCTCATCCGACTCAGCACTGCGTTTCCACTTAAAATTACTAAATTTTGCCATGTTCACAACTTGACATTTCTGGACAACAAAAATTGTTTAAGACTTATTGACTAGTGGAAACGCCCCTAGAACACACTGGAAGAAAGTAATTAAGAGCATTCAGAGATTACTTTGGTATTGATACAATTTGGTCATTTGGACCATTTGAATTGCTTGTCGATCTTTAGTTGAACCTTGATCCTATGAGGTCAACTTCTTCGATGAACTAACCACTTATTAGAGACAATTTACTTGTGCAAAAATGGAAGTCTTTTCTTCAAACCATACTACAATTCAGTCCATGTTTTTCGAAAATAAAAAATGATACTCCTTGGCTACAAGTATTAATGGTCAAATTACATTTGTGATGCATCATGATTTTGGCAGTATGCTAATTGTCCTCTACCATTCGGTTGTGCGTGGTTCTGGCAAAATTAGTATTTGTTGAGTAATGAGCTTGACGAGGTGAAGATTCCGACCAATTTGCCGACTTATTATGTGAACATTACTCTCACTCTAAATTGATGAAAAGTGCGGGGTAGATATCACCTTTCTTTTTGTGACAATGAGTTCATTTTTGGTTGGACTCATAGTACTCCATCTATAAGATCGAATGCATAATCCCTCGGGATTGATATAAACGTTTGTTAACTCTCTATAGTCTCATGTTCGAAAAAGCTCTCATCGTTTGCCATTTTTGTGGAGCTGATTCATATAGGGTTTTACCCAACTTTACTTTCCATGTTATTAGACGCTAACTAAATTGGACGGTACAATGTAATGTGAAACTTGACTCGATTTTAATAGAAAATAAGGAAAAATACCAAAAAAAAAAAAATACCGTAAGAAAAAGTCACATGGTAGTTAGACCACCGATCCGAGAAACATTGCAGCTAAAAAGTCACTAGTGCCCTGTTAGTAAATTGCTACTCTGCCCCCCCCCCCCCGGGCTCCACCGCCTTTTTTCACCATTTTCCGGAATTACCCCCGCCGCCCCCCCCGGCCCCTCTTCTTTCTTTCTTTTTTCTTTCTTTCTTTTACAGTCTGTTTTTCTTTCTTTTTTTTCCTTTTCTTTTCGGTTTGGTTTTTTTTTTTCTTTCTTTCCGGTTTGAATTTTTTTCTCCTTAATAATAGGTTCAAGTTTAATTATACGCTTTGTAAAATAATTGAGAAAAAAAAAAGAATTATAACCCTTTAGAATTAAATGATCAGAAAAATAAAATCTTCTCATCCATTCAAACGGATTGAAATTTGGAACACTTAATTTTTCAACCTCTAATTGATATATTAAAAAATATGGTTAAAAAATTAAGTGCTCCAAATTTCAATAAGTTGGAAACGATAGAAAGATTTAGTTTTCTGATCATTTTATCCAAAATGGTCATAAATTAAACTTTGACTCTAGGACTCTCGTTAGTTAATTCTAAGATATTTGGTTGTACGACTTTCTTAGGGCTAATCAACAAGAGTTCTACAGTCAAAATTTAATTATGACCATTTAGGGTAAAATGATCAGAAAAATAAAATCTTTCTATCGGTTCAAACAGATTGAAATTTGGAGTACTTAACTTTTTAACCATTTTTTTAATATATAAACTAAAGGTTGAAAAATTAAGTGTTCCAAATTTTAATCCTTTTGAATGGGTGAGAAGATTTTATTTTTCTGATCATTTAATTCTAAAGGGTCATAATTAAAATTTGATTCTAGGGCTCTCTTTGGTTAGTCCTAAGAGATATTTGATTCTACAACTTTCTTAGGGCTAATCAACGAGAGTCCTATAGTCAAAATTTAATTATGACCCTTTAGAATTAAATGATCAGAAAAATAAAATCTTCTCACCTATCAAACGGATTGAAATTTGGAGCACTTAATTTTTCAACCATGTATTTAATTTCCATAAATACACCCATGGTATATTTAAAAATATAATTCAAGAATTAAGTGCTTTAATTTGCAATTCAGTTAAATCAGAGCAAAGATCGTTTTTTTGGTTTAAGGTCTTTCAATAAACACCCTAAAACTCATTATTTAGTTTCAAGACTCTCTTAGGGTGTCCATTGAAAGGCCTTGAAGCCAAAAATTTATTAGGACCATTTAGGATGAAATGATTAGAAAAATAACATCTTTGCACTGGTTCAAACGGATTGAAAATTGAAACACTTATTTTCGTAACTATATTTTTTAATCTATAAAGGACAAAAAAAGAAAAATAAAACAGTCGGATAAACATGATCAATTGAAATACTTTTTTTCTCTTTTACTTTACAAAGCCTAGAATTAGACTTGAACCCGCTTTCAAACAAAAAAAAGAAGACTTGAACCTATTATTAAAGAGAAAAAGAAAGAAAATCGGAAAGAAAAAAAATGAAAAAAAATGAAAAAAAAAAACCAAATCGGAAAGAAAAGGAAAAAAGAAAAAGAAAAGTAAACTGTAAAAAGAAAGAAAGAAAGAAAAGGGAGAAAGAAAAGGGAGAGAGAGAGGGAGGGGGGTAGTCCGGGAAAAAGGCTGGTGGGGCTGGGAGGGGTGTGTATCGGGGGGGGGGGGGGGGGGGGGGGGGGGGGGGGGGGGGGGGGTAGTAGCTCTCCACTTTAAACAACATTTTAAAGCAGAATAAATTCTATCCCTCTGAGGTGAAAACCACCATCGCCTATGGGCTCCACAAGACCTTTTTTTTTTTATAAACTAAACTATTCATCTTTTAGGGTATGCAGAGTAGTATATTTCTGTAAAAAACTAGTTTGGTTGGATATTGATAGTTATATCAAAATTTGAATTTTGGTTTACAGAATGGACAATCGTAGATTTTGGAAGTAAAGTGTCAATGACCAAATAAACAAGAATTGATTTTTGATTTTTTATATATCTATTGATGTATGATAAAACTCATTTTGTGTGTATATATATACTATTCTGCGGTCCCTATAAAATAATCGGTTCAGATTATAACAGAAAATGTATGTTGAGGCTCAGAACGGATGGTGGTGGAAACCTTGGAATCCACACATGTGGAAAGAATTTTAACTCTTTTAAGCAAGCAATTGAATAATAGTGTGTGTAGACTGGCCCATGGTAAGAATTTGCTTGCAATTCTGCTCATCTCAGGCCATTTTAGCGAAGTTAAAGCAATGCTATTCTGACAAAGCGATAAAATCCGCCTTATCAACTTCTGTCCCTTTTAATTCAAGAGGTTTGCCAAGTGATCGAGGCTTAGGTTTAATTTAATTCCTTCTAAGGCTTTATATTCGATACCTCTCATGTGTTATTATCTCCTTTGGAGTTAGTCCATACGGAATTTTGCTTCAGCTTTAATTGTGCTCTCCGCAAGTAGGAGGTGGAATTGAGCCCCCAGAATTAGTTGACGTGCGCAAAAGTTGGCTCGGACACCTAAGTTATAAAAAAAAAAACTTGTCTCTTTTAACTCTCTCTAAACATCAAAAAAAACATCACTTGTGATCATAATGTTGCTAGTAGATACACCTGAAAGGGTTGTTTTGGATTGACAGTGATGATTAGTGACTTTTGGCAACCATTTTGTTTATGGAATTGATTGCTACACTCCTTTTTTTGGATTTTAATATTAAAAGTGTATGTATTCTTTTGCTAAAAGATAAAAAAGGGAGTGTGGATATTAAAAAAGAAAGTGTAAAAATCAATTTCCTTTGTTTATTATCAGAAATTTCATTTAAGAATGTCCATCGGTTGAAGTTGCTCCAATTGTTTTTTTCTCCTTTCTTTGGATCTCCGCTTAACAAGCAAAAAAAGAGGAGGCGAAATTAGGGGTGCACACGGTTTGTATTGGTGTAATTTCTTAAAAATCCAGTAACTGAACCATTTGCAATGGTTTTAGAAAATCGAGAATCAAAACATAACCAATAGTATGTATGTAGAACCAACCCAGATAACCTAACCAATTGCTTAGTACTATTGTACTCCTTCCGTCCTACTTTGTTTGTCTACTTTTTGACTTTTCAATGTCCAAATTGTTTGTCGATTTTCAAAAGTTTAAGATAAATGCCATGTGGAAGTCTTGATTATTAGATGTGACGAGAGCAATTTGAATTTGAGGATGTCCCTTAGTAAGCTGGGTTTCCTAAATTGGACAAACATGTAATTGGGGCAGAGAGAGTATTTTCAATTTGGAAATAAGCTCCCGGTTTAAAATAAAAAGCCTAAAGGAAAATGCTAATCCCAACCCAGCGGTTAATTGATTATGTGCAAAAGTTCATGATATCGGTGGCAGAGTGTATAGACATTCGTGCAAATGCATTAATATCAATTAAAAAAACACCTTGAATTTTCAAATTTTTAGCATCTGCTTAGCAAAACTCAATGCTAGTAATTGCTAAAAAAACAATGCTGCACACACACACACAACATTTGAAACACAATTGCGGACGGTTCATGTGCATCGAATGGTATACATGTCTGGGGTTGTGTTTTAAAGGTATACGTACGTGAATAGACTTTGATTGCGAAAATAGGGCCGTCCAAAAATTCCCACTTTTTTTTTTTGTTTCGTGGGGCGATGCTGTACCATTTCATAAGAATTCTACATATATTTATCGTTTCCTAACAATGTTTGTGGTCGGTAGAAGTGTTCCTAAGCTTATTGTTTCACAAATGATCACGTTCGAATGATGAGGTGTCTCCGTTTTTCTGGGGAGGCAAAAGAAGAAGTCATACAAAACTACACAAATTTATGAATCGGAAGGCACTACTGACTTTGTCTTTGGAGTCGATCGGAAATTCCTCGCCGTCCGACAACCGGCGTAATATGCTTTCCAATAGGCCACCAAAAAAACCGAACAAAACTGGATGACCAACACGTATCATCAACCCACCCTCAAATATCTCTCCCTTTCCCCCTATATAAACCTCCCACTTCTCTTCCGATCATCACACAAAAACTGAACCAATCTATTGGCAATCACATAACCAAGAAAAGGAGGCAGTAGTGTGAGAGAGAGAGAGAGAGAGAGAGAGAGAGAGAGAGAGAGAGATGGGGAGAATTACTAGTGCTTTGTTGTTGCTCGCGGTGGCCATGTGCTATGCGGTGGCAGTGGCGAGCTGCGAAGGAGAGAGGAGTGAAGAGAGGTTCGTGTTGCGGGACGTGAAGCGGGTGGTGAAGACTGATGCAGGGGAAATGAAGGTGGTGAGGGGCTCTAAAGGGTGTATTTCGGAGTGGCCGAATATTCATGTCGGGTTCGTTACCATGGAGCCCAATTCCCTATTCATCCCTCAGTACCTCGACTCCGACTTGATCCTCTTCATTGGTCGAGGTAATGCTCTCTCTCTCGGCAAAAATCAGTATTGTTGAATACCAGCCGAATGCGTGATAGTACGTGGTGTCTACCACTCCACTTGCCTCTTAATTTCTCTCTTTTTCTCTCTCAGCCACGTGTTTATAAAACTCGAAATTTTGAAATACTAGAAAAGATAGAAATTTTCATTGGAACATTGACTTATTACGAGGTTGGGTTGTAGGGGAAGCAAGGATTGGGTCAATCTACAAGGATGAGCTGATAGAGAGGAGATTGAAGAGCGGAGATGTGTATAGAATTCCAGCTGGTTCTACATTCTATTTGGTCAACACTGCCGATGGCCAACAGCTTGATGTCATTTGTAGCATTGAGAAATCTGATAGCATCGGATGGGGCACATTCCAGGTAAATTAAGCATCGAAAGCTCGATCACGTACAAAAGTTCTATGAAACGTACCAATTGCATATGACTCAAAACAAACCCAACCATTTATTCAATATTAATGACTTTATGAAAGTTTAATTTTCAACTTGTTACACGATCAAAAAAGTAAAAATACGACGTCGCTGCAGCGATTCGTTGTCTTTTTGTTACAATGTTAAAGATTGGCAAAATATACTTTGGTCCTAAAATTTGGCGCTAAGACGACTTTGCCATTGTTTGGCAGCAAAAGATAGTACAAAATAAACTTGGATTTTACCAAAAATGGAACTGTGACTCGTATTACGGGCTTGCTCTAGGCTGCTACAGCTGTTTGTGTTTTTGGCTTTTGATTATTTTTTGCAAAAAATTTACTGAAATGTTTGCTTCGTCTTAATGATTTTGCAGTCTTTCTTCATCGGCGGAGGCTCATATCCAACATCTGTACTTGCTGGTTTCGAACGCTCAACTCTTTCTACCGCATTAAACGTAAGCAAAATGAAAACACTTAAAACTAGCAATACATCACCCCATCTTTACATTTATTAGTGGAAAACAAAGAAAGAAACCTTACTCAAATAGTTCTAATTCCAGGTCTCGGAATTGCAAGTGAGCCAGATCCTGACCGGACAAAGTTCCGGGCCGATCATCTCCTTGTCGAACACAAACTCCAACTTGGACTCACACCAATCAAGAGTTTGGACCCAGTTCTTGGAAATGAGGCATCACGAAAGAGTGCAATGTTTGAAGAGAATGGCATTAATGCATTTCGAAGAAGAAGAAGAAACCGAGAAAGAGGAGGAACCGATTGTGAGGTCGTTCAGGAAGCTTTGGAACTCATTTTTCGGAAAGGATTTGAGTGGAAATGATGTAGGAAGAAGCAGCAAGAAGCCCCACTCCTACAACCTCTTCAACAAGAAGCCCGATTTTGAAAACGACTATGGCTCCAGCGTTGCTCTTGACCAGTCCGATTATTCGCCTCTCAGGCACTCCGGTGTTGGCCTCTATTTAGTCAATCTTAATGCGGTAATATTCACTCACTTTTAAGTTATATATAACTTATTCAATCTTCATGTTCTATAACAATTCTACGAAGCTCAAATCTTATGTGTAGAACTGCTTCGATCATATGATTTGAGCTCCGTGGAATTGTTATAGAACACCAATTACTCAATTATACAGGTTGTACCTTCGTTGTTAATTGTTACTGCATTTGGATCATTACTTCAGCTGACTGCCTCTTGGATATAGGGATCGATGATGGCACCACATCTCAACCCAACAGCAATAGAGTACGGCATCGTTTTGAGAGGAAGTGGCACAATCCAGATAGTGTTTCCCAACGGAACCTTAGCAATGAACGCGCAAGTGAGCGAAGGCGATGTGTTCTGGATCCCGCGCTACTTCCCATTCTGCCAGATCGCCTCTGGGTCCGGCCCATTCGAGTTCTTCGGATTCACCACCTCGGCTCGCAGGAACCGGCCCCAGTTCTTGGTTGGCTCCAACTCTGTCCTACAAAGCATGAGGGGGCCCGCTTTCGCAGCCGCCTTCGGGGTGAGCGAAGAGAGGCTCAAGAAAATCGTGAATGCTCAGAGTGAATCTATCATTCTGCCCCCGGGATCTGCTTCGGTGGAGAAAGCGAAGAACAATAGGGTTTCAGACATGACCGGGAGCTTCGACGATGAGATGGTTATGGGCTTCGAGGGAATTTACTAGCTGGCGTAGTCGTAGGAGGAGTTGTTTATTATTTTTTTTTGGGTAAAATAAGGTAGGAAGAGTTTTTTTTTTTTTTTTTTCAAGGCGTTTCCCTACTTTCAATTTTGTTTTCTTCTTTTTTTCAAGTTTTGTTTTGGTTTTTGGGTTTGTTTGTTCATGCCCTTGAGGCTCGAGAGTTGTGAATAAGATGGCGGTTTGCATTTCTTTTCAATCGCATTGCTTTCTTGTTTTGATAATTTTAACTTTTGAAGGACAAGATTTTAACGGGAACAAGAATTTGATGGCATCGCATGCCTTCTTACTTGTAAGTATATATCTAAATGCATATTGGAATCATCGTCATTGCATTTCTTAGCTAATCAACATGGCGGACTGACATAACTAAGTACAAGAATTCATAACATCATCATTTCAGTTTAAACAAATTCGAAAAAAAAAGATTAATTTTGTTTTTAGAATAAATATAACTCATGAGAGAAGGTCAAACGTAAACAATTGCCCTTGAGTGATGAAAAAAGTGAAAAGTTAAATGATTAGATCAAGTATGTATAGGTATCGGATTGAGCTAATTTTTCACAAAGACCCTCAAAAAAAATTTATATTTAATGAACGACTCGAATCGTTTGTATGGGACCCATGGTGGGTCCCACAGAAAAATCTATGCACAATCTATACGTGTATAATCTGTGTGTGTAGCAGGGTTGATAAAAGAAATTAAGTTATCTTATACAACGATCTGTGCGGAAATTGAACAATGTATGCCCCACAATGCCACTGCTGCGGAGGAAAATCTCTTCAAGAGGAAATGTTCACGCAGTGCTTTATGTCCCATTCGTCATCTTGGGTGGAGTCAATCGAGGTATGTGAAAAATGGCCCGAACATCCTTCACTATCAAAAGTATAACAGGGTAAATCACATTCCTGAAACTAAGGGCGGCTCCGCCATTATATCAAGGGGTTCAACGAACCTCCTCGATCCTAAAAAAAGTTAAATTTTAATGGTCTATATATTGTCGGCACTAGATTGTTGGAAATCCAGTCATCGAAATGATGAAAGTGATGGAGTCGTCTCTTTAAACCTGGAACGGTAGAAGCATTCGAGTCACGTTGAATAACGCTTTCCTAAAGACAGTATTTGCCCCCACCAGAAGGTGTGCACCGGGTTACAGCAAATCCGCCTTCAAGATAAATCGAATCCGAACTCTAGGTTCTTTCTGTTTGCGTTTGCACAAACGAAGACAGACAGAATATCCGCTAAGCAAATGTAAAAGAACCAAGAACTGATACTCTACTTTGAAAATAACAGAATATTAGTTTGTCATTTCTAGGAAGAGAATGTGTAGAGAGGAAGAGAGCAATTCAGTATGGAATTTTTCTGGTCCTTCAAATGACTTTACAAATGGCCTATTTATAGACTTATAGGCACCCTAATGTGAAAGGTTGTGTCTTTAGAAGAAACACACATTAGAATAGTCATGTCTTTTAAAACACTAGTTAGGAAAGGTCATGTCTATTGAAGACATTTAATTAGAAGGAAACATGCCTCTTGGTCACACCCCCATGTTTCACATCCTTTCCCAAACGAACACCCCCAATTTAATGGGTGTAACAACCAATTACATAAAGTCACAACTCATGTGAAAAGGTGCAGCAACCTTTCACAAAAGTTTCAATAATTCCAAACTAAAATCCAATTTATATTGAAAATCTCCAACAATCCCCCACCATTTTCGAAATAAAGAATAAGAGTTCTTGGTTCTCACAGAAGGTTTGGGCATACATGAATAGTGTCTCTCGACTTCAACCATCCACTTAGTGAACCATGTCAAAGCTAGTCAGGGCAGCATAGTAGACGTATCTTTGAACTAGTTGTCCTTTAGTGACCAACCGGACATGTCTCACAGACAATCCTCCAAATAATGCAGATATCCCAATCGGTTGACCCGTGAACTGGCCTTGGGTCTTTATCTTGATTTCATGAGCGCTTTAAGGTCTAGCCCCTTTGACCTATAGAAAGCGGCACCACTTCCACACTCACATAGGTAGATTCTTACCGGTGCCCTTGTAACAACAGCACCTAAAATCTATTAAGAGCTAAGTAGCTCATCCTCCCTTGTTTACACATTACAAGTTCCAAGCACTCTACCTTGGGATGAATAAAATAACATTTTGAGTGCTTACAATCACGACATATGATGTAGTTTCTCATTGAACTCAAGAGATTGAGAGCATCAACCGGTTGAGTTGAGTTTCCACCAAGAGTGATCAAATTAAGTGGGCAAAAGTCTCATCCCCTTTGATGTCTTCCACATCAAATCTCTTGCAAGAATAAATAAACCCATTGCTGTGAAAGCAATATTTTCCATAGCTATATCACCATAGTTTATGACGTGATTAACTTGTCCGGACTACCATCACAGTCACAACTATTAACCCTCTTTCTTAAGTGACTTACTGAGAAACATATCCGTGACAAAATACCATGTCACTCCATCTCATTGTAAAATCCTCACTTCATTTCAAGAGAGAAATCCCCCACAAAATAGACTTATTATTAACCCATGGTTTTCATGCTTAAATTATATCAGGCGCCTTTGTATCCATCATAACTGACGAATACCAATTACAAGCATATAAACCAACTCCACCAAATAAACTAATTTGGATTTTATTAACTTGTGGGCCATAATTGTTTGGAACAACTATGCAACCAAGATAATAGGAATTTGTCATTCCACTCCATATCTTGGTTTAATCTCCAATATACATAGGGGAACATGTGACCGAAGACCACATTATCAACATTCCTTCCAATGAAAACCACGTTTCATACTTCTTGGAATAATCATGACTCTTCATTTTAATCCAAAGACCACATCCCTTGGTTATCCTCCAATGGTCACACCATTTAGTTTAAAACCAAAACCACAAATTTTGGGTTACACCCCCTGGTTAAATCTTTAACCTCCACATATACATATTTATATGTATATATCAAACTGTATTTTGGTAAAGACAATAGAAAAGTCACACCGTCCGTTTTTATTTTACATAAAAACAAACTCATTCTTTTAAAGAATTTCCTTATCCATCATTTTGTTTACTTTATGCAAAGAGCATGCATGTTACAAACTTATGATGGTATGTTCAATTTGGAAATGGCATCCAAATAAAAGATATGAAAACTACATATCTAGCATTTGCATAAAGCAAAACATTCGAGATAATTTAAATAGCCACCGATTCGGTTAATCACCGACCACGTGTTTACTAGTACTGTAACCTTGTACTTTCCCAACACGATTATATGGTTTTTGATCAAGGCCGTCAAACATTACTCATTGAGAGCCACATAACACATTTCCGTGCTACCAAAACACCACCATGACATAATTACCATGTCAGGTATCACATACGACAGACCACATAAACCTTGGCTATAAAAATTGATTTCTGACACTAAATATGGCAAAAGATTTCCATCAATAAAATCTTTTTTTTTTATGCTCATAAAAGAAACATTTTATAAACATGACCATTCCATAAAAGCAAGTGTCAAGAAATCTCACTTTGAAGAGAGATGCACTACATATAGAGAATAATAATAAAACAACACACTTGTTCCGAAACAGCACCTAAGTGAAAAGTTTCATTGACCCGTTGCCTACCAATAACTAGCAGTTACATCCGAATAGTTGCCACTATTCAACTCCAACGGTCAATCTTTTATGCTTCCAAGACCACAAAATAAACAGTGTAACTTAACACTAATACCTTGATCTCTCGTATTATTATTCTCTCCATTTGGTACATGCAATGCAACACAATTCAAATTCCCTTAGACTATAAAGTAGCCGTGTAAATTCACGTATCTCTCTACTGTCTCCATCTCCTCGGAACAAACTCCAATAATTGAGTCTTACCAAAGGGAACCAAACTATGAAATAAGTTCTCCTTACCACCAATAAAGTACATTTAAAAGTATTGAGACATTACTGGAGAAGGATGAAAACAAAGAAATCATTATATCACATGCATATTACATGCCGAGTAATAATGGTAAATTAATCACCGTGATAATAATCATCTACTAATTATTTCCAGCCATACCCGTGTCAAATGATATAAACAACTCCATAATCATGAACTCAAAATATGCAAACACCAAATAAAGAATCGTAATTGCCAACTTGACATCCTCTATTTAAGCACAAGAGTACACACCATACATCTCAAAAATAAAAGAACTGTAGATAAAACCTACTTAGCATGTGGACATGCACATAAATCAAAATCAATATGATAACACATATTATAACACCCTAAATCAACCGAAAATTTGATCTTCTTTAAAGATCGAGGACAAGGAATGCTCTTGCGCGCTGTGCGAATAATTATTGGCCCTTTGTGACCAAAAACATCATGACGTTTCTTTCGCGCCATTTCCATCGTCCGCAATTGACGCAAAGGAGTCGAAGTATAAACACTCTCGCTCACTCCTTCAAATGCCAGCGGAGGGGACAATTCACGGTTGATACCGTTAGGTGAACATCCCATCATTGCGGTAGACTCATCGGAATCCTCCATATTTTCTAATGGAGCCATCTCCTTTGGACTATGAAAATCATCATATGCGGATGAATCCTTTTCAATTTCCTGAGACCCATGTTCCGAAATTTCCTTAACCGGATTAGCCACAACGTCTTGGACTGAACGTTTTACCACAAAAGAGTCCTCTTCATCAAAAGAGATATCAATCATCACCGGTTGACTCTCATCCAAGAGGCCTCACCTTGCAATGACCTCTTTCCATTCTTTAAACCAAAGAATATCCTCAGGACTTGGAGGTGTTGAAGAGTCTCCCAAAACGATGTTAAACAATGGAAGAAAAGGAGCCGAAAGGCGAATGATACTCAAAGGAATTTCGGAAGTCATTTTGAGCAATAACACAAGCCGCTCAAAAGGATTTGTCAAATTGCTTTCGGAAGAATACTCTCGGAAACACAAAATAATTTTATGTGCTCTGCTCACTTGTGAATGAGAGATACTCTATAGAAATGGGGAAAAACAACTAATCCGAAAAGATGCCAAGACCGTTGTGGCAAACAGAAAACCTCTGTTTAAGAACGCAACGGTTCAATCAAGCTACTACCTCCAAGCGGTGCACACTTCAAAAATAGTTAACTAATGGTCGATGCCACCGTTTCACATGAACTGGTTAAACATGAACTAATTTAAGCATTCCAAAGAATAATAGCAACAACATATAGATAGCCACGAACTATATAGACGTACTGAGTTCATAAGTGGACAAATATTCAAACTCAAAAATATACTCAAAATTTAAAGTCACCACACTTTATCCTCTTGACACACATGCATCCATGTGTACTGCATCCAACGTATATTAAACAAATAGAGAACTTGTCCAGTACTACCCCATAGACTTGGTCTAAATGATTTAAAGTCATTTCCGAAACACAAACTCGAATTTGTTATAACTTAAGCACTAGATTTTGTATATTGCATTAAGCAAATTCAATCCAGTGCCGTAAGCATCCACACCCATCCGTTTCACCCGAACGGGTACATAGAGCAGCACCATCGTGGATTGTCCGATCACAATCGATAGCAGCAATTGGATCATTCTAACCGGCGCAACATTTTGAGAGCATCAAAAAGAACCCGTGTGACTTTCCCGTCACACATACACCCCGCAACGTCCATCTTAGTGACACGTCACTACCAAGTCTCCAGGTTATTGGATGAGCCAAAACCACAAAGTCTAATTGCCTTGTTTCAAAACATGCCCACATAAACGTGTAAATACGAGTTTGCATATTCTGTAGCCATGAGATAAAAGATTGAAAGGCGTACCTTTCTCCTTGAGCATATATATGATGAGAGGCAACCACAGCACCATAAATTGATTAGACTACCCTGTTCTTTGAAGTCTCCGATCACATTTGTCCATCTCCGTCTTAAAGGATCCATATCGTAATCCATCCACTTTCATCTTTGGAAATACTGTCTTTAGATTGTTGGAAATCCAGTCATCGAAATGATGAAAGTGATGGAGTCGTCTCTTTAAACCTGGAACGGTAGAAGCATTCGAGTCACGTTGAATAACGCTTTCCTAAAGACAGTATTTGCCCCCACCAGAAGGTGTGCACCGGGTTACAGCAAATCCGCCTTCAAGATAAATCGAATCCGAACTCTAGGTTCTTTCTGTTTGCGTTTGCACAAACGAAGACAGACAGAATATCCGCTAAGCAAATGTAAAAGAACCAAGAACTGATACTCTACTTTGAAAATAACAGAATATTAGTTTGTCATTTCTAGGAAGAGAATGTGTAGAGAGGAAGAGAGCAATTCAGTATGGAATTTTTCTGGTCCTTCAAATGACTTTACAAATGGCCTATTTATAGACTTATAGGCACCCTAATGTGAAAGGTTGTGTCTTTAGAAGAAACACACATTAGAATAGTCATGTCTTTTAAAACACTAGTTAGGAAAGGTCATGTCTATTGAAGACATTTAATTAGAAGGAAACATGCCTCTTGGTCACACCCCCATGTTTCACATCCTTTCCCAAACGAACACCCCCAATTTAATGGGTGTAACAACCAATTACATAAAGTCACAACTCATGTGAAAAGGTGCAGCAACCTTTCACAAAAGTTCCAATAATTCCAAACTAAAATCCAATTTATATTGAAAATCTCCAACATAGATCACTTGTGTGGAGTTAAAATACATAAAAATTATAAAATCACACACACAAATACAAAAACACTTGTAGTGCGCATCCACCCACAATGTGAGTGTGTTTACCCGTTTTGCTTTCACGACGTGAGCATGGGTTTAACTGCTTGCGTGTGTAGGTGGGTAAGTACTACAAATGCTTGTGAATGTGTGGTGATAATAAAGTTGTACACTATATGAAAGTCCAATTAAATTTGGATGATTGAATAATATAGCCTAACAAAACTAAACCAAGTTCCCCAATAAATTTTGAAACCTCAAAACTAGATTTGTAAATGAAAAAAGGAGGGGGATCTATGTATACAATTTTCTTTTCCGTGTAATATAAGTATCTCACTAAGTTAGACTTTATTTATTCTTTGTCCAGAGCTTTTCGCCATTTTCATATTACATACTTGGGAAATGCTACAATACACATTTCTTAAAAATGTGTACCATATGCACCTTCATTCATAACATTTTAGTAACTTTTCAATAATACAATTCGTAACATTTTTATTATGATTCATAATATTTTGGTGCATTCGTAACTTTTATACTAAAATCGTAACTTTTTAGCAATACTATTCATAACATTTTCTCTATAAATCATAACATTTTTTGGGTGCATATGATACACATCCAAATAAATGATGTGTATGGTAGCATTTCCCTACATAATTTTGTCATAAAAATCCTGTTGGAAATCCAGTCTTCAAAATGATGAAAGTGATGGGATTGTCTCTTCAAAATCTGGAAATGATAGAAATCATTCGAGCTGCGTTAGGAGAACACTTTTCTAAAGACAGTATTTGCCCTCACCAAAAGGTGTGCTCCAGGTTACAGCAAATCCGCATTCACAAAAAATTAAATCCGAACTCTAGGTTCTTTCTATCTGCATTTGCACAAACGAAGACAGACAGAATACCTGCTAAGCAAATGTAAAATAACTAAGGACTGATATTCTATTTATGTGGAATAATAAAATATCGGTTTGCCATTCTAGGAAGAGAATGTGTAGCGAGAAAGTGAGCAATTCAGTATGGAATTTTTCGGTCCATTGAATGACTTTACAAATGGCCTATTTATAGATTTATAAGCAACATTGTGTGAAAGGTTGTGTCTCTAGTAAACAACCATAAGAAATGGGGCAAAGTCCATTTTGACCCCTTGCGGTTATCGCCACATGTGGATACCCACTTCATGGTTTAAAACTGACCACATAACCTACCTATGGTTTTGAAAATGTGCCGATAGATCACATGCCGTCATGTTTTTCATCCATATTAACAGACACAATATTAAAAGACCGATTTACCCTCATCAGATCCATTGATTCTTCTTCTTTTTTAAATCTAACCACACCATCCCCTATATCAAAAATTGAATCCAAACCGTTAATATTGTAAATTTTGACGAGTACAACATCTATGCCAAAATTCAAGTCAATCAAAAAATGAAAAGTTTATAATCGAATTGATTTTGTTATGAAATTAAAATTTCAAATTTGAATTTACTAAAAATTAGATCATTGGGTTATTGTGCCTGATCGAGATGATTTTTTTACAGAGATACTTAATTCTTTATTTAATACATTATGAACGATTTAGATTACTTTCTAGAGGCGTGCGAGATACACCTCCGTTAATATGGATGAAAAACATGATGGCATGGGGTTTATCTGCATATTTTCAAAACCACAGGTAGGTTATATGGTCAGTTTTGAACCATGAATGGGATATCCTCATGGCGATAACCATAGAGGGTGAAAGTGAACTTTGTCCTAAGAAATGGTCATGTTTATTGAAGATAATTAATGGAAAGAACATGCCTATTAGTAGACACCCTTTAAATAAATAATTAGGAAGGGTCATGCCTCTTGGAGGCATCCCATGACTCACATCCCTTCCCAACAATCACATATTTTTCAAACCAACACACCCCAATTTAATGAGTGTTACAATCATTTACAAAAAGTCACAACTCATGTGAAAAAGTGTAGCAACCTTTCACAAAAATCTCACTCAGTACTTATCCAAAAATTCCAAACTATAATCCAATTTTATTTTGAAAAAACTACAACTAATCCTAGAGCCGCCCGTACCCGAAACCCCCTTCTCAACTTCTCAATTTTAATTTTGTGTCTAACATACCGTCCTATTCGTACTCTTTTTCTTTTTTCTTTTTGAATGGATGGAACCATGTCCTGAATGGATTAAATGTTGTAATGTTGAAAGCAATTAAAGATGACCGGTTATTTCTCAACGGCGTATATGCTTTCCAATATGCCACCCAAATCTCCAGACAAAACTGGATGAATAACACGTATCACTAACCACCCTCAAATCTCTCTCCCTTTTCCCCTATATAAACCTCCCACTTCTCTACCCATCATCACACAAACTGAATTCTAGCAGCAATCACTGAACAAAGAGAAGAATAATAGGGAGATCTAGAAAGCTAGAGAGAGAGAGAGACAAAGAGATGGGGAGAATCGCAAGTGCTTTGTTGGTACTAGTAGTAGCCCTCATGTGCTGTGCAGTGGCAATGGTGAAGGGTTACGATCATCATGAGGGCGGTGAAGGCGGAGAGAGGAGAGAGAGGGAGAGGATGTTCCTGTTGCGGGACATGAAGCGGGTGGTGAGGACTGATGCAGGGGAAATGAAGGTGGTGAGGGGCTCTCACGGGTGGATTTCGGACATGCCCAATATTCATGTTGGGTTTGTCACCATGGAGCCCGATTCCCTCTTCGTCCCTCAGTACCTCGACTCCGACCTCATCCTCTTCATCCGCAGAGGTAACAATATTTCATCCGTATAGTTAAAACTCGACCTGTTACGTTTGAATGTTGAGAGCAAATCATTTTGGGTACACATACCTCTTTGATGGGGACTAAAGTGGAGAGAGTTTTGTTTTTACAAAATAGCATGATCTACGATAAAATGAGGATAATGTACTGACAAGAATTTGGCTAAAATTTCATTTACGGATTACTCCGTCGTCTATAATTTTTGTACGAGCAATGTTTTTGAAATGCCTTTTTTTTTTTTTTTCTATGGTTATTGATCTATTATATGAGGTTGGTTGCAGGCGAAGCAAGGGTTGGATCAATCTACAGGGATGAGCTGATTGAGAAGAGATTGAATTGCGGAGATGTGTATAGAATTCCATCTGGTTCTACATTCTATTTGGTTAACACAGCCGATGGCCAACAGCTTCATGTCATTTGTAGCATTGAAAAATCTGATAGCATTGGATGGGGCACCTTCCAGGTACATTATTAACCCTTGAATTGTTAAGGGAAAAACACTAACGGTTGCTTATAACGTTACCTAGGTACTGCATTTTGTGTGTTTTCTGACGTTGATTTATTTCAACAAAATTTACTGAATTGTTTGTTCTTTTTTTTTTTTTTTTTTGTGATTCTGCAGTCTTTCTTTATTGGCGGAGGCTCGAATCCAGCATCTGTACTTGCTGGTTTCGAACGCTCAACTCTTTCGACCGCACTTAACGTAAGCAATCTATATATAAAAACTTATAATTCCGATACGGGGACGAGCAAAAAAAAAAAGAACTCTAATCAATTCCTTTTGCAGGTCTCAGAATCACAAGTGAGGCAGATCTTGACACGGCAAAAATCTGGCCCCATCATATCATTGTCAAACTCGCACCAATCAAGAGTTTGGACCCAATTCTTGGAGATGAAGCATTATGAAAGAGTGCAATGTTTGAAGAGAATGGCGCAAGTCCACGAAGAAGCAACCGAGCAAGATGAAGAACCCATTATGTGGAAGCTTTTGAATTCTGTTTTTGGAAACCTAGTGAGTGGAAAAGATGAAGGGAGAAGCAGCAAGCCAGACTCATACAACCTATTCGACAGGAAGCCCGACTTTGAAAACGACTACGGGTCGAGCGTTGCCGTTGATCAGTCCGCTTATTCGCCCCTCCGGCAATCCGGTGTTGGCCTTTATCTTGTCAATCTCACTGCGGTAATGTTACTCATTTCCACGCTCTAATGTAAAACTAAGCAAAAAGTTACCATTGATGTTATGAGTTTTGATATATATTAATATATAGGCCAGTATTGTAGTTTAATTTGACGATAATTACCTCATTTTTATCATCAAAATTACCTAACTATTTCTTGTTTTTACGATAGGGATCAATGATGGCGCCACATCTCAACCCAACAGCAACAGAGTACGGCATCGTTTTGAGAGGAAGCGGCACAATCCAAATAGTGTTTCCCAACGGAACCTTAGCCATGAATGCTAAAGTGAACGAAGGCGATGTGTTCTGGATTCCCCGGTACTTTCCATTCTGCCAGATCGCGTCTCACTCCGGCCCATTCGAGTTCTTCGGGTTCACCACCTCAGCCCGCAGGAACCGGCCCCAGTTCTTGGTGGGGTCCAACTCTGTTCTACAAAGCATGAGGGGGCCCGCTTTCGCAGCTGCCTTTGGGGTGAGCGAAGAGAGACTCAAGAAAATTGTGAATGCTCAGAGTGAATCTACTATTTTGCCCCCAACATCTGCTTCAGGGGTACTGAAATTGAAGAGGGAGATGGCTTCGGAGGTGATGGAGAGCTTTGGTGATGAGATGGTTATGGGCTTTGAAGGAATTACTAGCTAAGGTGGTGCAGATGTAGGAATTGGTTTTTTGGGTTAAATTAAAAGGTTAGGTAGAGTTGTTATTTTGGAAGCGTTTCTTCGCTTTTTCAATTTCGTTTTTCTTGTTTCTTTTTTCTTTCCAGGTTTGGTTTTTGTTTTGTTCATGCCCATGAGGAGGCTTGAGAGTTGTTAATAAGACGGCGTTTCGCATTTCTCCCCAATCGCATTGCTTTCTCGTTTGGATAACTTTAACGGCGTTAAATAAGTATGGCATTTTTAAAGGACATAGATTCCCTCCAAATGTCATTGTCTCTCTACCTATACTCGGGCATATACCAAGTAAATGATAAGTCTCACATGCATTGAAATATTCAGTTTTTTTGCTATTAAAAGCGTCTGATTGATAGTGAATTGTCATGTATTCACATTGTCTCTCCTTTTTCTGATCTAGACTAACTATCAATGAAATACAACACGTGACCATGTCTTAGGAAGACAAAATCATTCATCTCCGCACACATTGTTTGCTCAAAACTCAGAGCACTTTCTTCCATTAGGCCAATTCTCGATTTATCAAAGAATCAATGCGTATTGGCCAATCATTGTCACCGCATTTCTTATATATCTAACATGGCGGAAGAATAACATCGTCGTTTCAGTTTTAAAAAATGACTGCTTTGTTTAGATTGGAATTTGAATTTTTTTTTGAAAAATAGTAGGGGTAATTGGTGGAGAGAGATAGAGAGAGAGAAATGGTGAAAGTAGAGGGAATTTTTTGAAAAATTCTTTTTAAGTTGCAAAGAGAACAAAGCAGAAGAAAAAGGATTTAAAAACAGGTTTTTTGAGAATAAAAAACTCATGAGAGAAGGTCAAACTATTGCATTACCTGAGTGATTCGTTCTAATTAGATTGTTTAATTAGAAGAAAGACGAGCAGTACTATCAATACAACTTTAAAATACAATTTTGGATACAACTATGTCCGGAGCCATTCGATACACACATATATATATATAGGTCTACGTGCATCAATCGGTTCTGGACGGAGTTGTCTTTCTAAAGTTGTTTGTAGACTTTTTGAAAAAATAAAACGATTCTACCTAAACCGCATATTTCCTCATCACCTTTTACTTCAATTCCTACTAGCGTGCAACCCGTTCGATGCACGGGCAAAACCAACTTATTCTAGTGTTGTGCCCGTTCGATGCACGGGAAAATTAAAAAAAATAGGTTCGAACGGGCACAACGCTAGAATGAGTTGGTTTTGCCCGTGCATCGAACGGGTTGCACGCTAGTTTATATATAAAAGTACAATGCTAGCATAAGCACATTAAACACAATTACTGATAGCAATCATGCATGAAATGATAAAACTGATAGATAATGTCCTTGCAACTTAAAAAATGTTTTAAGAAATTATTTACAAACTATGCAACTGAAAGCAACTGGTAGATGGGTTTACTGGGGTTGGGGTATCCTATTATAAATTTCGTTGTACACAATATTTTGGGTGACATCATCTGGCATACCGGGTTTGTTAACAATCAATATCTTCAAGCCCTGTGGAGAGGTGACACGTGACAGAGCTACATACAACTGACCATGAGAGAAACATGAATTTGGAAGATAATGCCCAACATTCTTCAAAGTCTGCCCTTGACTCTTATTTATTGTCATAGAAAATGCCAACTTGATAGGAAATTGTCTTCTTTTCATTGTGAACGGCGAATGGGTTGAAGAAGGTGATAAGACAGCACGATGAAGATGGACTATTTCTCCAGCTCGGGAACCTGTAACAACTTTGGCTTCAATTACCTGATTTCCCATCTTAACAACAATAAGGCGAGTGCCATTACATAACCCCAATGATAGGTTGACATTTCTGAGGAGTATAATCGGTGTGCCAACCTTCAATTTCAAGCAATGGTTTGGTAGTCCGAGCAAGTTCAAAGAATGCAAAAGTTCAGGAGGGTATTAACTATAGCTTGAACCAAATTCTCAATGTTTGGCTTGAAACCTTTTTTCCTTAGACTACGAAATTGGTTCTTTTTATTTAGAATGTGCGCTCTCACAGTTGAGTTTGGCATCATTGGCCCTCGTTCAAACTCCATCCACAAATAGTGGACATTATGCTCCTCTTCCATCAAAGCACTCATCAAATGTGTGGCATTTTCTATAACATGTCTTTGAAATATAGTTCGCTTCACATGCATCCAACTTGGTGATAGGAGGTCTACTATTTTTCCTATAAGGTATTGTTCACTTATATTTTCTCCACGATTTTGCAAGGCTCTACATGCCTCTATTTTTTGTCTGACAAAATTTTCTACTGGGTTGCCCTCCCTATGACGTCTAGATTCAAAATCGTATATTTCACTCAACATATCTGAGGGATCACTACGACACAAACATGGAGAAGGCCTCATGAAAACCTGCATAAAATGTAAAAGTACTACCCCTAAATAAGATGTCAGCCGAATTAGCAAAGAAAACAAACCATGTAATGATTTAACATTTCATAGTATACTAATACACGAAAAACAGGAGAAATAATCAAGGCTAGTCACCCTATATATACGTATACATAAATGCCTATATATACGTGTAAGGTTATAAATCACTGTATCTTTTCTTCTTTAACAATGGCTTAGGTTGCGGCCGAAAATCCAGACAAAGAAAACAGGAGAAATAATCAAGGCTCAGGCACCATTTTCTTCTTTTTACGGAAATTTTTATAGGTTCTCGATCAGGTTCTACTTTTTGACATCTTCTTTCACTCATAAAATGCAAGAGGAATGAGACTAATGCTAGCGAGATGCAACAGCTATAAAAGCATACATTTTTTAAGAGAATTTTTACGGAAATTGTTTGCAGCAAACCAAAGAGATGATTTTTGAGAGTTCAACTACATTTCCTTAGGATATTGATAGATTTTCCGGACATGTGGGTCACAGATATTTTGCAGCAAACAAAAATAGATGAGTTAGAGAGAAAATCATACCTACAGAACTGAGCAGTGCGAGATCTAAATTACTTTCAATTGTTGAAACCACCTGCCAAATGAAAAAAGCTAGCAAAATTAGCCCTAAAAAATGTAGGTTCACATATGTAGCAACTTTAAAGAAAATTCTGAAGTAGAGAAATTAAAAGAAAGAGGTAAATGAGACCCTAATGTATTGAAAACAAAAAAAACTCTCTCGGGCAAATCTCGTTTTTAGTTTTTACTGTGCTGCAAAAGGTGCCTTTCTCTTTTCCTTTCATGACCCCAGGGTGCCTGTTTGGCTCTCGAGTAAAAGTGTGAAGTGAATATCACGTTTAGACAACTCATCGACTCATCGTGGAGTATAGACTTCTCTAAAGTTTAGGTTAGCAAAATTAGCCCTAAAAAATGTAGGTTCACACATGTAGCAACTTTAAAGAAAATTCTGAAGTAGAGAAATTAAAAGAAAGAGGTAAATGAGACCCTAATGTATTGGAGCAGTAGTTGCAAAAAGTTAACACTAAAAGAAATAAGCCGGAATGGCTGGGTAAGAATTGTCTTAGCCAAAATCTATGCATATTTGTTTTCTCTTGGAAGTCGTGTGATCGTCACTGCCGCAAACTTTCCAATAGGTACCTTCAAATCTTCAAACGTGGTGGGGTGGGGTAGTTTGCATGTGTAGTGAATATCACGTTTAGACAACTCATCGACTCATTGTGGAGTATAGACTTCTCTAAAGTTTAGGTTAGCAAAATTAGCCCTAAAAAATGTAGGTTCACACATGTAGCAACTTTAAAGAAAATTCTGAAGTAGAGAAATTAAAAGAAAGAGGTAAATGAGACCCTAATGTATTGGAGCAGTAGTTGCAAAAGGTTAACACTAAAAGAAATAAGCCGGAATGGCTGGGTAAGAATTGTCTTAGCCAAAATCTATGCATATTTGTTTTCTCTTGGAAGTCGTGTGATCGTCACTTCCGCAAACTTTCCAATAGGTACCTTCAAATCTTCAAACGTGGTGGGGTGGGGTAGTTTGCATGTGTTTATTTTTTCCCTCGTTGGTAACTGGGCTAGAACAAATTGACGAATGACGCAATTCGGTGTTGTTATTGTAGTCGGTGAAGATAATCTCTGCCTTCCAAAATCTGGAGAACAAAAAAATCAAAACACCATTAATTAGGAGAGGGAATGTGAGAAAATAGTGAAGATACATGACGAAGATGTGGTGATGGACTTACCTTGTCCGCAATTGTATGTTAATAATCTTCCCCTTTTGGCTTCATAGAAATAGATGGAAGCTTTTCTTTTTTTACGTGTACGGAAATGGTAAGAGTTAAAATAGTAGAAGAAGAGAAAAAGTGAGAAGGAGTTGCAGGAAAAAAGTGGGGAGGAGTTGCATGAGAAAGGTTAAAAAGGTGGAAGAAGTCAAGAAATCAGGAAAAGTTAGGAGAATGGTGGCGTGTGAACGTGGGCAGTTTTTTTTTTTTAATTCAATTAGGAACCTCTATAATGCTTTTGGCCGGACGTGGGGTTTTTTTTTCAGGAAAAGTGGGGAGAATGTTGGCTTCACTGGCTTGTGGACGTGGGCAGTTTTTTTTTTTTTTTTGGGTGGCTGTGAACGTGGCTAAGTTGTTTTTTTTTTTTTTTAATTGAATTAGGAACGTCTGTGAATGCTTTTGGCCGGACGTGGGGTTTTTTTTCTATTTTTTAAAAGTTTACTGAAGAACGTGGGTATATTTTTTTTAAACAAAATAGAAAATCTAGGAAATAAGGATTGGGGATTTGGAGGATTTTTGAGAGTTCAACTACATTCCCTTAGGATATTGATAGATATGAAACAAAACGTAAATAGACATCACAGTGCGGCCTGTACTGGCAGAGCGAACGTGGGGAAGGGGCTTTATCATGCTTTAGTACATTCAAGGATGGGATGGGATCTAGTGGCGGCGACCGTCACGACAAAAATTTTAAAAAATGCAATTATTATATGTAGAAAAAAAATTATGTCCAACTTATATGGTTTCGATACCACTAGATTTTTTTAGTATACATTTCGCCACTACTAAAATAAAATCCTGATTCCATCCTTGAGTATATATTTTTTGATCGGTAAAAGATGAATATTATTAAAAAACAGGGAAAGGGAAAGAGGATCCAACAAAAAATTAAACAATACACCAAAAGGGCTCTGCCCATAACACCCAAGGGTCTACCCCATCCTTGAGTATATTACTGGAGTAGTATTTAGTACTGTATTATATAAATTTTCGGTAACTTGAACGTTGCAAATGCTTTGTCATTGTGTGGTCTTGAACACAAATAAATTTACTTTGCTCTATGAAATTTGCTGTCAATTAATATTTCTCTAAGGCTCTGTTTGTTTGGACATAAATTTTTTTTTTTTACCTATTTTCCGGTGTTTAGTTGTAGAAAAAATAAGAAAAATATTTTTTATTAATTGGATAAAAATGACTTACCCTTAAATCTTTTGTAAGTTATTTTCCGAAATGAATTCGCTGCCTTTTTACTGCAATTCTCACTGCTCAGTTTTTTCGATCGTCAGTCCCGACCCACGTTCAATTCCCTCCCCCCCCCCCCAATTTGAATTCCACCGTTAAGCGCGCTCTCTCTCTACACTATTTTATTGATTTATGAAAAAAAATAAATTAATGTGCCAACCAAACACCGAAAAATAAAAGTTTAAAGTTTATTTTTTAAAAAAATATTTTACACGAAAAGCATTTGTATTGTAAGAGCCTAAGAGTGTTGTTATCAACACATAAATAAATTAAGTCATCTTATACTTTGCACTGTACAGAAAATTAAACAATGTATACAATGTCACAATGGGGTAATTTTGGTCGAAAATAAATTATTTCTCCTAATTTTCCTCGAAATTAAATTCCATCCTGGCCCAATTGGGTCATTTCTTATATCCCTAGACAAGCCAATTCCCTTGGCCTTGCTCATGACTAGACTTTCTGTGGATCCCAGCTTCCTTTGCGTTGTTGCCGAAAGGTTCTGAAGGCGGAGTAAAAGGATCTGGACCATATCCAAGTTGGGGATGATTGCTTTGTGTTGCTTCTTTTGTTTCTTGCTAGCTTCCTTTTTTCTTCCTCTTTCTCAATCAAGAATTTTTTTATTTTTTTTTTGTATTTCATTTTATTTCGTGTCTAACATACCATGCTATTTGTGCCCTTTTTTTTTTAAAAAGAATTTACGTCGGCTTTTTATACTTATTTATTGGGGATGGAAGGAACCATGTCCTAAATGGATTAAATGTTGTCATGTTGAATTAGCAATTAGAGATGACCGGTTATTTCTCACCCGATCTCAACGGCGAATATGCTTTTCAATATGCCACCCAAATCTCCAGACAAAACTGGATGAATAACACGTATCACCAACCACCCTCAAATCTCTCCCTTTTATCCCTATATAAACCTCCCACTTCTCCTACCATCATCACACAAACTGAATTCTAGCAGCAATCACTCAACAAAAAGAAGAATAGTAGTGAGAGAAAGCTAGAGAGAGAGAGAGACAAAGAGATGGGGAGAATCGCAAGTGCTTTGTTGCTGCTGGTGTTAGCCCTGTGCTGTGCAGTGGCAACGGTGAAGGGTTACAATCATCACGAGGGCGGTGAAGGAGGAGAGAGGAGAGAGAGGGAGAGGATGTTCCTGTTGCGGGACATGAAGCGGGTTGTGAGGACTGATGCAGGGGAAATGAAAGTGGTGAGGAGCACTCACAGGTGGATTTCGGACTGGCCAAATATTAATGTTGGGTTTGTCACAATGGAGCCCAATTCCCTCTTCATCCCTCAGTACCTCGACTCCGACCTCATCCTCTTTATCCGCAGAGGTAACATTTCATCCCTATCTAGTTAATACTCGACGTTTGACTGTTTAGAGCAAATCATTTTAATTGGTTACTCATATCTCTTTTATGGGGACTAAGTTTTTGGAATGCTTTTTTTACTTTAGATATTGATATATTATATGAGGTTGGTTGCAGGCGAAGCAAGGGTTGGATCAATCTACAAGGATGAGCTAATTGAGAAGAGATTGAATTGCGGAGATGTGTATAGAATTCCAGCTGGTTCTACATTCTATTTGGTTAATACTGCCGATGGCCAACAGCTTCATGTCATTTGTAGCATTGAAAAATCTGATAGCATTGGATGGGGCACCTTCCAGGTACATTAACCCTTGCATTTTGTGTGTTTTCTGACGTCGATTTATTTCGACAAAATTTACTGAATTGTTTGTTCTTTTTTTGTGTTTCTACAGTCTTTCTTCATTGGTGGAGGCTCGAATCCAACATCTATACTAGCTGGTTTCGAACGCTCAACCCTTTCTACCGCACTTAACGTAAGCAATATATAACAGTTAAATTTCCCAATAAGGGGACCAGCAAAATAAAACTCTAATCAATTGATACTGTAGGTCTCAGAATCGCAAGTGAGTCAAATCATGACCAGGCAAAAATCTGGCCCGATCATACCCTTGTCAAACTCCCACTCGGACTCACACCCATCAAGAGTTTGGACCCAATTCTTGGAAATGAAGCATTACGAAAGAGTGCAATGTTTGAAGAGAATGGTGCAAGTCCATGAAGAAGCAACCGAGCAAGGCGAAGAACTGATTATGTGGTCGTTTAAGAAGCTTTTGGGCTCCGTTGGAAAAGATGAAGGGAGAAGCAGCAGGCCAGACTCATACAACCTCTTCAACAGGAAGCCCGACTTTGAAAACGACTACGGGTCTAGCGTTGTTGTTGATCAGTCTGTTTATTCGCCACTCCGGCAATCCGGTGTTGGCCTTTATCTTGTCAATCTCACTGCGGTAATGCTACTCATTTCCACGCTCTTATGTAAAACTAAGCAAAAAGTTACAATTGATGTTATGAGTTTTAATATTAATTCATGTGCGAGTATGTTATTTTAATTTGATAATAATTACTGCATTTTTATCATCAAAATTAGTTAACTATTTTTTTTTTCAACGATAGGGATCAATGATGGCACCACATCTCAACCCAACAGCCACAGAGTACGGCATCGTTTTGAGAGGAAGCGGCAGAATCCAAATAGTGTTTCCCAACGGAACCTTAGCCATGAATGCTAAAGTGAGCGAAGGCGACGTGTTCTGGATTCCCCGGTACTTTCCATTCTGCCAGATCGCGTCTCACTCCGGCCCATTCGAGTTCTTCGGGTTCACCACCTCAGCCCGCAGGAACCGGCCTCAGTTCTTGGTGGGTTCCAACTCTGTCCTACAAAGCATGAAGGGTCCCGCCTTGGCAGCCGCCTTTGGTGTGAGTGAGGAGAGGCTTGAGAGAATCGTGAATGCTCAGAGTGAATCTACCATCCTGCCCTCAGGATCTTCGGAGGAGGAGAAAGTCAAGAATGAGAGGATTCCCGCGGAGCCGATCTGGAGCTTTGGTTTTTTGAGCAATAAGTAGGAGTTGTTTTTTGGAAACTTCTTCTATGCCTTCAATTTTGTTTTCGTTTTCGTTGTTTTTGTTTTTCTTCCTCACGGATTTGGCTTTGTTTTGTTCAATGGCCTTGAGGCTTGAGAGTTGTGAATAAGATGTCGTTTCGCATTTCTTCCCTGTCCTACGACTTTCTTGTTTTGCCAATTTTTATCGACATTAACTCATTTACCATAATTTCCAAATAGTTTCAATCTCAAAAAAAAAAAAATTAAAAATATTGATTTTGACATGGTACATCAATAGTAATCCCGTTATGTAGATGTGACTAATTGTACGTCTCGTTCAACTAATTGTCATATCTGCACAGTGAGGTATCCTGTAAATATATATATCACATGGTAATTTTATGATAGCTTAAGTACTTAAATGGTCCTTACAAAATAGAGTAGGTTTCATTTCCGTCCTTATAAAATTTTTTGTGTCAATTTCGTTCTTCCAGTTTGTGAATCAGTTCAATGTCACCCTTGCCATCAACCAGTGGACGGAATTTGCCTACTTCGATAACGGAAGCCTTCTTTGGTACTTACCTGGCCCACGTCTCTTCCCCCAATATTACCCACATCGTTTTCTACCAAAAAAGGCACACAAGATCATTCAATTACATTACGAACGTGCGACAAAAGAATCACAAATGATATAGGTTTAGAGAAAATACTCTCTAGACTCTTTTCATTCAATAATAATCAATCACTATCTTGCCCCAAAGGCTTACAACTTGTTAAATAGGTAGAAAAATCCTAACTCTAATTGATTCGCCTCAAAACGGACACCAAATCAATTAATAACGGAAATTATAAAAAATGGAAAATTTTGGAATAATAGCAAAACTAGAAAAAATAGAGAAAATTCTAAGACTTCTCTCAAAAGAACAACTTAATTTGGATTTTTCTTGCTCAAGTTATTAGCAAGTCAAATATTTTCTTTAACAGCAAATTTGGGCTTCCGGAGGCCTAAACGACCTTAAATGGCAAATTTGGGGAAAACCCTAGTGAAGATCTTGTGCGTATTGTTTTGGGAGAAAGCGATGTGGGTAATATTGGGGGAAGAGACGTGGGTCAGGTCCCAAATAAGGATTCCGTTATCCATGTAGGCAAATTCCATCCACTAGTTGACGGTAATGGTGACATTGAATTGAGTCACAAACTGGAAGAACGAAATTGACACAAAAAATTTGATAAGGACGAAAACAAAACCGACTCTATTTGGTAAGGACCATTTAAATATTTAAGCCTTTTATGACTCGTTTGTTAGCACATCGATCCCCAACAACATCCAAGTTGGAAAGATGCTTTTTGCATTAATTTCTTCTCAACTTTATTGTTTGCCTTCTTCGGATAATTTTGCCACCGTTTTTCAATGAACTTGGTGTTTGCGTTTTCTTCGAATAAGAAAGATTACCTGCAAATACGATGATTGTAGGAAGCTCTTCCACTGAATATGTGGCCACCAATCATAGGGCTCATATGCGCTGTTTGTGTCAAAACTCGAACTCTCTAGAGTACTTCATTGGCGACAGTCCATACAGAGCTGCGATGATGTCATGCTTCCACCGTTTTGTATAATGGACTATCATTTCTCCCTCTAGTTTCCAATTTACTAGTTTTCGAAGCTGAGTTTATGAGCGACTCGAATGGTAGTTTCAAAATGGCTATGCCCGTTGTCAAAAATTGACACCAAAAAGTTTTTTTTTTTTTTTTCAAATTACGATACTCCCTCCTCAATGGCTGGTAGTAATAAATTTAACTAACCTTCATTTCATCCATTTCATTTTCCTTACCCTCTGAATCCCCATTCAATTGCCTACCTTTTCTACCCCAGTCAACTACAAACTGAACTCTTCCGAAGTCGGAAGAGTTCCGGCCATGCATCTTCCGGCCAAGTTTTAGCGGTGAATTGATGGAAAATAGTTGGGTTTTGGTGGTGTGGTAATTCACTACAGGATCGAAAATACACATTCAGTATGGTGACCAACAGTGTATTTGGTCACAGAAAGCTAATGATTGGCTATAATCATTTGTGGTTCTATATTTGGAACCAGATAGAACCATGCTATTTTAGAACCAAGTTTAGCACCTTATTGGAGCTTTAGGGATGGAAATTTGAGGCAAATTCTCGACCCAGCCAAAAAACGCAATTTCGACGACAATAGCACCAATTAAGTCGACAACAATTGGAGTTTTTTTATCAGCAAAAAAGGTTCCCCTATCATTAATAATTATGATATATACAAAACAAAACTCTGTAGTAATACATCAAGGAGTGTAATACAAAGATGACAAACTCGACCAATTTAAAGCGTCATGTCATACAATGAAACAAGCTCAACCTATCGCTACAGATCACCTCACATTTTTTTTAAAGACAGAAAAACAGAAAAATCCTGTTAGCTAGAGCTTTAGCTAACAACAACAGTTGGATTTGCCAAGAAAGATACCCCCAAGGTCGGACACATTTACTCTTCTTAGGTTATCGCAAGTGTTATCAACTCTCTTATCGATTAGCAGTGGCGGCTCCATAATTTTTTTCCGGGTGGTCATAATTGAGTAACTTAAATGCTATCAATTCTAATAAAAAGACGCAAATAACTAACTTAATAGTTTATATATTAGTATATTGCTTTTGACACCAAACCTTCAATTATTCATATCAATTTTCCCCTTTTCGACATAACATTTGAACTTTAATCCTTCAATTGCTTTTCTGAACTGAAAATTCGTCGTTTCTTTCAACAAAATGGCTCTAGATTGGGTAATAGACTATCATGTGTTTGAATTTAAATAAGTTAGGTGTTCAAAGTTGAGTGAATAAAGTATTCAAATAGTGAACTAACCTTTAAAATATATGAAATATCATGTACAAGAGAAATTATCTAGGGTGTTCATTTGAATACCTTAGGCTCTTTGTAGAGCCGCCCATGTCGGTTAGTCCATTAGAGACTTTGTCCCGATTTCAAAGTGACTCCTCATGTAATGGGGCCTCTAAGAGTTAATCGAGAAACGTATATAGAAATTGGCCTTAACTCCCCATTATAAAAAAATATAACAAGGTTAATCACATCCCCGAAACCCACTTGTCAACTTCTCAATTAGGAATATTTTTGTCTTTCATTTAATTTTGTGCCTAAAATACCGTGCTGTTTGAACTTTTGGTGGTTTTTTCTTGTAAAAATGTTACGTCGGTTTTTTGATCTTATTTATTTGGGATGGAACCATGTCATGAATGGATTAAATGTTGTCATGTCGAAACAAATTAGAGATGACCGGTTATTTCTCATCTGATCTCAATGGCGTATATGCTTTCTAGTAGGAAAATGTCAGGATACACGTGAAACTATTCCATGAAAAGGAACATGAAAAAGAAATGAACAATTCAGATTTACAGAAGGAAAAGAAACATGAAAAATAAATGAACGGTTCAGATTCACAGTTCATTTCTCTGTCATGTTCCTTTTCACGGAACACTTTCATGTACCGTATCAATCTCCTTTCCAATATGCCACCCAAATCTCCAGACAAAACTGGATGAATAACACGTATCGCTAACCACCCTCAAATCTCTCTCCTTTTTCCCTATATAAACATCCCACTTCTCCACTCATCATCACACAAACTGAATTCCAGCAGCAATCACTCAACAAAGAGAATAATAGTAGGGAGATCTAGAAAGCTAGAGAGAGAGAGGGAGACAGAGATGGGGAAAATTACTAGTGCTTCGTTGCTGTTCGTGGTGGCCATGTGCTATGCGGTGGCAATGGTGAGGGGTTACGATCACCATGAGGGCGGTGAAGGAGGAGAGGGGAGAGAGAGGGAGAGGATGTTCCTTTTGCGGGACATGAAGCGGGTTGTGAGGACTGATGCAGGGGAAATGAAGGTGGTGAGGGGCTCTCACGGGTGGATTTCGGACATGCCAAATATTCATGTTGGGTTTGTCACCATGGATCCCAATTCCCTCTTCATCCCTCAGTACCTCGACTCCGACCTCATCCTCTTTATCCGCAGAGGTAACATTTCATCCCTATCTAGTTAATACTCGACGTTTGACTGTTTAGAGCAAATCATTTTAATTGGTTACTCATATCTCTTTTATGGGGACTAAGTTTGGGAATGCTTTTGTTGCTTTTGATATTGATCTATATATTATATGAGGTTGGTTGCAGGCGAAGCAAGGGTTGGATCAATCTACAAGGATGAGCTAATTGAGAAGAGATTGAATTGCGGAGATGTGTATAGAATTCCAGCTGGTTCTACATTCTATTTGGTTAACACTGCCGATGGCCAACAGCTTCATGTCATTTGTAGCATTGAAAAATCTGATAGCATTGGATGGGGCACCTTCCAGGTACATTAACCCTTGAATTGTAAGGGGAAAAACGCTAACAGTTGCTTATAACGTTACCTAGGTACTGCATTTTGTGTGTTTTCTGACGTTGATTTATTTCCACAAAATTTACTGAATTGTTTGTTTCTTTTTTTGTTTTTGTGTTTCTACAGTCTTTCTTTATTGGCGGAGGCTCGAATCCAACATCTGTACTTGCTGGTTTCGAACACTCAACTCTTTCGGCAGCACTTAACGTAAGCAATCTATAACAACTTATAATTCCAATACGGGGATCAGCAAAAAAACAAGAAAAAGAACTCTAATCAATTGCTTTCGCAGGTCTCAGAATCACAAGTGAGGCAGATCTTGACCCGGCAAAAATCTGGCCCCATCATATCATTGTCGAACTCACACCAATCAAGAGTTTGGACCCAATTCTTGGAAATGAAGCATTATGAAAGAGTGCAATGTTTGAAGAGAATGGCGCAAGTCCACGAAGAAGCAACCGAGCAAGATGAAGAACCCATTATATGGAAGCTTTTGAATTCTGTTTTTGGAAACCACGTGAGTGGAAAAGATGAAGGGAGAAGCAGCAAGCCAGAATCATACAACCTTTTCGACATGAAGCCCGACTTTGAAAACGACTATGGGTCGAGCGTTGCCATTGATCAGTCCGCTTATTCGCCCCTCCGGCAATCCGGTGTTGGCATTTATCTTGTCAATCTCACTGCGGTAATGTTATTCACTTCCACGTGCAAAACTTAGGAGGAAAAAGTTACCATGGATGTTATGAGTTTTGATATTAATATTTAGGCGAGTATTTCATTTTACGACGACTAAGCATTTTTACCATCAAAATTAACTAATTATTTCTTGTTTTTACCATAGGGATCAATGATGGCGCCACATCTCAACCCAACAGCGACAGAGTACGGCATCGTTTTGAGAGGAAGTGGCAGAATCCAAATAGTGTTTCCTAACGGAACCTTAGCCATGAATGCTAAAGTGAACGAAGGCGACGTGTTCTGGATCCCCCGCTACTTTCCATTCTGCCAGATCGCGTCTCACTCCGGCCCATTCGAGTTCTTCGGGTTCACCACCTCAGCCGGTAGGAACCAGCCTCAGTTCCTGGTGGGTTCTAACTCTGTGCTCCAAAGCATGAGGGGTCCCGCTTTAGCAGCAGCCTTTGGGGTGAGCGAGGAGAGGCTCGAGAGAATCGTTAACGCTCAGAGTGAATCTACCATTCTGCCCTCGGGACCTGCCTCGGCGGAGAAAGTGCAGGTGATCGGGAGCTTTGGTGATGAGATGGTAATGGACTTTTGAGGGAATTTACTAGGTGGTACGACTTGGTTTTCAAGTAATAAGGTAGGATTTGTTTTTCGAAAGCGTTTTTTGTGCTTTCAATTTTGTTTTTGTTTTTCTTCTTGGCGGATTTGGCTTCGTTTTGTTCTGTGCCCTTGAGGCTTGAGAGTTGTGAATAACGGAATATAAGACGTCATGTTGCATTTCTTCCCTGTCGTACGACTTTCTTGTTTTGCAAATTTTAGCGACATTAAGTCATTAACCGTATCTTCAAAACAATTTCACTATCAAAAAAATAATTGTCACACCACTCATCTTGTTGACATGGTTCAACAATTTGCGTCGAACCTCGTGATGTATATATATGTGACTACTCAGTACGTCTTATCCAACTAACTGTCACATCTGTGTAGGGAAGTATACACTGTATATATGGTAATTTTACCACAATCGTTTGTCGTGGCACATTAGCGCATCTCTCCAACTATTGAAGCAACCAAATCACAAGATGAGATCAGTAAGGATCATGTGATTGCAAAACTATAGGAGGAATTGCAGGATACAGATTGTATGAAGACATTTATAGGAAGATTTCAAGGCTCTTTTATAGTAACAGAATCAATCATGTTTCCATGTATAGCAATCATAGGTCAACATATTTTGTATATTTAAGATGTACCATGAGTCAAATATTGTATTGAAAAACTTTGATAGAAACAAAGAACTTCAAAACTTCTTTACCAACAACATCCAAGTTGGTACACAGATCTGTTATGGGACCTACTACCGATTCCACACAAACGATTCAAACCTTTCATTAAATGTAAATTATTTTTTCAAGAGATTTTGAAAAAAACATTAGCTCAATATGATAACTTTAAATGCTCGATTCAATGAACTTGGTGTTGGCATTCTTGGAATGAGAAAGATTTCCTATACATATATATATATATATATATATGATTGTTGGAAACTCTTCCACAGAATATGTGGCAACCAACCAACCATGGGGCTCATGATAGGCATTTGTGTCAAAAACTCAAAACTCTGTAAAGAAGTAGTTTATTGAGACCTATAGGTTTCTCTAGTTTGAATTGGGACTCTCCCAAGTGGGTATGTGGTGAGATTGGTCCCCCATAATTCCTACAAAGTGTGCGTAAGTTGGCCCGGATACTTGAGTTATTACAAAATAATTGAGTCTAGAGTCAATTAAATTATTTCTCATGAATGTACTATTCATATATTTTGTATTGCAATTTTCATGTCAGCGAGTATCAATTCATTTTTAGTTTCCCTAACTTGTAAAGATTATGTAGGTTGAAATTACTTGAATGATCTACTTAGAAAATATTACGTGCACATAAGTCCGTCTGGACACTTGAGTTATAAATAAAAATAAACTCCATCCTACAAAAGATAGACCTCACGATGTGCCCAACCACAGGCAAAGCCAAGTGGGACATGAGCATTTTATTGTGCTTTTTATCTCAATGTTTATGGTCTAATTTTTAAATGAACTACGAAAATTGCTTGTCTACTCCTCAATTCAAGTAATTTTACTTTCCTTGGTGAAAGTTGCAATTAATATTCCATTGCGCATAACTAAATAAATATATACGTCTATGATTTTTTTTTGTTTTGCTCCGCAAATGAAATTTTATTAAACTCAAAAGATACATCGAAGGGAAAGACAAGAGAAACACAAAGTGCTTTACTAGAATACTTACAAAAGAGATCAATTACCAAAACAACAACATCCAACAGAAAGTTGGATGAACAACGCCTCAAAGGTGAACTAAAATCTCAGTTTATGAATCCCATCAAGGTAGCCCTTAAAGTTTTCTACTCTATATAACTTGAGATCGTACTTGGTCTTCTTCCACATAGCCACCCTAGTTTTGATAAGATCCGTCACATCCCAAACCTGATCGAGTAGATGCATTATTGAAGATAAAATCATTTTGCACAAGCCAAATCGACCAAAGTGTTGCAAAAAAGCATGTTTCCGTTATGTTTTTCTCTATATTTCGAAACCTTTTATCAAACCACCAGCTAGCAGATGAGGGGCAGACCCACTCAATATCCCAACAATCCAAAATCAGCGACCAAATATCCCATGAGAAATGACAATGAAGAAACAAATGGTGGGGTGTTTCCGAATGCCGTGAACAAAAAGGGGCTCAGCACCAATTGAGATTTCGTAACGATATTACGATGTTGCAAGCCAAACCTGGTTGCCACGCATTCCTGAAGAGTCATTCATGAAAAAATTTACACCATTGGAGGACTCAAGTTCTTCCACAAAGACCCCAACACTGAGTTCCTTGACTAAATTTTGCAACTCTCCCTACCTAAACGCTGATCTCACCGTAAAGCCAATGTCTGCTGTCCATTTCCACAGTAACGAGTCTGGTTTGGAGGGGTCTAAACACACATTCTGTAACCTCAAGAGCAAACTCTTCGGTCATTGATTCTCCCAAACACGAAAACTTCTTGTAAACGTCAGAGCCCACCTTCCATTTTCCAGAATTTCCCCAACTGCACTTATCATCGCTTCCTTTTTAGTAGACTGGAACATTTCTAAAATATTTAATGAATATTAAATGTGATATTGGTGAACAGTTTTAATTCAAGAGGCGTAACTATTCAGGTTAAATGAATAGACGTGAACATTGAATTTAAGCACAAAAGATGTGTCTAGTCAAGTTAAATGAATAAACATTACCAGACCAAAAGGTGTGACCATTAGGGTAGAATGAATAGACATAACTATTATAAATAGACATGACTATTGCATTTAATCAAAGATGTGTAATCTTTGGCCAACGGTCACGATCTATGCCTATAAATAGGCAAAGGGTTCTACTAATTCGAGGATGAAGAGATAATTAGAATCATTCTGATTGTTGTTTCTCTCTAGAATTATCTCCTATGATTATACTTAAGGAGCTCGCAAAATCCAAAGGTATTCAGGTCTCTCTTCGTTTGTGCATAACACAGTTAGACAATAGTTGGAGACTGAGTTTCAATTTATCTTGGAGACGGCTTCACTGTAACCCAGTGTACACCGAATTCTCTCGAATTGGTGGGGACGAATATTGTCTTAAGGATAGCGACATAGTAACGTTACTTGAAGCATCTCTGTTTATCCACTTTCATCGGCTACGATGACTTTTGCACCTACTGTTTACCAATTTTCTGATTTCAGTCCAATCGACGGGAAACTGTATTGTGAGTTGTTGGAATGTGGAGCATAAAGTGGAGTTTGGTTCCTTACCGTTTTCAGGACTTCTTAGAAACAAACAATGAAGTTGATGAAATATGGAAAAAGATTAACAAATGAACTTTATTAATCCTCAAAGTAAAAGAACAATCGATCAAGATAATCGAGTGAGCAATTACAAGTTATAACTATTCCTAGAAAAGATAAAGGCCTGTTGGCGTTGTTTGTGTGTCCCTTAAACTATCTTGATCTTGATTATAAATAGAGGCCCTTTTGAGTTGGGCCCGGAGTGCCCCCATGGATTTGGTTACACAATGCCACTCCCTGCGACCGCTCTAAAAACAGACTTGCGGGTGCGATGTCGAATGCCATAAAAGACTTAATTGAAACCCTTCCTACCACCAATTGGTTTTAGGAGAGATGGTGGAAAAGCGGTCCGACAAGTGGTATCAGAGCCAGGAAGTCATGGGTTCGAGTCGCGGGAGCGTCATCGTGAGGGAGGGATTGTTGGGCCCGGAGTGCCCCCATGGATTTGGTTACACAATGTCACTCCCTGCGACCGCTCTAAAAACAGACTTGCGGGTGCGATGTCGAATGCCATAAAAGACTTAATTGAAACCCTTCCTACCACCAATTGGTTTTAGGAGAGATGGTGGAAAAGCGGTCCGACAAGTGGTATCAGAGCAGGTCGCTCATATTATTAGGGTTTATTCCTAGAGCGGATCCTTATTTTTTTTTTACTTTGCTATTATGGATTTACCAAGAGAAGGCAATTTTAAAATCAAACCTCCAATTTTTGATAACTCTAAATACGTAGCATGTGCTTCTTCTATGTTTTTCGATGCAAATAGCGTTAAATCTGATAGTGAGAGTACAAGAAATATTTTTTGTGAGGTTGAGACTAACCAAACTAGTGATGGAGAGAACAAATACGATATGGAAGCTCTGACTTTATTTACAAAAAAATTTAAACGTTCTTTTAAAAAAGATACTAATATAAGTTTAGCCACAAAGCTAAAACAATGTGAGAGAGAAAAAATTGATGCGTTGCATGAACTTGATGGGCTTAAGCTCAAACATATGAATCTTGAAAATGATATGCATAGCCTTTTTGAGACTAATGAGCTTCTTGAATCGAAGGTAGCAAAATTGTAAGTTGAACTTGATAAGGCCAATGCTATTTTTAAGAAATTGAACACAGGTACACAAGTCTTGAATGAAATGCTAAGTGTTCAAAAGGTAACTTCAAATAGAGAAGGGCTTGGATACATGGGTGGAGTTTCAAAACGTAAGGTGGACGGAGAAACGGATTCTATCAAGCCGAATAGCAGTGCTCCCATTCCTCTCGTGGAAAATAAAGCCAAGTTGCCCATTAAAGAGAACAACGTCGAATATGTTTACAAAAAGCCCAATTCTCCAAAGACAAAGAAGCAAAGTGGAGGTAAAGTAAATGAAATGAAGTCAACAAAGGTAATATTTAAACCTCCTGTTATTCCTATTGTTCAACATAACGTTAGGAAGGCAAATGACATCAAGAAGACAAATAATAAAAAATTTGTCCCTACATGCCACTATTGTCAAGTTAAAGGACACACTAGACCTCATTGTAGGAAATTGCATTCGTCAAATACTTCACACATGCATTTAGAATGTTCTCATGATTTTATCAAGTTTATCCCTATCTGTCATTTTTGTGGAATGAAGGGTCATATTCGACCTAATTGCTTTAAGCTTCATGAGTTCCCTAATGTTCCTCCCAATTATCATCATGTTAATAAAAATGAGGGTAGGTACAATTTGTTTGGTTATGGTTGTGGTAGAATCCAAAAATCAAGGTGTAGGGTGACTCTACATAGAAAAGATATGAACGTGAACCCTAATCATTTGTGTAAAACTACTGAAAAAATTGATAAAGTCAATACTCGAGCTATATGGGTGAGGAAGTTAGACTTGAGACCTCATGCGGATTTGTCCACCAACTCTCTTGATGACACAAGCTCATCTGGAGGCGTTGTCGACCTTGCCTTTTGAGGCTTGGTCTCGTTTCTGTAATCTAGGTTGGTTTACATTACTTATAATTTTGAGCTATGGGTTGAGTCATTTATTTAGTTTCGTTGCTTATTTTTTAGTACTTTTTGTTTATTTGCTTCTATGCTTATTTCAGGTTTTATAAAGAAAATACAAAAAAAAAAAAAAAAAAACATTCATTTTTTTAAAGAAAATCAATGAATACTTTTGGGCTAAGCATATTTTTTGAGTGTGAGTAGTCAGCCATGGGATTTGAATAGCTGAACATTTTTTTTTAATGCATGCATATTTCGTGTTCATTCCTCTCATGTAATACATTCAGACATTAGTTGCATCATGCCTTATGACTCTGTGATCGCCACATTTACACGTCAGGATTAGAGAGATTACCTAGTTAGGATTGTTGACTCTCATGTCCATGGGTATGTCTCATTTTTTCCTCGGCGATTGACCTTTTGGCATCTTGTTTGGATACAGATTTCTCTTGGTTTTGTTGAAAAAAAAAATGCTTATCCAGGCGTTCATCGAGTACCGAACAATTGGGGTGAGGTACTCTCCCTCTGAGCGTTCGTGTCAAAAATTGGATAGACCTTGTGAAGGCATCAGTATTGGACCACTTGCTAAGTAACCGGGGATTGTGTATGAGATACTCTTATTCCCAATATTCGTGTCAAAAGGCAGTGGGGTAAACAAAAAAAAGAAAAAGAAAAAAAAGGGAACATGTATCTGTTTGGTAGAAACAATACAAAATATTCATTGGTTGAGGGGGAGATATGTCTAAGCCTTGGATATAATTCGTGTCATTATGCCTGGTTTGACTTCGTGGGAGGAAGTGTGTATGACATTCTTAGGGTACATGAGAACTCTTGAATCTGAGGATGGTGATCTTAAAATTTTCTGACGTGTCACACACCCACTATTGTCATGGACTCATTTTGCATGTTGCACTTAATTCCAGATTCATTCATGCTTGGGGTTTATACGAATTTGTTCATGCATTTTCAAAATATAGTGATGCACATTGGGCCTCATGGTTGCAAACTTACATATTGATTGAATGTGTTCGTCTTACCGGTTTTACAACAAAAAAAAAAAATATGGACGTGCCATTTATTTTTCTCTCAATAGTTGCTTGAGTATTTTTACAACAAAAGAACTCTTTTTGGTCTATGTACCGCAAACTGGATGTTTTCTTAACTTATGCTACTATGATCGATCATGCTTTTCTAGACTTCTTTCCCATGGCATATTAGTTGGCTTAATTTGGGCGTATTATCTTTCGATTTGGTGCTGTTTAATTTGGGCTTATTCATGTGTGCTCTACCTTTGTCATTCCGTGACAAAAAGGGGGAGTAATTTGTTGACTAACAGATTGTGCATCTTTAGTGTTTCTGCAGCTTCATAGGTCGTGATCTCAATCTGTGTTAGGGGATAGGTTTTTCGTGTTGAGTGTGTTTTGTCATGGAAGTGCCAAAGGGGGAGATTGTTAGGACCATGGGTCACGGTCTTTCTGTGTTGGCAAAATTCCAAGACAAAAACACACATTTAATTGTATACCTAATTATTAAGTTGTAATTTCTTTTTTTATCTTGTCCAAGAATAGCGAGTCTGTATAGGATTAGAGTGGAAGGAATCTTTTTATGTAATTGAGAGTGAGTGTTTCGTATGAGTAGAGAAGGAAAGAATTATTCTTGGGAGGAAAGGAATTGGTGCTCACGGAAAGATTTGCGACACATGGTAAGATTGAATTACCATTGATCAGTAAATATATTGGAAGATTTTTTTTTAAGCCTCGGCATCTCCAAGGCTATATAGAAGGCTTTTTCTATGTAAGGATATATGGACATCTAAGGCTATAAGAAGGGAGGTGTTTTCATCCCTAGGGTTGGTCACGAAGAAGAAGAAAAAAAGCCGCACTTTTTATTTGGAGCAAAGAAACTTTCAAGAGGGGCTCTTGCTTTTGTATCTTGGAGTACATATTGATCTATGGATCATTGAGCGCAAAATCCATCTCCAAGAGGGTTTAACATCATCTCCAACCTATTTCAGAAAAGCCCTAGGTGGATTCCTAGGCAAGTTAAAGACCTTCGGTGGATTTCCGGGAGGCAAACGGAAGGCTTGTGGATTCAAGGCAGCGGCGGTCAAACACTGGGTGTGGTGAACGTGGATTCGGCTAGTAGATCTTAGACTCGATTGTGAGGATTCAAATCGTAGGGTAAGATTACTTGTAACTATACAATGTTTATAGTGTTTGATTCCTTCCCGTGGTTTTTTCCCGTTTAGGGTTTTCCACGTATATCGTCGCGTTCATTGTTTGGTTGCTTTCGTTTGTGTGATTTGTTTAGTTATTGTTTGGTGAATCATTGATTGAGATTTAAAAATAGCAAATCTATAAACCTAGGCGAGCTAGGATTTTTCAATTGGTATCAGAGCCAGGAAGTCATGGGTTCGAGTCGCGGGAGCGTCATCGTGAGGGAGGGATTGTTGGGCCCGGAGTGCCCCCATGGATTTGGTTACACAATGCCACTCCCTGCGACCGCTCTAAAAACAGACTTGCGCGTGCGATGTCGAATGCCATAAAAGACTTAATTGAAACCCTTCCTACCACCAATTGGTTTTAGGAGAGATGGTGGAATTGTTGGGCCCGGAGTGCCCCCATGGATTTGGTTACACAATGCCACTCCCTGCGACCGCTCTAAAAACAGACTTGCGGGTGCGATGTCGAATGCCATAAAAGACTTAATTGAAACCCTTCCTACCACCAATTGGTTTTAGGAGAGATGGTGGAAAAGCGGTCCGACAACCACTTTTTATCAGATGCCTAGCTTTTAATGTCATCTATCACAGCTCGGATCTCCCATGGAACAAAAGATTTGGACTCTTTGAAGCAGTTAATAAGCTCTAAGCAATCTGATTCGAAAACAACCTCATAGAGGTTTAGATCCATAGTAGTTCTGCAAGCAATTCTAAGAGCCCAAGCCTCTATGGAGATGGCTGAGCTAGGATGCCATTGCTTTACTTGAACGCCAAAGTTGAGATAATCCACCATGATCTCTCGCGATAATGCCAAAGGCAGCAGCATTGCAGGAGGATTTATATGCTCCATTTGTGTTAAACATTAGAGTAGACGATTGGGGGGGGGGGGGGGGGGGGGGGGGGGGGGTTGGTGGTGGTGTTGGTGGTGGTGGTGTTGACCTTGATATGTTCCTGCCTTGGAAGGGTGATTCAAGAGGGCTTTGGCGTGCAGGTCAACTGGGGTCATAAAACCACCTTTTGGAATCATATTTGGTTGGGGAATAAACCTCTCAAAAATAATTTCTAAGGCTGTTTTTCCTGTCTGTAGGTGTTTGCTCCATAACTGTGATTTCCTTTTTATTCATCGATTGGACGACATGTGGCAAGGGTAAAATTGAAAAAATGAAGGGTGATGTTGGTTCACAGTAATTAAGTAAGTTTGAATTAATGTCAATAAAACTGTGGAAGGTTTCAAGGATCATTTACCCGTCGATTGGCCAGTAAATGGCATGATTCCTTTATTCATTGAATATTTTGTGAATTGTTTCTTCTGTCGATCGGATGACAGGTGTCATAAGGGAGTATGTCTAGCTATTCCACGATTAGAGAGGTAGTTTTCCGGACGTAGGTTCATTCACCGTTCATGGAAGTTATTTGCTAGGATTTGAAAGAGGTTCAACTGCCATCTCGGAGGGAAGATTCAATTTTTTGTCGGACCGCTTTTCCACCATCTCTCCTAAAACCAATTGGTGGTAGGAAGGGTTTCAATTAAGTCTTTTATGGCATTCGACATCGCACCCGCAAGTCTGTTTTTAGAGCGGTCGCAGGGAGTAGCATTGTGTAACCAAATCCATGGGGGCACTCCGGGCCCAACAATTCCTCCCTCACGATGACGCTCCCGCGACTCGAACCCATGACTTCCTGGCTCTGATACCACTTGTCGGACCGCTTTTCCACCATCTCTCCTAAAACCAATTGGTGGTAGGAAGGGTTTCAATTAAGTCTTTTATGGCATTCGACATCGCACCCGCAAGTCTGTTTTTAGAGCGGTCGCAGGGAGTGGCATTGTGTAACCAAATCCATGGGGGCACTCCGGGCCCAACAGTGGTCCTTTGTTTGGTGCCCTTGGGAGATGAACAAAGTGGCGCATTGGTTGGCCACGAACTGTCTTAGTAGGAAATTTATTTTCTCATCAAGTTCTATCCCGCCTGAGCTTCAATGTTTACTTAACTATGATGTAATCCGTTGATTTCGTTCCCTATAGCATTGACCTTTTCAAAAAAAAAAAAAATCTGACCTTTGCAAATGAGGCAGCCAACACCCCTGGTCTAAGTTATATTTTCCTCTAGCAACCTTTACCCAAAGGGATATTTGGCGCCCCTCGTCTATTAATGTTTTGGTAATCAAGAAGAGGGCAGTCGACTAATCTTAATTAGACGATGTATTATACAAAAAGTGAAGAATATAAACTCTCTCCTTACCATATTATTTGTTATTTTCAAAAAATAATGTTACTTTTTTAATTAAACAATAAATCTGAATAAAATATCTTCCCACCAGTTTAAAGAACTAATCGAGCTCTAAATTAAATTGGTACACAAAAGCTTAAAAATTATGAGTGGATGTATTTGATTTTTTAGTTTGGAAAGTATCAATAAAATTATAAAGGATGAGACGTCGGGATAGTAACAAAGTCACATAATGCGCGAGCGCGAAAGCGTCTTTCAAAAACCTCTCAAACATCGATCTAAAACTCGTGAGTTTCAAGAATTGAGAGCGGGAGGGTAGTGCAAGGATTGAGAGTAGAGCCAAGGCCATTTTGAAAAATTACGTGACTGAGGATAATAATCGCAATAGGTATGTTCGTCTTCAAAATAATTTTATCCCAAAATTGTCCGAAAGAAATTCTGTATAGGCCCAAAAGAAATCCCATAATTAGATTTATTGTGGACGGAACCATGTTCTGAATGGATTAAAAGTAGTCATGTTAGAGATGACCGGTTATTTCTCAACGGCGTATATGCTTTCCAATATGCCACCCAAATCTCCAGACAAAACTGGATGAATAACACGTATAATCAACCACCCTCAAATCTCTCCCCCTTTTCCCCTATATAAACCTCCCACTTCTCCAGCCATCATCACACAAAAACTGAATTCCAGTGGCAATCACTCAACAAATAAAAGGAGCAGTAGTGAGAGAAAGTTGGAGAGAGAGGATATGGGGAGAATTACTAGTGCTTCGTTGCTGTTCGTGGTGGCCATGTGCTATGTGGTGGCAATGGTGAGGGGTTATGATCATCACCATGAGGGCGGTGAGGGAGGAGAGAGGAGAGAGAGGGAGAGGATGTTCCTGTTGCGGGACATGAAGCGGGTGGTGAGGACTGATGCAGGGGAAATGAAGGTGGTGAGGGGCTCTCACGGGTGGATTTCGGACATGCCAAATATTCATGTTGGGTTTGTCACCATGGATCCCAATTCCCTCTTCATCCCTCAGTACCTTGACTCCGACCTTATCCTCTTTATCCGCAGAGGTAACATTTCATCGCTATCTAGTTAATACTCGACCTGTTACGTTTGACTGTACGTTGAGAGCAAATCATTTTAAGTGGTTACTCATATCTCTTTGATGGGGACTAAGTTTTTGGAATGCTTTTTTTACTTTAGAGATATTGATATATTATATGAGGTTGGTTGCAGGCGAAGCAAGGGTTGGATCAATCTACAGGGATGAGCTGATTGAGAAGAGATTGAATTGCGGGGATGTGTACAGAATTCCAGCTGGTTCTACATTCTATTTGGTTAACACTGCCGATGGCCAACAGCTTCATGTCATTTGTAGCATTGAAAAATCTGATAGCATTGGATGGGGCACCTTCCAGGTATATTATTAACCCTCGAATTGTTTGGGGAAAAAATAACTAACAATTACCTAGGTACTGAATTTTGTGTTTTTCTGACTTCGATTTATTTCAACAAAATTTGCTGAATTGTATGCTCTCTTTTTGATGTTTCTACAGTCTTTCTTCATTGGTGGAGGTTCGAATCCAACATCCTCATATAATAGATCACTATCTAAAGTAAAAAATGCATTCCCAAACTTAGTCTGGCATGCAAATACGATATGAGAATAAACCAAAGATGATTTGCTCTCACAGTAAATGTAACTGGGTCTGAGTAGTTAATAGCTATGATGGGATGCAAATGTTACCTTTTCTGCGGATAAGAGGGATGAGGTCGTAGTCGAGGTACTGCGGGATAAGAGGTAATTGCGTAGTCCATGGTGACAAACCCAACATGAATATTTGGCATGTCCGAAATCCACCCGTGAGAGCCCCTCACCACCTTCATTTCCCCTGCATCAGTCCTCACCACCCGCTTCATGTCCCGCAACAGGAACATCCTCTTCCTCTCTCTCCTCTCTCCTCCTTCACCGCCCTCATGGTGATCGTAACCCCTCACCGTTGCCCCCGCATAGCACATTGCCACCACGAACAGCAACGAAGCACTAGTAATTTTCCCCATCTCTTTGTCTCCCTCTCTCTCTCTCTCTAGGTTTCTAGATCTCCCTACTGTTCTTCTCTTTGTTGAATGATTGCTGCTGGAATTCAGTTTGTGTGATGATGGGTGGAGAAGTGGGATGTTTATATAGGGAAAAAGGAGAGAGATTTGAGGGTGGGTAGCGATACGTGTTATTCATCCAGTTTTGTCTGGAGATTTGGGTGGCATATTGGAAAGGAGATTCATACAGTACATGAAAGTGTTCCATGAAAAGGAACAAAGAAATGAACTGTGAATCTGAACCGTTCATTTACTTTTCATGTTTCTTTTCGTTCTGTAAATCTGAATTGTTCATTTCTTTTTCATGTTCCTTTTCATGGAATAGTTTCACGTGTATCCTGACATTTTCCTACTAGAAAGCATATACGCCATTGAGATCAGATGAGAAATAACCGGTCATCTCTAATTTGTTTCAACATGACAACATTTAATCCATTCATGACATGGTTCCATCCCAAATAAATAAGATCAAAAAACCGACGTAACATTTTTACAAGAAAAAACCACCAAAAGTACAAATACCACGGTATTTTAGGCACAAAATTAAATGAAAGACAAAAAAATTCCTAATTGAGAAGTTGACAGGTGGGTTTCAGGGATGTGATTAACCTTGTTATATATGTATTTTTTATAGTGGGGTGTTTAGGCCAATTTCTACATATGTTTCTCGATTAACTCTTAGAGACCCCATTACATAAGGAGTCACTTTGAAATCGGGACAAAGTCTCTAATAGACTAACCGACATAGGCGGCTCTACAAAGAGCCTAAGGTATTCAAATGAACACCCTAGATAATTTTTCTTGTACATGATATTTCATAAATATTTTAAAGGTTAGGTCATTATTTGAATACACTATTCACTCAACTTTGAACACCAAACTTATTTAAATTCGAACACGTGATAGTCTACTACCCAATTCAAAGCCATTTTGTTGAAAGAAACGACGAATTTTCAGTTCAGAAAAGCAATTGAAGGATTAAAGTTCAAATGTTATGTCAAATAGGGGAAAATTGACATGAATAATTGAAGGTTTGGTGTCAAAAGCAATATACTAATTTATAAACTATTAAGTTAGATATTTGCGTCTTTTTATTAGAATTGATAGCATTTAAGTTACTCAATTATGACCACCCGGGAAAAAATTCTGGAGCCGCCACTGCTAATCGATAAGAGAGTTGATAACACTTGCGATAACCTAAGAAGAGTAAATGTGTCTGACCTTGGGGGTATCTTCTTCTTGGCAACTCCAACTGTTGTTGTTAGCTAGCTAACAAGATTTTTCTATTTTTCTGTATTTAAAAAAAATGTGAGGTGATCTGTAGCGATAGATTGAGCTTGTTTTCATTGTATGACATGACGCTCCAAATTGGTCGAGTTTGTCATCTTTGTATTACACTCTTTGATGTATTACTACATAGTTTCGTTTTGTATATATCATAATTATTAATGATAGGGGAACCTTTTTTGCTGATAAAAAAACTCCAATTGTTGTCGACTTAATTGGTGCTATTGTCGTCGAAATTGCGTTTTTTGGCTGGGTCGAGAATTTGCCTCAAATTTCCATCCCTAAAGCTCCAATAAGGTGCTAAACTTGGTTCTAAAATAGCATGGTTCTATCTGGTTCCAAATATAGAACCACAAATGATTATAGCCAATCATTAGCTTTCTGTGACCAAATACACTGTTGGTCACCAAAAGTGGTCACTGAATGTGTATTTTCGATCCTGTAGTGAATTACCACACCACCAAAACCCAACTATTTTCCATCAATTCACTGCTAAAACTTGGCCGGAAGATGCATGGCCGGAACTCTCAGTAAGTAGTTGAGTGGGGTAGAAAAGGTGGGCAATTGAATGGGGATTGAGAAGGAAAATGAAATGGATGAAATGAAAGTTAGTTAAATTTATGGGCAAAGTACGGATTAGCTCCTTGTGGTTTGGCCGTTTTGCAGAAGACCCCCCTGTATTTTACTAATGACCACTTTGCCTCCTTATGGTTTTGGAGTGAAGTGCAATTCTAACTCTGTTAACAGTAAACGGTAAATGACTGAAGTACCCTTGTTTTTTTGGGATAAGGTTGTACTTTTCTTCTTGCATAAAACATATAATGACATAAAAAAATTCCACCTCGCTTCGAAAAATCATCTGCTCCTTGCATCTTCTTCTCCAATCCAGACACCATGACTGCCACACCACCATTCCCTTCCCCCAAGCTTGCCACCGTGCCACCTTCACTCTCTAACCACCGTGACCCACTGTCTTCCCGCCCCCACGCCGAGAAACCTCCATTGAAACTGCCTTCACCTCCACCCTCAATCGATCACCATTTCCGCATTGCCGTCGTCTCCATTATCACCATTTTTTTCGGCCGGCCAACATTGTTTCGATCTCAAGAAATTATGAAGTTAGTGAGAAAATAATATAAAATTAGGAGAATTTGGTAAACAATTTGGGGATTTTGGAGAAATCATACAGTTAAGGGCCTACGACTAATGAATGGTAATTAGAAGTTTGCTCTTCGATTAGGGGATGGTTTGGGCAGTGGGTTCGCGGGTTTTGTGCGTGGCAGATGGGTACCTAATTGGCGGTGATGGGAACTGGGATTGAGGCTGTTGATGTTGATTTAAGGGCTGCCGGAATTGATTTGTGTTGGGGGGTGCCACGGTTATGGCCGTGGTGGTGTCAAGAGTGTGCGGTGGTGGAATTGCAAGGCGAGGATGCGGCCAGTGATGATATCGAGTGAGTCAGAGGATTTGCTTGGTAGATTAGAATACTAGTGATGAATTTTTTTGAAGGAAAATGAAATTAGTCGTCGGAATTAGTGGCTGGTTATGGCAGAATTGGATCCCCCTTCTGCGATCGTATACGTATAGATATATGTGCAAGAATGTCGTGATTTCATCGAATATGGTTTCATAGGAGTTTGGGGAAGAAGAAGAACTCCAAGGGTGCTATTGTCTTTTCATCACATTAATTTTGGGGAAAATTCAATTTTTCGAGTCATAAATGCAATGGGGGCGCGTGAGTGATACCCACTGTTAGTTTGGACGAAAAATTCAACTATTGCAATTTACTCTAAAACCATAAGGAGGTGAAGTGATCATTAACAAAACACAAGGAGGTCATCTGCAAAATGACCAAACCATAGGGTGGTATTTCGTACTTTAGCCTAAATTTATTGCTACCAACCACTGAGGAGGCAGTATCGTAATTTGACCAAAAAAAAAAAACTTTTTGGTGTCAATTTTTAACAAAGGGTATAGCCATTTTGAAACTACCATTAGAGTCGCTCTCATAAACTCAGCTTCGAAACCAGAGGGAAAATTGATACTCCATTAGAATTACAGAACGGTGGAAGCATGGCATCATCGCAGCTCTGTATGGACTGTCGCTAATGAAGTACTGTAGAGAGTTCGAGTTTTGACACAAACAGCGCATGTGAGCCCTATGATTGGTTGCCACATACTCAGTGGAAGAGCTTCCTACAATCATAGTATTTGCAGGTAATCTTTCTTATTCGAAGAAAACGCAAACACCAAGTTCATTGAAAAATGGTGGCAAAATTATCCGAAGAAGGCAAACAATTAAGTTGAGAAGAAATGCAAAAAGCATCTTTCCAACTTGGATGTTGTTGGAGATCGATGTGCTAACAAACGAGTCATAAAATTACCATGTGATATATATATCTATAGTACACCTCACTGCGCAGATGTGACAGTTAATTGAACGAGATGTACAATTAGTCACATCTACATAACGGGATTACTATTGATGTACCATGTCAATATCAATTATGCGGTGTGACAATTTTTTTAAATTTTTTTTTGAGATTGAAACTACTTGGAAATTATGGTAAATGAGTTAATGTCGCTAAAATTGGCAAAACAAGAAAGTCAGTAGGACAGGGAAGAAATGCGAAACGACATCTTATTCACAACTCTCAAGCCTCAAGGGCATTGAACAAAACGAAGCCAAATCCGCGACGAAGAAAAACAAAAACAACGAAAACGAAAACAAAATTGAAGGCATAGAAGACGTTTCCAAAAAACAACTCCTACTTATTGCTCAAAAAACCAAAGCTCCAGATCGCCTCCGCGGGAATCCTCTCATTCTTGACTTTCTCGTCCTCCGAAGATCCCGAGGGAAGGATGGTGGATTCACTCTGAGCATTCACGATTCTCTCGAGCCTCTCCTCGCTCACACCAAAGGCGGCTGCCAAGGCGGGACCCTTCATGCTTTGTAGGACAGAGTTGGAACCCACCAAGAACTGAGGCCGGTTCCTCCGGGCTGAGGTGGTGAAACCGAAGAACTCGAATGGGCCGGAGTGAGACGCGATCTGACAGAATGGAAAGTACCGGGGAATCCAGAACACGTCGCCTTCGTTCACTTTAGCATTCATGGCTAAGGTTCCGTTGGGAAACACTATTTGGATTCTACCGCTTCCTCTCAAAACGATGCCGTACTCTGTGGCTGTTGGGTTGAGATGTGGTGCCATCATTGATCCCTATCGTTGAAAAAATAAAATAGTTAGCTAATTTTGATGATAAAAATGCAGTAATTATTATCAAATTAAAATAACATACTCGCACATGTATTAATATTAAAACTCATAACATCAATTGTAACTTTTTGCTTAGTTTTACATTAGAGCGTGGAAATGAGTAACATTACCGCAGTGAGATTGACAAGATAAAGGCCAACACCAGATTGCCGGAGGTCTGAATAAGCGGACTGATCAACAGCAACGCTAGACCCGTAGTCATTTTCAAAGTCGGGCTTCCTGTCGAAGAGGTTGTAGGAGTCTGGCCTGCTGCTTCTCCCTTCATCTTTTCCACTCACTTGGCTTCCAAAAACGGAGCCCAAAAGCTTCCTAAATGACCACATAATCGGTTCTTCATCTTGCTCGGTTGCTTCTTCATGGACTTGCGCCATTCTCTTCAAACATTGCACTCTTTCGTAATGCTTCATTTCCAAGAATTGGGTCCAAACTCTTGATGGGTGCAAGTCCGAGTGGGAGTTTGACAAGGATATGATCGGGCCAGATTTTTGCCTGGTCATGATTTGACTAACTTGCGATTCTGAGACCTACAGAAGCAATTGATTAGAATTTTATTTTGCTGGTCCCCTTATTTGGAATCTTAACTGTTATATATTGCTTACGTTAAGTGCGGTAGAAAGGGTTGAGCGTTCGAAACCAGCAAGTATCGATGTTGGATTCGAGCCTCCACCAATGAAGAAAGACTGTAGAAACACAAAAAAAGAGCAAACAATTCAGTAGATTTTGTTGAAATAAATCGCCGTCAGAAAACATACAAAATGCAAGGGTTAATGTACCTGGAAGGTGCCCCATCCAATGCTATCAGATTTCTCAATGCTACAAATGACATGAAGCTGTTGGCCATCGGCAGTGTTAACCAAATAGAATGTAGAACCAGCTGGAATTCTATACACATCTCCGCAATTCAATCTCTTCTCAATTAGCTCATCCTTGTAGATTGATCCAACCCTTGCTTCGCCTGCAACCAACCTCATATAATATATAGATCAATATCAAAAGCATTCCCAAACTTAGTCCCCATAAAAGAGATATGAGTAACCAAAACGATTTGCTCTCAACAGTCAAACGTAACGGGCGAGTATCAACTAGAGAGGGATGAAATGTTACCTCTGCGGATAAAGAGGATGAGGTCGGAGTCGAGGTACTGAGGGATGAAGAGGGAATTGGGATCCATGGTGACAAACCCAACATGAATATTTGGCATGTCCGAAATCCACCCGTGAGAGCCCCTCACCACCTTCATTTCCCCTGCATCAGTCCTCACAACCCGCTTCATGTCCCGCAACAGGAACATCCTCTCCCTCTCTCTCCTCTCCCCTCCTTCACCGCCCTCATGGTGATCGTAACCCCTCACCGTTGCCACCGCATAGCACATGGCCACCACGAACAGCAACGAAGCACTAGTAATTTTCCCCATCTCTGTCTCCCTCTCTCTCTCTAGCTTTCTAGATGTCCCTACTATTATTCTCTTTGTTGAGTGATTGCTGCTGGAATTCAGTTTATGTGATGATGAGTGGAGAAGTGGGATGTTTATATAGGGAAAAAGGAGAGAGATTTGAGGGTGGTTAGCGATACGTGTTATTCATCCAGTTTTGTCTGGAGATTTGGGTGGCATATTGGAAAGGAGATTGATACGGTACATGAAAGTGTTCCGTGAAAAGGAACATGACAGAGAAATGAACTGTGAATCTGAACCGTTCATTTATTTTTCATGTTTCTTTTTGTTCTGTAAATCTGAACTGTTCATTTCTTTTTCATGTTCCTTTTCACGGAATAGTTTCACGTGTATCCTGACAATTTCCTACTAGAAAGCATATACGCCGTTGAGATCGGGTGAGAAATAACCGGTCATCTCTAATTTGTTTCAACAAGAAAACATTTAATCCATTCATGACATGGTTCCATCCCAAATAAATAAGATCAAAAAACCGACGTAACATTTTTACAAGAAAAAACCACCAAAAGTACAAATACCACGGTATTTTAGGCACAAAATTAAATGAAAGACAAAAAAATTCCTAATTGAGAAGTTGACAAGTGGGTTTCGGGGATGTGATTAACCTTGTTATATTTTTTTATGGTGGGGTGTTAAGGCCAATTTCTATATACAGAAGAGGGCAGTCGACTAATCTTAATTAGACGATGTATTATACAAAAAGTGAAGAATATAAACTCTCTCCTTGCCATATTATTTGTTATTTTCAAAAAAATAATGTTACTTTTTTAATTAAAAAATAAATCTGAATTCAAAATATTTTCCCACCAGTTTAAAGAACTAATGGAGCTCTTAATTAAATTGGTACACAAGTTTAAAAATTATGAGTGGATGTATTAATTTGATTTTTTAGTTTGGAAAGTATCAATAAAATTAAAAAGGACAAAAAGGATGAGACGGGATAGTAACAAAGTCACATAATACGCGAATGCGTTTTTCAAAAACCTCTCAAACATCAATCTAAAACTGTGAGTTTCGAGAATTGAGAGCGCGAAGGTAGTGCAATGATTGAGAGCAGAGCGAAGGTTATTTTGAAAAATTACATGACTGACGATAGTAATCGCAATAGGTATGTTCGTCTACAAAATAATTCTATCCCAAATTGTCCGAATAAAATTCTGTATAAGCCCAAAAGAAATTCCATAATTAGATTTACTGGGGACAGAACCATGTCCTGAATGGATTAAATGTTGTCACGTTAGAGATGACCGGTTATTTCTCACCCGATCCCAATGGCGTATATGCTTTCCAATATGCCACCAAAAAATCCAAACAAAACTGGATGAATAACACGTATCACTAACCACCCTCAAATCTCTCTCCCTTTTCCCCTATATAAACCTCCCACTTCTCTACCCACCATCACACAAAACTAAATTCCGGCCAGTGGCAATCACTCAACAAATACAAGGAGCAGTAGTGAGAGAAAGTTGGAGAGAGAGTATGGAGAGAATTACTGGTGCTAATTCGTTGCTGTTCGTGCTGGCCATGTGCTATGTGGTGGCAATGGTGAGGGGTTATGATAATCACCATCAGGGCGGTGAGGGAGGAGAGAGGAGAGAGAGGGAGAGGATGTTCCTGTTGCGGGACATGAAGCGGGTTGTGAGGACTGATGCAGGGGAAATGAAGGTGGTGAGGGGCTCTCACTCTCACGAGTGGATTTCGGACATGCCCAATATTCATGTTGGGTTTGTCACCATGGAGCCCAATTCCCTCTTCATCCCTCAATACCTCGACTCCGACCTCATCCTCTTTATCCGCAGAGGTAACATTTCATCCCTATCTAGTTAATACTCGACATTTGACTGTTGAGAGCAAATCATTTTAATTGGTTACTCATATCTCTTTGATGGGGACTAAGTTTTTGGAATGCTTTTTTACGTTAGATATTGATCTATTATATGAGGTTGGTTGCAGGCGAAGCAAGGGTTGGATCAATCTACAGGGATGAGCTGATTGAGAAGAGATTGAATTGCGGAGATGTGTATAGAATTCCAGCTGGTTCTACATTCTATTTGTTTAACATTGCCGATGGCCAACAGCTTCATGTCATTTGTAGCATTGAGAAATCTGATAGCATTGGATGGGGCACCTTCCAGGTACATTAACCCTCCAATTGTTTGGGGAAAAAAATGACTTAACAGTTACCTAGGTACTGAATTTTGCTGAATTGCATGTATGCTCTCTTTTTGTATGTTTCTACAGTCTTTGTTCATTGGTGGAGGCTTTTAGCCAACATCTGTACTTGCTGGTTTCGAACGCTCAACTCTTTCGACAGCACTTAACGTAAGCAATCTGTAACAACTTATATTTCCAATACGGGGACCAGCAAAAAAAACTCTAATCAATGGCTTTTGCAGGTCTCAGAATCACAAGTGAGGCAGATCTTGACCCGGCAAAAATCTTGCACCATCATATCATTGTTGAACTCGCACCAATCAAGAGTTTGGACCCAATTCTTGGAAAGAGTGCAATGCTTGAAGAGAATGGCGCAAGTCCACGAAGAAGCAACCGAGCAAGATGAAGAACCCATTATGTGGTTGTTAAGGAAGCTTTTGAACTCTGTTTTTGGAAACCAAGTGAGTGGAAAAGATGAAGAGAGAAGCAGCAGTCCAGACTCATACAACCTCTTCGACAGGAAGCCCGACTTTGAAAACGACTATGGGTCGAGCGTTGCCATTGATCAGTCCGCTTATTCGCCCCTCCGGCAATCCGGTGTTGGGCTTTATCTTGTCAATCTCACTGCGGTAATGTTACCCCCTTCCACCCTCTTTTGTAAAACTAAGGAAAAAGTTACAATGGTTGTTATGAGTTTTGATATTACTAATATTTAGGCGAGTATTTTATTTTAATTGGAAGATAATTAATTACTGCATTTTTATCATCAAAATTAGCTGACTATATATTTCTTGTTTTTACAATATAAAGGGATCAATGATGGCACCACATCTCAACCCAACCGCCACAGAGTACGGCATCGTTTTGAGAGGAAGTGGCAGAATCCAAATAGTGTTTCCCAATGGAACCTTAGCCATGAATGCTAAAGTGAACGAAGGCGACGTTTTCTGGATCCCCCGCTACTTCCCATTCTGCCAGATCGCGTCTCACTCCGGCCCATTCGAGTTCTTCGGGTTCACCACCTCAGCCCGCAGGAACAGGCCTCAGTTCCTGGTGGGTTCTAACTCTGTCCTACAAAGCATGAGAGGTCCCGCTTTCGCAGCTGCCTTTGGGGTGAGTGAGGAGAGGCTCGAGAGAATCGTTAACGCTCAGAGTGAATCTACCATTCTGCCCTCGGGATCTGCCTCAGCGGAGAAAGTGAAGAACGAGAGGATTCCTGATCGAGGTGATTAGGAGCTTTGGTGATGAGATGGTTATGGGCTTTTGATGGAATTCACTGGGTGGTAGGACTTGGTTTTTTGAGCAATAAGGTAGGAGGTTTTTTTTGGAAAGCTTTTTTTGTGCTTTCAATGTTTTGGACTTGGATTCGGCTTTGTTTTGTTCAATGCCCTTGAGGAGAGTTGTTAATAACGGAATAAGATGTTTTGCATTTCTTCCTTGTCTTACAGCTGTCTTGTTTTTGCAAATTAGCGTTTGTACCCGTTCAATGCATGAGATAAAAAAAAAATCACATTGGTTTTTTTCGGCACACAACGCTAAAATGATAAAAAAGATAGTTTAATTATTACTTTTTTTGTCCCGTGTTCGATGCATGCGCTAGCATTGTCTCATTCTATGCACTGAAAGACATGTGTGATGAAAAATGAATTTGGAATACCACGTGACAGTACTTTTGTATGGTCATAGAATAATTTTGCCTCCGTATTTAACACCCAACTCTCTCTCTCTCTCTCTCTCTCTCTCTCTCTCTCTGTCAAACCCAAAAAATGAAGAAAATCAGGATGGAAGGTTTGGAAGTTTTTGAAGGAAAAGAACATTTGCTTATAGTATGCATTGATTTTAGCGACATTAAGTCATTAACCATATCTTCAAAATAGTTTTAATATCCACATCATCTTTTTGACATGGTACAGCAATGTATAGTAAGTTATTTTGTTTGCATCGAACCTCGTGATGTATATATATGCGAGTACTTAGTACGTCTTATTCAACTAACTGGTCACATATGCATAGCGAAGCTTACACTGAATATACAGTAATTTTGTCACTCATTTGTTGTGGCACATTAGCGCATCTCTCCAACAACATCCAAGTTGGTAATTTGCCTTTTTGTATTTCTTCTCAACTCCATTGCTTGCTTCTTGGGATAATTTTGGAAGCGTGTACAATGAACTAATTGGTGTTGGCAGTCTTGGAATGAGAAAGATTTCCTATAAATATGATTGTTTGGAAACTCTTCCTCAGAATATAGGTGTTTGTGTCAAAAACTCGAACACTAAAAAGAAGTAATTCGATGATTGAAGTCAGTTTATACAAAGCTTCCTCCGGTTTTAATCGGGACACGTGCAAGTGGGTGGTGGGATTTGTCCCCCATAATTTACTATGAAGTGTGTGCGAGTTGGCCAGGACAACTGAGTTATTTCAAAATAATTGAGTCTGCAGTCAATTAAATTATTTCTCTTGAATGTACTACTTTTTTTTTTTAATTGCATTTTGCACGAGTATCAGTTCATTTTTAGTTTTCCCAACTTGTAAAGGTTATATGATGAAATTACGTGAATTGAGTATTACGTGTGCATAAGCCGGTCGGAACGTCTGGGTTATGAAAAGAAAAATGAATTTCACCCTACAAAAGATAGACCTCATGGTGTGCCCAGCCACAGGCAAAGCCAAGTGGGACATGAGCATTTATTTAACTGTGCTTTTTTATCTCAATGTTTATGGTCTAATTAGTAAATGAACTACTCCCTCCGTTCCCAAATGAGTGTCCTTTTTGGAAAGCGTGTCATTTTCAATTGCTTATATCTTTTAAAATGAATGTCAAAAATATGCAATATGGATCTTGTTTGATAGATTATAATTAGTTCTATTAAACAAAGTTTTCAAAATCACATAAAACTTCATAAATCGAAAGATATAAGCATTTGAAAATGGCACGGAGACCAAAAAGGTCACTCATTTTGGAACGGAGGGAGTATGAAAATTGCTTGTCTACTCCTCAATTCAAGTAATTTTACTTTCCTTGGTGGAAGTTGCAATTAATATTCCCTCGCACATTTTACTATTAAATATATACGTCTATGAATGTTCTGGTAGTCAAGAAGAGGCCAGACTAATCTTAGACGATGTATTATTTGTTATTTTCAAAAAATAATGTTACTTTTTGAATTAAAAGATAAATTTCAATTCAAAATATTGTTCTCATCAGTTTAAAGAACTAATCGAGATCTTAAATTGGTACACAAAAAGAGTATAAATTATTTGATTTTTCAGTTTGGAAAGTATTGCTAATAAAATTAAAAAAGACAAAAAGTATGAGGAGGGATAGTAACTAAAATCACATAATGCGCGAGTGCGAAGGCGTCTTTCGAAAACTTATCAAACATCTAATAAAGAGTTTCGAGAATTGAGAGCGCGAGCGTATTGCGAGGATTGAGAGAAGAGCGAAGATTATTTTAAAGGATTACGTGACTAAGGATGGTAATCACAATAGGCATGTTCGTTTATAAAATAATTAGGAAAATGACGGCCAAGGATGTGTTTTGATAATTAACACCCGCTAAAGACATTTTCAGCATTAGCAAATGTTCTTAACTTGTTCTTGGCGGGTATATATTATCAAAACACGTTCTATCATGATTTTCCCAAATAATTTTTTCCCAAATGGTCCGAATAAATTCCATATCAGCCCATGTTTACGTGACTTTGAGTGGGCTTGTTGGTCCAGATAAATTTGTGTTGGCCCGTTAGTGACGAATCTAGCCGCCGCCGGGAGCCAGCTACTAGCAAAAACCGACGAGTTTACCAAATTGGAGAGAGAGAGAGAGAGAGAGAGAGAGAGAGGGCATTGGAGCTGCGATGAAGCTCTACTTCCACCGTTCTCTGATTCTACTATCATTCCTCCTTCTTGTTGTTTTCAGTCTATTAGTCGCTGAAGCTGAGGTTATAACCCTAACAGAAGAAACTTTCAATGACAAGGTGAATCACTCCCTCCCAAACCTCTCTTTCTTGATCTCAATTAGGGTTTCATCTGTTCTCATTAGCACTTGTGTCTGTGGACTGGCCCGTTGTTGTGTTTAACTTTTGTTGGCTCTTTTCGTGTTATTTAATGAAGATGAATTGTGCAAGTATGTCATAGATCACAGACATGTTGAATCTTTAAAAACATTCTTTCTGGTTCTTGGGTATCAATATGTATCTGGGTATGTTGTGTTAAGCATTTTTATTTATTTTCCGAAGTATGTTACCTGTATCGCGTATCGTTTCACCTATTTCGGTTCGAAGAACAGGAACTTGATAAGCTAATCTTCCAAGTTGTGGTAGGATGGGACAGCCTGGTGGATTTTTATAGATTACGATATCAATACGATATAAGAAAGTTTAAGAAAATATTTACTACTATATTGAAGTATTCCAAAAGTAGAATGGTATGTTTGGAATTTTTAATGTACAAAATATTTCTAGAAACTTATGACAAGTTCTCTTTGACATTTATCATTTATCTTATGAATCTTATGAATGCTCTATATGTTGGTTGGTTATATTTGAATTTTTACTCCTATGGGGCAAATGTTAAGGAAATGAGTTGCAAAAATATCGAGATCGCTTTAGATCTCTGTTGTGGAACGTTAGTGTCCAATATTTCAGAGCGCATTCCAATACTTAATTTGCTAGGGTCTTGACAAATTGTGGTTGCAGAACTGCTGGTAGTGTGCAGGTGGTTGTGATATGTAACCGCAATTCTTGTTACATACATAAGCCCTGCTTTGCAAACATAAATTGTACTCCATGATTGTATCCCATAGGGCCAGACTTTTGGCTTCATAATGTGTTACAATGTCAAAACTCAAAAGTCTATTTGGATTCTTGCACAGTTGTGTTGTATTACAAACTCACATGCCCATGACCCTCTCCTGGAGCCATGTAGTTTGATGATAAAGTTATTCATGGTTTGGATACAAGTTTCTGATACTATGTAAACTTCTTGTTCACATGTGATATTTAAAGTCAATTTTATGTGATAGACACTTTGTCTCCAATAAAAGCTGACATGTTGATGTGAGTTAATTGGTCTTGCTAGCGTCAATTAAACTAAAGGTTTAGCACAACTTCTTGTTACTCAGCATTTTTTTCTTTCTTAGTTATTTTCCTTAAAAAGTTCATTTTCATTAAATTGCTATCGTAAGAGAGAAAACCATGTTAAACATTGTTTGCTTTTGTTTCTGTTTCATTTAGGTGAAGGAGAAAGATACTGCATGGTTTGTGCGATTTTGTGTTCCTTGGTGTAAGCACTGGTAATATTCCACCTTTGTCCATCCCATGGATAGAATGGATTTCTCTGTAGTTGTTTTAAAGAATTTTTTGGTCTTATTGTTGATTAAAATTGAGTTTTCAGTAAGAATTTGGGGTCATTGTGGGAAGACCTGGGGAAAGAAATGGAACGCGAGGATGAGATAGAGGTTGGACAAGTTGATTGTGGAACGAGTAAACCACTGTGCTCCAAAGTTGATATCCATTCATATCCTACATTCAAGCTCTTTTATAATGGAGAGGAAGTTGCAAAATACCAAGGTACATTTAAATTTCAAAAGAAACTCTGCTTACAGTTATTTAAACACCTTTAGATCACTTCAAGTTCTGTGAATAATCATCTAGTTCTGAAGCGCTAAGTGTAAGATTTCAAATGCTCTTGTTTTAACATGCTATTTTGCCATATTCTCTTAATATACTCGTAATGTTACGAGAATAAATGAGTGTTTCATTTGCAGCATCAGTTGGGACAGTTAGGCTTTGTGATTCATGAGCGAAATCAAAATACAGAACTTAGAAAAACTTGTAAATGATGTGTGTGGGTCTGGAATAAACTCACCACGTGACACTTACCAGTGGACCCACCCCCAAAATCCCTCTTATTCCAAACAGGTATCTTGGGGTTCCATATCCTTTCATGTATCTATATTCCTGGAAGGCCTAGCTTGGTACACATTCCATACTAATTAGACATTATGAAACCTTATGAATTGGGGATGAAAAAAGAGAGTTTATAATTGGACTCAACCAACGGTTGGAGAAGGTTAATTCTATAGCCTATTCAGGGACGAAGCTTGGAATTGGACTTCAGGGAGGCCAAAATTAGTACTACAAAATAAGAACTTACCATCTAGACTATGGTATTTTCATACCTAAAACATTGTGAAAAATATTTTATTATTGCAAATGAATTTTTTATGTAGCATAAGAACAAGTGGAATGATTTGATATTTTTGGAGGAGTACTCAGAGATCACGAAGAGGATAAAAGAATGTTGTGGGGCCATTTTATTTACATTGTGAACATTTTCAAAGTTTCAAGGGTACTCTGGTGGTTATTGAAAGGTTGAGGGGTGCCATTGCCACCCTTGGCATCCCACTCCCTTCGTCCTTGAGCCTATTGCACAGTTCAAGGTTTGAAGTTTTAAAATACACATGGTTGCTTCTCACCATGAAGGCAAGTGCAGCTTATGTAGTCTAATGTGTGCTCGTTGAGTCACCAAATTTCAAGGGACCACCCAAAAGGGACCAAAGCAGGTAGTAGAATTTATATTCTATGAAGTATCCTTCAACAGCATGTAGGTTTGGGTATGCAAGTCTACCTTACCACGTGGCCCTACCACCTCATCGCCATAGCAGTCGCGATACTGACAGTGTTGTTCTTCGTGTGGTGACACATGAACCATCCAATCTTGATTACTTTATGGGGTCAAGCTATGAGCGGTGCCTTCTTTGCAGATCTGTGTTATACCACGGGCAGTTTCCAGAGGCACTCTTGGAAGTTGGAACTTTGTAATGGAACCCTGACGTTGTTGCATAGGACCAGGTCTAGAGGTCACCCTAAATGGCACTTTACTGGTGATCACGAGAAATATCTTTAACTCGTGTGTGGGACATCTAAGGCCATGTGTTCGGTGGTTAGTACATAGAATTCATCAAATTTATTGGGTCTATTCTTCCTTGGTTGACTTGCATCTCGATCAAATTCAAATGTAGACCTTCATATGTAAGAATATCTCCCTTACTGCCCTTCTACACCTAAGTTTCATTTGCTCTAGACATCCTATTGGCTCCACCTGTGAGACATCCGACTCTATATACCCATTGGGGGAGTTCCATTGACAGGATCTCAAGCTGGGCAGAGGCAACTGCGTACCCGTTGTACCTGCTAAGCCAAGTGTGAAGTGCCCTTTGTACTTTTGGTGAGCTGGCATCATAGGATATATGCTGAACACACCATCCCGTATCCTTACCCATCTGGAGTGTCTGACACATTTATTCAAGCATTTATAAGAGTACATGTACCATGGTAAAAAACACAAAGGAAATTGTACATTGGAAAAGCACTTGGACTTCCGTGGATGTCCCTTGGTGAGTCTTGACTAGTGACAAGATTTTGAGAAATAGATCTTGCATAATGGCCATCCTTCGATATACAGCAACTGGTCTCCAGCACAACCTTTTACATGTAACTGCACAATGTGCATACTTGGGAGAGGCTTGCTTACCATTCTCATTTTAGTTATCGTTTGGATTTTTTCTGTCTTTTTTATTTTAGTATGACATGACAAATTCTGTTGCATTTGAAGTAACATGTACTATAGGCCACTACTGTTCTAAAAGGTGCTAGCCAGGCAGAGAAGGGGCGCCTAGTGCCTAGTCACCGACTAGTCTGCCGCCTATAGCCTACGCAGGAACTAGGTGCTAACTAGTCGACTGCCTAAGGACCACCGCCTAGCACCTAGGCAAGGAGTCAGGAACTAGTCAGCCTAGGCGGCCGACTTTTAGAACACTGTAGGCCACTGACCACTAGGTCTGTTTCCCTATCCAGATAAACATTAAGCTGCGAAATGCGTAAAAATGAGTTCATGAATATGCTGGTCCTCTCTCAATGGTTAATTGTTTGTTTAATTTCCTAGTCTTTCTTGTATGAGACTGTAAAACATGAGAAGAAACAAGCAACTTATTTATCTTAACAGTTCGTGGTTCCAATACAACCCATCTGAAACTGATGAGATCCTATGATTGTTTTGTTTGTTTTCAGCTTCTTTTATACTTTGAAGTAGGGGTGTTTTACTACTGATTGCATGATGACAAGATGCGTTACTCTTAAACTAACTAGATGCTAGCCATGTATATTTTTGGGAAAATGGGGTTTTGACGTTATCTTCCGTTGCAAAAGTCCAGCCACCAAATTGCTAGGTTTTCTTGTACAGCAGAACTGAGAGTAATGAATGGTACTTTTGCCTTTATCTTTCTCCGTAGTTATATTTCTTGAAGCACAAAGAAAAAAAAAAGACGACGGCAGTATCCATTATGAGTTATTTATTATGAGTTCTAATACATAACTCACTTCCACGATTTCCTCGTTCTAATGATGATTTCGGTAAACTGGATATAATCAGGGACTAGGGATGTGGAGTCTCTTAGAACATTTGTGCTGGAAGAAGCAGAAAAGGCAGCAACAAACTCACAGCTTGAGGATGAGAAAGAGTTGTGACCGCACCCGCCAACCAGGAAACCATTAAAAGCTTCGTCCTAAGGTGGTTGTCAATCACAAAGTTTTGGGTGGATATCCTCCTTGTATTTGATTGTGTTTTGTGACTGGATATTTGAATAGATAAACGGCACCTTAACAGAAGAAGCTTGTTAAGATGGATACTTAGATAATCAATTTATGCATTAATTGATAATTAAATATGTAGTAAATTCGCTATGTCATTTATTTCCCTTGGGAGAACCGTTGTGAAGATATCCACTTTGTCAGTGGAGAATTTAAATTTCCAAATTTTCTTCAATGAAACGATTGATATTTTTTGTCAGTGGATAAATTAATGGTCTTGCACGCCAAATTTACTTCAAAGAACTCATTATACTGCCTTCCCAAGTTCCCATCTTGGAGAGGACCCCCTCTGCCTCTCAGAAAGAGAGAGCGGGGGGGGGGGGGGGGGGGGGGGGGGGGGGGTCACGTAAAGAGCTCTCTCTCTCTCTCCATTTTGAGTGGGGGTATACAAGATGGGATTCATTTCAGAAAGCTACTCCTATAGCCCTGTACCACACATCTTGTTAGATGATGGATCTATTTGTATCTAGTGTAATTATGTGTCACATAATGTATCTAGGACCGTAGTACAATTATTATTCAGCTTCTTAACCATGGATGGAGCATGAGATGGTCGGCAATTCGGCCTTTACCCCCAGCCTATAGATACACCAAACTCAGCTTCAATGCTACAACATACCTCCAAACACCAAGTTCCTCTACGGCCCCCAACCAATGTTCTGAATACCGTTTCGGACAGGGTACCGGTTTTCTTACTGGTACGGTACGTACCGGTACCGGTCAGGTACCGGGTACCGTTTCGGATTTACCGCAACTACAATATATATATTAATTATATATAATTATAGCTCAAAAAAATTCTTCATACTATGCTATTCATCATAAAATATATATACTAAGACAACAAAAGCCACATAAATATGTGTTATGGCAACTATATGTCTAGTTATAAACTTGAACTTCATTTCTTATCAAAATAGTCCTGAAGCAATAGATTTGGCAAGATAAATAAAAGAATTATTAGGTTAAAAAAAGAACTAGAAAGACTGGAAGTAGGATAAATAAATAAAAAAGCTATTATACACACTATTTCACTTAATTTTTTCGATCTTTTTAAAATATTGGAAACACCTAGTCACCTAGTCTCTTTTTTTTTTTTTTTTTTGTTGATACGGTTGGAAACACCTTAGTCCAAAACAGTGTGCAAAACCACTGGTTTTGTTTCTTTAGTACTCTACAACTTTACTTTTTGTTTCTTACCAGCCAAAGGTAAAACTCTCTCCACCTGACAAAGAAGGGGGCCGGGAAGATGAAAGAGAAAAAGAAACGACAAGTTTGCCGGAGTACCAGAGTTTTCGGAGGCCATGAAGAATCTCTGCTCCGATTGATTTTAAAGTTAGTGTTTGAAAATCTCTGCTCCGATCTCTTCTTTTCCCCTCTATTTCCTCTCTTTTTCCAACTGGTCCAGATTTGCATAATACCGGCCGAAATCGCCGGTAACACCTTCTCGTCCGGTATTTCCCGAAATCGCCGGTATTCTCCGGTAAGCACCGGTATTAAGACCGGAACGAAATCAATGGTTCAAGTTACCGGATTTTGCCTAAAACGGTATGTACCGGCCTACGGCCCCCAACTCCCCTTTCCACTTAGCCATGTTAAAGATCCAATCAAGAAAAATCAACAGAAGGCTACAACAGATCAAACATCCAAGATCCAAACGCAGGCAGCAGGAAAGGCAAAGCGTGGTTGATAATGAACCCAACGGGTATCAACTTGGATGCAGTCTGATACTACAGGTTCCACCCCCAGCAGTTCGAGTAGAGAAATTCTGGCAACAGACCAGAGAAAATTACTTTGTTGCATCATAACTCGATATCATAACAGAGCAACATTCTCACAAATGCAAGGGAATCAAAAGATTGCACAAAACTAGAAATCCATTTATACATATATCATCCATAGAGACACAATGCACAAAACTCTTCGAAACGCATTGGAAACACCAATGGATCTCAAATCACACCCACCACAATCCAAACATGACACAAATATGACGACTCTCATGCTATAGGATCTGCCACCGCCTGTCAAGCACCCAGTTCTGGGAACGGCTACGCAACAAACAATGCAGAAAGCTACAGCATACAAAACAAGACGACCAACCTAAATTGGTAGAACTGATAAGTAACGCATTCAAACGACACCCTTTATTCTTATAATAGTAGACTCCACCTGCAGTAAACCAAACCCGGACGGTTCACTTTGCACCCTTCTTGGCTGCAGCCTTGGTGACTTTGGCTCCAGTAGGATCCTTCTTCTCAACACTCTTGATAACACCCACAGCCACGGTCTGCCTCATGTCCCTCACGGCAAAACGCCCAAGAGGTGGGTACTCAGAGAAGGTCTCCACAACCATAGGCTTGGTGGGGATCATCTTCACCATACCAGAGTCACCGTTTTTCAAAAACTTTGGCTCCTTTTCAATCTCCTTGCCAGATCGCCTGTCAATCTTGGTCAACAGCTCAGCAAACTTGACAGCAATGTGGGATGTGTGGCAGTCAAGCACAGGTGCATAACCATTTCCAATCTGCCCAGGGTGGTTCATGATAATGACCTGAGATGAGAAATTTGAGGCTTCCTTGGCAGGATCATCTTTCGAGTTGGAAGCCACAAATCCACGTTTGAGATCCTTCACAGCAACATTCTTCACGTTAAATCCCACATTGTCACCTGGAAGGGCCTCTGGAAGAGCCTCATGGTGCATCTCCACAGACTTGACTTCAGTTGTTAGTCCAGTGGGACCAAAGGTGACGACCATACCAGGCTTGATAACACCAGTCTCGACACGACCCACTGGGACAGTTCCAATGCCACCAATCTTGTAGACATCCTGAAGTGGGAGGCGGAGCGGCTTGTCTGAGGGCCTCTTGGGTTCACTAATCATGTCGAGAGCCTCCAGGAGGGTTGGGCCCTTGTACCAGTCGAGGTTTGTAGACCTCTCAATCATGTTGTCTCCTTCAAAACCAGAGATGGGGACAAATGGGATCTTCTCAGGATTGTATCCAACCTTCTTCAGGTAGGAAGAAACTTCCTTCACAATTTCATCATACCTTGCCTTGGAATATTTAGGAGTTGTGGCATCCATCTACAAAAAATAGAACAGAGACAAGGAATTTAAGTGCAAATCTCTGCAAAAACAAAATAGATCAAAGTGAATTAGAATATAACCCTCACCTTGTTGCAGCAGCAAATCATTTGCCTAACACCAAGAGTGAAAGCAAGCAAAGCGTGCTCTCGGGTCTGACCATCCTTAGATATACCAGCTTCAAAACCACCGGTGGTGGAGTCAATAATGAGGACGGCACAGTCAGCCTGGGAAGTGCCAGTGATCATGTTCTTGATGAAGTCACGATGTCCAGGAGCATCGATGACAGTGCAGTAGTACTTGGTGGTCTCGAACTTCCAGAGAGCAATGTCAATGGTGATACCACGTTCACGCTCAGCCTTAAGCTTGTCCAGCACCCAGGCGTACTTGAATGACCTCTTGTTCATCTCAGCAGCCTCCTTCTCGAATCTCTCAATAACACGCTTGTCAATACCTCCAAGCTTGTAGATGAGGTGACCAGTGGTGGTGGACTTGCCAGAGTCAACATGGCCAATAACCACAATGTTGATGTGAAACTTCTCCTTACCCATGCTGAACTCTTAGCACAAAAAGCTGAGGAAACCAATCTGAAAGAAACAAAAAGAACGATCAGACCAAATCCCTCAGAAACATATATGCTCTCTCAAAGCAAGTTCTGGACAAAATTCACAAATTTGTATCTCAGACCCAGGGTCACAACCAAGAAGGCAAAAGTATTCATTCTATGTATAATATGTTAAAGAAAGCAAACAACTAATAAGACCACAATAAATAGACAACTACCGGAGGCAGGAGCTGCTAGTGGAATACTTGCATGTTCACCAGGGAAAACAGAGCAATTATTGACACACAAACCTCACAATCCCACTATTGAAAGAATGAGGAACCAACTCCCAGTACCGAAAGTTGGTACAACATTCCTAAAACAGTCCCCCAAAAAATGATTAAAAAATGCTTACAGCGCTGAAAAGAAAAAAGAAAAAGAGCAAAATGCTTACTGCACTAAACAGAAAAAAGAAAAAGAGAAGATAAGTAAAGACGTACAGAAAAGACAAGTGAAAAAGAGTGATAGCTTGTTTTCTAGACTCGACAGAACATCTCACAACCATGGTAAAGAATAGCAACTACTTTAAGAAACTCAATCAACCAAAACTAAAATGTTATCTGTGAGTAATTCATCGCGAACTATGAGCACTGATACCGATACGACAGCGACACTCCAACTGTCCGACACACGAATTTTAAAAAAATGGAGCACATGACACGTTAGGGGACACGTTTTAAAAAGCACAAATGTATACTATCACATGAAGAAAAAGTAAAACAATTAAGGTTCTAATTGTAAATATGCAACACCACATATACGTTACATTATAACCATCATCATATCATTCATAAAAGTGTTTCGACTGAAAGCATTTGATCATTTGTGTGCCTTTTTAACCCATAAACCATCATCCGTCACCCAAAAAACATGACTTCCCTAAGTTTTAGTTAGATCCTAATATTTTTTTTAATCAATCCTGACTTGTTTTCCAAGTGTCCGATAGTGTCCGCAGCATTTTACAGTGTCCCCGCAGTGTCCAAATGGAAAACATTGATATAAAACTAGGACACTTGGAAATGATCAGAAAGCGTCCGGAGAGTGTTGGTGTCCGACAAGTGTCCGCGACCTCCGACGAGGCATCTGTAGTTCTGTACTACATAGATAGCGAATGATTCAAATGAACATGCAGATGCCAACATAAGTTGTAAATACATCAAACAACAAAGAGAGACGCAATTCAACTCCAAAATTCAATTATCTGAAATTTTCAATCTAAAACACCAACATAAAGGAATCAGTTCAAAAAATTTATCCAAAGCTGCGTAAAAATCTCAAATATGATATACAACTTCACAGACAAATTACAACAAAATTATATATGATATCATCAACGAACATATTAAGTAATTCAAACGATAATCCTTCTTTGGATCAGCGTCCCAAACTCTTAAACAGAATAAAAATCACAGAATAGTTTCTGCAAGCAAATCCATCAGAGCCGATTGAATTATCCACACAAATCAAAATAACTAAAACCATCCAATAATACAAAATTCAGCATCTAAGAAGAATCGACACAACTCAAAAAGCCCCGTTGCATATACAACATCAGTTCCATTCTAGTCCAAAAAAATACTATACATATCAACCACGTATAAATAAATCCGCTTCTCAGAAATAGAAACTAGCAAAATTCATTTCATGGCGAACAACGGAGAACGATTCACATCATCAGATGTCCTTACGATCGGAAATTAAAACATGAGAGAGAGAGAGAGAGCTAGAAATTAACGAGAAAAATCCATACACAACAATAGTCACGCAGATATGATATAAACACGCAATAGAACGGAAATCAGGCCGAATAACGGTATATCGTAAAGGGAATTAGCAGAGATCTAGCTCACCGGAGCAGAAGAGCGAGATGGAGACTCCGGTGGAACCCTGGCCGCACAAGCAAATGGAATATGGAGAGAGTACTAGGGTTTGGACATGGTATTTATAGTGATGAGTAGGGATTCTAGAGCGTGCTCTGAATTTACGTAAATGCCCTACGTTTTATTAGTACCGCAAATGTCGTCCGTAAGTCGGTTTAGCGTTTTTGAGTTTTTGTTTTGGTAAATCATCACTCGGTTTAGATTTGGGACAACGGAATAGAGAGAGAATTTTTTTAATGGCAGAGCCGCAAATAGTTGTTTACGTAGTTAATCGCGAAACTTTTTCGAAAAGAGTTTCATTAAAATTCGGACCGTCTAAAATACCTTTGGAAGGTTCTATTGATTCTTGCTTCAAAAAAAACTCTGTGAACAAGTTTCTCTCGAAAATATAAGTAATATCCGCAAGTTTAACATGCGAGATATAGGATTCCTTCAAACTAATCAGAACCAAGAATAAATATACTTTACGTTTTGAATTATCGCTGCGGTGTCAGAGTGTGATGATGTTGGTGGTGGTGCGGAGTAGGTGGTGTAGAGATGGTAATGGTGAGATAGATGGAGAGGCGGTGGCAAAGGTGGTAGGGAGACGGTGGTAGTGGCTTGGTATGGGGGTGGCCGGTGGGAGGTGATGTGGAGCTGGGAGAGGGTGGTGGCGGAGGAGATGCGATGAAGATAATGGTGGTGTATATGCAAGGGAAGGCAGCGGCACATTTTGGGTGGTCGTTACCCGGTGGGCAACAATCTAGAACAGTGTTCCACAGTTCCACGATACTTGCAGCTGGTTCAGCTCCCTTCCAGTATACTTCTGTCCATTATCATTCATTGCGTGGTTGAGATTCATTTTATACATTCACACGCATATCCATGGTTACACTTTTGCCACATTAACCTAGCCATTTCCCACCCAAAAGACCATTCGTTTGGCTCGCCAAAACGTTGCTTAGAGCATGTACACTAAAGATATGTATTTTAGCTATCCAATAGTGCATTTTTTTTAACTTTATCTACTCAACTCCACTCCAATCTTCTCTATTCTTATAAAATACTATTAAAACATTATCCCCTCTCCCTCTCTCTCTCACACGCAAAAAACCCAACCCAGAATTTGACTCTTCACAAGTAGAAAACCAAACCCAGAAATTGACCCCCCAAAAAAGGAACCAAACCCAAAAATTGAAATGGAAAAATCAATTAACCCAACTATTGAACTGATCCAAATCAGAAGAAGTTGCTCAGAAAACTCTGCCCGAAGAAGCCGACGAACACTCGTCGATCTCCGGCGACTTCTGCACCTCCAGATCCTCGTCGATCTCAGGTGACTCGAGCGACTTTTGCTCACCCAGATCCTCGTCGATCTCCGGTAACTTTTGCTCCTCCAAACCTGAAGTCCAAACACCCTTTTAGCTCCTCCAGATCCTGATCGTCGAGAACAAACTCTCGTCCTTCGTCTCATCATCGTCTGTGTCCACACGAAGAGAGAGAGAGAGAGAGAGAGAGAGAGAGAATAAAATAAAGAATGACTATAAACAGTACCTTGGTATTTCTACCAAGCCACTCAGCCGAAAGTATTTTAGCTTCTTGTTTTGCTAGTCCACTGCAAATGGCTTTTGAGGGTTTTGTTCGGCACTTTACCTAATTGATCATATATACACTGATGTACCTGCTTTAGTAGTCTTTACCATTCCACTCAACTTTTTTTAATAACTTTTAATTGTTCTTATTTGAATTTTTTTGGGGTTTGTTAGTTTTGAGTCAAATTTTTGTAACTTGTCATTTCAACTTAACGAGATGAATCGGAAAAGTAATTTTTTTTACTTTTACTCAAATATTTTCTGAAATAACCACTTTTAAGTATAAAAAAAAAGTCGAAAAAGTCGTCATTTTGCTTTAAATAGTTATTTCTCAAAATATTTGGATAAAAGTAACAAAAATTACTTTTTCGATTCGTCTCATCAATGAATCCGAAAATAGAAAGAGTGAAACGCAAACTAACAAACGTGAAAAAAATTCAAATTAAGACAAAACTAAAAGTTAGCAAAAAAGTTAAGTGGAATGGAAATGGACCCAACAAGTCAAACAAGTCAAAATATAACCGAAAGAAAAAAAAAACTTAAAATACAAGCACAACAAGTTTAGCAATACAACTCCGGACACAACTTTAAAATATAAGTGAAAAAAAAATTGAATAAAGACAAAAAAAAAATAATCCAAATGGAATTAAGCTAATAAAAAAGCCCAAAATTTTGCTTGTATGAACAATGCTACATGCAAAACTTTAAAGCATAATTGTATCTGAAACCGTTGAGTGCAGATGGGTCTACTTGAATTTTATGGTTGCAGAGACAATTGATTTGTATTTTAAAGTTGTGTTGCTAGACTTGTTGTGCTTGTATTTTACTCCCTCTATTCTTTTTTTTTTTTTTGGGTAATGTAGGGTTTTCAGGCCAGCTTGCCCGTACCTCGGACTTATTCCTACAGTCACTCTCACAGCCGTTTCACCCGCATACGCATAGAGGGTGAGGTGGCCCTAAGAGTTGTTGCCTGTTGGTAAGGAGAATCGAACTTGAGACCTTAGGATGGAGCAGACTCCTAAGGTCATCCACAGTGATATAATTAAAAGCCAATTGTTTTTAAAGTTAACAATGTTTGTGCAAAAGATGACTCACAATAGTATAATCAAACTTAGCAACATATTTAGAAATAATCAAATTTTGGGTTTTGAGTAACCAAAACTAGCAACCTTTTTCAATAATCAAAATTTGTGGACCCCCAACACCACATTAGTTTACTGGTTCCAAAATTTTGTATACAAGCGTGTTTCAATTACTCCGGTATTTTCTTCTTCTCTTCTTCGTCTGCTCTATATCTTCTTTACTTCACCTACAAACTGTTTCTCTTTCTCTTCCTCCAAAAGTGAAGCTCATATCTCTTGATCATTTACAATTCAACCCATCATCGCTGGATTAAGGTATTTCATTCTTTTTTTCCAATTCTATTTTTTCCCCCCAAAAAAATTCATAATAAAAGGGAAGGAAGTCACTGATTTTTTCCCCAAAATTACGTGAGAGAATCGATATATTTTTGCCCAAAAAAAAACGTAAAATGGAGGAAAGTGAATGGCGGGAAACAAAAGGAGAGAGTATGTGAAATTGTAGTGGACCCATTAATTTGGTTATGAACTAGAAGTAACCATTGTGCACCTCAACATTGTTAAGCTTAACAATCTCTTAAATAAATAATCAAAAGCTACTGTGTTAACTTTTGGTTATCTATTTTTGATTATACCACTGTGGATGGCCCTAGGCCTAGACCACTTGGCCAACCTTTTGGGGTTTACTTCTTCTGTTTCTAAATGAGAGTCCTTGTTACTATTCCGTACACTTCAAAAAATTATTTATATCTTTCAATCTATGATGCTAAAAATATCCAATATGCTTCTTGTTTGATAAATATCAATTAATTTTATTATACAAAATTTTTAAAATTATAAATTAAAAGAAACTATAAACAAGACAAAAATAACATAACAAAGTGAAAATGCACCCTCATTTAGGAACTGAGGGAGTAAGTTTTTTTTTCTTTCCATTGTGTTTTGACTTGTTACCAGACTTGTTCAGACCAGACTTGATTCTTGTTTTGGCGAGCCAAAACAGGGGGAAGCTTTGAGGTGGGAAATGGCCAAGTCCATGTGGCAAAAGTGTAGCCATGGATATAGTTGTGGGATGTATAGAATGAATCTCAACCACACAATGGATGATAACGGATAGAAGTATACTGGAGGGGAGCCGAACCCCACTCAAACATCATGTTTAGCCTACAGGCTACAGCAGTAGCGGGAACACAATAGTGTACACTATGGGCTAGAGTGCAGAAGCTACAGTTGCAGGTCTTGCCATTGGGGTCCGTTGAGTTTAAGCAATGAGCCAATGAGCACCATTGTGCGTGCGCGCTTGGTGCATGAGGGAGAGAGAGAGAGAGAGAGAGAGAGAGAGAGAGAGAAACTGTGGCAGATAACGCAGATGCAAGTCCTAACAAAAATTTAGACAAAACAACACGTTCAATCTGTTCACAGACGGCATACGACAAAGAACAACACTAAATATATGAGTACATCCACGGGCAAAAGCATCACAAAAAGATATAACCATCAAGTCATCAATGGTGACTACATACCCCATCCAAGTAATCCACTAGTAAGAGTTGATCACATATCTCTTGAATCTTCGACAACAAAACAAAAACAAAAACCAATACCAGCAATACCAACAATGATGATACAAAAAGCAGCACAAAAACGAGATTCACTTCGACATAAACAACATGGAGAATGACAAACGATGCATGATTGCACAAGCCCAAATGCAAATTCAACAAGGTTCCCATTCAGATAAGTAAAAGTTTAACAGCACCATCACCATCACCATCCACACAATTCATTTTTAAGAGAAACACCTGATACAAATGGACCCACGACGACATTCCAACATTCAGAAATGTGCAATCTCCAAGTATATTAATACATATTGGTAACCAGAAAGGCTAGGAAGACAATCGTGCAATACTATCACCTCTTCTTAAAACCATACTTTTTACGCTCATAGAACAGGTCTGTCTTGGCACTTCCCAAATTGACAATTTTTGGACAGCCATCTCTATCTTTCTCCTGCTGTGTGCACTCCTTGCAATAATAGGCATCAGAGATTCCCACTCCTCCACAGATGACACATCGACCCTGAAAGGATCCGTAGTTGCATTCATCACAAACTCGCACAAGTGTGCAAGGGCGCACATAGGAGTCACAAATTACGCATTTGCCATCATCTTTCTCACATAATCGTCCAATGGCAATACCTGGCTGCTTCCTGCACATTATTAAATCAGGATGATGCTTGGCCATTCTTCCTGCAACAAGGTCTTAAGTCCCAAACTTGATGTAACCTGCAACCAATTACACAAGGGTCAGTACTGTCTATGAATAAACTACCAAGCAATCAGCAATGATTTTTCAGTGAGAAAAGATGACAAATAACTGCAACCGTTTTTTGTCAATCTGCAGACTTGGTTTGCCTGGACCGTTACTGTCCCTTAAAATGACACACATACAAGTCAAGAACTTTTGGCCCAGGAGACTTCAACTGGTTCAATCATATTCGGCGGCTAAGGGAATGTCGAAAGGAGTTGGTTAATGGGGAGCAAGGGTCAGGAGATCATAGAGTAGATGTTTAGAAAAAGCAACTCAAACGGGAAAATTAGAACAATAGATATTAGAGATAGGATAAGGTGCACGCACCTAGCTTGTGCCAACCTACAAGTTGTATATTAAATACAGGGCTAGTGTTGATGAATGATTAAACGAAAGAACCAGGGTTGCTTGTACAGTTGTACCCGTATCTTCATCACAAAGCCGCAGCCTCACATTCAAATAAATTAGACAGATTGACTGAACGATTATTGTGTTTCACAGAAGGGTAATCTTAACCAAAATCTTAGTGCTATGCAGAAATAGTCGCAATTTTGACTTTGAGAGAATCTGTGCTTGTTGCTTAACATGATTGTTGGGCTCCAAAAAAGCACAAGTTCAGCACCAGCTTTGGAAGCAATGTACCAGCATGCTCCCAATCGTTGCATAAGAGCATCTCCACTCCTTACTCAAATTTGAACTCAAACTCAAATTTGAGTAAAAATCACCCAAACCACTGTTCCACTCCTTACTTAAACTCATACCAAATTTGAGTTTTTCCCCAAATTTGGTTTGAAACCAAATCCTTACTCAAATTTTGAAGGCTATTTTCTCCCCTTCAAATTTACAACTATGCCATTAATGAAACCTTTTACTCAAATTTATGCCTAGATTTGCATTTGCCCATTGGATTGCTTCAAACAAAATCAAGTTTTTACCCAAATTTTTACTCAACTTTGGGTAAAATTTGGGTAAGGAGTGGAGATGCTCTAACGGGTTAGAGCACCCATTTCACATTTTGACGCATTTTGACACGTTCGGCCGACTTTGTCTTGTTTTGGACTTCCTCAAGCTTTGTTTTAAAAATTTCCTCGATGGTTTTGGGCTTGGAATGCAAGTGACTCTAATTCGGAACAACTCAAAAGCCCCGTTACATATCCAACATCTTGTCCATTCTAGTCCAATAAAAACCCTATACATATCAACCGCGTATAAATAAATCCGCTTCAAAAAAAAAAAAAAGATGACTCGGAAATAGAAACTATTAAAATTCATCTCTTAGAGAACGGAGAACGATTCACATCATCAGATGTCCTTATGATCGGAAATCAGAACATTAGAGAGAGAGAGAGAGAGACAGAACTAGAAATTAACGAGAAATTCCATACACAACAATACTCATGCAGATATGATATAAACACTCAATAGAACGGAAATCAGACCGAATAACAGTAAATCGAAGAGAGAATTAGCAGAGAACCAGCTCACCGGAGCAGAAGAGAGAGATGAAGTCAGAGAGAGAGAGAGAGACTCCGGTGGAACCCTGGCCGCCCCAGCAAAAGGAATATGGAGAGAGAGAGAGTGATGAGTAGGGCTTCTAGATCGTGCTCTGATTTTACGCAAATGCCCTACGTTTTATTAGTACCGTAAACGTAAGTCGGTTTGGCTTTGTTGGTTTTCCATTTTAACTTTATTTTGTTTTTTTTCTAATTATTATTTTATTTTAATATTTTCTGTTCAATTATTACCTTATTTTTTTAATTATTATTTTCATTTCTCTTTCTATCTCTCCATACTCATTACTCTATTTTTCTCTCTATCCACCTCCAAAACTAAAATATCCAAAGATAGAAACCAAATAAAGCCCAGCTTTTCGTTTTTGTTTTGGCAGTCATTTATTAGTCGGTTAACTTGCGTTCACACTCCATTTTGATTGTGTTTGCATGAGAGCCAAGTATAAGCTTTCAAGTGTTTATTTCACGGATATTAATACATTTTTACAAATATCAATCCACTTTCTTCGTATATTAATGCACATTTTATTTAGTATCCTACACCCTTTGAGCGGACGTTAGAATAATCCTTCTTAAATTATTACAATTTGTAAGCACTTTCGGTAAATAAGCAAGGAATGAGAGCATAAATTCAGAATCATACTGAAAAATTATCTGAATAAGTTGAATTTGATCAATGAAAATTAGAAAAGTTAACGAGCAGTGTGTAACTGGTGTTACTATAAAGCATCACCTAGTTCCATTAGTTTCTGGCTGATGTGATTTTTTCATATTTTGTTTGAATTTTGTTGTTTTTAATATCTCCATCCTTTAATCTTAATTATTTTTTCTAAAAATAATGGTATTTTTGAATTATGGCAAAAGGAGTTTCAATAGTAGTTTCGAATTTTTTTTTGCACCAGTTCAAAGATCGCAATTGATTTAAAACATTAAGGTGGTTGTTTGCTTTGTTTCGTAATCGGTAGACAATATTAAAACAAAGTTTTCCAAAACAGTAAAATTCCTTCTTTGAAAATAAAATTATAAGCAACCCTAATTAGTTGGAAACACAACCGCAAGAGTTGTATGAGCCAAATTCACTCGAAAACACTACCACAAAAGAGTTGTATGAACCAATTATCCTCAAATGCGGGCATCGAGTCGCAATGCCAGGAGCGCATTCGCCAAATTGCCTCACTATAAAACAATATATCACTTGTTCATGCTCCACACTAATTACCGATTGACATCTAAAGGAGGTGTGCAAAACACCAATGTAAAGATGATGAAAGTCAATGTATTGACCAACCACCGATGTAATATGCGCAAGTCTATTGAGATTTGGGATTCCTTCAAACTAATCAGAACAAAAGAATAAATACTTTACTTTTTTTGAATTCTCACGGCAGTGTCACAGTGTGATGATGATGGTGGTGGTGTGGAGTAGGTGGCGTAAAGATGGTAGGTACAGATGGAGAGGCAGTGGCAAAAGGTTGTACGGAGACGGTGATAGTGGTGGGAGGTGATGGCGCAGGAGAGGCTGGTGGTAGTGGAGATGCGGTGAAGATAATGGTGGTATATCCAGAACAGTGTTCCACTATACTTGCACCAGGGAAGCCAGAACTCCATGAGAGGAGGGAGCAGATAAGTTTGTCATTACAAATGCTCATCAACTTTGTCATTTACACTGAATGCAGCACAGAAGTTCTTTTTTTTTTTTGGAACATGCAGCAGAAAAGTTCACAAGAGAAACCTCCAAACAACTTAATTGAAAACATACAAAATCAAGTTACAGTTACACAAGCTACGAAATCAAAATGAAGATGCATCAAATCCAAATTCGCCAACTCAAAGTGCGGCATGTTTTTCAATATTCAGGCCATGTACTTCAGCACTACCATGACCCTTCAGCGCCGGCAGTAGGGTTCTGAAAAGCAGCTAAATTCCAGGAAGTTTTCAAGGCGTAGGGCGGATAAATGGTCGTACCCTCTTCCGTGATTTTCGCTAGCTGCAATTTCAGGACATAAAGTATCAGATACAATGGTATGGCTTGCAGAATAACACAACCAATTGATTCTTGCAAGATTCCTTGCCGTGGAAAAGATAATTTCTCCCATAACTTGGGTACAACACTTCAAACCAATAATATGAAAGAGAGGGCTCATAACTTAGTCGGCTCAGAAGTACTTCCCAGTTGGACTAAATTCTGAAAGGAAATGCCCTGAAGAACAAATTTCATACCCCCATCTCCAGACAAGGACTCCCCATTAAATGCGGGCATTGGAAGCACTTACTTTCTCGTATTATAACAAAAAGCCCCATAGAGAGGAAAACAAGTTCATGCGCCAATCTATATACTAGGACTCTCTGTTAATTGGGTTGGGGGCATCATTATAACGAAGAAAACACGTTATCAACAATACTAGGAATTTTAAGTCAAAAGTACAAAAAAAGGATACTCCTTATTTTTTCCATTCACTTTTGCACCTATGCAGTCCAACACTACTCCCTATTTTTGCCATTCACTAAACTAAGTTATCCCAATTTACATGAGAAACCTTTTGAAAGGTCTGCCACCGTCCTGAGTGGTTGGCCTTGGTGCTAGGGCAAAAGTGGAAGGGATTTCAATTAGCTAGCCACCTCCACTGGCTACTCGTAGGTAGTGAAAAGTACCAAAGGTAAAATAGCTAGTTGGGTAGGAAGCCTGTTGGATTGGCAAAAAAGGCCATAACTAGCTATTTAAGCAAACAGGGCTCATTCAAAGAGCCTCTTGGAGATGCTATAAAACTCCATGAGGATGTAGCACTGCATAACACAAATCAAAATGCACGACAGTTACATAGGATATAAGTTCAGTTCGAGCTATCTACTGTCCACCGCTTAAGCGCAAAACTGAAAATTTATACTACCATTGGTCATGCACGCAAGTGTTGATAAACCACAGCTAACAGGCCCAAGAACCCATGCCTCAGCTTAGGGCTCAGGCCTTTAATGTTGGTCATGCACCTAAGTGATGATAAACCCATGGCTAACAGGCCCAAGGGATGATAAACCTATGCCTCAGGTTACGGCTCAGGGCTTTAATGCAACTCATGAAATGGTAAAACAGAAATCTAACTCAGAACTTTAATAAGACAGGAATGCCACATGGTGAAGTACGAAGTCATATTGCGGATCAAAAAAAAAAAAGTACGAAGTCATATTCATGGCAGATCATATTCAGGCCACACAGAGCCTGAGATATATTGTTCACAATTTTTCCTCAAGGTTTGCCTTCAAATATCACGTATAACTTAGAACAAAGAGTCCGATTAAACTTCCACATCAACTAGATAACAAAAGAACCATTTAAATCTTCCATTCACATCTCCTTCCCAACTTAATCAATGCACTGAACATCTGAAACGTTGACAGAATCTGAAGTAATGGAAAGCCATACTGAACTTTTGCCAGTTGGTGAAGAATAGGGATACCAAGACGATCAACATGCACCTCATACAAATATTTCTTAAGTCCAGCAGTCTCAGCAAGACAAGGAATGCAATTGGAAATTATTCTCTACGCGAGTATATCAAGTCAATATAACAATAACTTCAGTACTTCACTAGAATACCCTTCAATAGCATACAACGCCCAGCGATAAATGGAAACAGACATGAATTGCAAAGGGGATCACGAAATACAAGAACCCATCCAGGGGATTTTACAGAGAAAAGAAAACAGACATACCTGAAACTTGTTGATAGCAGATCTATCACGATAGAGAAGTACGCGCATGCATTTCTCCAGTAGCTTAACACCATCCTCAAAACTCATATCCTTGTGCCATTCATCACGAAGAATAGGCCTTGCAAGGTGATTTCCGAATCCAGTTGCCACATGGTCATCCTCGAAATGAACTCCAATCATACTGACCTGAATCACATAACAAAGCAAATTACCAATAGCCCAGAATGCATAAAGCTTTTCCTTAAGCATCGGGAAAGTAAAACAAGCAATAACTACCATTCCAAGATACTTCTGACCCTTTTTCACCCCTCCAAGTATAAGAGAATTCCATAGTGGGTCAAACTTGTTGCGACGGTTGTACATCACCCGAGTCAAATAACTATGCACTTCTTTAGGCCCCAATGAGTTCCCATCATCCCACATATTGTCATACAAGCTGTCCAAATGAAGTACTCATATAAAAATAGTCAGCAAAATAACAGAAAGAAATCTGTGAGATGCGACTAATTTCTTCAACAATCTCAAATTCATACACACAACTCAAACAAACAAAAATCAACAAAAGAAATAGAGAATAAATTCTTTACACCGCTGGTGTAAACATTTGTTTTCTCCAAATCGATTGTATTGCGACACGTGTCAAAACAGTAGTCCCAATTAATAAAACATGGCGATGTGGCGCAATGTAATTGATTTGGAGGAAACAAATGTTTACACCGCCGGTGTAAAGAATTTATTCTCAAAGAAATAAGTTTAAGCAAATTACTACTTGCTGAGTCTTTCTACAGGTGCGATGCTTACATAAGCTCATCAAGGTAACGCAAAATCTCCTGGAAATCACTTATCTCTCCACTGCCACCAACGAGAGAGTGTTTCCCAACAGGCTTCAACCGCTCCACACTCTTGTAACGCAAGGTGGATCCGTACGAACCTGTGTTAGAATTTAGAAGCCTTATTAACCGAAACAGACATAGTTTACAGACTTCGTCATAAGCACAACAAGGATGCATGTTTTGGCCCAGGTAGAAGTATGGTGAATCACACAAGCAACAAAGATCTATTGATGCTATCTAACTATAATTTAAGGACACGGGGACACACCAAAGTATTCATGTTCTTCAATAAATTTGCTTCATTTTCAAAGATAAATGTGTAAATATGCCTCACGCAGTTCGTGCATAGTATAAGAGTTCAGTGCATAAATCACGCTATTGCAATTATGAAATGTGTTTGCTAAGTGAATGTCCAACTAAACATATTTCTGGTCATATACCCTTATCCGAGTATGGAGTGTCCGACATGACTACTTAATCATTTGAAGAGTCCATGCAACATGAGGCACAGGTAATGCGTTTACATGGGAGATTCATCTATTCCCTGTGTCTTAAGACACATGAACACCAGATTATTCATATTTCTTTACATACTTATGTGCTTCCTATGGTGAAATGTTGTTTACGAGGTGCAATAAAGCATTTCATTCATAATTACATAGTAAAATCTAACTACCAAAAATGCTAGCTTAGTGTACACATATCCCAACCCATGTCTGTATCTATACAATCATATTATCAAGTAGTAGTTAGTATCAATAACAAGCGAAGAATATTATAAAATCAACTCATCTTAACTGCAAGATAAACGTGTCATAAAAATTCAGGAATGGAAAAGTAAAGGCTACCTGCCATATCAGCAGCCATGAGAATACCATCCTTGTACTTGATACCAATCACTGATGTACCAGTGACGTATGGATACCTGTACCAATAGTCATCATTTTAGTAATTCCATAATCAACAACCCAAAGAATCATTTAGTCCTTTGCAGACTTTGTACCCAGGAATATCCACAATATGCAACATACACATATGCATGCGCTTGTTTATAATTATGTGAGCATATATCTTCAGGTGAATGTTATGGGCCCTGGTTCAGTGGTTCAACCCGCAAAACTAGGAGTTGATATAGTCTTGAGACCACTGCTAGAGCCACCCTCCACCAGTCTCACAAATATTTTCAGTAACTATGACAATCGTGTGTCAACTGTGCTATGTAGAATTTCAAACTAAAAAAATCCATGGAATAGAAAATTAGTTAATTAAAAAACTTGTGTAACCTTCAAACCAAACACACTTGTAAAATTTACTTTTTGAAAGCAATAGATAGTAATGTATTTGGGTTCCTTTTTCACACCTGAACACCTCTCAGTATCTAATTAATAAAGGAGGGAAAAACTAGCTAGGCCCATCACTACATGGGTCCCAATTGTGTTACCATTTCCATATTGAACCTCAAATGGCTTCCATAACCCCAATTTTGTTTAAAAAGCAATATACGAGTATTGCAAGGGGGCGTCACCCTACTATATCAAAAGACAAAAAATCCTTCCTCCGCCAAAAATGAACCAATGTAAGGCCAATATAAGATTACAATGCCCATCTGTGCATCATCCGGTTCTTTTATTTTCCCCTCCATGAACACCCCAACAAACTTTAAGGCGCAGTCCTCCACGCCACTTTACTCCTTCCATTTCAGCATGTAATGGCCCAAAATTCAAACTGAAAAATCAAAGCTGGCAAACTCAACCCAAAAATCGACAATAACATTCTCCACAACTCCGACACCAACTCACAATGAAGCAACAGGTGTTCCACAAAATTCTCCCCCTTCTTGCATGCAAGAGAAACCCCCTACACAGGGGCGGCTCCAGGATTTCAGCACACAAAAATGTTCAAGATAATTTTTCTATTCAAGATACTATATAAAAGTAAAAGATAGGAGTATTTATTTTCGTTGAAAATTAATTGGGCATAGTTTATTTTGATTTGTTGAGCTATAATGTCTACTTACTCACAAATAAGGTGAATTTTAATTTACTTTCGCTTCATATGAATGATCCAGTGTAGACAATATTAGGGGGAAAAAACTAAATTATATGGAAAAAAAATAAATTTTTATAGTATTTTCTGTAGCCAGTGAGTTCGCTTGAACCCTCTCATACAATGGTAAAGCTGTCCCTACCCTACAGCACACGTTAGCCGACATACGAATGGCGCCAGGGTCCTTTCCGCAAAGAAAAAACATTTATCAGGACATAAGTCTTCCAAATCTCCCCAAAGCAAGGAATAAAAGGATCTCAGTACAAAGACACCAACTTACCTATCCATTTGAGCTTGTCCTCCCCCACCCCAGTACCACTAAACTGATAAAAGAAGTTCCATGGACACCCTGACATCCTCCAACTCCTAATCATGAAAGAAAAATTCTAGCAAAAATAGGTTCTTAAAGAAGCCCGCAATATGCATCCCAAAGATATTTGGCAACTAAAGCGCCCTAGTCTCCAGCGAAGCAGAAGTGGCAAATGACCATAGAGCATCTGAAATCTCCATATCCCACACCCATGTGCAGATGGGAATAAACGAGATGGTCCCCATCCCCATTGCAAGAAACAACATTCAGTCCCGTTTATGTATTATAATTTATAAATCATATACATAGATGTGTATACATCAAGAGTTGTACTAGCACATAGCAAGGCAAAAACAATTCACCCTTTTTTTTTTCTTGAGAAAAAAAACCTAGACGGTAAGCGTATAAATTGTAATAAAGAGAAACGAGCCTTCTGTTACTGAAAACCCGTGTAGGAGCTGTAGCAAGAAGTTCACTTGAAACACATGAACAAGCGAATTACAAATTGAGTCCAGCTGAGTATAATTCGGATTTAGGAGCTATAGCAAGAAGTAAGACTAGGAGGCATAAGTCGTAATTAGGAACTAATGATAACGAAAAGGTAATTACGAATTAAACCTATTCAACTCAGAAACCTAAACACCAATTCGAACCCAAAATAATGCGGCTAGATGATTAAGCTTGGATAATTTCTGCTTCATACGCGTAGATATATATAATAGAGACATGGAAATACATACTGTGTTCTCTCTGATGCTGCTTCAGAGATCAGTGAGTTGTTTCTAGCTTGATTGGATTCAACCAACTGCACAAATAACCCACCCAAAAAAAGTACGAAAACTAATGAGAACAACAATTTGTGCAAGCATCGACGACGAGCAGAGAGAGAGCAACGGAGACTTACGTTCATCTCGGAGATTGATTCGATCGGTGGGATTTGGGAAATTTCGCTGAACAAACCAAAGCAAAAGTAGGTTTTGATCCGGAATAGAAGAGAGGGTTATGAGCTTCGGACTCAGCTTGCCCTTCTGACAAGAAAACCCAATGGAAGCTCAACCGGATCCAAACCATTTGACCCGTGGGCTTTTTCTGGCCCAAAAAAGGAATTTGGGTCTGGACACTACTCGGCCCCAAGAAGGCTGAAAGTTCGGCCTGGACATTAGTTTTGAGGCCTCATTGTCCCTTTTTTTTTTTTAGGAAATTTATAGAAATGGCCCTCCTAGTTTTACCCGAGTCTCATTTTCAAACTTTTAAGTCTCAATTGCAACTCTTCTGACATACAAGTTTGGTTTTCGTATTAAGTTGGTCCAATTAATAACGTTTGTCAGCCAAACAGGACAAAAAAAAATCAGATTGAGGGCAGACGTCATAAATTGGATTAGCTTGGTATGAACTACAACATCCAAACTGTCATCAATTTGATTTTTTTCATCCAGCTTGGCTAATAGAAGTTATCAATTGGACCAATTTGATACAAAAACCAAATTTGAAGGTCAAAAGAGTTGTAATTAATATTTGGAGGATGAAAATGAGACTCGAATGAAACTAATAGAACAATTTATACAAATTTCCTTTTGTTTCCCCCCCACCCCCCGCCCCCAAGTTTGCCCTTAAAGCAAACCAACTAATATAAGACGCTGGAAGTTGTCTCATAGCTCAGTTGGTCGAGAAGGTAATAGGGATTTTTATTTGGTGAGGGTTCAAACCCCACCCTCCACTACTATTTCCCCTAAGATAGAATCGATTAGGATTTTCTTGGTTGAGGGGGGAAAAAAAAAACTAGTGATATAAGATACCGGATCAAATGAATTTCAATCGTCAACTTCCATCTAATCTACCAACCGATGTCTCAAGTCCCACACTCGTAACCAATCCCTACCTCAAACCCGTCGTCTTTAAATTTACCCAGTGACGCCACAGCTAGCTACCATCAAATATCAATCGTAAATACCAATTCACCATCCTCTTTGTGGATATTTGGATTTAAAGGGGTTGGTTGGAGTTCGGTATGTCTTTGGATCTCATGTCATATGAGTCTAATGTAGAGGTGGATTCAGAAAAGTAAAATTTTATGATTAAAACTCACAAAATTTTTTGAATAAAAATGAAACAATTAGAGGCTAAAAAAGCTTTAAAAAAATCAAGTTTTTACTTCTTCTTTTTTTTTTTCCTCCATTTTTAAACAGTAACGTAACTTCAACGAGGAATCAAAGGCCGCATCAGAAAATTGTCTGGAAGGCAATGATTGCACCAATTGCACAGTTTCGGTCTTCGTTGCGTTCGCCAAAACCACTGCTTAGGTTTGGATTAAAGTATGCAACGTTTCTGGTTCTCATCTTTGTTATAGTACTACCATATAATTTGAAAGAGCAAATTAAGAGGTGGTAGAATTGTGAAGAATTACAGTTTGAAAGAGCTAAGGGCTAGTTTATATGCAAGTTTGCAACTAATTGAAAATTCTCTGTTTTGAAGGAACCATTGACGTGGTAATCCGGGGTTAATAAAGGGTTTTAGAAAATTCAAGGGGTCGTTAAACAAGTCTGAATTTTAATTTAGTTTTGAAACATTCAATTTTCAAACCACCCCACACCCCCCCTTGTGGGTGTGCGTGGACGAACAGCCACCATTTTCATAATGAAAAGTGGAGTAGGTTAAATGCTTTGGTAGGTTTAACTTTCGGTTCCAATTTCGAGCCACTTATTCTTAAATACTATGGATGAAAATTAGCACTGATTCTTCAATTGGACGACAGCATGAGAATTTCGTAGAGCTTTGTAAAGCATGATTTGATTTGATTTGGGTAGCACTTCGCTAATGGCTTAGGGTTCGCTTTGCCCGGATATGTTCTTTTGGGTAAAGTATGCCACCTATATGTTTAGTAAAAAGCAATTTAAAAGATTCAGTTGGCTCAATTTTGATTGAGCTAGAATCGATCAAAATTGAGAGTAATTTCAAATTACTAATTTGGTTTGATTTTGACTATCCATGTTCGTAGGGAGACCCTTTTTGGCATGAGAGAGAGAGAAGTTCAGCCATGAGAGAGAGAGAGAGAGAGAGAGAGAGAGAGAGAGAGAGATTTATCGGCGGGTAGTCGTAGACTTGTTAGATTTGTGTGCATTGTATGGGCTGGAGTGTGTGGAGTGGGTTTTTAACTCTAACCCATATTTAACCCACTTTCAACCCATTTAAACCCAAGTAAATATGGGTTGATATGGGTTCAACTCATATCAACCCATTATATAATATGGGCGGATTGAGTTGGGTTATAAGTGGACGGATTTGGGCAGGTTAGAGAATATAGCTTGCAATTGCCACCTCCAGTCTAATGTGACCATTTTTGTCGTAAGCCCATGTAGACATTGTTAACCAATGTAGCTTGAAAGAAACTTAGTGCGCGTTTGGGAAACTCACCCTTATTTATTTTATCTGTACAAGTCTATTTCTCGGGTCGGTCTGTATTAGGTTTGACTTAGTTCCCGTTTGGGAAACTCACCATTATTTATTTTTTCTGTATAAGTCTATTTCTCGGATCGCTCTATATCAGGTTTGATTTAATTGGTATAGATCACACATAATTTATGTAGTTTCCCATTATTCTTATCCTAGTGATTGACATAATAAAAATAAGCGTCTACAATATCTCTCCTTTTTTTATTTTTTCTCAACGAACTGTTGCACTTTCCATAAATTGAAAGTATATAAGGGGAAAAAAGAAAAGAAAAGGGTGACCCTATGTCATAGATGTACAAGGAGAACAATAATTGAAAATAACAAGTGTACAAATGAATGCAGTTAACAAATAATTAGCCAATGCCATCCAGTTACTCTATCCGTTTCAAATGGCCGATCCCCCTAAAAAGTTGTACGGAGAAGCAAATTGGAACGGAAGAAGTAATTAATATCTCATTGCCAAATATTTGTATTTTTTTTCACATTCTTTCTATCTTACAGTACTTTCATGCAATTGCGCTTTTTCCCATATCTCCAGGGAGTTCTATCCGCACCTCGTCTGCAAAAGAAAGCTCAGCCGGGCTCTGCTCCTCCGCTACAATTTCACCATCGTCTCGGGTGAGTGGACGGGAGGCGAATTCGGTCAGAGTCGGCGTTCGGTAATGAGAAGAGCTCTCCAGTGAATTCGTACGGCTGTTAGTATAGCTCCATACGGAATCCTCCCGATCTCGCCGTGGTGATTTTGAACCGGCTCGTTCTTTCTTCCTCTTGTCCCTCACCCCCACGTGCCATTGCCTTATCACGTGCGCAGTTTGGTCTTCTAGCACTGCACTCTTGAAATGCGTTCCCATCTGTGTAAAACAAAACACCAAGGTTCAAGCACGCTTCATTGCAAATAAATTGAGAAAATTATGCACAAAAGTACTTTATTTGTTGATCCCAAAATCGCAAGTTGTTTGAAGAGGACACTTAAAAAATGAACGGATTTGAAGTAGTAGTCTTTTTTCTCTGAAAGTTGAGAGAGAGAGAGAGAGAGAGAGAGTGAATAAACCTGGGTTACTAGGGCATACAGGGGAAGAGTAATGTAACTGCAAAGGACTTGAACCGTCACCCTACAAAACATCATTTGAAAATGCAAGTGATCTTAGACAAATGGGAGCAGTTCAAAGTTCCTCAAAATAAGCTTTTGCAAATGGTTGAAATGTTAAACCAAACCATTTTTCCTCAAGCAAATTGTGTGTATTTGTGTGATTGTGTTAGAGAGAGAGAGAGAGAGAGAGAGAGAGAGAGAGAGAGAGAGAGCACCACGGTGTATTAATTAGGGTACTTACGCTAATACCACCCTAATGATAACGATTTCCACCCGTTCATGGTAACAAGAATGAAACCCAAATTGCAGCTGAAATTAATAACAAGGGAAAAATTAAAAGGTCTCCAATGGGAAAATACAACGAAAAAAGATTGAACAAGGCGCGCTGAATTAATACCGTCACAAAAATGAAAAAGGCAAGCTCAAATGCATTCTGCACAGAACAATCAATCAAATAGTGTTTCAAAAAATAATAATAATAATAAATCAATCAAATAGTTTAGTTTTAGTTATAAACGAGACAGAAAGAGTAGTTTCTTAACTAAGCCCCCGTTCTGCTAAGGTTCTTACCGTGAATAGAATGTAATGAATGAGTGTCAAGACATATTCTGGATGTCCAAACCAGAAGAGGTTGTCGTTGGGTTGGACCACGGGAGTTCCTTTGACGACACTGTTGTGATCTCTCAGTTGAAGCGCCATTTTCGCGACGATTACTTCAAGTTTGGTTCCGATAAACAGCACCATCTAAACAAATTATATATGCAAAAGAAAATGAAAACATTAGTGACGCAGAAGAAATTGAAACATTATCCGATGTATAAAACAAGAAAATCTAAGATTCAAAAAATGTTTAATGAGTAATGAGATCCAAACACGGCTTCTTTTTCTTCTTTTTTATCCAATTTTTTTTCGCGTTTGTTAATTTTTGGCCAAATTTTTTTGCATTAATGGTTCGTATCAATAAGAAGAATCGGAAAAATAAAAAATTATGACTGTGTTGTATTTCTTGATTACTTCGACACTTACAATGAGTGGGAGGAACGACACCCAGAGGTATACATGCCAACCTGTTTCCATAAATACCATTCAAACGAATAATTAATGGAAATAGTCATAGGACAAATTAAGGGGTAAAAATAAGTGCATGTTTTGGTGTATAATACAGTCAGGGGTATGTGAGTAATTCATTCTCACCATATACATCCACGAGCAAGAATATAACAACCAGAAACCACATGGTAGGGCTGCACATATCAATTAGTAAGGTGACTTTCGTAAAATAATATTAACTGTAATATTAAGAAAATTATTATAAACTCTAGAAATTAAAATGCCACCTTGGGACAAAAAGAACACCCTCAAATTACTACTACTACTGAAGGTAAATGGTAAATGATATTAGCACTCCAAAAATTGATGCAAGCACTCCAAAACCAGTGTAATTCCAAAGCCACTTTCCTTTATTTTTTGGAGTGCATGTATCAATTTTTGGAGTACCAATATCATTTCCCCTACCTACTAAATAATACGTAATTGTGCAATGGATTGCGAAAAAAGAAGAACAACTTTTGCGTACCTGACGCCGACAACAACTTTAAAATCATCTTCTAATGACCGTCGTATGTATTTTTGGAAGTTGAACGTACTGTTTGTCGACAAATGAGCCTACAATTAACAAATTCCACCAAATCAGTAAGTATTATCGCACAAGGTCCACTAATTTACATGTACGTTTACTAAAAATACAACAAATATTTTTCTTTTAACATGTTTCGTGTGTCCTTGAGAAATGATAATGGCATCGGAATCAAAATACTAACAGCGATGAAACCATGGCGCAACGTGAAATAGTCAACTTTGGCAACTGAATGGAAAAATTGCCTGAAGAAACATTTCTGCATAAGTTCATAAAACGAACAGACAGATCGATGAGAACTGCGTTGGCTTACTAGGAAGAATAAAAACAAAGTACTCATTGGAATAGTCCAAAATCAAAAGATTAATTAGTGAACTTACAATCCAAAGAACAACCGGTGTCGTTGTCCAGTTGTTCATATGTCGCCTCCCAAAGGTCGTTTGTCTTGTGAGTCTGAATCGATTTGGATCTAAATGCATGGTTACAAGAATAAGATTAACTTTTCGATCCTTGAAATTTGGCTTTCTGATGAACAACATGCATTGGTTTATGAAATTGCCATAAGATGAGCTTTTTTGATTTCTCTCGTCACAAATCAATAGAGAAAAAATATTTGTCTCAAAAAGAATAAACAGGACAAAACGAAAAAAGTCCAAAATGTCCCAAAAAAATCCCCTAGCGGAACTTAGCCTTATGTTTGTTGAAACATGAGACTATTAGCACACATACATACCATTAGCTGCCAGGTATTCAACCGTCTGTGTTTCTTTCTCCCAAGCTTTCCATCGCCTCATCTATTAATAACCGAGGAAATAAAAATTACTCTAAAAACTAAAAAGCAGAAAAGAAAAGAAATTGCGTTAAAGAGTAAGCGGGGGTGAAATTAAATACTGCACTTCATATATTGGATTTCAACATAAAATGTGCAACTGTCAAGTCTATTAGTAGTAGAATTTGTGACCACAAAAAAAAGGGTTTTTGCTTCCCACCAACCGGGGATAGCTTGGTTGCCTAGTACTCTAGTATTTTTTAAGAGGTCAGGAGTTCTAATCTCTCCACACAAGTATGGGTGTTTTTCTCTTAATGGGCTTTTCATTTCTTCTTCTTTTTTTCCTGCCATCTAATGGGTTTATTTCTTGGACTTCGGGTTGGTGCTATGCACCTCCAAGCCGTCAGATCGTATATCCGATGGCTTGGATCTCATCTCGGCAACCAACAAGCAAGAGCCGTTCATTACTGAGATGAGATCTGAGCCGTCGGATGCACGATCCGACAGTACGGTGTTGCGCACACCACTGCACAACACCATCCCCCAATTTTTATTTCTTGTATTGATTGAGTTTGTTAGGCTCGGTTGTCTTGTGAACTCTCATAAATGATAAATGTCCCAAATTATATTTTGTACTTCATATATGATGTAAATGAACTCTTGTACCGATTGAAAAAAAAAAAGGTTCAAGAAATTTGTGTACTACAAGAAGGCAACTAGGTCGAGCTCTTTAAAGATGAAAGCCCCTCGGCAGATATGCATCGGGAAAACTAGTCATGAATTTATGATTCGTGACTTCTCAGCACGTACGTGAATTAATAGATCTTAACTTCTAGAGAAGTACTACATGAGTGTGTTTAGGTTTATACATTTTTCTCGGGTATTTTAGAATTTAGACACTTTTATAGAGTTTAAAGTTTTAAACATTTTCATAGGGTACTCTAAGATTAAGATTTAGGCTTAGGCATGTTTTTGGGGTTTAAATACTTTTATAAGGACAATTTTAAAAATATATTTCAAAAATACCTAACGTACATTTCTTCTTCTTCTTCCTTTTTTTTTTTTTGCCCTTTTTTACTGGACTTACGCTGGCGTAAATACCCCCGGATCAAAAGAGTGAAAGACCATATTTAACCGGACATCGATCTGTCATCTAATGGAAGTCGCTTTCAGAATTGTTTCAAGTGACGTGTACAAATTTGGAATACCCTAGACCGTCCAATTTTACAGGGATTCAGGGCTGTTCTTCTAAATAATCCACTGGCTTTCCCGTAAAAAATGAGCCAAATAAAATCACAAAAAGACGAAAATAAGCCAATAAGCCAAAATTTTCGTCTTTATTCAAAAAATTGGATTTCGGTCAAAATTTTTTACTTTTTAGATTCCTCTTGTCGCGAGGATGCAATAATCCCCAAAAAATTGACAATAAGCCAAGTGATGCGAAATTTTTTTGAATAAGGACAAAAAATAAGTCACTTTGGCTTATTTGTCCGAACACTCCCTGACCACTTACGTACATAAAATTTGTGCAACTGTCAAGTCTATTAATTAGTAGAATTTTTGTGACCACAAGAAAAAGGGGTTCTTGCATTCCATCAACTGGGGCTAGCTCGGTTATCTAGAACTCTTGTATTTTTTTAGGAGTTAAGAGTGTGAATCTCTTCACAAGCGTGTGGGTGTTTTTTCCTTAATGGTCTTTTCATTTCTTTTTTTTTTTTTTTTGTTTCCACCATTTAATGAGCTAATTTCTTGTATTGATTAAGTTTGTTGGGCTCAAGCTCCGTTTCAGAACACATTCTTAAAAAATAAGTACTTATTTTACATTTTCAAATTCAAAAATAATTTTTCAATTTTTTGCACCGTATAAAAGATATCAATGAGATCTATCAAACAATATTCATATTGATAGGAAAATTATTTGCGTAAGCACATAATTTTTGAGCTTGAAATTGTATTTTTAAAAAATAAATACTTATTTCCCTTTCGGAAATAGGGCCTCAATATTCTTGTAAGCTCACACATTGGATAAGCGTCCCAAATTTGTAATTTATACTTCATATATATGATGTCAATGAACTTGTCTACCTATTGGGAAAAAAAAAAAAAATTGTAGAAACTTGTGTAGTACAAGAAGGCAACTACGTCAGGAGAAACTTTTAAGTATATCGGGGATACCAAGCCCCATGGTATTTCCTCCGGTTCGTTTCTCATTTTTCGGCCATTTTCCGATCACATTTGATTGATCGATTTCGTTCATTTTGTAGAGTTCGGCGAAAACCTTAATTTTGCCAAAAATTGTATTCATCGGACTTTATTTGATACATAATCGGCACACGTGAAAATTGCAAAAAAACCAAAACTGGGTTTTGATTCAGTGTATTTTTGGACTTAGTTTTGGTTTTCTTTAATTTTCACGTGTGTCGATCATGTATCAAATAAAGTCCGATGAACACAATTTTTGGCATGATGCAAGTTCTCGCCGAACTCTACAAAATGAACAAAATCGATTATCCATATATGATAGGAAAATGGCCAAAAAATGAGAAATAGACCGGAGGGGATACCATGGGCATGGTCTCCCCGGGATACCTAAAAGTTTCTCCTAGGTGAAGCTCTTTAAAGATGAAAGGCCTGAGGCAGATATGTGTCTGGAAAACTGGTCATGAATTTATGGTTAATCGTGACTTCTCAGCACGTACGTGAATTAATAGATCTTGACTAACGTACCTAACTTAAATTCTGTCTCAATTTGGTTTGGTCACTTTCAAGAAAATAATTCATAGTAATTTAAATAGTGATGAGCTGGCATTAATTAGTGCAGACGAAACAAAAATGGATTTGTAAATTTACCTTTGCTCTTCCTAATCCCATAGTAACGCCACTGTACACAACTTGCATGACTGCTATGACGAAGATGAAAATGCTCAGCTGATTCATCCCTTGAGCTGACATTAGAGAGGTCTTCCCCTGGTATATTATAATAATTAATAACATTATTAGGCTAGCTAGCTACTTGATCACATATACTAGTAAAATGTATAAAACCTAGCTATATATTGCGAAAGAGCTCGTTTTATATTCGGGATTCATTAAAAGTTCGTTTGAGATTGACTTAAATTAATTAAGTATATATTACGCACAAACTTGTCAAGTTGAAATATACATTTTTAAAACTCGTTCCTGGGAGCCAAGCTCAAACAAATTAGTATAAATATTGTCTACAGTTTTATAGGATTGACATGAATTTTTAGCATGCATCATTATTTCTAAACATGAAACCAATCATATATAAGCATGTAATTATTTTCAATTTTGTTGCGGTATATATGTTTCCACTGATATTCAGTGGTGCAAAAACCACGAACACATGCACAAATTAACAAGTACGCAGACTCACTCACATTGAATGAGCAAATTAAGCGAAGACGGGGGAGTACATACCTCACCACAATAATCCGAGGAGGAAGAAGAGTCGTCTTCCTCCGCCAATCGTCTCTCCCAATGTGAAATATCAGCTTGATCATATGCTGCTGCCCTGACATGGTCATATGAGTAGTATCCCAGGGCTTTCGTTGTTTTAGTTTGTACCGTGTTACGGCACGGAAGCATGGAATTCGCGACCTTGTTTGGTATGCAGATTTTGGAAATGGGCCTTTGAGTTACAGCTAGTAGCAAGGAGAGAAACCCCAAGAGCATCAAAACTGCATCAAATTAATCCATTTGATCGAATTAATGCACCAAATCAGTCAAAACATAATTAAGAGGGTAATCTTGGGATTACAAGGCCAAAGAGCGGATGGTATAAGGGCGCGTTTGGATGCAACTTAATGTAGGGAAGCATGAGTTGGATTTGCCGGGACCAAACCGCAAAGTCGTTTCCAAACACACCCTTGTGGAAGAAACGACCCTAATAATGCAAAGAAAGCATAAAAGTGCATATATACAAAATAAATTTTGTGCCCAACTCATCTGCATTTATGATCTCAATCAAAAATATAATCTTCCATTTGGCCCCAAACAGCCAAACATATTCGGAATTCAAAACATAAGCTATATATATGTAGAGGAGATCGAGAAACACAATAACGTGCAGAATATTTACACAGTATGTCTATGTAGTAGTATCTCATGGGTAGTTAAAAAACAAGCTTATCCATCTAATTGCGAGTGAAACTTTGCCACATTGGCTTATTCCGCAAACAATAAGTCTAGTTACACTACATCCAACCACTACACCATCCACTATATTTTTTGTAGGGTCCACTCTGGATCCCAAAAAAATACAGAAAAATGTTCATAAATTTTAAAATAATATATTATGGGGTTCTGTAAAAAATCAGCTCATTTTGCAAATTGTTACATTTACAGTGCAACTTTCTCAGTTTTTTTATTTTATATATGTTGTAAAAAAAAGAAAAATGCTACCAATACACAAATGAATTACCTGACTTTAGCCTCTCTAATGCTTCATACAAGGCATTCTTTCGACGATGCTTTAGCAACTGCAACCAAATAAGACGGAAGATCATTAGGAGAGGGGCGGTTGGTAGGGGTTTAGGGCTATAAACAGCCTGTGGACCCTCTATGAACTAACTCTCCGCTAACCCGGTTGATGTGTATGTATGTATCATTGTTATATTAAGGTCCAAAGCAAGGTTCATTGTGAAATTTGTTTTGTATAGTAAGCTTCTGATCATCATAACAGCACCCAAGAACCAGCTTACGAGTTGTGAATTAGTACAACTCACATGAGTTAGTCGATGGATGAGGTACTCAATGAGAAGTCCACCGAAGATGAATATGAAGCAAACTGTAGCCAAAGCCCAGGTGGGTGTTTCTTGAAGAGACCGAGTGGTACTGGTTGATGCCGCTGCAGCGGTGGTTGCTCCTCCTTCTCCTCCGCCGGCCATGCTTGCTTGCAATATTTTATGTCCCACAAAGTGGCTTTTATGTAATTTACCCCGCAAAAAAAAAAAAAAAGAAGTGGCTTTTATGTAATCATCGAAGAGAGAGAGAGAGAGAGAGAGAGAGAGAGAGAGAGAGAGAGAGAGAGAGAAGTGCTCTAAATATACATGGCCGGTTGGGTGGACGAAGGGAAGGAGCAGGAATGAAAGAGGAAAGGGGAGATATGGAAGACAAGGTCAATATTCAAGATTGGGGGACAAGTCAACATCATTTATTTCCCCCCTCCTCTCTCTCTCTCTCTCTCTCTCTCTCTCTCTCTCTCTCTCTCTCTCTATCTCTGTGGTTACACTGGTGAAGGTCCCAACTAGCTAGTTTTCTCTCTGGCCTACCCTATTTTTGGGGTTAAGGTCCAGTCCAATAATATTAACCTCCAGTCCGGTCCAGTTTTGGGCTTTTGTGGGCTCCTCCCGGGTCCACAACAATGATCGGAATCGTTCATTATGTAGAGTTCGTCGAGAATAGTTTCCACGCAAAAAATTAGCTTGATTTACCATCGATAAATACATGAACAAAACAGATTTGTATAAGAAAAATGCAATGACAAAAATTAAATTGAAACTCATAATTTTCCATCTTTTCTTGTACAAATATGTTTCGTTCATGTATCTATTGAAGTTAAATCAAGCTAATTTTTTTCCTGGATACCATTCTCGACGAGCTCTACATAATGAACGATTCCGATCATTGTTGTGGACCTGGGAGGGGCCCACAAAGGCCCAAAACTGGACCGGACTGGAGGTTAATATTATTGGACTTGACCTTAACCCCTATTTTTGACTTTCTAGACTTAGTTTACTATTTGGTATGGGCCCGTGTTTCTTCTTTTTGATCACTTTTTCTTTTGCCTGGTGACAGAAAAGTCGCTAAAATAATATGTTAGAAAGTGAGATTGTGTGGTGCAAAACGGTTGAATGTGACCGAGTGATCACGGAGGTTTAAATTTCTCATCACTAGTTAAAAAAATTCTGGAAGAGTAAACACGCGAGTTGACCAGTTTTCTCACCCATATATACATACATACATACAAATAACGAGATTTCTATGGCTTTATTCGGTTGCCTTTTCCGTTTAATTTTAGTTTTGAAAATCAATCATTACTCTACTTCTTTCTCCAATCATTATCCTATTTTTTCAATTATTACTTTCTCATCTCTCTCTATCTCTCTCCAATTATTACCCATATTTTCAATCATTATTCTATTTCTCTCTCCTCCCACTACCAAAACTAAACTAAACTAAACTCTCAACCAAACACAACCTATATAGTTCAACCCTCGAGTACTCACCTCCCCTCTCCCCAGCTTCAACCTTCAAACTTCAACTACGCTTTTCACATCTATCATATCATAAGAAGTTCCCTTTCTTCGAAGGAGTTCGGATTCTAGGCAATCCCCCGTTGGGCGGACGTAACATTTTTGAGGCATGGTCGCTTTATTAATCTGAATATATTATTTATTTGGTAAAATTCGTCCAGAACATTATTTGTGTTTAAAATCATAAAAATCGGATCTTGATAAATTTGTATTAAAAATGAATTTACGTATTGTAGAAAAAAAAAGGGTTTGGTGGATTTGATTCAGTGTGTTTATTGATTGTGAGGATTGAACCTGTGATCTTGGAGATTAAATTTCGTTCGATTGGAAAAGCTTGTTGTCTACATACAAATGGACTTGTCCCTTTTTTGCTTCCCCCATGTTTCCTTTGTTGAGTTCTAATAAAATCTTTTCGCCATTTGAAAAAAAAAAAATGGAAGAGTTCACCATCGCCTTAGGCAAAGGTTATTTTACACACATTTGGTGATATATGCGGTAGGTTTTGTTTTTGTTTTTCTATTAAGTAATCTTGATATTTAATTGAGCTAAATTTTTGCATACTCTTAACAAATCAAGTCATATAAGATAACAATTCTGGTCAACGAAACGTGCGAGATCTAGCAGCAACACATCTCCTCAGATTGAGGTAAATTTACCCTCGTAAAAGGTAATGATGAACAAAATTGCTCTTGAAATGGAAAGGTGGGAGCTTAATCCAAGTTTCCCCTCACTTGGGATGATCACCTTACCCCTAGAACCTTCTTCTTCTTCTTTTTTTGTTTTTCTATGACCCCCTAGAAGCTTATTACATGACTTTTTGTCTATGATTGGCTCCGTTGTCATTGGAGACTTTTGAAGAGCATAAGGATTCATTGGGCTTTCTAGAATGACTCTTTGACAGCTGACTTTTTTTTCATTTGACCTGGGAGATATTACCTATTATTTTTCTATCAAATTTCCTTAAAAAAACCACTATTAAGGATGGCGTTAATGCCACGAAACATTCTTTTAATGCCACGACACTGATTTTAGTGTGACAACTTTACCCTCAACCTTTGTGTCCAGGAATCTCTCCGACCTCTCCAATCTCTCTCTCTCTCTCTCTCTCTCTCTCTCTCTCAACAGACCCACAATCATGTTCTGTGTAAAGTACTCTAAACGTACATAGTTTTGTGATCACCTATTTCAGATCCAGACCCAACCTCACTGAGCACAGTACACAACCAGATTTGCTTGTAATTTTAGCCTCTGAATCTTGTATCATGCCAAATCCTATCATTTATCTTTAAGGATCTGCAATAATCGAGCAAAATGCAAAGAAAGAAAGAAGGGACTCATCTCTAATTTTCTGTTTCTCTCCTCTTCCTGATGTTCGTTGGTGCTTTTATTTTTGTTTTGAAAAGCTGAATAACGTACTCGTTTTGGACCCAACAATCTATTCTCTTATCTAAACATTTCGATTTGAGTTGAAAGCGGTGGGTTTTGTGATGGCTGAAGAGAAAGGATCCAAGGAAAGATGGGATGGAGATGAGATGGATCCATGACTTTGTCGGTGGGGTGGGTGGACGGCAATTATGATGGTTGAAATTAAGCTAGAGAAGAGATGAGGGCAGAGTAGTCTCTTCATACAAAACGTCGTGGCGTGGCATTAAAAGTTTCTTTCGTGGCAGTATTAAAACTACATTATTGCTTTATATCCATTTTAAAATCGACCTAATCGCAATGGAATGTTCGGAATTTTAGGTATTTTACCCCATTTGTCTCTGCATCATTTTTAAATTTCCATCGATCTACAATTAGAAGGTCACGTTCACGTTGGCGAACACACCTTGCGGAACCGGGAACCCTGTAGTCCCCTGCACAACTGGGCGTGATATTTATACAGGGAGCTAAAATAATTTTTTAAACTTAAAAAAACATGGCGTGCGGATTGTTTACTAGTTATGGCATGAATTTGTCCCGTCACGTGCTTAATTAAGAAATACTTTTTGATCCATTGTCACATCAAAGGAGGAAAAAAAAAAACCTTAGTTTAAAAGCACCAGCGTGTTTTTGAATTTTTCCGTGGGATGCATTCCAACGAATAAGGCCCCGTTCTGCAATGCAAAATAAGCCCTTATTTTTTAAGAAAGCAATTTCAAGCTCAAAATTTATAGGTTTATTGAAATTTAAAAATATACAATATTGATCTTATTTGAAAGATCTCATCGAAATCTTTTATACGATGTAAAAAAAAATTGAAAATTTATTTTTCATTAACATTATTTTTAAGTTTAAAAATGTGAAATAAGCTGCTTATTTTTTAAGAAGACTTCTGAAACGGGGCCTAACTGGGGTAGGCCTTTATTTGGAAGAACAGATGTGGATAATAGTAGTATTTGATTCAACACATGATTTGTTGAAAGAAGCTACGGCTGCGGATTTTGATTGGTTGGAGTATTTTTTAATGAGTGAGATTCCGGATGAGACTTTATCCAATACTCCGTATTAAAATGCATCCCTTCGGTGCCGGCCCACCCCAAGGCTCAAGAGGCCACGGCCTCGGGTATTTCAAAAAATTTAAATTTTAGTAGCATTTCAATATTTTTATTACTTGGATTTGAGTAGAATTATTTTGATACTTTTGCTTCTAGAAATGCAATATAAGTAATATTCAAGTGATAGTCATGCGTTTTTTAGATAATATATATTTGCCTATTTGAAAACTTTATATTTTGTATTCATATGTAATGATTAATAGAACTTTATAGTACTTTGGTTTTCTCGTATTGTGATTATTGCTGTGAAAATTGTTAGGTATTAACTCTTTAAGAACACATTTTTTTTTATTAGGCCTTGGCTACTAAATATCCTTGGGCCAGCTTTGGTCCCTCTTAATGGACGATGAAATTGAACTCCGTGGGCATAGGCTGACTTGAAAATCATAACACATAAAGAAAAAGGGGAAATGACGGCCAAAGACGTGTTTTGATAATTAATATCCGCCAATGACATTTTTAGTATTAACAAATGTTTTTCAGCATGTTATTAGTGGGTATTAATTATCAAAATACGCCCTGGGCCGTCTTTCCGAAAGAAAAATATGAATATTCCCGCCCAGAAAACCTATGGGGATTGACAGGTTCCCCACCGAAATCGTACCTACGGCAGCGCCGGCCGTCTCTGGCCACCGAACAACCGAACCGAGCCATTCAAAAATTCTAAAAAAAAAACGAGGGTGCCTATTTAGAAATCAACGGCATCCAATGCGTGTAACGTGCTTGATCCAAGTATTTTATTTTTTGTGTATACAGGCGGTCTGGCGCAGCAATCAATACAATTTCGGTGCGCAACCTGTCGGTCCCCGTAGCAGCTATCATTCCCAAATAAGTGCGGCCGGACTTTTCTTTATTTCCCCCCTCAATGGCGGATTGTTCTTGTTCGCCATTAAATAAAGCAGAGACAATCCATGTTTTTCGCAAAAGTTGACAATCTCATGAAATATACTATATTCAACTGAAAGCAGAAATCTTGGAGCTTGAATTGGCATGACTTTGGTATATTACTATATTTGAAACGTCATCGTCAACGTCGAGTTATTGATGGATAAATAAATGCTGCATGTGGTCATGTACGCCGATTTCTCTTACTTTTTGTAAGGCTCCGTTCTACTAAAAAATTTATTTTACGAATCATATTATTCTTTCATACTTTAATATATTATTTTTAATTTAAAAAATAAATATTTATCTATCAAATAACTTGTTTTAGTTAGTAGAATACACTCTTATTTCATTTTTTTCTTATTAAAACTTTTTTTTTTTGGGTAAGTTCTTATATATTCACATTTAACTAGGGGTGTCAAATGGGCGGGTTTGGGTCAAAATGGGCAAGTTATAAGTGGGTTGGGTCTTTAATGGGTCATTGACCCATTTAAACCCATTAATTATGAGTTCAATTACCCATACCCAACCCGACCCATTTATTTAAAATTAAACCCGACCCGCCCATTAACCCAATTATCCACCACCACCACCACGCCTCCCTCACCACCGCCGCCACCACCACAACGCCGCGGCCACCACCACCACCACCACACCACCCTCACTGCCGCCACCACCACCACAACGCCGCCGCCGCCACCACCACCACCATGACGACGCCACCCTCACCGCCGCCGCCACCACCACCACCACGGCCGCCGCCGCCACGCCACCCTCACCACCACCACAATCGCCACCACCACCACCGCCGCCGCCGCCGCCACTGCGCCGCCACTACCGCTGCCACACCACCACCAACACGCCACCCTCACCGCCGCCACCACCACAGCCACCATCGCCGCCGCCGCCACCGCACCAACACCATTGGTGGCGGCATAATCTTACACCAAAAACATATACAAAATAATGATGAAGTGAATATAAATGATCGATTACGAAACCAAGTACAATAATTGGTCTGCTATGTTTTGGTAATGGTGCCTGCTGATGTTACCCGTGGGTTCCTGAAACTTGTAGTATTTTTTTTTGTTCTTCCTCTTCACTTGGGTTTTCCCTTCCCAGGTGTGACAATATTCTCGTGGAATACGTTGGTTACCCGAACTGTACTGAATCGATTGATGCGATTTTCAAACCAAATTTTTTTTTACCGTGGTTTTGGTTTTTAATTTCGAAAAACCGGCAGTTCGATTTTGATTTTGGCTTTATGTGATAACCACACCAAAAAACAGACCAGTTCGATTTTTAACTATTTTTTTTTTTTTTGGGGATAATGCAAGGTGTCCCAAGTCAGCTTGCGGGCACCTCGGACTAATCCCTACAGCTCATCCCATAGTCGTGGTGTGGCGGCGGTGGCGGCGGTGGTAGTGGTGGTGGTGGCGTCGTGGTGGTGGCGGTGGTGGTGGCGGCAGTGGTGGCGTGGCGATGGTGGCGTGGTAGGGGTGGTGGCGGCGGCGGTAGCGCGGTGGTGGTGGTGGTGGCAGTGGTGGTGGCGCGGTGGTTGTGGTGGCGGCGACATTATGGTGGTGGTGGTGGTGGCAGTGGTGGTGGCGCGGTGGTGGCGGTAACGGCGACGGCGGCGGGGTGGTGGTGGGAGTGGTGAGGGTGGCGTGGTGGTGGTGGTCTTTGTGGTGGTGGTGGCGCGGTGGTGGCGGTAACAGCGGCAGCCGCGGTGGTGGTGGCGTGGTGGTGGGGGTGGTGAGGGTGGCGTGGTGGTGGTGGCGGCATTGTGATGGTGGTGGTGGCGGTTGTGGTGGTGGTGTGCTGGCGGTGGTGGTAGCGACGGCGGCGGTGGCCATCGTGGTGGTGGCGTGGTAGGGGGTGGGTTGCATTCATTGAAAATCTGATAAAGAGATGACAATTTTTCATGGGTTACTTTCATGCCCATTGGGTCATTTTAGTTGACCCAATTGATGCCCAATTAAGACCCAACTAATAATGGGTTAGTTGGGTTTGGACCCATTCTTACCCAACTAATAAATGGGTTGGGTTGGGTCTATTTTTTAGTTGATGGGTCTGGGTTTGCTAATGGGTCTGGGTTCAATTTGCCACCCCTACATTTAACTGGATTGATTACCAAGAACCAAAATAAAAAAATTAAATAAAGGAAAAAATCATGTAAATAAATTACATGTTTTATTTTTGTCTTTAGTGAACTATTTTAAAGTTTTGAACACAATTTTTTTTTAGATTCCTCTCATAAAAACAAATCAACTATCCACAAAAAATTGACATAAAATTAACAAGGACTAAAAGAAGCTTGAATAAAGACAATTCAACGCTCCTCAAAAAAATTTTTTTTCTATTAAACAGATCTGATTCAAAACTCTTGGGTCCAATGTTCTGTCATTTTCCATTATTGTTTTTCCATCCTTCACACGGGACCCATCACAAAAAAAAAAAAACAAAAAACAAAATTCATTCCTTGCTCTTCTGTATCTTCGGGAAAACTTGAATGCTCCACATAAAACTGGAATTCATACAAACACAAACATGACGAACATTTGATCACAAAACCCTGAAAATGAAAATGGCCCACACAACATAAGCCAAAATAAAAAATAAAAAAAAATACAGTAATTCGACAAACATTTGATCGCACTAATAACATTTCTAGACTTTCTTCACACACATGGATTCCTTGTTCTGAGATACATCTAACAGAAAACGGTCTGATTTTCTTCAAGTTTCCGGTGGCTCAGTCGCTGGTTCCCCCTTCACGTCGGTCTGTGCTTGATCAAGAGCGACCGCTTGTTCCTCTTTCGCGTCGTTCTGTGCTTGATCAAGAGTGCTGCTGTTGCCATTGTTGGCATCAGCTTCTGTTTTGATCATCAGCCCATAGCTAATAGAAACATCTCGCCACTCGGCCTCTTCGGATAAGTACTCGTGTCGTGCCACGTACCGCTTAAGCTCAACTAGAAGGCTCCGAATGGGCTGAAAATAAGTGAAGTCCCAAAATTATATGGTAGGAAATATATTCTTGGCATAAGGGGAATTTAACTTTGAAGCTAATAAGTAGTCACCAGATTGAAGCCACAATGCAAAAGAATAAAATAAAAAATCAATTTCTAGTTTCTTGTATATCTTGAAGGGAAATGATTTTTGCCACTCCCTTTTTTTTTTTTGTTAACGCCACTTCTCTGCAAATGTACTTTTACACTTGAAAATGAGTGGCGTTAATAAAAAAGAGAGTAAAAAAATCAACAGCCATCTTGAAAGGTGAAAGCTATACTCCTTTGCATATACGTGATTCCTTTATCAAGAAAAAAATGGAAAACAAACTAAAAGTGGATAGAATTTGATAGGAACAAACTCCAATATCAAAGACACTTCCCAAATGAGCATACCCAAAGAAACTTAACTCAAAAACTCGAATTGTTTTCCCACACATTTGCCATGACGATGTACCAACAAAATTTACGCAAGAAAAGACGATGAAAATTGTGCATTCTTTTTGCAGCGAGACTACGCCTACTGCTCAACATCTCACCATCCATTTCGACAATCAGTGGTTCGGATTGAGAGCGGTGGGGGGAGCCGTGAATATTGAGCGGTGTGGTAGACTTATGGTTCTTTTTTGTGTAGCAGCAATTAGCATGACCAGGGTTTGAGAAAAGAGTTCTAACCTCGGCCTTGGATTCGAGGGCAAGCCGGAAGAAAGCAGCCGAAACAAAATGCTTCCCCACAGACTCTGCCAACTTGATCTGACCCAGCCAGTAAGCCGAGGTCTCGAGCCTATCGAACCGGCACTTGCTGCACCTCTCTGCACTCTGGTATGGCGTGCTACCCGATACCCTTTTCGGCTTGTTCAAAGACGGCGAACCCACCACCGGCGTCCTAGGCGGCCCTTTCCCGTCTCCCTCCGCCAAAACCACTCCACTGCCTTTCACAATTTGTTCTTCAAACCCCACACTCTTCTTCTTTTTACTCACCTTTGCTCTGTTTTCCTCAGGGGATTTCTTCTCACCAAGGCTAGATCCGGTTTGTTCGGGTGGTTTTGGGGAGACCTGAATTGATGGGTTTTTCTTGAGAGGCTTCGCGAGTCGGTCCGGTTTGGTTTTTAAAACATTGGTGTTGCTTACTGCTTTGATAGGAATGTTTTGGTTTCGGGTTGTGCCGAATACTCGCTTTTGACTGCAGAACAGAGGAATTTGAAGCTATAGATTTCGGATTTAGAGACAACAATTCAAGTAAATGAGCAAATGGATTAAATTGTTTACCTTTGAATTGGCGGTTCTTTGGCACTCCCTTTTGGTGCTTGGAGGGTTTTCTTGTTTGTTTTCGATTTCAAGGGCTGTGTTTTTCCTGGGTTTTTTTTGTTGTACATTGCAAAATTTAGTGAATATGGAGACATGCATTATGAATATAATCTATCGATTTGACAAGAAATTGAGACTACATTTTGTGTTGATTCCAACATTGAGATTGAATTATCGAAACAAGAAGAGAGTAGTGAGTGATACCTGGAAAAGGGGTGGCCTGAATTTCCATTGCAGGGTATGGATTAGTTTCAGAATTTCAGTTGTGATTTCTGAAAAATGAAGCAATTTCTCTCTCTCTCTCTCTCTCTCTCTCTCTCTCTCTCTCTCTCTCTTAAATTAAAGGAGGATTTTGCAGTTTTGAAGTTTGAAATTGAAGAAAGGGCGGGAAGAACGTCAGAAGTGGGTCGTGGGTGGTTAGAGACGCTCCCTCCCAACAGGCTTTACATATTTTTCTACCGACCTATTGGGACCCATGGAAATTAAGGCTCCGTTCCAGAAACCTTCTTAAAAAATAAGCAGCTTATTTCACATTTTCAAATTTAAAAATAAAGTAAATGAAAAATAATTTTTCAATTTTTTTTACACCGTATAAAAGATCTCATCGAGATCTTCCAAATAAGATCCATATTGCATATTTTTAGATTTTAATAAGCCCATAAATTTTGAGCTTGAAATTGCCTTCTTAAAAAATAAGGACTTTTTTCTAGTTCCGGAACGGAGCCTAAAATAGGGGAGTAATTTTGCCCATCTCCAAAGGTAAAATCAACCCATATTAATTTGGGATTGGTGTTAATAATTTGGGTAGTAGCAAAATCACTTCGCTTAAAATCCCAGAAAAAAAAAACCTTTGAAATATGGCGGCATGGAGTATTTTAATTGGGCCTAAACATTTATTTTTGAGAATATTTTGGGAGAATTCAGAATTTGTTTTCTTGAACCTTGGGTTTGTTTGGCCCCAAATATTTAATCCACATGCAGCACATCCATTCTAATCTACGCGGAATAGTTTAATCTGATTTGGGCTCACCAAGATAAAGTAGTACAAGGTCATGGTCAGAGTTTGGCCCATTTGCTTTTTTTTTTTTAACGGCGAATTTTTTTATTATTATTAATCTCTCAACAAGGTGCTTGGCCATTTGCTTTTATGTGCTATATTTGTCCTGATATGAGTTTTAACACTCGTATAGTGTGTTTCGACTTCGGCCTCATTAGGTGGGCTTCGTTCCAAATGTGTGTTCTGGATTGGTATCTTGTCAATCATAGGTTTGGATCTCGGATTGGACAGATAATTATTTTTTGAACATGATGTTGTTTCCTTGCTGCTATAAGTTTTGTAATAATTTCAAGATTAATTAAATTTTTTTTGCAGTTCAAAAAAATATGTAAGGCCATGACTCATGAGAGTGCTGCACTCGAAGACTTTAAGCAGTGGAAAAGTATTTGGGTTACTTCGGAAAATAGAAAACCTCGTAACTGGGTGCAGATTAAGATTTATACACCCATTCCCACGAGCGGATTGGCGGGTTCCAGCACCGAAGCCATTTTTTTTGCGATTTTTCTTTGTATTTTGTTTTTTCGTTTCTTTTATTTCTGGGACGAATGAGTCCCTTTTTAGTTTGTACTATTTGGTTCGTAATACATGTTCCGATTCCTGGGGGAATTTTTATTTTTTAAGGCCGTGTATGAATCTTAAACTAGTGATGGCCATAATCCTTAGGACCACTAAAGTATGCCCAATTGAGCATGTGCATATGTACTTGTTGCTATGTTGGACTTCTTCTTTCCTTCATGCACGTTGTTTGAATTAAAATTTGTAGTAACCTTGTATCAAGAGCGGAACCAGGAATTAATTCTACGATGGGCTGACCGAATCACATATATATCAACTATATTTTTAGCCATATTTTTATGAGATTTCTAAAGACAAAATTTAATTATGAGAGCTCTAGAGACAAAATTTAATTATGGCCCTTTACTAATATGATCAGAATAACAATATCTTCATACCGATTCAAACAAATTGAAAATTGGAGCACTTCATTTTTTAAAACTGTGTTATATATTTAAAAAATATGGTTACAAAATTAAGTACTCCAATTTTCAATTTGTTTGAACCGGTGCGAAGATGTTGTTTTGTTGATCATATTATTCTATATTGTCATAATTAAATTTTGTCTCTAAAGCTCTCATAATTAAGTTTCTGCTCTATATGATCCCAAATAAAGAGCAAAAACTTAATTATGAGAGCCCTAGAGACAAAATTTAATTATAACCCTTGAGAATAATATGATCAGAATAATAAGATTTTCGCACTTGTTCAAATGAATTAAAAATTGGAAAACTTAAAATTTTAATTATATTATACGAAACTCACCAATCTATTACTGTTATCAAACGAGGCCTAGATAATCATAGAATTCGCTAGAAAATCATCTTCCATTTTGATACAAAGATCAATTTTCACATGCTTCATAACTAAACACGCTCTTTCTGTAACAAAAATGGGTTGGACTAAAAATTTTGGACCGAAATTTACATATACAGTAATAATTTATTTTTTTGGGGTTTTTTTTGAAGGTCCACCTAGGCTACAGCCTAAGGCAGCCCTTCACTGGTTCCGCCTTTGCCTTGTATGCACGGCAATTGAATTAAAATTCGCCGTAACCTTGTATGCACGACGTTTAATCATGAATAGGTGATTATAGTATTCATCAAGAGTCAATAGTCAATAGTAAACTAGCGATGGCCATAATCCGTAGGACCACTAGAGCATGTGCATTCACATTTGTTGCCGTCAATAGGGCACATGCGGATTGTAAATTGGTGAGTCAGAAGCATTAGGATCACTCATTTGATGCATGCATTAGAGTTTTTTTTCTTTTTCTGAACGGCGAAAGAAGAAATTTTATTAATCTTCGAAGAGTTACAAAGACAAAAAAACAAAGGGATAGAGGCGTCACAACCAAGGACGATAAACATCCCAACAATGTTGGCACCAAAGTCTCAGACGACCATATGCATGCCAGAAACCCCCCAAAAAAATGAGATGGCAAGCTGCCAACTCAAAGAAGAAATGAAGTCTAATACAAGGATGGTTACAAATGCACATCATTTTTGTTTTCCCCTTTGTTGTACGAACTTAACCGCAATATTGTTTTAAGTCTCCCACTGATTTAAGAATGTCAATACATTTTATTGGACAATATACAATAAAATGTTGTAAAAGTCTTAATGGTGCAAAATGTGGAATGGAAAAGACGGATAGGTTTCTTCTTTGTTTGGCCAAACTAAGAGTACTGAGGTGAGTCAGGCCTAACTTTTCACGAGTTTTTTAACATAGTTTTTTTGGTTGCTTTCTCTAAACTTTTTACAAAAGTTAAAAAATTTTCACATCAATCGGCAAAAAAGGTCCAGAAAATCGAAAACGTCAAAATTTTAATTTGTGTCTTTTTTTTAGTCTTATATGAACTTTTTTCAGTTTTGGTCTATATTTTTATACTTTTTTTATTTCTCTCGTCGAGAATAAAAATATGATGTAAAAATTTGACACGAATCTTACAAAAATTAAGAAAAAAAGACTAAAAAAAACCATACTAAAGAACGAAGTTAGGCCAAACTCATATAAACTCTTCAAAAAGGGAAGTAAGGGTCATGTCAAACAATGAATCCTAGTAATGACTCTCTCTCTCTCTCTCTCTCTCTCTCTCTCTCTCTCTCTCTCTCTCTCTCTCTCTCTCTCTCTCTCTCTCTCTCTCTCTCTCTCTCTCTCTCTCTATTCCAAGTGCCTTATGGAGTAAGTTAAGGCCTTGTTCTTCTAAAAAAGCCAATGGCTTTCCCGTCAAAAATGAGCCAACTAAACCCAAAAAAAACGAAAATAAGTCAATAAGCCAATTGTTTCGTCTTTATTCAAAAAAAATTGGATTTCGGTAAAAAAAATTTACTTTTTAGATTCTTCTTGTCATGAGGATGCAATAATCCCCAAAAAATTGACAATAAGCCAAGTGATACGAAAAAAATTTGAATAACGACAAAAAATAAGCCACTTTGGCTTATTTATCCGAACACCCCCTAAGTTTATTAAGAGAAGACCATTATTGGTAAACTTGTAACAGAATAATTGAACAAGTCACGAGTCCACTAGCTCACACCTTAATTTCCAAGTCTACTCACTTTAATTAGCTTTTACTGCTATATCAGTATGTACCCAAAAACTAGTGGATTGTTCATTGTGCCAAAGACTCATAGACCCTCCAGTCTCCACCCCATTCTACAATCCAGACCGGCCGGCCGCGGTCTCCCTTGTAAGTTTACTATAAGGACTTAGCTAGCTGGAGTCGTTCTTAGATTACAATTTATGGACACGTACGCATGCGGTTTTATCAGTCAATGAGAGGATATGCCTTCTCGAAATATGGTTTCTTCGGTGAGAGACCATTCCTTTGATGCCGATGGACGACTAATTAAAGGTCTCATCCAAATGATCCTAAATGTTGCCCTTTTTTTTTTGTGTGTGTGCGTGTACAATTGCAAAAATCATGCATATTCAAAGGACCGGTTAGGCGGCCAATCAATAGTCGGCAAACTTGGGTTTAATTTTAATTATATATTGCTAACAAGTAACATGTTGGACAAACTTGGGTTTTATTTTCCTGCAAGGACGATTTATACGTAAATTGTGACATACAAAATAGAATATCAGATCATCAATGTGAGACTCGAGTTAGGTCTACATTTTGCATTAGAAGACGATTGGAGGAGGGATAACTAGAGGAGAGAATATTCCTTCTCCATTTTGCATTAGAAGTCTCCTTCTATCTTAAATGTAAGCCTTCCTAGGGTTTGATAAAGCAGAAACTCGAGGGACCAAAATCAAAGAAACTTCATCCGCGGATCTATTTGGTTTAACGAAATTGAACTCAAATTTGATAATGTTCACGCACTAAATTAATGGACAGGATCCAGCGCTCCTGAAAGTACCACATGGTACTCTAAACAATTTACGTTGTGACAAATTTTGCGGTAATGACATTATTGTTGGATACTGAAGACAATGAATGACTTACATTGTGTGAAGACGATATTTTATTTGTAGGGAGTATCACATGGTACTCGTACTCCGGGAGCGTTGAATAATTGGCCAATGGACTGCCATGTTATTTGTTAGAATCTGGCTTAGCTGCAGTCCAAAGAGGTTCAATCCAAGTGGTTGCAACCATCGGATAGTGATTTTAATGGTTCAGATTTGTTTTCAATCTCTTATTGGTAATAAAAGACTTTTACAGGTAAAATATTCAACAAATCTGAACGATTGATTGTCAATATAAACGGTTTAAATTGAATTACACATCCTTCTCCGCAGCAGAGGCCGGATCCATTTGTTATTCTTCTCTTAAATGCTGAAATAAATGAAGTTCTTGAATCAGTATAAAAAAGGGCAAGTAAGTCTAACCAAGGAGTGTAGACATGCACAATCAAGTCCAATCGCATTTGGGTAAATGCCACCGGCCATGACCCACAACTGCTTTGAAGCGGAATCGTTAACCCGTCACGGAATGCGTGTGCATGAACATGAGTAAAAGTGGGACGAGAGTGCAGAACGAGAATTAAAAGCAAGAGGAGAGGATTTAATTACCGGAGGATTATGTGATCTATTGTTAACCAAACCCAAAATTCAAATAAATTGAAACCCTTATAAGGTGGGGAGATTGTGAGAATCCGACTTGGGAAATCAAAGGTATGCAACGTCATAAGGTGGGGAGATTGTGCAACGTCATAAGGTGGGGAGATTGTGAGAACACAACTTGGGACATCAAAGGTATGCAACGTCATAAGGTGGGGAGATTGCGAGAACCCAAATTGGGAAATCAAGTCCCACATTGAGAGTTGTAGAAAACATGAAATGGTATATAAGGACTTTCGACCAACTACTGTATAACTTGTAATTAACCTTTTGAGTCATGTGGTTAGGCGAAATGGTTAGCAAGTTAGTGGGGATGAGTTGTTACATGGGTAGAGGTATCAATAACGAGAGAGCGCAATTTTAAAAAAATAAAAATTGTAACGTGACTCAGAAAGTGTAAAGTATATAGAGCTTTACGCAGAATCAAAATATAGTGATCAAATTTTACAGTCAATATACCAAGTTTTGTGGGGTTATGAAATTATGTGGTATTGATATATCACATAATTATTTTACAGTCAATATACCAAAGCATGATTTAAGAGGTGCATATCATAAAAATCCAGATGTTTATACGAACGTGTATTGTAGCATTTCGCAACATAAATAACCGATTTTCTCTCCTACTTAACTCTAATCATAATTGTGAAAATTTAAATATTGTTTCGGGTTAAAATTTTTTTTTTAATCGCCAAAAGTAACAATTTTATTAAGGGAAACGGGAAAGGGGAATTCCAACCGAAGGTTGAAAAAAATAATCAAGGGGGTAAAAAAATATATCCAAGGGGCAAAGCCCGCATCACCTGATGGCCTAAACGCCCCAATAATACAAGGGAAAATGACGGCTAAGGACGTGTTTTGATAATTAATACCCGGCAAAAATATTTTCAGCATTAACAAATGTTCTCAGCACATCCTTAGCGAGTATTAATTATCAAAACACATCCTAAACCGTCATTTTCCCTTTTGATAATTAATACTCGCTAATAACATTTTCAGCATTACCAAATGTTCTTAGCTTGTACTTGGCGGGTATTAATTATCAAAACACGTCCACCAAAAGAGAATCGAACCCACCAAAGTGGGCTAGGCCTAGCCCAATAAACCCAAAACAAACCCTAGTCAGATTCCTCCATTCCTGCCGCCCGCCTTAGCCACCCCCGAACAGACAGCAGCAACCCAACCGCCAAGTCGCCAACCAAACACCTCCGTTCACCACAAGCCAACCCAAACGGAGAAAACAACCCAACCACTGCCACGTATGTCCGAATCATACATAAATTTTTCCTTAATGGTGAGAATTACATGACCCAGTCTAATGTGTCGACGAAGCATACCTGGACAGATTCTAACTGGGAGTGTATATTACTATCCGGACTTGGTCACAGATCGATCTTTTCAGAAAGCATGACATAAATTTCAAGGGCAGACCAGCCAAAGTCAAATAAACAAGGTTTGCAATTAAAAGCAGTTTAATAGATTTGATTTTGCCAAAAAAAGACATCCTCAGTTTTTATTTATTTAAATGACTAGCCTAGATACGGTTACTTAATTTACTACTATTTTAAAATGCCTAGCTAGAAGCCTAGAAATGTTGAAAAAAGCTATACGGCTGACTTATAAATTTATAAAGGGAAACGCATTCTCACCGATGGCTCTCAAGAAATGGAGGATTCAAAAATTTGGCTCCCAAAAGACCCCTTGGTACCCATATTTAATCTAGAAATATAAATATTAAAAATTATAACAAAAAATTAAAATTTTGAATGAAGACAAAAATAATCTAGACATTTTGTCTGTTTTTTTTTAATTAATTTTTATCACTAATGAACCTTTTTAAGATTTTGAAATTTAAGTTGCTAATAACACCTCCACCATTAACTACCCAAATCATCACATCATCTAGTAGTTTCTTAACTAAATATTATTATTTTTGTATTGATTTGACACAAATATTACATATCGATGATTCTCAGCCAATAAAATAATGTAAGAGGATGCACGTACCACGATGTCGTGCGATTACGATTGGAGTAGTTAACTACTACTACAATAATTAAATCTTTCTTAATATTGACTTTCACGTGATCCACTGGATCTTAACAAGAAATAATTATTATTATAATAAAGATAATCGCGTTTTATTTAATTTTGACTTGGCATTTTTTTAGCTGGAATTTTTTAGTATAAAAGAATATTCTTAAAGACAGGAAACTTCGATTATCCGATGTATCTCATATATATATATATATAAGAGAAAAGTGGATTAAAGTGGCCATTTTTAAAACAAATTTTTTTGGATGAATGGAGCACAGGGCCGGCTTAGAGGGAAAGTCGAGGAAGCCGTCGCTTCCGTTCCTCAATTTTTTGGCTCGAAGAGGGTTCAAAAAAATACAGTTTTTGGTTTTAAACAATGATTTTTAATTGACTGTGACTAACATCTTCTTGGTTGTGTAGCAGCTTATATTCTTTGGATGCTTTAGAAGTTGGATTCGAATCTCTAACCCTTACGTTTCCTCAACATTTTGCCAAATTTAGTTCAAAGATGTGGAAATAGAAGGCCCCTATTAGGACTTTCGCTTCGAATTCCAAATATCTTTGAACCGGCATTGATAGAGCAATCGAAACAGCAAACAAGAATGTAAAGCGCGTCATTGAAAATGTGACCCGTGGGTCCTTGTTAGGAATATTGAAAGCCAATGGCCCAATTAATAAGCAACTTGTATTTTGTTTTTTTTAAGTACTACAATAGAAAGACTTGGCCTTAAGATATTGCATTAAATTACCGTGCACGTTTGAAGCCAATTTAATTCCTTTCCCACTCTTGCGGACCAACGCGCGGCTTGGGTTCACGTAATTCAGGCCAGGTTCGATCTAGTTCAGGCTGTTTGGAATTCATTCACATCAGTCAGCTTAATTGGTTAGGCAGCGCAAACTTATCGGTCGCAGCCTTGCAGGGTATTACTTTTTTGCAGTTTGACTTCAAGACTCGAACTCTAAACAATAGTATGAAGAGTACATCTACTCTAGCGGCGTCGTTAGCAAAGAATTATTTTTTTGCAATCTGACCTCAAAAATCGAACCTTGAACAATTGTATGGAGAGTATACCTACCAGTGGCATAGCAAAAAAATTTATGTATGAGGAGAAAAGGTAGAAATCAACGGTCAAATATCCAATGCTTAATCAAATCATTTTTATCAATGAGGACTATGATATGCTTGTTAGGTCCTGGTGTTTTCGGGTTGATCTTCACTGGTTTTTATTTTTTTGCTTGGCACCTTACTTTCCTTTAGGTCTTGGGTGGCAAAGTCCATCTTATGATAACCACCACATGGCACATGAAAGTGTTTCCATGGGTCAAATTTCATACTAGTAATTATTCAGTGATTTTGAAGCATTGCTATTCTAAGAACACCTTCCTCCGTCACGGTTGAGTTAATCACTGTTATCTTGGAGCAAAATTGTATATGGGGAAAGGATGATGGGTTAGAGGCTAAAAAATGAGTCAATATCATCCCCTTTTTCCCTTTTTTATTTTTTGTTGTTTTGTTATTAAAGTCCGTTGGGAATGTCATCATCTGGAACTACTTGCAAGTATTTGCAAATTTCATTCTGTTGAGAATTAAAGGATATTTGGCTACCAAAAAAAATTTCGGATATTAGGTTACATCATCGATCTCTAGATTCTCTACAACTAGGACTTCGATTGGTTTGTCTTTACATTTAAAAAAAAAAAAACAAGACGAAGATATTTTTAGGTTTTTTAGGACCAACGACCTCATGCGTTTGCCTTCTATTTTATGGGAAAAATATATTACTTAAAAGTAGTTCAAAATTATTGTTTGCATTCCATTTTTTTCTGGAAAAGATTAAAAAAAAATTAAAGAAAATGTTCGAGTTTCAAGAGAGTTTTTTTTTTGCTCTGCAAAAGAAATTTCAGGAGAGATTATTCAGCTTGAAATGCTCCTCCCCTTCTTATATATATACCCTCGTGTTAGTCATGAAGGGAAAAAAAAAAGGGGCAGAGATCAAAAAGGAAGAGAAAAAGAGGTACTAGAAAAGAAACCACTTTTGACTCCTCTAGATGCGGAAAAGAGACAAAAAAAGAAAAATGAAGATCAATAGTAATCATCAGATGTGAACGAGGCAAACAGAACTCAAGCCATTTGTGTTTCCAAAAAAAAAAACCTGTAATTTTTAAAGGGGGTGATGAGCCGCATGACATTTAGGACGTGTGATGGTTTCTGGTTGAAGAATTTGTCACTGGAAAAACTCGATCTAGATCATGAGTTTCACACAGTGCCGGCCCCGACATTTGGGTTGTCCAAGCCTAACCTTCCGCTTGGTTGCTCCTAAATATCTTTTTTTGTTGAATTTCTAATTTTTTTTGTATACATACAATTTTTTTTTTGGTTGCCCCTTGCCGGAGATTGCTCGAGCCGGCCGGCTTGCGAGGCTTACCTCCTGGTCGGCCCTGGTTCCACACTCGGTCAATTTTTATAGTCCATTCTATTTCAATTTTTATTAGGTTTTACTTTGTTACTTTCGGAGTTACCCAAAAAGGAAGCAAAAAAGGACAAGTGGTACGTATAATAAGTTGTGTCAAATTCAACTATGCCTTTTTTTTTTAAATTTTATGGAGAAGAATTCATGCACCTTGAGATGTTAATCTGATTGGGTACGTACATATTCTAGAAAGCGTATTCAATCCAACTATAAAAAAAAAATATTGTGAGCATCAAACTCTTGATGGTTCGTTGTTTGGTAATACGTACACATGTATAGCAATGGACCGGCTAAAAATTTTGACTTTTGGTGAGGAGAAAAAAAAAAAAAAACTTTATACTAGTTTTTTGAACCTAAAACTCTTCTTGGAAACTAGATTCTATCTATCCCAGCAAGATAATTTCGTAACAAATTGATCTTTCCAACGGAACTCTTCTTCATCAAAGATGCATGAATCGCGATCAATTAAATTTTTTTTTTTTATAACTTAATTGTAAGAGTCATCGTACATAAATCTATACGTGCTGATATTCATAGCTAGCGAGATTAACGTTTTTGCGTCCTCTTGTTTGAAGTTAGGTATGGATTGTTTCTATCAATGTACCAAATAGTTATCCTCAAACTGATTTAATTTTCTATAATCAGAAATCTTCTTATGCTGTAAACCCCGTTCAAATGTACATCCAAGGAGGAAACAAAATGGAATTATCCCATTCTTCAATTCTGCGATCGTAGGGCCACAATTGATGTACAAAGTCTCGGGCCTTCGGCCCATTAGGAGAAATTTTTGGGTACCGGGTGGGTTACACGTGGTGTATCCTTGGTGCATTCAGATCGTTCATTTCAGTTTTGGATGGATCGGATTTGGAGAGAGAAGATTTCAATCTGGACCGCCCAACACACTTTTGGACGGCCCGGATGGGTTGCTCGGACACCACGTGGGCAAGTGCCTACCCGGCACCCAAAAATTTCTCGGCCCTGTAGAGGATTATCCGATCGTTAACTTGAAAGCTTCAAACACACTCACATTTATTGTGGGTGCCACACAAACTATACAATTTCAGTGTGTGTGGGACCCACCACACCACAGTGAAGGTTAGTGTGTTCGTATAAGTATTGTGGTGCCAAAATGATTGTTAAGTTTTATATATATATATATATATATATATATATATATTCACATTCTTGCATGTATTTGTATATATTTTTTCTGTGACTACGTGTTTTCTTAATAATTCAAGTGTCCGAACAAGTTTACGTGCACCTTATTAATCTTATAGATATTTTAATTAAAGTCAGAGTAAAACTCCTCAAGAAATGGCCCCAAAAAAGATGTTTCAAACTTGAAAAGGGTAGAAGGGAGCAAACTCCTACCCTCACGACTTGATCAGTAAGCCGACCCATTAATTCGGGTTTCAATGACTGCGACATTAGTCTCATCTTATCTTTAATTTCCCAATAGTTCAAGTGGCCGGTTAACAAAATACACAACAACAGTCAAGAGAAATCCATGCCCGTAACATTCAAAAACAAAAATTCGTGACAGTATTATTTGAATCAAATTGATTAACTAAGTCAACAGACGTACCCAATTTCATTGCATCACTCGGTCAGTCAGTCTCTTCTATACATCTATGAAAGTGAAACCATACGCGTCTACAAAGTCAAAGTCATCCATTCCTTCCCCCTTCCACACCCTCTTTCCTTCATCCTGTATGACATTCTATATCTATATATATCCACACCTAATAACCCCCTTAATTTGTTTCTCTCTCTCTCTCTCTCTTCTCTCTCTCTCTCTCTCTCTCTCTCTCTCTGGGGTACATATTTCATAATCATATACAGGTACCCATTGGACTGATAACTATTACATGTTTTGGGTTTCCAGTGAAAACTGGTGAGCTCTGTTTTTTTTTTTTTTTCAACCCTAGGGGGCTTTCTAAAATTGAGAGAGAGGAGTTTCCGGCGAGTTTTTTCGGAGGTTTAGTGGCAGAGTAGAGGCGGAGAACATGGCGGCGGGCAGCGGAGGGAGGTCGTTGGAGCAGACCCCAACGTGGGCTGTTGCCGTGGTTTGCTTTGTTTTGGTTGCCATTTCGATTGTCATTGAATATATAATCCATCTCATCGGCAAGGTATGCATACACTCACATGTATATAAATTTTTGGAGTTTCAGAATGTAATCGATCTGGATTGAATTAATTCTTGCACCATTTTTTGCAGTGGTTAAAGAGGAAACACAAGAGAGCCCTATATGAAGCACTTGAGAAGATCAAATCAGGTACGCTTAATTGCTAAATTATCATCTCTATCTATTTTGATTATGGTACATCCGCAGAAACAAAATCAAACTTTCCACTGAATCCTGTTTTGCTCTCCCCTCTACGTATTCCGTTCGAGTTTTATTAAAAAATTTGTTTGCCGAGAAAGGGAAAAAAAAACTTTATACAGAATGATGTGTTTTGCTTTTTGTGTTTTACTTCATTCCAAACGTAGATATCATCTCTATGAATTTTTACTATTTTTTCGGTAATTATCAACTTCTATCATGATACAAACAAACAGTACATAAAATCATACAGAATTGACATATACTCTCCATTGTTTTTCTTTCACTTTTCAATTGGTTACAATTTATTATTCAAAACAAAAATATCATTAATTGTCGCATAATTCTTTTCGGATTAGCTCTCTCTTATGCTTGTAATTATGTTTTATTTTCCAAATTTTCGCTGATATATTTATATTCTCTCTCTTCTTCTTTTTTTTGTGGGGCGAAGAGTTGATGTTGCTGGGGTTCATATCCTTGCTCCTAACGGTAGGACAAGGTCCAATTTCAAAAATATGTATATCCAAGAAAGTGGGGTCCACGTGGCATCCCTGCGGTAAGAAACAAGAGGAGAAGCTAAACACAACTTATGCGAAGACCGATGACGAAGATGGGGAAAGTCGCCGAAAGCTTCTGTCTGCCGCAGTGGAGGGAAGCTTCCGCCGCGTCCTGGCGGCGGGTTCGACCGACAAGTGCGCGGAACAGGCATGCATGACTAGTACTTGTCTTTCGTTTTATTAGACTTTTACTTCTTTTGAATGTTTGTTTGGAATTTTTCATCAGAGATGCTACATGTACGTAGCAACACAGACCTCGCATACAAATGTTTTGGAGATCCGTCTCCAATTTCAAAAAAATGATCTGAACCGTTCATTTTTCTTGCAATACTTTGTTTAGAGTCTCCGTAAAAGATAAATTCAATAAGATATCGGTAAGACAGTTTACGATACATCCAACTTCATCTCAGAATTCAGACCTGAATTCTTAAGCAAAGTTTGGACATATCGTAACCCCCATTACCGATATTCAAGTGGACTTATTTTTCAAAGGAACCCTAAAAAAAATATTTTAAATAAGATGAACGGCTCCGATCAATCTTTTTTTTACCTGAAACGAGTCAAAATAGATCTGTACCCAGACTTCAAATCTGTGTCGATATCCTTTCAGATTTCTTACCATCGAAAGTTTGCAACCCAAGGAAAAAGGAAAGTGTGGTGTGAAGGGAATCTGGAAGGAGACATGTCCTTATCTAAGACCCACATGCATTTCCAATTTTTCTATCGTAAGCAAAAATAATTTTCCCACTACGAACTCAATCATGCAATGCGTTTTTATTTATTTATTTATCAGGTCTCTGAACCAGCTTACCTACACCTCGAAGAATCTCGAAATTCTAAAGTTTAAAAGACTTGATCACCATGGCCTCGAGAGTTTCGTTTCTTGCTGATGACTGAACTCGAAACGGCAAACTTTCACCTACTGTCAAGCTCTCGTTTGGATAAAATTTATCATCATATATTAATATCATGACGAACCCAGGATAATTAGTGACAATCTTAATGCACATTTCATGTTTTATCAGAGAGTTTTTTTTTTTTTTTTGCGTCTTTACCGGTTTAATTTTTATTCAGTTTTTAAAACGTATGTACATCAAGATTAACCAAGGCCTTACCATTATTCTCATGTGATGTTGTTTTTCTTTTTCTTTTCTTTTCTTTTTTTCAGGGTAAAGTGCCGTTTGTTTCTTCTGACGGCATTCATCAACTTCACATCTTCATTTTTGTGTTGGCTGTCTTTCACGTCCTTTACTGTATTCTCACCATGGCTTTGGGCCGATTGAAGGTAGGTGCATGTATATATCATAGATTTCATCATCACGTTCTCTCACTCTCTCTCTCTCTCGCGCAAATATATTGATTGGGTTGGTGGTTTGTAGATGAGAAGTTGGAAGGCATGGGAAAGGGAAACGAGAACAGTCGAGTACCAGTTCTCACACGGTAATAATTACCTATTCCATGTATTTTTATGCATTAATATTTTCCGGTTACATAGACATGAAACCAACGTGCATGTGAACCAATATTCCTATAATCCTTCTGTTCTATAATTTTCCTATATTACCAAAAAAAAAATTAGTCATTTTTCGGATCAAAATTTACAATGTTTTCATGCATAATTTCAAAAATTCTTTTACGCGAATTTAAAGAATTAAGATATTTTAACTGGTCCAAAACACAAAATAAAACCATGCCTGAAACAATTTTATTTGGTGATCGATCCAAAAAAAGTACTATGTACAGCTTTCCAAAATAGAGAAATAAAATTATGAAAAGGAGGAAGTAACCCCGCTCCCCTCTCTTGTACTGTTCTTTTGTTTATTAATAAAATCTTAGTACATTATGCGTAAATTGAAACTGCGCGATACAAACTTGTCTACAAATTCTGCCCGTGTATGATACAGATCCAGAGAGGTTTAGATTTGCAAGAGAGACTTCATTTGGGAGAAGGCACTTGAGCTTCTGGACAAAGACTCCCGGCCTCATTTGGTTTGTAAGTAGACAACCTCTTAATTTCCTTATTTAGCAACTTTTCTGTCTATAATTCTACATTATCTATCTATCAATATCCTATAGGAATGTAGTTGAAGCCAAAAAGCTCCCAACCCTCAATCCTATGCCCCAGCAGAGATACCATCACGTGGTACTCCAAATTTATTTTACACTACACATATGTATTTTAGTGTACAGAATGAAACTTTTGCTAGCGTGTATCGAACATGAGACAATTAAATATTAGATTATAAAAAACTAATGTTAATTTTTTATACCATGCATTGAACGGGCACAATATTTGATTTTTTTGTTACAAATTAATTTGATTTAATTTTTTCGAAGAAATTTAATTTGATTTAATATTTCTTGCAATCTGAGTCATCCATTGTTAAGCATGGAAGACGCACGCACCTCGGGTTTTTTTTCTATCAACTAGCGTCGTTCCCGTTCGATGCACGGGACAAAATATTTGTGTGGCTTCACTACAAAATATCGAGCTCATACAAAATTTGTTGTTTGTCCCGTGCATCGAACGTGAACGACGCTAGTACATACAAATATATATGTGACTTTTATATACTTGGTTGTGCTGCCACTTATCTCTACATGGGTACACATATATTACTATTTCATTTGAAAGTTTCTAAGGGCCTATTCCAGTTTCTAATAAAATGAACTTTTAGAAAAGGAAAATTACGGAATATGTATTTACGTAAATAATTTTTCTATCAATATGGATCTTTTAAACGGCGCAAAAAAAAATTATTTTTTATTTTCATTATATTTAAGTTTGAAATTACATTCTTTTTGAAAAAAAAAAGGGTTTAAAAAGAAAGCAAAACGACACCTAACTCACCTATCTATAAGTACCTCCAAACTCCAACGTGTTAGCAAAGTGGACTCTTTAGTAGTAGACAGTAAGATTGGTCCCGAAATAACGTAACAAACGAAAGGAAGCTAAATGGAGCCAACACCTAAGTGGCTAAGTCCCATGTCAAATGGTTTTGGCCTGGGACTTACTTATTGGCTCCATCCTAAGGTTGTCTGAGGTTCGATTCTCCTTGTCAACAACTCTTGAGACCACTTCACCTCATATGTAAGAATATGAAACGAATGTGAAAGATGCTGTAGAAATTAATTAGTCCAAGATGCGCGCAAATTAACTGGTGACACCTTGCATTAAAAAAAGAAAAGAAAAGGAAGCTGAAGAGAAAGAAAGATGATGAGACGGAGAAAATGACAGGGAAAAAAACAAGAGCCATAGGAAGAAATAACGCGGCAACGTTATGTAACGAACAAAGAAGCTTAACGAAATTGGAAGTGACGGTCGTACGATGCCTACTAGGCCCACTTTATTAGACAAAACGACCGTTAACGACTTTCGTATTTGGTTTGACTTTTCCTCACTTTGACATCTTAAGTTCACATCCACGACCTTAATTTCGTTTGAATATCTCGAAAATGAGTTTTTTTAATTTTTGGGGCTTATGAATTCAACTTAAAAATATGAAAAGGTCAAAAAGACATCGCGATTAATCTCATCATTTCTAATAAAAAGTCCAAAAACTTAAAAACGGTCATTCCTTCACGTGCCAAACGTGTCGTATATGTGGTTCATGAACTAGTCGAAATTGGCTTCCTATTCTCTTTCTAATAATTGGCGTGGCGTGGGCTGAATCCGACCCATTTGGTTCACACTTTTGAAACATGTGTTTTTTTTTATAAGACTTTTGAAACATGTTTTTTTTTAATCAGACTTTTGAAACATGTTTGTTATTCCATTTCAGATTTGCTTCTTCAGGCAATTCGTAAGATCGGTTCCAAAAGTTGATTACTTGACCTTGAGGCATGGATTTATCACGGTAAATTCTTCTCTATCACTTTACGTTTCCCCATTTTTTCAATATAAAAGAATGAATACTATTCTTAAATGTTTAACTAGTATTACCTCTGTTCCAAATTGCTGTATGTTTCCTTTTCGAGATCTCAAAAAAAATTATCTATATCTCACAATCTATAATAATTTTTATGAGATCTAGCTGTTCTTTTAATGCCTTCAGAAATAGGATTGACCAAAAATTGTTATTCCTTTTTAACTATTTTATTCATTCGATTCCTACATATTTTTCATACTCTTTCTCCGAAAAAATCTTTTTAAAAATTCAAAGTCCAAACTCAAGAATGTGTGATTATTTCCTAATATAGATAGCATCCAATTAACCGCGGCATATTTTGTATGGACCTTGCTACAGGTACAGCAACATGGGTACAGCAGCGAGGTACAGACCTCGTTTGCTCCCATTTTGGGTCCCGCAAAATGTCTCAAACTCAGGATCCCTGTAAAAAATTATCTCAATCCGATATCGGAAAAGGTGTTTATGAATCATCCAACTCTGCTTCAAAATTAAGCCTAAATTTTAAAGCAAAGTTGGATGATTCATAAACATCTTTTCCGAAATCGGATTGAGATGATTTTTTACAGGGACCCTAAACGAAATGTTTTAAACAAAATGAGCGGTTCCAATCATATGTACCCCTAGCTTTATTGATTTTGTATTGCAGAATTCCATTCTTACTAATAGGACAAAGCCGAATGGCCGATCAAGTTTTTTATTTTTTATTTGAAAGTGTGAAATTAAGCTTATGAAGTTGTGGTCTAATAATTTCAGGCACATTTGGCACCTCAAAGCCATACAAGGTTTGATTTCCAAAAATATATCAATAGATCACTTGAAGAGGATTTCAAGGTGGTCGTCGGTATCAGGTAAATGCTTAATTAATTTTTTTGTAATTAATTGAGTACTTATTTGACATCTCAATTTTTGTTTTTACCCTAGTAATTTGTTACATTTGCACTGACAACTTCTTTTTTCAAACTAATTTTCACAGTCCCCCAATTTGGCTATTTGCTGTGATATTCCTACTGTTCAATACACACGGTAAGTACGAAGAATATACTACTATGTACATCAATTATGTAGCTTTAATACTATATATTAAAGGAAATTCAAGTAGATGAAAAGAAAAAAAAAAAAAGCAATGGCAATTCTAGAGAAAATATTTTGAAAAATCTAGACTTGGAAGGAAAATAAAAATATTTATGATTATAACTTAGAAAATAAAATTGCATATAGATATAGTCTTTTGAAAATGCAGCGCACACATTCATTTGGATTGCGGCCACACACAGCCTCTGATGCACGTAGGTATCACAAATGTAGTATGGAATCCACGAGCATCAGAATGGCTCCGAAAATATGTGTGTACGGATTTGCATACGAATTTAAAAGTCAGTAGTATTATTGTTTGTGGAGTAAATATATGTTTTCCATGCCATATATTATGGATCGGTCAATAGCTATTTCAGTACTCTATTTTCGGCTTTTGGGTAATTTGTTTGACTAAGGTTTTCTTTCTAATCTGTTTTGTTTGGACAGGATGGTATTCCTATCTTTGGCTACCATTTATCCCCTTAATTGTAAGCAAACACTCTATACCCACATGTTTTTCCTTATTGATTGCCCAAAAGTCTGAATCTAACGGCTCACGGTGAATGCGCTTGCAGATCATCCTATTGGTGGGGACCAAGTTACAGGTGATCATATCCAAGATGGCCATAAGGATTCAACAGAGAGGTGAGGTTGTCAAGGGAGTGCCCGTTGTTCAGCCGGGAGATGACCTTTTCTGGTTCAATCGTCCCCGCCTCATTCTCTACCTCATAAATTTTGTACTCTTTCAGGTACTTTTTCCAAATTTTTTTTGATAGTTTTAAACAGGCACGGTCAGGCACAACATATTTAAATGTGACACGACACGGAACGAGCACGTTTTAGCACGGCACGTTTGAAAAAATATAATTATTTTACACTTTTTATGTTGATCAAAATTTTACACTTTTCCGAGTTTGAACGAGCGCGGTTTTAGCAGGGAACGAGCACAATTTTAGCACGGCACAGTTTTAGATGTGTGTATATACATATATGTGTATGTATCTTTACGTATTCTGGTGCAGTTTCCATCAAGATTCAACTATGTGTTGTTGTACTTACATTCACTTGTCAATCTATATATATGTGCAGAATGCATTCCAGCTTGCTTTCTTTGCGTGGACTTGGGTAAGCCACCACCCAAATTCTTATGTCACGTTCACATTATAACCCCGCCATAATTAGTTAATTTCACTCTTGACGAGGGATTATTCTTACGTATCTATCTATCTTCTTGATTATTTGTATTTTCAGTTTGAATTTGGATTGAAGTCTTGTTTCCACGAGCATTTGGAAGACATAATCATCAGAATTTCCATGGGGTGAGTCTCAGTAATTCCATTAAATCGATTTCAATTCCCTGCCATATATAGAAGAGTCAAATTAATTACTAACTATGCAGGCCAAGTTGCTTAAATTTTTCTAACAAATGTCAATTATGGCGATTTTTTTTTTTATCAGGATCCTCATCCAAATTCTCTGCAGCTACGTCACTCTCCCTCTTTATGCCCTCGTGACACAGGTAATTTACCATACAACCTATGGGCCTGCAAACGAGCCGAGTTTTATTGTGTCTGAACTAGGCTTGTTTACTAAATGAGCCTAAGAGTACTTGAGCTCGAGCTCGACTCCTTTTTAAACAAGCCAAACCCTTGACAAGCGAAGCCTATCGAATTTAATTGTGAGACTCTTTAAACGATCAGCTGAGCTTTCGAGTGTTACAAGCATAAACTCAGCTTGAGCTTCACTCGATTAATTACTAAACAAGTTGAGCCGAGCCACAAGCAGCTCGGTTTACAGCCCCAGGTCTAAGAAGTTCAAAAATAAGATGTCCTATTTCCTCTCAATAAAAATAGGATTCTTTTATTTAATTTTGCTTTCTCATTTTTAACAGATGGGCTCAACAATGAAGCCAACCATATTCAACGAACGAGTGGCCACAGCACTCCGGAACTGGCACCACACGGCCAGGAAACACATCAAGCAAAACCGCCAGTCCAGCCTCACAACAACAACCACGCCCATGTCCAGCCGGCCCGCCACCCCTTCCCACCACCTCTCCCCCGTCCACCTCCTCCGCCACTACCGGAGCGAGATTGACAGCAGCGTCCAAAACACCCCCCGCCGTTCCAACTTCGACGTCGACCACTGGGGGGCCGACACCGACGGCTCCCCGTCCCCATCCCACCGCCACCACCGCTACGGTGGCGGCAGAGGAGATGGAGACGGATCTTCGTCCCGTCACCGCCAGCGGGTAGAGATGGGGCGTATGGAAGACATCGAGAGCAGAGAGGTGCCACAGCTAGAGCCGAGCTCAAGCCAAGTGGCGCCGCTGCCACAGCACGAGATTGATATAGGAGTGCCGAAGGATTTCTCGTTTGATAAGAGAACGAGTACGTGATTATGGATATATGGAGGAGTTTGGATTACTTTGGATGGTGGGAGCCATTATTGGAATGAGGTGAGAATAAGAAAAATGTCACCGACACAGATAGATGCGCACAGATTCGAATATAGACGTGTTTAGAACCATCGAATGTACATGGGGTCTATGAGACTCGGGTGCATGCATTGGATGATCCTAAACACATTTGTATTTGTATCTATGCACATTTATCTGTGTCCGTGGCATTGCTCCAAAAATAATGGTGGAGATAGTGGCACGGAGATTATGGGAAATTGAGGAGAATTGAGGCCTTAGATTTGGTTTAACTTTGTAAAGCGCACATTTGTTTCTTCTTCTTTTTCTCCCTTCTTTTCGATAATTTAGTTGCCAATTGAGAATATAGAGACGGGACTTCCAAATGGGTATACGTTGAGTATCTATTGTTATTGTAGTCCAAATTGTTACAGAAATGGTCATCATTATGAATATTACCAAAATTTGAATTCAAAGCTACAATTCTGTCCCTTTGCATATTATTATTACGGAGTATTATTATTTTCAAAATGGTAATAATATCATTGATAGAAAACACAGATACATAAGATAATCACAGAAAGGTAGCATTCATCTTTAATCGAAGTACTAAAAAGCTACTGCAAAGCATGCAAGGTAGCCTTCCCGTACAAATTAATACTCAGACCACTATTGCCTCTCAACTCCATACAATGGATTACCCCAACTGCAGTCTATGCACAATAGAAGACTCACACTGATAAAAAAAAAAAAATATAACACCTGAAGCAGGGAGGCCATCAAGCTAATTAAATCTGATTCATTATTTGGACCGCCAATACCATTGATTTCCTTCGTCATACAACCATAAACTCCACCATCGTCAGAATCTGAATCGGCGCCTCAATGGAAAAGAAAAAATCACGAAAAAACTCTCAAATTTAACATCGAGAGAGAAAATCCTCATTGAAAAGAAGGAGAAACTGTATTTAAAGCAATAGAAAAACTAAGGAAGAAAAACACCCATTAGGAGTAAAGCCCTTTCTTCCCGCACTGCATAAGGGTGGTGAAAACCCTAGGCAAAAGAAGGGGAAGAAAAAGAGGCGGCTAGATTTTTTTTAGAGAGATGCTTTGGGTTAAAGAGAGAAAGATAATTAAACAACCTTTGCATATATATCGCTACGGACCAATTTTTCTCAATCACCTCACCTCGTTCCACTAACAATTTTTTTCTTTTTTAAAATTTTGTTTTTATTTAAATTTTTTTGCGTCTGTTCGTTTCGTGCCAAATTTTTTTGACTTTTTGATTGATCTCAACAAGACGAATTGAAAAGGTAAAATTTTTTTTTTTTACTTTTACCCAAATATTTTAAAAAATGACAACTTTTAAGTAAAAAAAAGGTCAAAGTGATCCTTGTTCAAAATATTTGGGTAAAAGTAACTTTTTTTTTACTTTTTCGAAAGACGAACCAAAAAGTCTAAAAAATTTGACGCAAAACAAACAAACACGAAAAAAAAATTCACATAAAAATAAAACCGCACTTTTTCTAAAAGTGTCAGTGGAACACCAGAATATGTTTTGCGTTTCTTTCACGAATGTTGAACGATGGTTTACATACTTTATATAAAAATAGTTAACTTTGAATGTCAAACCGCCTCCCAACCTACTATGCGCGTCGACAATGCCCTGCCGTTACGTCTGAATTACAGAAAGTCAGAGACTCATAAACACGCGCAGAATTTGTGCTTAATTTTCATTGAATTTTTAAGCAAGGAGTGGGGTTGTAAAAGGAAATACTTTGGGCCTAGCTCGTATTTAATTTGAATGAAACCACGGCATAGTGAAAGACAACCATAATTCAACGGATTTGGTCAATTAGGCATGAGAAAATAAATATAATTCATTATTCTCTGTGTGGTCGCACGTTCTAATCACACGAAGGATGATATTCCTAATCTTTGGGTCACTGGAAAATTTATTCGCTTTGTTAATTTCAGCCTTCAGGACTCTCAAATTTATTCGAGGTGTGCACAAACTAGTTAGCTAGCTCGGATATTTTATGTTATAAAAAGAAAATTAATGAAGACAACGATAGAGTTGTACTATTACTAGGCAACTTGGCCAAATATTGTAGAGCTATCCTTCGAGGTTGGGGGCAAGTTTTTCTACAATTTTTGGACTTGGAAATTGATGGTGGACTTTGATGTTTGATTAAGCGATATAGATGAAGACTTTTATTATTAAAATAAAATATGGAAAGAAAACCGAAGACACCGGACTTCGTACGTTTAAGGGTTTTGGATTTAGAATTCTAATTAGGGGTGAGCAAAATATCCGTCAAACCGTGAATCCAGTCCAAACCAATTCAAACCGAAAGATTTGGTTCTGTTTTTTAGTAGTATGGTTTGGTCATGGTTTAAAAAATTAGAAACCGCATTATATGGTTTGGTTTGTGGATTCATGTTCACGGTTATGGTTCCAAACCGATCCGAACCGTATAATATATATATAATATGTATAGTTATATATATTTTAATTATGATTCACCAAATGAATATAGAAGCCTACTTTCCTAATTTATTGATCCTATTATATCCACCAATACTTAGTTTTCCAATTCCTATTCCTATAATTCCTCTACTACCATTACCAAGACTAATTACCATAACTTTCTATATAAGAAAACCTATCCTTATACTATATAAACCTAATGTACTAACGAAGCATCCATCTCTTTGCCCTTTTATTTGGTTAAACTATCTTAAGATGTTTAATAAGTGGTATTTTTAGTTAGTTCATTTTAGTGACTTACCAGTATTTTCGTTTTATTTGTTTGAGGCAATTATTGGTATTCTACTCTTAAATTAGTTGGTTGATGTTAGTTTGTTTTAAGAATTTGAATGAAATTGATTTTAATATAAGTTTTTTTTTAATTTATCTTCGTAATTTTAAATACTTCAAATATTTTTTTGGAGATGATAGCTTAGTTCAAATCAAACCGTGGTTAAAACCGAAACCAAACCGTAATCTAATGGATTGGATTGGTTTGGTTCTATACGTTTTGTGGGTTGGTTTGGTTCTCGAAATTTATAATCCGTAGGTATTGGTTTGGTTCTTGATTTACCATAAAATCGAACCAAACCGGACCATGCTCACCCCTAATTCTAATCATTATCCTATTTCTCTTCAATTATTACTCTCATTCTTTCTCCATAATCATTGCCTCTGTTTTCAAAGATTACTCTATTTCTTTCCACACTCATTATCTATAAGTCTAAATTCAAAATCTCAAAACGAACAGGCTCCCAAGATTCGGGATGCAAAGGAGATCGACTCGTCATACAGGTGTTGAACGCAGAGGATAGCTAGAGATTTTAGCTTTGGAATTTGAGGCCATGAGCTAGTGATCAATTTCTTCCGAGAGAGAAGAGAATTCGACTCATCATACTGTACAGGTGTGCCAAATTTGTTTCTAGATTTCTGTGTGGATTAGCCAGCCAATCTTGATCGTACTTCCGACAAGATAGAAATTTTGGCCTTGTTCGTTTAGATGATTTAGTTTGTTTTAACTTTATTTTTCAATCATTACTCTATATCTTTCTTCAATCATTACCCTATTTCTCCAATTATTAATTTCTTTTCTCTCTCTATCTCTCTCCACTCATTACCTATCTCTCCAATCATTACCCTATTTCTCTCTCCACCAACTACCAAAACAAAAATACCCAAATGTGCTAAACGAACATGGCCTTTCCTTTTTGAATTGGAATGCGCTGCGATTTTTAAACTTCATTAATTATTAGGGAACAAAAATACTTTCAGCAGAGACAATCTGCAGAGATCCACGCAGAGACAAATACGTTTAGCCCCATTTCGGGTCCTGAAAAAATCTAGAAAAATATCCATAAATTTTTGAATATTATTTTATGGAGCCCTGTAAAAAATCAACTCCAGTGGATGTCGATAAGTATTACTTTTGGATTCGTAGAGGCGAAACTGGTCAATTCGCCTCTACGAATCCAAAAGTAACACTTATCGATATCCACTGGAGTTGATTTTTTACAGGGCTCCATAAAATAATATTTAAAAATTTATGGATATTTTTCTAGATTTTTTCGGGATCCAAAATGAGGCCAAATGCATTTGTCTCTGCGTGGTTCTCTGCGAATTGTCTCTGCGCGTAGCAGAGCTCGTTAGGGAATTGATTTCTCCCCTTCCTTTTTTTTTTTTGGTTAACCACACTTATTTTTTTTGAATTTTAGTGTTAAAAGTGTAAGTATTTTTTTTTTGCTAAAAGTCAAAATAAGGAATGTAGATATTAAAAAGGAAATTGATTTTAGCACTTCGGTTTTAATTACTGACATTTCACTTCGTGTGTTAATCATGTGAGATTACAAAATAGAAAGTGGAGTGCCTAAATCATTGTCCTATTAAAAAATGGAGTATATAAATCAATTCCCTAATCATTATTCTTCTTGTGTTAAAAGGAAAAATGTTCATGTATATTGACATGTAGAATAACACAAGCAATTGGCGTCGTGGCCCAGTGATAGACGCAATATATTCTCATGCATTTGAAAAGTATTAAAACCCTAACTAACTAGTAGTATGACAAACAATACGGACTTTCGCCAAAAAAAAAAAAAAGGAGTAGAATAACACAAAAGAACTATAAATGTTCTTTTGATTAATTGTGATACGTTAGAGGCAACACTTTTGAGTTGTACTACTTTATGAATTATTCATTTTGAATGATATAAATGTATTAAAAAAGAATTGATGATCTGGTTATGTTACAATTGTGGATGCCAGATATCACTTGCAATTACCGTGGAAGACGACTTATTCAACCACCTTAATGCCCCTGCTTAGGTTATCAAAGGTGTACAACGAGTGGTTTAAAGAATGAATTATTTCTTATATATGACTAAACTTAATCATTTTAGCTATAATACACAAATGCAAAAGTATACGGAGCATATACTTATTTGGAGGCGCCAAATGGGTCTTGTATGGTGCCTAATCCGGCCCGTTAATTATCCGTGGTCGGCCCGATGGACCGTCACAGTCTATATCCAATGCTTACTTTGTGTCGCGAATGTACAATTCAGCCCTCTTTACACTTCTATGCGGAGTTTATTAGTTCACGTGGTTGGTATGCCATGGCAGTCCTTCTCTTGTTCGAGTGCAGAGACGGCTCTATTAGGGGTTGAGAGGTTCAAACGAAACTCCTTTGTCACATATATTTTAACTTTTCTTTAATTTGTCTACGTTGGATCATTCAAATAAAATTAGAGTAAACGCAAGTTCGCCAAAATTTGTGCATAAGTAGATCATATATATCAACAAAATAAAATAAATTAGGCCCGACAAGTTTTTAATCAATGTAAATATTTTTTATAGGGTTTTGCGGGCAAAAGATTCTTAATATATATTTTTGTCACTAGAACAAAAATCCTGCCGCTTCCTTCGTGTGTAGCCCCAAAACAAATTAATGGTCTAGAAGAATCGTCGGCCTAGCCCGGCCCACTTGACGCAACTGACACTTCACGTGCTAGCACCTATACTTTGAGGTCCCGTTTGATAAGTGTGTTGGATTAGATGGGATTAGTAAGAAGATGAGATTAGTAAGGAGATGGGATTAGTAATACCGAGTGTAATCCCAAGTGGGTGTTTGATTGTGTAAGGATTAAATCATAGGATTGTGATTACCAATCCCAATCCTTTGTTTGATTGGAACACCAAGGGATAGGATACAAATTACATTTTCCAATTATACCCATGGGTGAAAACTTGGTCTATGGAATTGCATGGGAGACTAGCTCACGAATTTGCAATTTTTGGATAGTTTGCAAATAAAAGGTGTGAAATAGGAGGAGAGCGTGGACTTAGACCCCGTTTCGCTTTCTTTCTAGATCTTCTTTTTCAAAAAGAAGGTAATTTCAAACTCAAATATAATGAAAATGAAAAAAAATTAGATTTCTTTTACATTGTTTAAAAGATCTCAATGAGATTTATCAAACAAGATCCATATTGGTGGAAAAATTATTTGCTTTACAAACATGATTTTTGAACTTGAAACTACCTTCTTTTTCAAAAAATACTTTTTTGAAGAAAATGGAACACCTTTTTACAGCTACACCTTTGCAGACTGCATTCTCAAAGCCAATTCCTCCAATCCATCTGATAATGTTTATGCCACCAAAATGAACAAATGCTAACTACATATTCACAATAATTGTCGTGGTTGGTTTTTTCTTTTTTCCCCAATGATCATGGAGAGATAAGAATCAACAACAAATTTCTATAGGTGAAGCAATACCACGGCAGAAACAACAAAGTACCAGAGCAGTAGTAATGGAGGGTATTATTGGTAATGAGTTAAAAAACTATGGGCAAGGTGGTCATTTTGCATGGGGGAGCTTGGGACAGGATTACTAATACCTAGTACCCCATGGTATTAGTAATCCGGGAACAGTGTGGGATTAGTAATCCCATCCTCCTCCCAATCCTATCCCTAGGTTGAAAACCAAACAAAGAATTAGAAAGCCAATGGGATTGCTAATCCTACCCCAAGACCTAATACACTTATCAAACATGGCCTGAGTGACGCGGGGAGCGTAATTATTCAGTAGTCCGGAAGAATTACCATGCGGTACTCTCTATCACTTTACAATCACATGTCTCTCTAGGGTCCATATATTGAAGAATGTGTTATTGTAAAATGGTAGAGAGTATCACATGACGATACTTCTGGAGTATTATATAATTTCACCGTGGGGAGAGGGAGAGGGAGAGGGAGAGTGCATTTTTCTTGTAAGCCAAGAACTCTACCTCAATTTAGCATTTTTTCTACATGGAAGGTGAGGCCGTGCGGGTTTGATTTTTGCCAAGAACATGAGTGTTTAGTTTGGTAATTTTGGTGGTTGATGCTCTTTGAATTTATCCAACCTGTATGTCGCTTAGCGATTACTCTTCCGCATCTCCTTAGGAGTAGCCCAGTAGGCTAGAAATCTATCATGTGAAAGGGAAAAAAAAAAAACTCCCAAACATTATAACGACAAGCAGTTTTAACAATTTCTAAGCAAACAAAACGACGAAACTATGGGAAAGAACGCAAACAGTAACCCCACCCGGGCCACGGGCCATCCCACGGGTTCTGCATGTGTATTAGCAGCAGCTGGTTTCCACCGCCACCTACTTTCTCTCTCCTCTCCCTCCCCTGGCCCCCTGTTTTAATATCAACCAACACCTTAAATCAAATCTATACGCACCTCAGTCCACTACAGATTCTACAATTTAGAGAGAGAGAGAGAGAGAGAGAGAGAGAGAGAGAGAGAGAGAGATGGAGATAGTAATGCAGCAGGGAATGGTTGGGAAGGTGGGACGCCATTGTTATGCAGTGTTGTGTTTGGGAATTCTTCTTGTTTCAGTAGCCATACTTCGCTGCACAATGGCTTCCGAGCCAAACGACCCTCGTGAGCGCACTTCGTCTACTCAAATCAACTAGCTAGCTAGCTGGCTCTCAACCCCCAATTAACCTCGAAGCTAGCCTAGCAGCTTGTTAACTGTGTAGTTACGTTAGATTTGTGGAAATTAATCAATGTCGGAGATCGACTTATCTTGTCTCTACCGGTACGGCGGTGGCAGAGGAGACGGAGACGGATCTTCGTCCCACCGCCACCAGCAGGTCGAGATGGGGCGTATGGAAGACATCGAGAGAGCAGAGAGGTGCCACAGCTCGAGCCGAGCTCAAGTCGGGTGGCGCCGCTGCCGCAGCACGAGATTGATATAGGAGTGCCAAAGGATTTCTCATTTGATAAGAGAACGAGTACGTGATTATGGGTATATGGAGGAGTTTGGATTACTTTGGATGGTGGGGGCCATTATTGGGATGAGGTGACAATAAGAAAAATGTCACCGACACAAATAGATGCGTACATATTTGAATATAAATGTGTTTGGAATCATCGAATGTACGTGTGGCCTACGAGACTCGGGTGCATGCATTGAATGATTCTAAACATATTTGTATTTGTATCTATGCATATTTATCTGTGTCCGTGGCATTACTCCCTTCTTTCACCTTGAGGAGAAGAGGCCTTCGATTTGAGCACATTTGTTTCTTCTTCTTTTTTTCTCCCTTCTTTTCGATAATTTAGTTGCCAATTGAGAACATAGAGACGGGACTTCCAAATGGGGTATACGTTGAGTATCAATTGTTATTGTAGTCCAAATTGATACAGAAATGGTCATCTGAATATTACCAAAATTTGAATTCAAAGCTACAATTCCGTCCCTTTGCATATTTTCAAAATAGTAATAATATAATTGATAGAAAACACAGATACATATGATAATCACCGAAAAGTAGTATTCATCCTTAATCGAAGTACTAGAAAGCTACTACAAAGCAAGGTAGCCTTCCCGTACAAATACTCAGACCACTATTTCTTTTCAACTCCAAACAATGTATTATCCCAACCGTAGTCTATGCACAATAGAAGACTCACACTAATAAATAAAAAAATACAACACCTAAAGCAGCGAGGCCGCCAAGCTAATTAAATCTGATTTATTATTTGGACCGCCAATACTGCGCTGATATCCTTCTTCATAGAACCATAAACTCCACCACCGTCGGAATCTGAATCAGCACCTTAATGATGACAGGGAAGCTGAGATCAAGGAAAAGAAAAAAATCACGAAGAAACTCTCAAATTTGACATCGAGAGAGAAAATCCTCATTGAAAAGAAGGAGATACTCTATTTAAAGCAATAGAAAACTGAGGAGGAAGAAAAACACCCATCAGGAGTAAAGCCCTCCCCTCCTGCGCTACATAAGGGTGGTGAAAACCCTAAGTGAAAGAGGCGGCTAGATTTTTTTTAGAAAGAGATGCTTTGGGCTAGAGAGAGAGAGAGAATTAAACAACCCTTTGCATATATATCACTAAGGACCAATTTTTCTCAATCACCCCATGCCGTTCCACTAGCAACTTTAATTTTTTCATTTTTTTGTTTTGACCTTATTAAATTCTTTTTAGAGTTTGTTTATTTTGCACCAATTTTTTTTGACTTTTTGATTCATCTCAACAAGACGAATCGAAAAAGTTAAATTTTTTTTTTACCCAAATAGTTTGAACAAGGATCACTTTTAAGTAAAAAAAGTCAAAGTGGTCCTTGTTCAAAATATTTTGGTAAAAATAATTTTTTTTTACTTTTTCAAGAGACGAATAAAAAGTCAAAAAAAATTGGCACAAAATTAACAAAAGTGAAAAAAATTCAAATAAGGACGAAATCGCACTTTTTCTAAAAGTGTTGGTGGAACACCTGATTAATATGTTTTGCATTTTTCACAAATGTTGAACGATTTCTTAACTTTGAAAGTCAAACCGTCTCCCAACCTACTATGCGCGTCGACAATGCCCTGCAGTTACGTCTGAAACACAAAGTCATAAACCCGTACAGGATTTGTGCTTAATTTTCATTGAATTTTTAAGCAAGGAGTGGGGTTCTAAAAGGAAATACTTTGGGCCTGGCTCGTATTTAATTTGAATTAGACCACGGCAGAGTGAAGACAACGATAACTCAACGGGTTTAGTCAAGTAGGCATGAGAAAACAAATATAATTCGCTATCCTCCATCTGATCGCACGTTCTAATCACACGGAGGTTGAATATTCCTAATCTTTGGATCACTGGAGCATTTATTCGCTAGTTAATTTCAGTATTTATTCGCTCGGACATTATGTTATAAATAAAAATAATGAAGACAAGTTGTACTATTACTAGGCAACGTGGCTAATACTGTGGAGATATGCTTTGAGGTTGGGGGCAAGCTAGTTTTTTTCTACAAAATGTTGGACTTTGGAAATTAATGGTGGATTTTGATGTTTGACTTGGGTTTGATTAAGCGATATAAATTAAGACTTTTATTACTACAGTAATATGGAAAGAAAACCGAAGACACCAGATCCCGTTGGTTCAAGAGTTATAGATTTAGGATTTTAATTATTATTTTATTTCTCTTCAATTATTACTTTCATTTTTTATCTTAATCATTACCTCTATTTTCAAATATTACTCTATTTCTTTATATACTCATTACTTATAAATCTAAATCTAAAATTCCAAAACCAACGGCTCCCAAGTCCCAAGATTCCGGATGTAAAGGAGATCGACTATCATACAGGTGTTGCACGCAGAGGATAGCTAGAGATTAGCTTTGGAATTTGAGGCCATGAGCTGGTGAATGGTGATCAATTTCTTCTGAGAAGCGAATTCGTATGCCAAATTTGTTTCTAGATTTTTGTGTGGATTAGCCAGCCAATCTTGAACGTACTTCCGACAGGATAGGAATTTTCCTTTTTGAATTGGAATGCGCTGCGATTTGTAAACTTCAATAATTATTATGGAATTAATTTCTACACTCTTTTTTTATTAATCACACTCATATTTTTCAATTTTAGTGTCGAAAGTGTAGGTATTTTTTTTGCTAAAAGACAAAAAAGGTAGTGTGGATATTAAAAAGGAAATTGATTTTAGCACTCCAGTTTTAATTACTGACACTTCACTTTGTGTGTTAATTATGTGAGATTACAAAATAAAAAGTGGAGTGTCATTGGCTAAAACTTAGGGGTGAGCATGGTCCTGTTTGGTTCGGTTTTATAGTAAATCAAAAACCAAACCAATACCTACGGATTATAAATTTGGAGAACCAAACCAACCCACAAAACGCATAGAACCAAACCAATCCAATCCATTAGACTACGGTTCGGTTTTGGTTTTAACCACGGTTTGCTTTGAACTAAGTTATCATCTCCAAAAAAATATTTGAAATACTTAAAATTACGAAGATAAATTATAAAAAAAAACTTATATTAGTATCAATTTAATTCTGCAGTTGACATCTAACAAGAAAAGATAGAAGAAAAAAGTTAAGATCAAATAAAATATTGTTGATCTGGAAAAAAAATAGCAACACAAAAGATCAAAGGAAGAACGTGATTTGTTTTCCTTACATTCACGAAAGCCATGCAGATTGCAAAGAGAACTATGGGTAGAGAAGATAGATGGCTTATTGTGGCTGGGCACGAGATGGATGCTACGTTAGTACATTAGATTTATGTAGTATAGGGATAGGTTTTCTTAAATAGAAAGTTAGGATAATTAGTCTTGGTAATGGAGTAGAGGAATTATAGGAATAGGAATTGGAGAACTAAATATTGGTGGATTTAATAAGATTGATAAATTAGGAAAGTAGGCTCCTATATTTATTTGGTGAATCATAATTAAAATATATGTAACTATACATATATATATATATTATATGGTTCGGATCGGTTTGGAACCATAACCGTGAACATGAATCCATAAACCAAACCATATAATGCGGTTTCTAATTTTTTTAAACCATAACCAAACCATACTACTAAAAAACCAAACCAAATCTTTCGGTTTGGATTGGTTTGGACTGGATTCGCGGTTTGACGGATATTTTGCTCACCCCTACTAAAACTGAAGTACCAAAATCACTGTCCTATTACAAAATGAAGTGTAAAAAATGAAGTGTTAAAAGGAAAAACGTTCATGTATGTTGACAAGTAGAATAACACAAGCAATTGGCGTCATGGCCTAGTGATAGACACAATGCATTCTCATACATTTGACAAGTATTAAAACCCTAACTAACTAGTAGTATAACAAATAATACGGACTTTCGCTGAGAAAAAAAGAGTAGAATAACACAAAAGAACGATAAATCTTCTTTCGATTAATTGTGATACATTAGAGGTAACACTTTTGAGTTGTATACTACTTTATGAATTATTCATTTTGAATGATATAAAATGTATTAATAAAGAATTGATTGTCTAAATAATACTATCAAAGGTGTACAACGAATGGTTTAAAGAGTGAATTAATTTTTATATATGACTAAATTTAAGGCCTAATTGCAAAAACACCCCTTAAACTATCACTTTTTGGCAGCTTCACCCTCTTAAGTTTAAATTCGAGCAACTTCACCCCTAACTACCAAATTCGAGCAACTTCACCCCCTCCCCCATTCTCCGTTAAAAAAAATGGATGGAGAGCAACAAAATTACGTACGTACCCTTTTTTTTGAAAAGATTTGGACAGCTACCTGTAGCCTAAAATATATCTACCAGTAGTCAGAGATCAAAATCTGTGCAATGTTGTTCATTTTGGACAGCTACCCGTAGCCTAAAAAATTCCCTACCCGTAGCTGCTGGAAAATTTTGAAAACAAAACCCACGATCCACCCTACTATATAAACCCAAAGCCTTTATTTCTTCTTTCCTTTCTCACTCGATAAGAACCCTAAAAATCCTCCAAATCAACAAGTTCCAAGCATTGATTGCGAGGATTGGAGTTGGGTTTTCTAAAATCAGTCCGAAATTCTCTGTCTCTCTCCCAACAAGGTAAACTCGAACCCCTTTCTCTCTCTCCATGGGCAAGAAACATGGGTATCACAAAAGTCACCCAAGGGATGGCAGTCGGCCAACGATTCTCATGCTAGCAACAGGTGAGGTTTTGGCGGGGGAGGAACAGGTGGAGGAGCAAAGGAAGAAGTTGAAACTGGATGAAACTGAAAGGGCTAAGCGCGATTGGGTGATATCAGTGAAGAAGAAAGGGGTGACTTGTGAGAGGTGGGTGTAACTAGAGCTGCAAATGGTTGTTGGTGTAACTAGAGCTGCTACTCATTCTTGGATTTGGGGATTTAAAAGGGAATAATCTTTTCTTTTTCTTTTTTTTTGGACAGGGGATAATCTGGTTTTTTTTTTTTTTTTGGGTAAGTATCTGGGTGTTGGAGAGGAAATGGAGGAGGAGAAGGAGGACAAATTAATCAGTTTCAATAGGAGGAGAGGATGGGGTAATCGGGTAGTGTTCCTGGGTGGTGAGGGGAGGAGGGAAGAGGAGTTGTATGAGGAGGATCCCGTGAAGGTGGTGAGTGGAGGTGGTGCTGGTGATGTGGTGTGGGGTGGTGTGTTGAGAGGGGGTAGGAGGAGGAGTCTAAATGGGTTTTTACAGAGGTGTGGATGAGGGAGTGGAGGAGAGGAAAGAAGAGGAGAGAGAGATTGACAAAGAAAGAGAAACTTTTATCTAGTGTATTTGGTGTAAGGAGAGAGTTTTTAAAAAGGGTGTAAGGGCATTTTTGTACATTGATTTACTTTTCCATCTAATTTTAAAATTTTCCATTCAAAGTCATAACAGAATTGGACAGAAAATGGGGGAGAGGGTGAAGTTGCTCAAATTTAATAGTTAGTGTGCTAATAGTCTTATGTTTCTACAAACATAAGGCTAATAGTCTCATGTTTCTAGGCTAAGTTTGTTTTGCGACAAAAATTTTTTCTCTATTGATTTGTTACGAGAGGAATCGGAAAAGCTCATCTTATGACAATTTCATAAACCAATGCATGTTGTTCATCAGAAAGGCAAATTTCAAGGATCGAAAAGTTAACCTTATGCCAATTTTCTTGTAACCATGCATTTAGATCCAAATCGATTCAGACTCACAATACAAACGACCTTTGGGAGGCGACATATGAACAACTGGACAACGACATCGGTTGTTCTTTGGATTGTAAGTTCACTAATTAATCTTTTGATTTTGTACAATTCCAATAAGTACTACTTTTGTTGTGCCGAAAACGAAATTGAGAATATAAACAAAACAAGAAGCGAAAATCAAGAACACAAGATTTACGTGGTTCCCCAAACTGGGTACGTCCACGGGAGAAGAGCAAGAGGATCCACTATAAACGGGGAGATAACACACAGAGCCGGTTATACCCGTAACTCTCGTTGAAGCATCCAATTATAGATATCTAGGGACAAATCTCTGGCGGAACCCGATAAGGATACTAAAACCCTAGGTGAAACCCAATAGAGCATAAACCAAAACCCTAATATCTAATCTTCAACATGAGAGACCCCCTAGGGGCCTCTCCAAAGGGATTCACTCAAGAAATCCAAAACCTAATGAAGAGAATATGACTATATTTATAGCCACAGAATCCTTCCTAAAATCAATACTTGCTCAAACAAAATTCCTTGTACCCAAAGTCTAAACCAATAAGGAAACAAATCATTTAGGAAGTCAAATATCTTTCTTAACCATCCCAAATTCAAGGCATATTTCAACAAATCTCCATCTTGACTTGAATTCCCTCAAACTCAACACTATAGGCAATCCTCTCCTTCAAGCGCTCATCTCCACCAAAAGCCCCCCGCGGGGCAATCACCAATGGCACAAACGAGCAAGGCTCAAGCACGCCTGCTTGACCTTGTAAACACGACTCAGGAAACCCAGTCGCACATGACTCCAAATTGAGCCTCTATCTTCCAACGGGCACTTCCCACCCAACGCATCCCTCCCGGATACACACGAAGATCTGCTCAAACTCCCCACGGAGTTAATTACCGAACGGATATACCGGTAAACATAATCTCCTCCTCAAACTCTTGACAAAACTATATACTTCTCTTTCAACAAAAAATCTTGCATAATTCTTGTTGAACAAACTTCTCAACTTCATAACGAGTCGCCATTGAAACGATCACCAATTGCACAGTATGCAGCGGAAAACGAAAACCTCGGATTGAAAACCCGGAGCTCTGATACCAATTTGTTGTGCCGAAAACGAAATTGAGAATATAAACAAAACAACAAGCGAAAATCAAGAACACAAGATTTACGTGGTTCCCCAAACTAGATACGTCCATGGGAGAAGAGCAAGAGGATCCACTATAAACGGGGAGATAACACACAGAGCCGGTTATACCCGTAACTCTCTTTAAAGCATCCAATTATAGATATCTAGGGACAAATTTCTGGCGGAACCCAATAAGGATACTAAAACCCTAGGTGGAACCCAATAGAGCATAAACCAAAACCCTAATATCTAATCTTCAACATGAGAGACCCCCAGGGGTCTCTCCAAAGGGATTCACTCAAGAAATCCAAAACCTAATGAAGAGAATATGACTATATTTATAGCCACAGAATCCTTCCTAAAATCAATACTTGCTCAAACAAAATAAACAAAACATTTAGGAAGTCAAATATCTTTCTTAACCAGCCCAAATTCAAGGCATATTTCAACAACTTTGTTTTTATTCTTCCCAGTAAGTCGACGCAATTCTCATCGATCTGTCTGTTCGTTTTATGAACTTATGCAGAAATGTTTCTTCAGGCAACTTTTCCATTCAGTTGCCAAAGTTGACTATTTCACGTTGCGCCATGGTTTCATCGCTGTTAGTATTCTGATTCTGATGCCATTATCATTTCTCAAGGACACACGAAACATGTTTAAAAAAAATATTGGTTGTATTTTTAGTAAACGTACATGTAAATTAGTGGACCTTGGTGGAATTTGTTAATTGTAGGCTCATTTGTCGACAAACAATACATTCAACTTCCAAAAATACATACGGCGGTTATTAGAAGATGATTTTAAAGTTGTTGTCGGCGTCAGGTACGCAAATGTTGTTCTTCTTTTTTCGCAATCCATTGCACAATTACGTATTATTTAGTAGGTAGGGAAAATGATATTGACACTCCAAAAATTGATACATGCACTCCAAAAAATAAAAGAAAGTGACTTTGGAATTACACTAGTTTTGGAGTGTTTGCATCAATTTTTGGAGTGCCAATATCATTTAGCAGTAGTAGTAATTTGACGGTGTTCTTTTTGTCCCAAGGTGGCATTTTAATTTCTAGAGTTTATAATAATTTTCTTAATATTACAGTTACTATTATTTTACGAAATTCACCTTACTAATTGATATGTGCAGCCCTACCATGTGGTTTCTGGTTGTTTTATTCTTGCTCGTGGATGTATATGGTGAGAATGAATTACTCATGTACCCCTGCCTGTATTATACACCAAACCATGCACTTATTTTTACCCCTTAATTTCTCCTATGACTATTTCCATTAATTATTCGTTTGAATGGTATTTATGGAAACAGGTTGGCATGTATACCTCTGGGTGTCGTTCCTCCCACTCATTGTAGGGGGCTGTTTGATAAAACTGAAAACTGAAACTGAAAACTGAAAAATTAAGTACTGGAAACTGGATGCTGTAATTTTTAAGCTGAAAAGCTGTTTGATAAATATATTAAGTACTGAATTTAAAAAATAATGAATTAATTTTGTTCTAATTCTCTCTTAATTTACTTACAGTCACAATATACTTTTGGTAATGGTGGTGGAGTGGTGGAGGTGGTGGTAGGAGCGGTGGTGGTGGTGGTGGTGGTGGTGGTGGAGGTGGAGTGGTGGTAGTGGAGGTGGTTGTGGTGGAGTGGTGGTAGTGGAGGTGGTGGGGGTGGAGGAAGAGTGGTGGTAGTGGAGGTGGTGGTGGTGGTGGTGGTAGTGGAGGAAGTGGTGGTGGTGGTGGTGGAGTCGGTGGTGTTGATGTGGTGGTGGTGGTAATGGAGGAAGTGGTGGTGGTGGTGAAGCTAGCAGTGGTGATGTTGTGGTGGAGGAGTGGTGGTAGTGGAGGTGGAGGTGGTGGTGGTGGTGGTGGTGGTGGTGGTGGAGTGGTGGAGGTGGTGGTAGTGGTGGTGGTGGAGTGGTGGAGGTGTTGGTGGTGGAGTGATGGAGGAGGAGTGGTGGTAGTGGAGGTGGTGGTGGTGGTGGTGGTGGAGTGATGGTTGTGATGGTGGTGGAGTGGTGGAGGTGGTGGTAGTGGTGGTGGTGGAGTAGTGGTGGTGTGGGTGGGAGTGGTTGTGGTGGTGGTATGATGGTTGAATGTAAGTATACAAAAATTCAGCAAGAATTAAGTAGCTCAAAGTTACTTAATTTTTTTCAACTTTTTGGCCTATATTTTAAGTGGTACTTAATTTGTTAAGCAGTGTAAAGTGTGGTTATCAAACCTACTGAATCACTTATTACTTAATTGATTCAGTATTAAATACTGAATTTAGGTTATCAAACAAGCCTTAAGTGTCAGAAGTAATCGAGAAATACAAAACAGTCATAATTTTTTAGTTTTTCGATTTTTCTCATCGATTCAAACCATCAATGCATAAAAATTTGGCCAAAAATTAACAAACGCAAAAGAAAAATTGGATAAAAAAGAAGAAGAAGAAGCCGTGTTTGGATCTCGTTACTCATTAGACATTTTTGAATCTTACATTTTCTCGTTTTATACGTCGGATAATGTTTCAATTTCTTCTGCGTCGCTAATATTTTCATTTTCTTTTGCATATATAATTTGTTTAGATGGTGCAGTTTATCGGAACCAAACTTGAAGTAATCGTCGCAAAAAATGGCGCTTCAACTGAGAGATCACAACAGTGTCGTCAAAGGAACTCCCGTGGTCCAACCCAACGACAACCTCTTTTGGTTCAGACATCCAAGATATGTCTTGACACTCATTCATTACATTCTATTCATGGTAAGAATCTTAGCGGAACAAGGCCTTAGTTAAGAAATTACTCTTTTTGTTTTGTTTATAACTAAAAACTAAACTGTTTGATTGAATTTTTTATTTTTTATTTTTGGAAACACTGTTTGATTGATTGTACTGTGCAGAATGCATTTGAGCTTGCCTTGTTCATTTTTGTGACGATATTAATTCAACTCGCCTTGTTCAATCTTTTTTCATTGTATTTTCCCATTGGAGATCGTTATCATTAGGGTGGTATTAGCGTAAGTACCCCTAATTAATACACCGTGGTCCTCTCTTTCTCTAACACAAATACACACAATTATTTGATTGAGGAAAATGGTTTGGTTTAACATTTCAACCATTCACAAGAGCTTCTTTTGAGGAACTTTGAACTGCTAGCTCCCATTTGTCCAAGACTTGCATTGTCAAATGATGTTTAATTTGTAGGGTGACGGTTCAAGTCCTTTGCAGTTGTATTACTCTTCCCCTGTATGCCTTAGTAACCCAGGTTTATTCACTCTCTCTCTCTCTCTTAACTTTCAAAGAAAAAAGACTACTACTTCCGTTCATTTTTTAAGTGTCCTCTTCAAACAACTTTTGATTTTGGGATCGACAAATAAAGTACTTTCGTGCATAATTTTCTCAATTTATTGCAATGAAGCGTGCTTGAACCTTGGTGTTTTGTTTTACATAGATGGAAACGCATTTCAAGAGCGCAGTGCTAGAAGACCAAACTGCCCACGTGATAAGGCAATGGCACGCGGGGGTGAGGGACAAGAGGAAGAAAGAACGAGCCGGTTCAAAATCAACATGGCGAGATTGGAGGATTCAGTATGGAGCTCTACTAACAGCCGTACGAATTCACCGGAGAGCTCTTCTCATTACCGAACACCGACTCTGGTAGAATTCGCCTCCCATCCACTCACCCGAGACGACGGTGAAATTGTAGCGAAGGAGCAGAGCTCGGCTGAACTTTCTTTTTGTAGATGAGGTGCGAATAGAACTCCCTGGAGATATAGGAAAAAGGGCAATTGCGTGAAAGTACTGTAAGATAGAAAGAATGAGAAAAAAAATTACAAAGATTTGGCAATGAGATATTAATTACTTTTTCCGTTCCAATTTGCTTCCCCGTGCGACTTTTTAGGGGGATCGGCCATTTGAAACGGATAGAGTAACCGGATGGAATTGGCCAATTATTTGTTAACTGCATTCATTTGTACACTTGTTATTTTCAATCATTGTTCTCCTTGTACATCTATGACGTAGGGTCACCCCTTTTTTTTTTTTTTTCTCCCTTATATACTTTCAATTTATGGAAAGTGCAACAGTTCGTTGAGAAAAAATAAAAAAGGAGAAATATTGTAGACGCTTATTTTTATTATGTCAATCACTAGGATAAGAATAATGGGAAACTACATCAATTATGTGTGATCTATACCAATTAAATCAAACCTGATACAGAACGACCCGAGAAATAGACTTATACAGAAAAAAAACAAATAAGGGTGAGTTTCCCAAACGCGCACTAAGTCAAACCTAAAATAGAACGACCCGAGAAATAGACTTATACAGAAAAAATAAATAAAGGTGACTTCCCAAACGCGCACTAAGTTTCTTTCAAGCTACTTTGGTTAACAATGTCTATATGGGCTTACGACAAAAATGGTCACATTAGACTCATATGACATCTGAGATCCAAAGACATGCCCAACTCCAACCAACACCTTTAAATCCAAATATCCAGAAAGAGGATGGTGAATTGGAATTTAGGATTGATATTTGATGGCTGCTAGCTGTGGCGTCATTGGGTAAATTTAAAGACTGACGGGTTTGAGGTAGGGATTGGTTACGAGTGTGGAGCTTGAGACATCAGTTGGTAGATTAGATGGAAGTTGACGACTGAAATTCGTTTGATCTGGTATTTTATATCACTATTCTTTTTTTTTTCTCAACCAAGAAAATCCTAATCGATTCTATCTTAGGGGAAGGGTAGTGGAGGGTGGAATTTGAACCCTCGTCAAATGAAAATCCTTATTACCTTCTCGACCGACCGAGCTATGAGACAACTTCCAGCATCTTATATTAGTTGGTTTGCTTTAAGGGCAAAATTGGGAAGCGTCCCCGAGAAATTTCCAAAAGCTCATAACCCTCTCTTCTATTCCGGATCAAAGCCTAATTTTGCTTTGGTTTTTTCAGCGAAATTTCCCAAATCCCACCGATCGAATCAATCTCCGAGATAAACGTAAGTCTCCGTTGCTCTCTCTCTCTGCTCGTCGTCGATGCTGGCACAAATTGTTGTTCTCATTAGTTTTCGTACTTTATTATTTATTTTTATTTTTTTTTTTTGGGGGGGGGGGGGGGGGGGGGGGGGGGTGTGTTTAATCCAATCAAGCTAGAAACAACTCACTGATCTCTGAAGCAGCATCAGAGAGAACACAGTATGTATTTCCATGTCTCTATTATATATATCTGCGCATATGAAGCAGAAACTATCCAAGCTTAATCATCTAGCTGCATTATTATGGGTTCGAATTGGTGTTTAAATGGTTCGGATTGGTTTGGTTTTATGAATTTTATACGTTGGTTTGATTTTCCAAACTCATACTCTGTACGTATTGATTTGTTCCTTGGTGTACGATAAAAATTGAACTAATCTGATCCATGCTCACTCCTAGAAAGATAGCAAAAGTACCTCTCCGTCAGTGTTAAAGAAAAACTCACTGCCACACTTTTTTTTTTTGTTAATCAATAGAAGAGATCATCTTTGGAGTACATAGTACAAACCCAAGACACTACATTAATTGCAAGAGTCCACGAGATAACCAAGCCCAACAACTTAACCAATACAAGAAATAAGCCCGTTATACGATAGAAACAAAGAAAGAAAGGAAAAAGGAGAATAACTGCCAATGACGTGTTTTGATAAATTATATTCGCCAAGGATATTTTCAGCATTAACAAATGTTCTTAGTTTGTCCTTGGCGGGTATTAATTATCAAAATACGTCATGGGCCGTCATTGTTCCTAAGGAAAATCCCTCTAAGGGAAGAACATCTATACGCAAGTGAGAAGACTCAAATTCTTGACCTCTTAATGAGATGAAAATGTAGGGGTGAATGTGTTCGCTTTTGAAGTTAAGGGGGTACTTTTTATGATTATTTAAAGTACAGGGCCGTAAGTGTAATTTTATCTAAAAATGGAACCGGGCGCACCAACGGCCAGCGGATTCCTTTACTAATTTCTTCCATTGCCCTCTCTCCAAGAAACAGCCCTGTTATCTCTCTCTCTCTCTTTCCCTCTTCTTCCCTTTACTAATAAGTTCCACTAGGGTTTATCTGTGCAAATCCCCAGATCTGAGCATAATGGATCCAAGCATGGCAGACCTGAACGCGCCACATTCGATGGGAACCACCATCATAGGAGTCACTTACGACGGCGGTGTTGTACTCGGCGCCGATTCTCGCACCAGCACTGGTATTATTAACTGCTAGTATTACCCCTCCCGATGCTATTTTAATTCCAATTTGTTTGATCTTAATTCCAATTTGCTCTTATCATAGGTATGTATGTGGCAAATAGGGCATCGGATAAGATCACACAGCTGACTGATAATGTTTACCTCTGTCGCTCTGGATCGGTACATACAACCTCGCTCAGACTCCTCTCTTTCCCTATACACGTGTTTATTTACATATATCCTCATTGCCTGCCTTATAACGAGAGTGGAGTTCATGAGTGCTAAACTCTCTCTTCTGTTCTTTGAGTTTGGGTGTTCAATTCCTTTACACTCTCTCTTATCAATTGCGATTTTCTTTCCAACTGTCTCCTACGATCCCACGTGTCAACGAGGGCTGTAACTCACAACCATCTCCTACTACCTTTTTTCATGTTTAATTGGATCTTGTTTGCAACGAGTGCCAGAAACAGGAATCTTGAACACCTTGGAGGTCAAAGAAACTTCAAATCGAGGAATTAGGACAATTTCTTAAACATCATTTCTTTGTTGGTTTTGGTTGTTTATATATGATGCCTTCTTTTCAGGCAGCCGATTCGCAAGTTGTTGCAGATTACGTGCGCTACCATCTCCATCAACATACGTAAGTAGTGAACATTAGTTGTTGATTTATTCACCCTACTCTGCACGTGTTCTAAATAATTGTTTGATTAATTGTTTCATTATAACGTGTTGCTGGAACTTGTAAATCTGATATAATTCTACTCGGTTCTGTACTGAATTATTTTGTATTTGGTAAATAGTTAAGCCCCGTGAAGGGAGGAAATCCGTTGAATAGCCATTACCCACAGCAAGGAAATAACAATGCGGATAGAAAATATAACTTTAGCACAAATAACCAACACATAAGGAAAAATGGCAAGAAAAATTTTTGAAGTCAGCATTTGGAGTTTTCAAGAGCCTGATCCTGTTATATTAGTGAAATGTCCAACTCAGTGATTAAGTAGCATTTAAGTTGGAATATCCTTTTCCTGAGATTCCATCAGGTGATTTTGGAGAGAAAATATCTATTGATGTCATGCAGAACCATAAGAAATATACCTGTAAAAGGTGGGGGCTTGTTATACATTTTCTCGAGGAGAAGGGGAAAAAAAAAAAACTATTGTAGGCTTTAACATCGATACCAGTACAGAGATGCCACAATGATGCAGGACAGATTGAAATTGGGCCAAGTATAATCAAACACAAGAGAAAGGGGCTGTTTTGGGGCTGTGAACAGTAATTTGTAAGAAGAAGAAGAGAAAGGGTTAGAGAAGGATAAGTCTAGGCATCACATCTAGAAAACCCAAGACATCACACCTAGGGGCTCTTTAGCATCACACCAAAAATATGATTGCATCACACAATCAAATAGCTTGAAAGCTACTTGAATTTTCATTCATTCAATCATTCATGATTTCCCTTAAGGCTTGCAATCTTATTTATACCCATTTCAACTCGACTCTAAAACTTCCCAAAAATAAATAACCTTTAGACTCCCAAAGACACATTGAACATAGACTCTTTAATTGCATTAAAGACGTGGAAAAACTCAATGACTCTTTGATCAACTAATTGACCCTTCAACTATATTTAACATTAATGACATGGAAAAACCAAATGACTCTTTTGATCAACTAATTGACTCTAAAGACTTTGACTAGACATTAAATTGATATTTTGACTTGATTAGAACCCAACAGACGCCTAAGAATCCAACACGTGTCTAGCCAATATCCCAAGTAGGACCCATGGGCAATCCTTATCCTCCAAGACCAAATAATGGTTAAATCATTGGAATGCCCCTGGCCACCTTTTCTGGACCGCATCACACGATATGGCTAGTTTGTATGGCTACGGATGCTATCTGTTCCAAGTTCTTCGTTTTTCTTTTTTCCACACATCACTGTTTGGATAACTCTGCTGTGCTTGATCAAATGTCATGTATTTTAATGTTCGCACTTCACTTTGAATCACCTGCAACCTTCCCGAACCTTTTCGACTTCTTTGAGATCTTCCCTTAATTTTCACATACCTTTGGCCGTTGGTTCTCATCGGCATGTAATAATTTTACTGTTTGTCTTTGCATTTAAGATTCCAAATGTGCTAACTTTTGAGATTTCATTGTTGTTTCTAAATAGTTTATACTCCTCTTATGCTTCTTTTGGTCAAACCATTCTCCTTTGTACAGGATAAGCCTTGGGCAGCCCACTACAGTGAAGGTTGCTGCTAATATTGTGAGGCAAATATCATACAGTAACAAGGTTTGTGCCCAATTGTTTCCTATATCCTCGTTTATTGAACCTTTTTTGTAAATTGGAATGGGCAGCAACGTGCAGAAAATCTCTTGAATCTTCTTTATGTGTCTGAGTAGTTTCTGCACTTTTAATTACTTATAATATGTTTATCCTTGGCAGAACATGCTACAAACCGGCATGATTGTGGGAGGATGGGACAAGTATGAAGGAGGTAAAATATATGGGGTGCCTCTTGGAGGAACTATTATAGAGCAGCCTTTTGCAATTGGAGGTGAATTCTTCTGATCACACATAATTCTCCGGCGTTTATGGTTGTGGTCTAATTATTGATCTGGTAATCTCCTATGTTTATGGATTGCGTTGCATATGCTTACTACATGGTTAAATTTACGTGGAGACATACCAACAATATTCAGTGTCTCCTTAAGTTTCTTGAGGTGAGGGCGCCAGAGGAAATTTAATTTGTAATGGGAGTTTGTTCAAATTATTTTTTTATGAGTACGAGTTATCGGTTATGTAGTTCAGTTGCGATGTTTGTACATCTAAATATACAGTCTGGAGAAGAGAGGATCTAGGTCCCCTGGATATGGTAGATCCGTGGATATGATGTTATTTCTGCAATGCTTGGACTGTAATCTTCTTAGTTTTGGTGTACATAATCTTCTTTGAAACTAGATGAAGAAGATAAGGAGTGAAACAAAATGATAAAAACAACATTGTTTAAAGGGATTTCCCGATGTGCATCACAAGATTTAGTGCAATAATTTTGATTGATGTTACTAACCAAAGGTCTTGTTTTTTGGGTTTTGCATCTAGGATCTGGCTCCAGTTATTTGTATGGTTTCTTTGATCAAGCATGGAAGGAAGGGATGACCAAAGATGAGGCTGAGGTTTGTTGTCGTATTTCTCTTTGATAACAGAAGTAACTCTATAGATTGTAACATGTGCTTACTTAATTTTATAGAATTTTGAATCAGCAACTACTATTAACAGGATTTATTACCATGATTAGCTCTAGATTGCAACATGTGCTTACTTAGCTGTAATTTACTGCTTTTTCTACTGACTCAGGTCTTCTTCTTTTTATTTTTTTAACTTCATTATTGAGTTCTTTTTCTTTTTCTTTTTCTTCTTTTTATTTATATTTTTTTGTGGGGGGGAGGGGGAGGTGGTTGGCACTGCCTTTGCACTTGCACATTCCTATCACATAATATCAGTGATCTAAATGTCCTATGATTCTCAGCCTCTCTTTTTTTGCTCAATAGGTTTTTATGGACTGTACCTACTGATGACTTCCTTTGGCATTAACTTGGTCATTGTGTCATTTCAGTATTTGGAAAAAGTTTCATGACCTGTCGGACATCCAGGACTTTGGGAGCCAAACCAAAATGTCTATATTGTGGAACCAAAAAGAAATCCGTAGCAACCATTGAATTCAAAATAATCTACATCCAAAACATATAATGTGGAATTTAAGTTGTGGTAACCTTCTCTTCACCTTGAAAGTACTTGATACAGGACTTCCCTCTATTGATCAATTTTTAGATTGGTTTGAGCGTTTCTTGTCAAATATAATTACATATCAAAAAAAAAGAAGAAAAGAATGATGTACTTGATACAGGACTTGCCCCATCTCTGCCCAAGTTTTGGCAAACCTTGGTACTTGAGACAATTTGTTGTTTCTCATTTTTTGCTTATCATAACATTTCATTTGGGTAGCATTGCAAGTAGATTATGTTGAAACATTAACCGACCTGTAACGTAGATAATTTTTTTACTTGATAAAACAAACATTTTTCGATCTGTAGTTTGTTGGATGGTTGATCTATTTCCCGAGTTTTTTTAACAATTCCATTTTTTAACTGCAGAAATTAGTGGTGAAGGCAGTATCTCTTGCCATTGCGCGTGATGGTGCTAGCGGTGGTGTCGTTCGGACCATCATTGTGAGTTCTATATGAAATTTACTTCAAGCCCTGCCCTGCATCTTTTTGTTTGTCACATCCTGGTAAAACAATACTGACCCTGAGCTCTTGATGTAGTTGAGGTTCAACAGCAATTTGCTATGGAATTTCAACCCTGTGATGACATGTCTTTCTTATGGTGGACATGTGGTGTAATTAATCGTAGCCCATTATACCACAGGAGCTTATTTGAATTCAGTGACCTCATTGGGCCATACAGAATTCCCCCCCAAAAAAAGGATTTACGTACATGTTTTATTATAATGAGAGGTTGCTTTGTTGTTCACTTGCTTTACGAGACAAACGACATGAGGTAGGTGACAGATCCATTCGTGAAGTACTAGGGTTGGAGGTTGTTGATTTGGGTTGAGCGGTTTGCACATTGTCATTTAAATTTTCATAGTCTCTCTCTTGTCACTAATACATAAATATAAAAATCCTCATCTAGTAAACCTTCTACCTAAAACATGACAAGTTAATTTACTCCGCTACCCAGCCAGAGATTGGGAGAAGAAATTAATTAGGTAAAAAAAGGAAACTAAAAATGCCTTATTCCTCTACTCTTACTGGCCGGCATCTGCAGATGGATGACAAACGTAAAATTGACTTTTTCTGTTTCCATCTAGCTGCCATTGTCTGTTTCTACCTAGTTCTTGGATGTATCAAACAAACAATGACGCTGTCACGGTGATGCACTAGCTGTAAGATGACAATAATGTATTTATACAATACATTCTAGGAATGAGCAGTGTTGTTGGTTCCAGAACTTGGTACTTCTTGCGGGTGTTATTAGTTGTTACTATGTGCCTACATTTTCTCTATTTGTATTTGAAGGTGTATATATCCTTATAGTTTGTTGGGCCGTCTGCAAAGCTTTTTCATCGGCTTTGTTGAGGGACTCCTACAGGTTGGCATCAATCATATGATTGAGTAATTTGCAAGCTATGTATATGTAGTATGGACACATACACAGACAAGCAATTTCTACGAAAAGGGGGATACAAACACGGTGAGCCGTGGGGGTAGAGTAAAATTTTCGGTCATTACATTGTAACCGCTGAATATTTAAGCTAGAGCTCCTATCAAATGCGTTATCCAGTGATAATGTATTTCTATATTACACTTTCGGCCCAATACTTTTGAAGTTATGTATATTTACCCCCAAAACGATTTAAAGACAACCTGTTTTCAGGCATGTCCTACTCCCACCATTCATGTTCCTGTCGTGTCTGACTAGGATACGGCAACCTCCTAGGTGTGTCAGTGCTTCATAGTTGCCTAGTTGGCAATATGCTTTGGTTTTTGACATTAAACATTCTCGGAGCAATATTCTTCCTCATTTTCTTAGGATAGTAGAAGCTTAAATTGCCAGGATTTGTTGCTGTTGTCTCCCTTTGTTTGCCTTGTTCAAGCTCAGTTCCTTACGACGATGGTTCTGTTTTCTCAGATAAACTCAGATGGGGTGACGAGGAACTTCTACCCAGGAGATTCACTTCCACTGTGGCATGAGGAGCTGGAGCCACAGAATTCCCTGCTTGATATATTGTCATCCTCGTCTTCCGAGCCAATGGTCACTTAGGATTTCTTTCTGGATGACTCAGGATATTCAGGCAGCCCGTCAGAAAGATTTCTTATCCTTAAATTTGGTTCTGCTCTGCAATAACTGATTCCATAGACTATTTATGCATTCAAGTTTATGTGTCTGTAAAAGTCAATCATTACATTATGTTTTTCATTTTATGTATTACTCTGTCTAGCAAAGTTAGTCAAGACTTGGCCTCTGGCTTTGTTTTATAGTTTTTCCTGTGGGGATGTGACTGACATTTGTCGGTTACAGTAGTCCACTTAACCCGGAAAGTTATGTTCAATGGCACATCCTCTTGACAAAAATATCACTCTTATACCGGAGCTGTTGGTTTGATTCCCAGATTACACATAGATGGGACCGGATTACAACTGTTGTTAAAACTGCATGTGCAGCATTTGGATGCATGGTTGTTGGTTAAGGGATTATTTAGGTAGGCCTACGATGAATCATCCAAAGCATAAAATATGCTATAGGTGAGGATGTGAATTAGCCGTCTCATTGCTCTTACTCCACGATGAGGCTTTTTTATTTTTTGAACGGACATGTTGAGACTATGATATTGAGATTATCTGCTCCTATCGATCCGGATTCTGGACAGACATTTTCCTCTTGATCTGCTGCGGAATAATTGAGGTAGTTATATCAGCCGAGACCAAAGAAGCAGGGTCCGACTATTTTCATTACCTTGAAAACCCACCTCCGGTAGGGAGGCTTACAAAATAACCGAGGATGCGGGCAATCTTAACCAAGAAATGACACCCTTGGGGTATTTACTCTCACAAATCCCAGTGAAAACTATAAACAGCAAAAAAGTATGTGGACTGAAGTCACTGAACACAATGGAGGCCTGGTATCTTTCATGATTGTAAGCAATTCCATTAAAATGGTTTTGAGGAGTAATCTACCAATCCGAAGATCTATGACTGAGCAATAGAATTCTCAAGGTTTGTTTAACTAACTAAAATAAGTATTTATTTTTTAAATAAGTTTTTATTTTTTGAATTTAAGATGGTGTACCGTGAGAGAATGATTTGTGTCATAAAACAGGAAGTAAACACTTAAAAAATAAGAGTTTTAATAGACCGGGGCCTCAGGCTTCTCTTCAATGCTCCTGAGTATAGGAGAGGTCAGTACGTGAAACATGGGTTGACAATAAGTTCAGGGGAAAAAAAATACTTCAATGCACTTTTTACATTTTTTCAATACATTCACATACTTAATACACTTGTCATATATTTCAATACACTTTTTAAACCTTAATGACAGTTTCCATTTTCCTCTATGACTTGTGAGTTGGTTTGGAAGTTGATATACCAGCTTTAACTGCTGAATGGTTAATCCAATAGTTATGATCCTGACAGAGTTGTTTGTCCTTACTATTACCTCGATTCAATATGATTGTAGCAAAACAAGAACTTGAAATATGCATTTTTGTTAAAAAAATCAAACTATTTGCTGCAAGTTATTAAATATCAATGTGTGCTTTTAATTTATCAAAAAAAGTTTGAACTTTTTGATATATAATGTAATTTTTTAAGTTCTCGTTTTGCAAAGCAAACAATCTTTTTGAAATGAAAGGAGTATAATAAATTACAGGCAACAACAGTGCACCATAATATCTACCATGTCAAGGCAAGTGATTCAAAATGGAGCATAGTAACCCCAAACTGGAGAATGAATGGGTTTTCAATGCTTTATTATTCAAGTAAAAAATAGAGAAGTGAATTTGAGTAAGTAAATTTGCAGACTCTTGAAACTTTTGGAATTTCAATTATCCAAAAACGGAGATTAAATATCTAGGTTTATCCCTTATGTATATTGACTTTAAAATTCAAATACAACCATATTCTTTCTTTTTTTTGTTTAAAAAATTTGTAGTAGTAATAGTACTATTATAAGAAAAAGAAAAAAGAGATCCAGACCGTATCCGGGCTCTGTTTGTTTGATTTGGCGGGTCTAAATTACTAGCAGGAAAGATTCGGTAGAAATACCGACCCGTTGAAGAAAATTTATCTAGACGTCGGCCGAAGATGGATGAATCATTACCTTTATAGTAGTAATTTATAGAGACAGATACAGAAACAGATGAGATGAGATGGTTACTGCTTTTGTGGGGATGGTAAGATTTTCCTTGATCAATCTCTTTTCCCTGCAGGGGCTGTATTGTATAAGATAAGATAACATTTCCTTGATAATTACTCCACTAATTCAGTCTCTTCTTCTTCTTGTTGCTGGTGACATTGTCCTGCTACTTTTGAAAGCTGCTGGAGTTAGTAATCTATTCCCTTTGACTTTTGGGCAGAGCTTTAGTCTCAGCTTTGGAAGTCTTTGTTGGGGTTTCAAGCCCATCACAAAGTCGAGGAGGAGGTTTTGTGTTTCTCAGGTTTATATATATCTGCCAAACCCACTCTAGGTTTTCTCTGCGAGACTTAATTACTTAGTGTTCTACTTAATAAGCCCCCCCGTTTGGATGGTTCCATAGTTATTGTTGTGTTTGTATGTGAAAGAGGACAATTGAACTTACATTGCCTCATCATTCAAGCCAACGAAAATAGCACGGGCATGGCCATAGTACAAATGAAGAAGATAATTTTAGCCCAATGAGCTATCAGTAGCTAGCCAATTTCCGTATAAAAAGAGGTATATATAAGAAGTAATAGTATGTACAAGTTTAAAGGAACATGTAAAAATATTACTCGTACTTGGGGGTTTTAACAGTTTTGGCTTTCTCCTCCTTCACTATTGCCCCATAGGTAGTTGTTAACACGACCCTGATGCAGAGAGGAAGAACATGTTTCATAACATTGTGAGGAAATTTTAGACTTTTCAAAAGATTTATGCTTTCTATAACCTTATGCATCTTAGCAGCATGTCATGGGATTACATCTGTTCATACACTCTCAATTGCGATGATATTGTTGGTTATGGCTTGTTTTCATTAACTTCTAAGTGCTTTTATCACTCACAAATGTCATTTGGGGTTGAACAAGCATATAAGAAACCAGTAGTGATTTGCATGTGAGCTGTCAGTTTGAAAGGATAAATTTGCATCTTATGCCAGAGATAATCTGTTTGAGTTTGGAAGCTGACTTGCTTACTTTTTGTGAAATCTTCCAGAAATTGCTAAATGAACTTAGTATGGATGCATTTGTTAGTGTCATGACTGGTGGCAAATTGAAGGCCTTGATTGACTCACTCTTCTTTTGACCTTGAGTCTGCTTGACCTAACACACCAGTCAAAGAGCCATGGGTTAGAGACCTCGTAGGGGACGGTGGAATCACAATGAGAGCACATGCTAAATTACTGGTTGGTTGAATCATCTTCCTTGAAGATGACAAGATATGGTAATCCTATAGTAGTTCACAGAATCTATGTTTGACATAAGATGTGACCATTTCTGGGGTCAATTATTGAGTGTACAAGTTTTTAGCCGATTTAGTGGCCATCTGTTGGTTGTTTTGTGCTTTTGCGCAACCAAAAGCCAAGGAAATGATAGGATTACTTTTTGAACTATCATCTTAGATTACTGCCTTCTCTAAGAACATAAAGTAGGTGTTTTATCTCAAATTTTGGAAGGCTAGTGATTCTTGCGCTCCCCTTTTTACCATCCACACTCTTTTTTTTTGCCCTTATTCATGTGAATTTACACTATTACCTTTTCGTTGATTAATTTTTCACACAAGAAGGGGTAATGTGGTACTAAAGGGTTAATTTATAGGCTGGTTGAAGATCAGAATTGTTAGCAGATAGGCAAGTGTGGTTCTTCACTCATGCACTGTAAGTTGATTATTTACGGGCTATATGTTAATAGTGACGGTGATGGCATTCGAAAATTTGTTATGGTTGGAACTTGGAGGTACTCAGTAGCAATTGTTCTGTATGGACCAGTTTAATGTAGCAGCAATCTTTTATATTTTAACCTCTATAAATCCAGGTAATGTGATTTACATTGATTAAGGCTCACTCTCTTTACTAAATAATGCGCATGACATACTGCAGGAAAGAAGCATCATAGAATTGGGGAACAAGCAAGATAAGACAACCGCCATAGGAAAAACCAGGATTGTCACAGAGGATCGTAGTGGCAATACCACTTCTCAGAAAACCCCAGTAGATGAACTCCCCCCACTTGTTAGTGATTTAAAATCTTCAGCACAACAAAACGCTGCTAGTTTCCACTTCCCTGGGCATAACAGAGGACACTCCGCACCATCAGCTTTAAGTCATCTTATCGGTAAAGGGCCATTTCTTCATGATTTACCTGAGCTCCCAGAGCTTGACAACCTATTTTCTCCAGCATGGCCCATTTTAGATGCGCAAAAACAAGCAGCCAAACTGTTTGGACTATCGGAGACATGGTTCCTTGTTGGGGGTAGAACTTGCGGAATCCAAGCAGCAGTTATGGCTACATGTTCCCTAGGAGACTACCTTATTCTCCCCCGGAATTCCCATATATCAGCCATCTCTGCTATGGTATTGTTGGGTGCATTACCCAAGTACATTATTCCTGAGTATGATTTTGAATGGGACATTGCTGGTGGGGTCACTTCATCCCAAGCGAGTGTATATACGGAAGCTTCATTCTAAGTTTAGCTTGGCAATTTTTTTCCTTCTAATGGTAAAGTAATATCTCAAACCAGAAAACAAACACTTGTATTAATGCCATTACTTTTTCTAGCAATGAACGATCGTGTGAACTGTGAAGCATATGTTTGCTATTATGGCAGGTTGATAAAGCAATCCAGGAATTGGAAAAGGAAGATCGAAAACCCGCTGCAGTTTTTGTCACCTCCCCAACTTACCATGGTGTATGCAGCAATTTGATCGAGATTTCGAAGCTGTGTCATTTGCGTAGAATTCCCTTGATTGTCGATGAGGCTCATGGGGCCCATCTAGGATTTCATCCCCGATTACCTTATCCAGCCCTCAATCAAGGGGCAGATATTGCTGTGCAATCAACTCACAAAGTCTTGTGCTCTCTTACACAGTCATCAATGTTACACATGTCAGGAAATATTGTTGACAGAGAGAGAATATGCAGATGCCTTCAAACTCTTCAAAGCACTAGCCCAAGTTATCTGCTTTTAGCATCACTGGATGCTGCTAGGGCTCAACTAAGTGCAAACCCAGGAACAGTTTTCAACCAAGCACTGGAATTAGCGGTCGAAACAAAAAACACGATCAATGAAATTCCAGGTATTTCAGTCCTAGACTTCCCAAGCTTCTCCAATTTTCCTGCCATTGATCCCCTGAGGCTTAGTGTTGGTGTATGGTTGCTTGGGCTTTCTGGTTTTGAGGCCGACGAAATCTTATGTAGGGATTATGGAGTTGTTCCTGAACTTACTGGAACCCGATAGCTATTACGTTGGGAACCTGTAGAGAGCACATGCAAAGGCTCGTGTCAGGATTGAGAAATCTATCGGCAACTAATTTCTTACCAGCAATTCATCAAGGAGAAAAAGGAGACGAAATGCAGTACGCTGTGCCCTTTAATAATGACAATAACAGTGGGAGCATAAGATTGAGTCCCCGAGAGGCCTTCTTTGCAAGGAAAAGAAAGGTGTGAATCCAAGAGAGCATTGGGGAAGTATGTGGCGAACTGATATGTCCATACCCTCCGGGTATTCCCTTGATAATCCCTAGTGAGCTCATCACAGAAGCAATCATTGAATTATCTGCTGCAGATGAGAAGATGCAAGGGTGCTGTTATTAGTGGAGCTGCCGATCCTCTTCTCTCTTCCATAGTCATTTGTAGTACTGGCTAATAAGCCATTTTCAACCTCTCTCTCTCTCTCTCTCTCTCTGGCAACAATGCTAGCTTTCTCCTTTAGCCATTAGAACATAAATACTCCAATATTTTTTAGTTCTTTCTCATTTACATTCCAAAAATGTTAGAGCCCAGGAAAAGTTTTTTCAAAAACATATCAAAAGTAAGATAAATGATTGAGATTCACTTTGATATGCTAGACCCAAACATCTAAGTGAATCTAAACCATTCGATTCACTTTTGGAGACATTATTGAGAAATTTTTCCTAAACCCTAATATGGCTCTTTACAATCTCTCTCTATACCATTAACTAAGTTGTTGACTTTTGCGGCTTGGTATGATGCCCATCCTCGTGCTCGTGTATCTCAGTTTCTAGTAATCGTTGATTCTATTTCTTGACATTTTGCACTATTTGTGCTTGTTTTTTCTTGCGGAAATTATTACAACATTGCATTTATTTTTGAGATACTTAAATAGGTGTCATGTCCCTTAATGATACTTATATTCCTATCCTTAGTGATTTGAATACTTTATTCTGTGTTTGGATTGAATTTTAAATTTTTTTTTTGAAAAATAGTAGGGATAATAAGTGGAGAGAGATTGAGAGAGAGATATTAGAAGTAAGAAGACTCTAGGGAGAATTTTTAAAAAAATTCTTTTTGAATTGCAAAGATAACAAAGCATAAGTCTCCATCCTCACATTCAAAAAATGTCAATAACACTCTTCATTAATGTGAATAAACCATTTTGTTTTTTTGATTACCCATTTTTCACGCAATTATCCCAGGTCCTAGAATCAAACTCACATAATTCACTCACCAGGTCCTTGAATAACAGGATAATTATCCCTTTTCCTTTTTTTTTTTAAATTTATGATCAACGAATTAACTCGCCATGCAACCATCACCTTCAACCAAACCAAACTGCCGTCAAAGGCCTAATCGATGCCACATCAAAACCATCCCCACCCTCTTCATCCAGCCTTTGGAGTTCCTCATAGACCCGTTGACTAATGTCACTGCCGAGCTCCAGATCTCGGTGATCAGCCTCAATGGATAAAAAAAACGTCAACAAAACGACAAGCTAAGGTGGTGGACAAAATTCGTGAGGCGACTAGCACTTGGGGTTTTTTTTCGAATCTGAACCATGGGGTGCCATAAATTAGACTCATTTGTTACACTCGTTCCAGATCTGAACCACGTGGATTTTCCATTTGTTGAAAAATGTTTCACCTTGCTAGTTATTAGTCCACGTTCATTCACTTTTATCTTTTGTAGTCTTTGCATTTGTGTTATCTTGTTGTGTAGATATGACCTATGACCTATTTGATTGAGCTTGTAACTTTTTTATCATGTGTACAATAACATTAGTTTCAAATTTCATGATAACTTCGTGGAAATTTTTCATGATAAGTATGTTTGATTCGATTGGAATGCATGGTTTGACTGATTTTGCGTGCTAAAATGTGTCATGGTTTGACTAATTTTGTGCTAAAATGTGTCATGATAAAACATGGTGAATTTACAGAATTTTGTTAAGTAGTTGTATAGTTGATCCTCAATTGTCATGGTAATTTTGTAGAAATAATTCATGAAAAATATGGTTGATTCGAATATCCACAATTTTACGAGAAATATGTTTCATGGTAATTTTGCAAAAAAAAAAAACCCATAAAAAATATGAATTATTCCAAAATTGATCACATTCGTCAACTTTGGAAAATTGGAGAGAGAGAGAGAGAGAGAGAGAGAGAGAGAGAGAATTGCAATTTATTATAAATATATGGTCGATTTTGAATGCGTGATTTTCATGATTTTTTCTAGGGTGTTGATTTTAGCACTCCAAGTTTATCTAATGGCACTCCAACTTTTGTCTTCATTATGTAAAATTACAAAAGTGTCCTTCTTTCTTGAATCTTTCAATTCCCAAATACCTTAACTACCCCCACAATAAATTACTCAACACACCCAAAATCACTACAAAACTAAATTTCCACTTCCCTCGTGATACCAGAATTCCACTTTCCATTGGCCTGGTCTTTCCTATTGATACCAGAATTCCACAATAAACCATACCCAAAATTCTACCTCAAAAAAAAAAATGCAGCTAACATAACTCCAAAAAACACATACAAGTTCCCATAAAACTGCAAATGACATTCCCAGATTAAGTCAAAAATACAAGAAATTCACACAATGTTACTCCAAAAATTCATACAAATATCCATCATCTATCCAAGTAGAGATCTCCAAACATTCGATCTTCATAAAGTCCAACAAAAAAATGCAGAAGACATTACAATATATATGTTCCAGCAGTTTCCTAACTAGTTCCTACCAAAAAGTGGAGATCTTCTTTGCACATTTGGTTCTCCACAAACAAATAGCATCACATCCACAAAACAAACTCCATCACGGCTATAGTTCCAGTGAGATATTGATCTCACATTCAACTGCAAAAAGTAGTTGGAAGCACATATCAATAAAAAAGAATAGTTCAAAGCATTGATTAATCGAGGAAAAAATCTCATGGAATATACTACAAAAAAAATCTTACATTGTGTTTCTATCATATTTAGGTTGACATGTTGATTAGCCAAGACAAAATGAGGACTCCTCCTAGTGTTTTCATCCTTGTGTGGGCAAGTCCGACTATTATGTCCAATGTGGTGGCAAACACTACATTTTTGGGTTTTTTCTGCAATCTCAAAAGCTGAAGGATCACGGGTGGTAGAGCCATCTCCCTTTCTTTTCTTGGAACCCGATGGTCGTCCTTTGTGAGGTTGAATGCTCGGTTCAAGAGTCAATGGAATTGGAGAATTAATAAGTTGAGCAACTTGCTTGAGGCTATCTTCCCTTTCAACAAGAGGCATGCATTTGTATTTATCTTGAAAATTCTTGAGAAGATGTTCAATTTCGCTTCCATTTCCATTCACCCCACCATCCACATTGGTGAATGATCTTATATCAATTCTCCATTGAGGATGTATATCGCTAAGTAGCAAGCTTTCACCTTTCTTGTTAGTCATCATGTGTGCACACAGTAGACCCATGATCTTTGAAAAATGACATATACAAGGACCCAATATAGAAGATGTCGCCAACTCATATTGTTTAAAAAGCTCTCCAAAAGCAATGTTGGAAACATGAGTAGCAAGTTCCTTCAACATTGGAATTCGAAATTTATGTGTCACTCGAAGCTTTTCACTAGCAATCTTCGCCTTGATCTCATTGTATTGGTTCTCAATTGCAAGAAAAATCTTTTCCCTCACCTCATGGAAATTTCCTGTGGAAATAGTGAGATATTTCTTGAGCATTCCATGTGCACCTTCAGCCCTAGAAGTGACACGATTCCCAAAGTGTAGATATTTTCTCGTCCATGCATGTACAAATCTCTCTTTGAAAGGGAGCCATGTATTCTTGATGTAATTAAGAATATATTCTCTCTCTTTGTATTCAACTTCAAGAAGATGCCAAGCTTCATCAAAGGAACTTTCATCCGGAGATTCTATCAAATTAGTCCAAGCCAATAAAAAAAAGTCCCCCAATCTTCTCCTCTTTCAAATTGAGACTTACACTTTGAGAGAACGTTTTTCTCAATGTGCCACGCACATAAAATATTTGCAGTTCCAGGAAAAACAACTTTAATGGCATTCATCAATGCTAATTCCCTATCCGATACAATCACAGAAGGTTGTTGGTCATGACCCAAAATTTTACTGAATCTTTCCCATGCCCACACATAGTCTCCTTCTTCCTCTTTTTGCATGAAAGCAAAATAAGAATAAAATGATCCATTGAAACTTGAAACTCCCACTATATCAAGCAATGGCATCATATACTTGTTTGTAAGTACAATCCATCACAAAGACATAGGGATAACTCTTGGTTAACGCAATTGAAGAAGGATGTGCAAAGAACAAATGAGTCAAACGGCCATTTCCATCACGTTTAATATCAAAAGTGAAGTCCCCTTGACCCAATTCACCAAATAATGCTTGAATCATTGTAAGACCCGCTAATACTTCTTTTGTGATGGTAGCCTTTGTAATATACACCGTCCTTGCTATTGCTTTGCAATTGGGATTACTTAGCCGCAATGAAGTAAGGATCTCTCGAGGAGGTATATCGGCCATGGTCATTCATTTTAGACTTAATACGTCTTCATTTGAAAAACGACGACAATACGGATGTCCGGACATATCACTTGACGGTTCATAATTGTGAGAGGCATTTTTTATCTCGACTTTCCAACACTCAAAACCTTTCTTTTTTCCCCACAACTCAAAAGGACAATTGATAAGGCGAAATCCCGATATCTTTTTTCTTTCGTTCAATGGAACACTAGTGCCTTGATATTTCCCACCTCTATCGCAACCAATAATAACATAATAGCCCGGTTTCAATTTTTTAATTATTTTGACATAACCTTCTTTCAATGCCACGTTGCGTACCCTATCAAGGAGCTCTTCTCGAGTTGAAAAATTCTCCAGTAACAGTGATGGTAGTTCTCTAGATTCACCATTTTCCACAATTGGCATTTGTTCTTCTACACTACCTGTTATGTAACAAGCCACAAATGACTACTACATGTAACATTTTCTATTTTACCATTTCCATAGTATAAAAATAAACCCTAAATTTAGAACTCAAGCATAATAGGAAAGAAAATTACCAGAATCATTAGTAGATCTGAATGATTTGTAGAACTCCGACATTTCTTCAATGTTCTTTGTGGCTGTGAGATTTATTATGTCAGTTAGCTCTGAAAAATCTTTATCTGTCAATCCCATACTTGCTTGAAAGCCACTAATAGCTTGATTCTCACCCTCCATTTTTGAACTACAAAATCATAGAAAACCAACACAAAGAACCCATATGAACGTATAGGGAAGTTTAGTTTTTAATCGTAGAAAATAAACACAAAGAAAAGGTTTAAATCATGTGTCGTATTTACCAATTAAAGAAAGATGGTGAAGGTTGACGATGACGGCGCTGGAGGCCAGTATGACTTTGACAATGACGGCGCCGTCACAATAGGCAACTGTGGAGTCTGGGACGGCACCGGTGGCTGTACGGTTGGTGACCGTGGTGGTGCGGAGGATGAAGTTTGGCGACGGTGGTGGTCGTACTCTCTGGTGAGAGACGATGCCATTGGTAGAGATGGTATGAGAGGTGTAGACGAAGATGTATTCAGTGAAAAGGGTTTTCACTTTTCACGCTAGGATTGGGAATTTGGGAGTAAAGAAAGAGAAAGGGTAACTTGGACATTATCAAAAGAACCCAGAGGAAAGTATAGGGTAATTTAGGTGGAGCGGCTGTGGATAAAACAGGAGCCTGAAAATCAGCACCCTTTTTTCTATTGAAATATGTCATATATTATCATTCAATGTTTCTGCAAATTCATTTATTCTATGAATCTAATTTCAAATTTCATTTTAAGATTTTAGGAGAGAGAAGATTAGGATAGAGAAATAATTAACAGAATGGGAAAGAGGAAGATTTGAAAGACAGGATAGCAAAATTGAGATAAATTAGGAAAGATTTGGAGAGAGAAAGGGTGGTTTGAGGTTTATTGGAATTTTGAGGAAGCCAACTTAATGATTCAAACCCACGAGAATGGTAACATTAATAAGTTCCCCCAAAAAGGATGGCTGTTTTATTTCTTCTTTAATTTTTAACGTCACTCCTTTTTTTTTAAACATCACTCCTTTACATATGTCCTTAACTATTATGTGCAATTATCATATTATCATTGTATTAGTGAATTCTTTAGAAATCTTTTCCCACAAATAATAGAGGTGGTGTCATTATTTTCATGAAGGTAAGACAAGAAATTGAATAGAGAAATAGAAGATTTTATTGCAAGAAAATAGATGACCATATTTCTTGAATGTCCTCAAAATTAACCACAATTAGGTGCAAAAGCAATCATGATTTATTTACAAATCTCCCAGCAATCAAGGCAAAATTCATGGCTGTGGTCATAACATTAGTAACTTGATCAATTGAGCATGTGTTCCCTTTAAATGGCATCCTCCTCCTCCTCTTGAACTTATTCACGCATCTTAAAAAGTTTTGACTACAGACTGTGTTTAAATAATCGTCTGCAAAAAGACAACACCCGGAGTTTAACCTTAATATAGATACTGCTTTATAATTCAAATTTGACTACATACAAGCATACATATACATCATGTATTTTAAAGTGCTAGTATGAAAAAATCTCATTGAATTATTACAATACATATGATATATCGTGAAAATTTTACTCTTTTATTTATAGATTCATTTCTTATACTAGGAATGAGATACACATCCCTAAGTATACACATGTATTCTAAAACATGACAGGATTAGAGATTATGCAAGATCGTCATACATAATTATAAAAAATATGTAATTGTGAAAAGACAATGATCTTGCATTTTTTTAATGAATGGACTCACTGTTGTTAGCTTTTATGCAGGTATCATGCCTCATACAACAATTGTCAAGGCCATCACATGGCTGCTCTCCTGGACACCCGCTGTATAGAACTCCACAATACTTTCCATACCTTAATAGTGGGGCCACTGTCATTTCAAAGTCAACATTACGATCACACTAACAACAATTAAATTAAAGCACAATAACAATTTGAAGTGACCCAACAATTTACCAATACTATATATTTTCTCCACAGTTTATTAATGTTTGGGGTCAAGGGCCAGTTACGTTTGAATTATTATGGATCCATCTCATGTCCCACTCCTATATCTATGTTGTTCACTTCGTAAGCCCCTTCTTATGGGTAATTCATGATTCAAAAAAGTGAGATTGATCAACTACTCATGGACGTAATTTGATCTTATAGAGTTGTTTATTAAAAACCATAGGTACCTGGACTATTTCAAAATCAGAATTCTTGATTCTGAACAGAAATTAATATATAGTTAAATCTCAGGTTGCGATTAATTATCATACCGTTTGATCAACGCACCGGAGTGGAACAGATCCCAAGATTTCAAACTAGACCCTCTATGCAGGTTAGGAAATTGAAGAGAATCATGTTCCTTTAACGCCATTTCCAATAAAAAGGGAAAAATAAAAAGAAGCGGGAGGAATTAATATTTGAGCCCACAAGTTGTGTACCTCCACAGTTTTGTGATTCACAAGTTCTACTGCACTCCTCAGCCTACAAACAATATGTACAACAGGATAACGGAAAATCCACACCCACAGATGTATGTATGTATGTATGTGTGTGTATATATATAAGTAAGAATTGAGAGAGATCGAAAGTAATTAAGAAAGACAAATTAATGATGGTGTACGTGTACGTACATAAATGATGAAAAACGAACCTTTGGAATCCCGATGTTTAAGGCATGAATAAAAATAGGATTGAGGTTAAGGAGGGTTATAATTATGACTATAAGCTGGGAAAGTGAGAGGAGAAAGGGTACGTAGAATGACTTGTTTGTAGTCATTCCCATTCATGCATCACAGGGAGGGAATTACTAAGAGGGAGCTAGAGAGAGATCTTGAATTTTAGTAATTGTTAAGCTAGGTTAGTCATTTAATGGAGAATTAACATTAAAAGCAAATCAAGGAAGAGTATGTATAGTAGTGCTAGCTATACGTACGTTGTTAATGAAATTGTAACGTTTGGTCTGGCGATAGCATTATATTGTGTTGCTGATCACTCCTGGGCTAGTACTGGAGATCGAGAGCTAGCTAGCTTCCTAAAGATCTTCTCACATTAATTAATTAATTGGGTTTCACAGATAAAAAACGATCTTGATCCACCATTAATATATACTATATGCAGCATATATATGCTACAAACAAAGGGGACTAGATTGGTGTTGGAACTTGAAAGCACATTGAATAATTTTTCTGCATGTGTATATGTGGATCGGAGCATATGCAAATTACAAGTGTACGTAACGTATTAGTAGCTATGGGCATTTATAACCAAAGTTAAAAGCTACTAGTTAATTAGTGTTTTCATTAAAGCGTTGAAAAGTTTACGAGTCGAGTAGGAGTAACATTTTAGGTTTTTGTGACCTCATGGAAATTTTTCTTCCCATTAAAATGCTACTCCTTCAAATCTCAATATTGTTGTATACTCAGAGGTAATTTTAATCTTCTTTTACTAGATCGTAGATACTGTTGCCTTAATAAAATATCCATTTCTTTTAACATTTCAGCTTACTTGCTACAACGAGTTTCGTAGCCAGGACTTTAAATGAAAATAAATCATTAATTTATTGTTTAAAAAACCAATAAGTTATCAAAAAAAAAGTGTAATAAGAACAATGTATTCTTCTGTTGTTGTTGTACATGTCTCTTATAAAATGTTAAGCTCTAAAGCAAAATTACAAGATATTATTTACATTTTCCCTAGTGCGCGCAGGGAATGGAAAAGTGTGTGCGCATGCATCAAGGACCTTGTGGCAATATACTTGTGTGCATTTGCGCACAAGGACTTGACAGAACATAATGAACTTACATGAGACCGGCCCGGAGGAATGCGATGGAATTCGATCGTAAAAGTCCCTATTCTCGCTTTGCACCACTTTTGGTGGAGGTGAGCGTCAAAGTGCTGCTCGTGTTTCATGCAAATTGCGCATTCATTGTGCGGTCATCATGGCCAATAGTTGCGACTTGTATTCTCGGAGCACTTATTGGGAAACACTTGGAAACACTTGGGAAACAATTGGGCAAACGCCAAGACGGTGGTCTAGACAAGTGGGCAAACACTTGGGCATATGCCAAGACGGCTGAAATAATTGGGCAAACACTTGGGCGATCCGAACACTTCACCGGACCATTCAATCGGTAGGAGCGACGGGCGGTGTGTACAAAGGGCAGGGACGTAGTCAACGCGAGCTGATGACTCGCGCTTAAGCCCCTAGAAGAACGGTATAGTCCGGCCCACTTGACTCGACTGACACTCCACGTGCTGCACCTATATTTTGAGTGACGTGGGAAGAGAGAGGGAGCGCATTTTTCACGAGCCCCAAGGGCAAGAGTGATAGAGCCAACAGGCTTGTAATCCAACGACATTTTTTTACTTTTTCGACATGGAAGGCTTTGATTCTCGTCAAGAGCACACGTGCTTAGTACGGTGATTGATCCCTTTTAGGCTTACCACAATACCACACACACGTAAGCCTTTTAACAATACCCATTTCCCACTCCCAACGTAAATTGACAAGCAGATTTATCAATTTCTAAGCAAACAAAACGACGAAACTGTGGGAACGAACGCAAACATTAACCCCATCCGGCCATCCCACGGGTTCTGCATGTGTATCTGCAGCAGCTGGTTTCCACCGCCCCCTCCTTTCTCTCTCCTCTCCCCTCCCCTGGCCCCCTGTTTCATCAACCAACACATTAAATCTATACACACCTCAGTCCACTACAGATTCTACAAGTTAGAGAGAGAGAGAGAGAGATCAGAGAGAGAGATGGAGATAGAAACGCAGCAGGGAATGGTTGGGAAGGTGGGACGCCATTGTTATGCAGTGTTGTGTTTGGGGATTCTTCTTGTTTCAGTAGCCATAGCTCGCTACACAATCGCTTCCGAGCCCAACGACCCTCGTGAGCGCACCAAGGTAGCTACGTCTACTGAAATCTACTAGCTAGCTGGCTCTCAACCCCCCCAACCTCGAAGCTAGCTATAGCTAGCTCGCAGCTTGTTAACTGTTGTAAATTATGATGTTTGAATAAGTGGACACCGTTGTAAACCAATCCTCGAAGCTAGCTAGCTAGCTGTAATCACGTATTTTGCTCGTGTTCGATACTTTGATTTATCTTTCTGCTCTATCGGTTCTTGAACATGTGTTGGAAATGTTTGCAGAGGGATTATCTGGACGTCTATTTGGTAAGTTTGTCGTGTTGGAAATTAGTAAAGACTTCCCGAGGCTTATTATTGTTTGTTGAGTCGTACGTCGACGGTACCCAAGATCACTGAATGATTACTTCAAGAATGGTACAATCCAACAAGGGCTGTCCATGAATTTCTCCACAAAGCGATGTCGCATCTAATAACTCATTTCTCTGGTTCCCTTGCTCCTCCTTTTTTGTATCTTTTACCTTTTCTTTTAGGGGAGTGATTCTTCAAATTGTTTACCGCACTATGCTTGGGAGAGCAAAATCAACTCCAAATAGTTTTGAACGTGTATTATCTTTACTTTGTCCCCTGGCTTATTACTTTGTCCATTTTGTGTGTCGTGAAACGCATATAGATTATGCACTGGCTACATTGGCCTAGTCGTAAATCTAACACCATAGAAACGTAACACTCTCGGTATAAACTTCACTTTGAGGTTGGCTCATATTTCAATTTCTTAAAGGACATGGCTTACCTGTCATCTGGGGTTAAATTGCGGGTGCATAAGATGCCCGGTTAAAATAATTTTATGTGACTACGAGGATCACGGTAGGATCTAAAACATGAACGTGGATTATGAAATTTTTTTTGGTCGGCAAAAAGAAGTTTTCAATTCATTAAGAGTATGAAAACCTGTAACAATACAACAGGAGCATAGATGCATTGAGCTCCTTTGTCTCGCGAAATCTAAACCTATCTTTTCACCTCTTGATTTTCGTAAAAAAGCTGTTAACAAGACACCAACAGGACCCATTGGGCCTGGCCCAATCTACCAACTGTTTGAAACCCAAACCCGAATGCCCCGAGAGATAGAGAGGTGAACTGCACCCCTGAAATGGCAGAGAAACCTCTTTCTTTTAACTACCCTTGCCTAAAGTACTGCGAAGAAGGAAATAATAATTGTTCAATCACGAGAAATGATTTTCACACATCCTTTTATCTGTTTTAAACTCCTTTTTATCTTTTTTATCTTTATTTCACGTGACATCACTAAATTATCCTTTATATGTAAAAAAGTGAATGTAGAAATAAAGATATATATGTCATAAATTTTACAAGAATAAAATACGGGCATGATGTTAAAAGGAGAGTATAAAAATTATTTTGAGGAATACTATTTACATAACTCAATCACAATTTAAGACACAACTTCGTCCAGAGCCGTTCGACGCTCGTGGGCATACACAGAGATGCTAGGTGCACAACTATCCAAATACAATTCCTCACATACACGTGAATCTCACACACATTTAACACTCGGGATCCACGCGCATGTAAGAAGTTGTGTTTGATGTTGTATTCAAATGATTGTTCCCCTATATTTTTGGGGCTCACATGCATCGAATGACTCTAGATGCATTTGTGTCCAGCTGTCTATGTAAACTTGGGAAATTATTTTCCAACCGGCAACCTTCATCATCGGTGATCCTCTCTCTCTCTCTCTCTCTCTGAAGTGATAAATATCCACATAACTACCAAAATTACAATTAATTAGCGCCTCAGGTCGCAATAATTACACTTTCCACTCCCTTCCTCCTCCTCTCTCTCTCTCTCGCACTCTCTGGATCACTGTCCCAACAATGGCCAGAGGCACATCGCAGTCCCAAGCCTCCTCCTCCTCCACCTCCCGTCCCGGCCCCATCGCTCCCCGCGGCTCCGCCGCCGCCACTGCCGGGATGCGCCGGCGTCGCACCACCACCTCCGCCGGCAACTCCTCCTCCGGCTCCGGCTCGTTCGGCGGCGGCGCCGGCTCGGGGAGCAACGTGCTGAGGTTCTACACGGACGACGCTCCGGGGCTGAAGATCAGCCCCACCGTGGTCCTCGTCATGAGCCTCTGCTTCATCGGGTTCGTCACCGCCCTCCACGTGTTCGGTAAGCTCTACCGCTACCGATCCGGTCCCGAAGCTTGATTTCTGTTTTTTTGGTAGTCTCGGAGGGTTTTTCTGCTCTGTAAATTTCTCTGATGTTGTTGCTGAATTTGAGCTCCATTTGGTTCTGTTATGTGTTGAGAGGTAGATTCTTGTTTTGATTTTGGAGGTTGAATGACGAACGCGCTTGTAATGAAACTTTTTCCTTATCCAATAATATTTTGGTAACCATGTTTAGTGATCACATTTTGGGTAAAATGTTATGTCTCACCAATATATTGGTAGAATATGCACCACCAATGCGTTAGTGACACATCACATAGGACCAATATGCGGTTAGCAAACATTTGTTCATAGGCTTGGTCTAATAATTCTTGTTTCTCCGTTGAGCTTGGAAACCATGGCTAATTTTTGACATATCTTTTGGAATTTGAACGGTATACTCTTTGATAAATAGTTGAGTTGTAGCTGTTTTTTGTTATCTGCTATATTCCATATGAGGTGGTTGCGGTGGTCATATTGACCAGAAAGCGTATCTGTTTGATTTTAGGCTAGTCTGACATAAATTTGCTATGGTCCCTCGCTACGTAGTTTCGTTGCAATCATTGCGCATGCAACCGTTTTGCATTGGTTGTTGGACAGCTTCCGTAAAACCCGAGGGGGTTGACCTTGGTGGTTTTGGCCTGGGACCTAGGGTTTGCTCCCTCCTAACGTCTCAAGTTCGACTTCCCGACAACTCTTGCAGCCAACTCATTCCAATGCATAAGCATGCGAAACAGCTATAAGAGGGGCTATAGGGATTAGTCCGAGGTGCGCACAAGCTCACTCAGGCATTTCCGACAGAAAATGTTGTACTTCCGTAAATATTAGACGCCTGTTATGTGTTCTGGTATACGGAAGCTTCCATCTTGCTTGATATGCAGTTTGACTCGGCTTCCTTTAATCGGTCTTGGCTTTAAGGAACTGCCATTTTTGGTTATTCAGTTTCGTGTTAATATAGAACTATAATGGTTTCTTGAGGGGTTAATGGGTTATTTCAGTCAGCTGCATAATTTTGCATTATGGAAGTACCTTTTTGTCCCAGATATATAGTTGCCTTGATGCCTGGTAAACTAGTGGTGGTTGCCTTAACGCATTCATGTTACCATGTTAGTTCAACCATGATCCGGTAGGTCTTTGAAAATGGCCATTTTGCCCGTGCGATGCACGGTTGTCCTGATGAACAGTTACCATGTTTAGTTGGTAGCCTTGGTAGGTGGTTATAAAGCTACTACTAGTTTTTGTCCATAAAGAGAAACTACCTACCACAATGCTGGCTCAATGAATGATTTTGTGCCAATATGCCTTAGTATTTTTGTCCAAATAAGTCGTGTTTATGGGAATTTATACTAGTTATCATCAGTGGCTAACTTCATTACCTAACTAAGGTGTGGCCTCGACAACTTGATTGGTAAGAGAATTGGACAGTAATTGCATTCTTGCTTTGATATTTGGTTTAGTAGTTATCTTGTTAGTGAATTACTTTCCAGTTCCTTTAAAATCTTGGTAATCACTGCAAAAGCTTCTTGTTTTACGTTATCACAGTTCAATACCAAAGGACACTTTGTATTTCCATCTTACTGGATTTTTTCCTTTTATGAGGAAACTTTGTATACTTACGCTTAGGGAGAATAGTTTGAATTGCAACCTCAACTAGGTTTTTCTCATGCATCAATTAGTGCCACTTAAGTTTCTTGGCATCCCTCCTCTTTGACACTATGTTTTCTTAGACTTAGCCTCTGTTGGATCATAATACACTAATGACATCAGACACTTTGGCTTAAAGTTTACTTGGTCTTGGTCTTGAAAATTCGGGATATCTGTCTTCATTAAGAGTGGATATTTTCCATCCAGATGAATCTGTGGATATCCTTTTAAAAATGCAAGGGATACTTGTAAATTAGCAGTGCTTCATGTTCTTGAGGGTGTGTTTGGATCTTAGCTTTGTGGAGGCAGAACATATAGGGAAAATGAAAATGACCATGAACAGGTAAAAGTGAGCAGATATATTTCCTTTTATTTCTCTTTTCCTTTCGGAATCCATGATCCACCAATGGGAATGACTCCAAATTCTTCACAGTTTTTCGAATGGATTTGTTTGGGATTTGTCCATTGGCAACATGAGATTAGTGTTACACGAAATACCTCCTCCACATGGAGATATGGAGGAGAAGTTCAGTGTTGGTTTTAAGACTAGTTTCTTCAGTATAGTGTGGTTATTTGTGGGTTCTTTACTGAAGTGTACTTATGTTTTGCCCTTCAGTTCAATGTTAGTTTTTCTGCTCTCTTTAGGACTGAGAAAATTGTCAAGGTTATTTCACTGTTCTTCTGAAACAAATGGGAACTATGAGTAGAGTATCCCAATGTTGTGGTTAAGATTTGCAATAAAATACGCAGTACTGAATCTTTTTTACGACTGTGAGTCTGTGATGAAATAGACTTCTTTAGATTCCTTCTGGGGTATCTAATTGATACATATGGTTTTTGGCAATTATTCGAATTAAGGAACTTTACGCGCACAATTGCACGAACTCTACCAGACTTTACGAACACTTATAGTACTACGAACAAAGTTGCACAGGCGATGTCTGGACGACCGGACCTCAAGAGAAATCCAGTTGCTTACATATCTGTTCATTTCTTTATGAATTTACGATAACTAACAGAAAGTAAAAGTTCGCTGTAGATTCATCTAGTTTCCTAGTATTCATGTTCGGAAGCCAACCATCACAAAAAGAAGTAATTGAGCTTCTATCACAACTTCTCATTTTCGCTTGGTATCATCCTACCTATGGTAATAATCTACAACTTCAGCTGCACAGCATTCCTCCTGGAAAGAGAAGTTTTTGGGTGCCTTGGCCCTTGGCGGGTACCTCGATCGACACAAGAAGTTGACGACAGATATGCCCAGATTGGGGAATCTGGAACAGGGAGCTGGACCCCCTCCCAGATTTTCACTCCTCATGTTTGTCCGACGACCCGAGTGGGACCGCTTGAGGGACCCATAACCCGAACTTAATCTCAGAACCTATGACCCGACTCATGTATCCCAAAATGGAAAGGAATCTCTGTACGCCCATGAACAACTGTCGCGTGTTTTTCTACACCGTGGGAATTCACCTGGCGGTCGGGGAGCATGGGGTGACCGGCCCCTAATGAACGCAAGCACGTTGCTAGTGACGATTGCAGCGTAGGTAACTTCATCTTCCTTTCTGAAAGAATCGTAATTCCTTCAACTGCTACGGACTCAATCGCGGGAGCGTCTTTGAAGATCAACACGCCTTCTAATCCCTTTCCTTCTCAAGAATCTTTGAGCTCAGATTTACTAGACTGCTACTGGACGTCTCAAAAGCCTTTTCTCCGATTCATTTGCACATTCTTAATCATAATCCATGAGCATGGGAAGTGACAAGGATGAAAGAGAACAATTTGACAGAATTTAAATCAGTTGGGTGGTTAAAGTTGGTCAGGTTTTGCATTTGAGATTGTAAGTTCAAAGTATTAGGCTCCGTTTCAATAAGATTTTTATTTTTTAAGTACTTATTTTTCGTTGTACGAGACATATCATTTTCTCACGATGCATTAGCTTTAATTCAAAAAATAAATATTTTATTCTAGTTAGTGAAACACACCCATTAATATTTTTCATTCCTCACTTTTTCTAGAGGTCATTCTTGTAAAGAAGAGAAATTACGTGTACTCAGGGAAAAAGTTTTGGAGTGAGGGATTAATATTTGGAGGTCTTCGAAGGGATGATGTTAAATAATTTTTAAATTTTCTTATCATAACTTTTTTTATAAAGTATCCTGTATCTGTCCGATTAAAAATAAATAAATTAATTAGAAACTAATAAAAGTTCAAAAAACCCAAACTGGCCCTAAATAAAGTGTTGTCAGGTTTATTTTGTTTCACAAATATCCATTTTTCTAAACTTATTTTTCTTCTTCGTTTTGTGTGTTTTGTTCGTCTTTTCTGAATTTTTGTTAGATTCGCGTCATATTTTTTAGATTAATCTTCCGTCTCAATGAGAGGAGTTTAAAAAATACAAAATTATGACAAAAAACAAAAATAAAGTTCGCTATGGACAAAAAAAAGTATCAAACAGCTGTATTATTTATCTTAAATGTCATCTTATTTGAATTTTTTCAACATCGATTTATATTTTTTACTTTTTCGATTCGTCTTGTTGAGACAACATTAACAAACAAGACGAACATTAACCCCAAAAATTACAACGAAAAGCTAAACAAAGAGTTACGACAAGTAAAAAATATCAAAATAAATTTTAAATTTGTAAATTTACAAGAACGCATAGTAACAAAGAAATAATTATGGATAAGCAAGAAATCAAACGTGCCATAGAGGCTCCTTTCCCTCCATGGCTCCATCCTTTCTTCCCTAACATCCAATTTTATTCTCTCTCTCTCTCTCTCTCTCTCAACCGCTCTCTGCGCTCCACGCCTGGTTCCTTTCCTTCTCGCCAGAAATAGACAACTGAATGCCAGAAACAGAGAGAGAAAATCCTCTCTCCCATTCACCTCCTCCCTCTCATCATCTCTATTTCCCCAAATTCTCTCTCTTATCTCTCCCGAACCAAACACCAAAGCAACAAAAACATGAGCGTGATCGACATTCTGTTCCGAGTCGACGTCATCTGCAAGAAATTTGACAAGTACGACGTCGACAAGCAGCGAGAACTCAACGCTGCCTCCGACGATGCCTTTGCTCTCCTCTACGCCGCTGTTGAAGCCGAATTCGAAGCCGCTCTCAGCGTTCGAATCCATCACCAGTGATACATATACTCCCTCCGTCCTATATTGTTTACGACAAAACTTTTTAAGAAAATATTTTTTTTTGGTCGAATGATAACTTTTTAAGAGAACATGCAATTAATGCACATCTACCTAAAATGTTTGATTAGATTTTCGAGATTATCTCTTATTCACTATATCTAAAATAATTTTAAATTTTTTTATGAGGGGATATTTACACAATTTTTTTCCTTTGACTTCTCGAAAAGGATAAACATTTTGGGACGTCTCGAGACAAAATATTGGACAAGCAATATAAGACGGATGCAGTATTAATTGACTATTGTCTTTGCGTTTTGTGATTTTGGTGTTGATTTTGGGAATGTATGCAGAAATCGGAAACGGCGGCAATGGAGACGAGTAGGGCTAGTGTTGCTGCGATGAATGCGGAGATTCGTCGGGCGAAGGCTCGGATGATGGAGGAAGTTCCCAAGTTGAAGAAATTGGCGCTGAAGAAGGTGAAATTGAATTTGAAATTATTTAAGTTAAAAAGTTTAACTCTGTGGGTTATGAATCTGATTTCGATTGCCAGGATATCTATGGTACAACACAACCCCTAACACAAGACAAATTATGAAAAATTTGTGTTGAACTTTTCAAATTGTTGTGTACGATTGTATGACTCCCACGGTTGGGTATGGAATGAGCGGTCACTTGGTGTAATATTAGGACATCTCCGTCTAATGGTTTAAGATTTTGAATTGGATATAAAGTTTCTAAATAGTATCGTGGCGGGGTCTATTTCATTCCACATCTTATCTTAAAATAGATGAACAATCAACACTTACGACGACAGACTCATCAAAAAAATTGTATGATGATAGAATCAAAAGGATACTGCAATCTACTCGTGACAAGCCTTAAAAGCATCTGTACATGAGAGGATGTCGACACTGCGTACTTACCAAGGGGTGTGTCATAAGAAAAGTACTAGATGTCAGGATACGGAGAGTACTAGATCTCTCGTGTTGTGGGGTTTTTAGGAACCCTGGCTTTTGGTACGAGACTTGGTGGGGAAAAAGGTTACGAGGTTTTTGGCGTGGTTGTGATAATATTTTGTGGTATTTGTTATCAATTACAGTAAGTCCCAAGACCTTTTGTCTTTCAAGCAGATCGAGTTCAGCCAGAGGCTGCAGGAGATCGGCTTTGATAGTCCTGCTAGTGCACCGAGCCCTAGTCTATATGCCTCAATCTTTGATGTCTGTGGTTATGTGTCCAGCGACATTCTGTTATCAAATGAGTTAATTGTGACTTCCTGGGGGCAATTATTGGTTTGTACTGTTCAAAGTATGGCAGGTGTGGACTAGTAATAGTAATGTAAGTGTAATAAGTACAGTAGTACGAAGCAGGTGTGAACCAATTATGTGTGGTACTATTTGTATGACGCAATCAATGATGGAAGCAGTTATGTTTGTACCTCCTCCTTACGCCTAGGTTCAGAGAAAGACAAGCTCTTGGAGCAATGCAGCATGAGTCTACGACAAGAGAATGTTTTAAGCAGGAGCAATCTTGATCTTGGGGATTCGCTGCCGAGTCTTTCCATTGCAGATCATTAGAAAACTGTGCACTGATGGAAATCACTTAGTTATGGAAAGTGGGTAGCACACAAAATGGCATGAGGCCGGACACTATCTTGATGTAACAAAGAACGCAGTAAAGGAAATATGAAGGAGTAAAATTCAGCTTTAATCGCTCTCAAGCATTATTTTGTTTGCATCTACTCTAAATTTTGGTTTATCTATCATAACGATGGAAAGTCTATGCTCTATTGTATTGAAAATGAGATATAACCACAGGTCAAAGGGCTTTCCAAAGAAGAACTAGCCACTCGTAGTGATCTGGTTCTTGTGCTACCAGAGAGGATTCAATCCATTCCTGACGGGACCACATCTGCGGTTAAGCAAACTGGAGGCTGGGCATCTTCAGCATCTCATAAAAATATCAAATTTGACTCTGGTGATTTTTGTTGCCTTTTCTCATGGTTTTAGTTTTTGCATGTTAGGAGAACCTTATTCTTATACTAGTTTTGTTTCCGAACAATCCCCCAGATGGGCACTTTGGTGATGATTTTTTTCAACAGTCTGAAGAATCAAGTCAATTCAGGGGAGAATATGAAATGCGAAAAATGAAACAGGCAAGTGGCACCTGATTAAACACGCATGCATAAGATTACTATTCTGCTTTTACCCATAACTACGCATTCTCATCTCAATTGAATTGATTTTGGACAGGACCAAGGCCTAGGCATTATATCGGAAGGTCTGGATACTCTGAAGAATCTGGCACTCGATATGAATGAGGTTGGTTTTTCTGCATTTCTCTTTGTGGATGCTGTTGAAATCAAATAAAGATTACTCATAGTCGGTTTGCCTTACAGGAAGTGGATAGGCAAGTTCCATTGATTGACGAAATTGATACAAAGGTTGGAACTTCTTATTAAGCTCCCATTCCATTATATCAGGGTAACAAACTATGCTGGTGGAAGGTTATGTTTAGAATTTACTCTGGTTTTCTGTGTTTTTCTCAGGTGGATAGGGCAACAGATGATCTTAAGACTACTAATGTTAGACTCAAGGAAAATCTTCATAGGGTAATTGATCCTAATTTAATAGTACATAAAAATGTTTCTAATAGTACATAAAAATGTTTCCATACTTCATGCTTCTTTCTTGCGTTTATTTCTATCCGATATCATGGTGCCGATAATGCGACTTTCTCAATTCCATCACAGATAAGGTCCAGCCGAAATTTCATTATCGACATCATTCTGTTGTGTGTTATTCTGGGGATTGCATCCTATTTATACAAGTAAGCTTCCTATCTCATCTAACATTTAGCTTAGAATCACATTCGGATATCCTTTCATGTATCAAGTTGAGTGTCTTAACTTTTACAATGGTTCAACCAATCTCCACAATCATTGTTTCTTTTACTCGTACCGACAAACCTACGCAGAAGTTACATTCATTTCTTTGCCAAGTTCATGCTATATTTCCATTTCCTGGTTTAATAGCTAGTGTTGATTCCTGAAGGAAGTAGTCTAACAGAATCCTTGCTTTGTTTGACCATTGATACAGTATACTGAAGTAAAAGGATTGCAAAAGCTTCTCATTGTGCTCCATTGTCCGAGTGTTATCTGCTATTGTATCGCTGTGTAATGAAGTGAAAAGGATTGGAAAAAAGGGAAAAAAAAAAAAAAGCATGCATCTCGCTGTGCTGGATTGTAAAAGATAGCATAAATTTGCCATATTTAAATGAGATTATTCGTTTTACCTAAACGTCATACTTGTACGATGGTATGACGTGAAACTCCACCAGTTTCTGCTTGTTTGTGTTGAGATTTAATTAGAAGAATTTTTCTTTAGAAACTTGTAACGAATAATAATGCAAAACATCACAATTGAGAAATACACTATACAACCTGTAACGAATAATTAGTCAAAAAAAAATTATGAGTTTCGTTCAAAATTTTGTAATTTTCTGATTTCTCTCGTTGAGATTAATTAATAAGTCACAAAAGTTTTACGCAAACTAACAAATGCAAAACAAAATTGAATAGAGACAAAAAGAAAAAAAGAAGAAAGTCATACTAATCTACTCAAGCCAAAGCTACCCAAACTTTTTCTAGCCTTGAAGTCGAACTCTTGGAGAGAATTTTCTGTGCTGGGTGGGCACGGCCACGTGGTGCCTGTGCGTGTATCTCGGCCCCCAGATGTTTGAGTAATATTTTAGTGCAAAATTATCAAAATACCCCCTCCAACTCAAATAAATTTGGGCTATTCAAAACATGTTTGGATGGTCGAAATGTGTGCTCGAGCACCACGTGGCCGTATCCACCTAGCACTGAAAAATTTCTCGAACTCTTGGGCCGTATGACCTGTGAGGAGTTTTGAAAATCATTACAAAACCCCTAAGAAAGGAGATTAGCTTTTTCTGCCGAACCCCCGTATTAGCTACGTGGAGCTCGGTCTAACATAGCCTCGGAGAAGGAAACAAGGTTGCGGACAAAAAAGAATGGAGACGAGCAGCAAGAGGAAAAGGCAAGTCCTCGGTCATCCCTTCAGATGAGGTTTTAACGGGGAAATTTTCATAGTGTAGGGGAGCGAAATATCCGAAGGCCCGAAAGGTTCGGATGACTCAAAGGATTGGATGTACTGTTCTGGTCCAAGTATGAGTACATCGTTTATACGTATTATCCGAAGAATAAAGTAATCTTAAAGTGCTTTGCCGAGCTTCGATCCCCAGCCAAAGGTTGGCTTATTCGTTTCGTTCGGATAAGGCAGTGATAACATCTTATATGCTCGGTAAAGTGCTTTGTCTTCCATGCTTCTTTTCTTCGGATAGAATGGCTTCACTCGGAAATCGCCATTCCAGAACCTTCTGGAAGCTTCCAAGGAAACGTGTTGGAGTTTCCCTGATAGGTGAAGTGACATTCTGATTGATGTTACCCTTCTTGCTCTGACTGGACGGCTCCCCATATCCCAACAGGCGGCAGTCAATTAATGCCTCTGATTCATGACGTCATCCGAGCATTACCGAGCACATGGGCATCAGAGACAGCTGGCACCATACTTACTCCCTTCATCAGAGCCTATAAATAGATGAGTACTTCCACAAAGAAAGAGGTTTAGATTTCTAAACCCTCTTCTTCCCCCTAAAGCATATCTCTTACCAGACTTCTCTCTTCTTAGCTCCTCTTTCTGACTAGATCGTCGGAGTTTCTTCCGGGAGGAACAACCCCCTCCGGTTCTGCAGGTACACGGCGTCCAGCGCCACATCTCTCGATTCAAACAAGTCAGGACGGTTCATCAGAAATCAGCCCCCCACACATAGTCGTCCCTTTAGTTTTACGGTTGTCTCAATTTCGTTCTTCTAGTGGCTCTAGTTTTAATTGTGTCAATTTTGTCTCTGTAGTTTGTTTTACGTTCCAAATTGGTAAAATCGTTAACGCCATTAATGAAACTAACGGTATGATTAAAAAATTAAGTGCTCTAATTTCAATCTGGTTGAACCGGTGCAAAAATCTTATTTTTTTTATCATTTAATCCTAAATGGTCGTATTGAATTTTCGACTCTATAGCCTTTCAACGAGTACCCGAAGACTCCTTCTTTAGTTTTAGGGCTCTCTTAAGGTGTTCATTGAAGGTCTTAAAGCCAAAAATCCATTATGACCATTCAAGATAAAATGATTAGAAAACTAAGATCTTCGCACCGGTTCAAACGGATTGAAAATTGAAACATTTATTTTTTTTACACCGTTTATATATTAAAAAATATAGTTAAAAAATTAATTGTTCCAATTTTTAATATGTTTGAACCAATGCGAAGATCTTACTTTTCTATTCATTTTATCTTAAATGGTGATAATGGATTTTTGGCTTTAAAGCCTTTCAATGAACACTCTAAGAGAGTCCTGAAACTAAATAAAGAGTTTTCAGATGCTCGTTGAAAGGCCTTATAGTCAAAAATTCATTACTACCATTTAGGATAAAATGATTAAAAAAATAAGATATTCGCACTAATTCAACCGGATTGAAAATTGGAGCATTTAATTTTTTAATTATACTTTTCCATTAGTTTCATTAACGGCGTTAAAGATTTTACCAATTTGGAGCGTAAAATAAACTATAGGGACGAAATTGAGACAATTGAAACTAAAGGGACGAAATTGAGACAAACGTAAAACTAGAGGGACGACTACGAAAATTTACCCTAAAAACTTTCTAGAGGCAGATGAGTTTCTAGTGGGTAGAAATTTTTTAATACAATTGTCATTCGTAACGTTTCTCTTACATAGTTTTTCCATTGCCGGTGTGAGCTATAGAAAGAGAGTCTAAGGTGCTGTTCCGTTTTCTTTTTAAACATTCTTTTTCAAAAAAAAAAAGGTAATTTTAAGCCCATGCCAATTGTTTGGATCTCACTGGGCCTTTGGGCCTCATACCAAATCTACCACAACAACTTCGGCCCATGTCAAATTGAAACGACAAAACCCCCAACCGCACCAGATCACTACTCCCACAAACAGAACACAAACACACACGACGGTGTTTCCAGTTTTTCCCCAAACTCCCCTAGTCCTTTTCATCTCTCTCTCTCCTCTCTCTTTCTCTCCTCAAAATTCAATGTGCAACACAAAGTCCATCCATCGATCCACACAAGAAGTCCACGCTCCATACTTCCAGAGAGAGAAACTGTAGACCGATAGAGAAAGAGATATCTACGCACACACACAGAGTCAGAGAGAGGGAGAGAGAGTAAACCGAATTGCCATGAACTTATGCCTTAACGAGATCGATCAGCGTCGTCACAACCATCGCCGTCGTCGAGATGATCAGCCACACCACCAGCACGAGCAGCAACAGCTCCGCCGTCAACAGCCCGATGTCGCCGTCTTCGGCCGCCAACACTCTTAAAACCTACTTCAAAACCCCCGAGGGACGCTACAAGCTCCACTCCGAGAAGACTCATCCCTCCGGCCTCCTCCCCTACGCCCTCGGCAAATCCGTCACTCAGGTCTCTCTCTCTCTCTCCAATCCAAGAGCTTCATATCGATATGAAGCTGTTGGATTTTTTTGAGGAAAAGTATTGATTTAGGCTGGAAAGGGCCTAACCAACAATTATTTTAAAGAAAAGTTATTAGAGAAAGGATGACTTTGTTATTTATAATTGGAGGATATATGGATGTTAAATTGCATATGTATGTGTATGTTGGTATCTAGGGCTGGATATTGAGTTATTGGCATTTGGCCGTGTTGTTTAGATAACCCTAGCGCAGCTGAAGGAGAGGTCGGCGCAGGGATTGGTGGCACCGCCGAGCTCGAGCTACAGTGCGAGCGGGGGAGTGAGGTATGTGGCAGCGAGGTTTTTGGGCAGTGCCAACGGCAGCCGAGGGCTTAGCTTTGTGGGAGGGAACGGGACGAGTAAAGCCAACGGTGGAGCTAGTAGGAGTAGTAGTCCGTTGGGAGGTTTGAATGGGACTACTAGTCCTATGATGATCAATTCAAATTTTGATGGCAAAGGGACGTTTTTGTTGTTTAATGTGGGCGATACTTTGTATGTCAGTGACCTTAATTCTCAGGATAAGGTAATTCCATGTTGAGACTGGTTTTTATGATTGCCTGGTTATTTTGGAATGAAATTCATGCTAAGGAGATTTCAATGTGTGTAGGATCCAATAAAAGCGATGCACTTCAGTAATTCGAACCCTGTTTGTCATGCTTTTGATTCTGAATCCAAGGATGGGCATGACTTGCTAATCGGACTTAACTCTGGTGACGGTAAGGATTTACTCTACCCTCAATTAATAAGTAAAAATTTTTGTTGGGAGGTGTCTGTCTGACTTACTTTGTGTTGTCTTGTTCATGTAGTCTACTCAGTATCTCTAAGACTGCAATTACAAGATGTTGGGAAAAAACTTGTTGGTGCTCAACATTACAACAAAGAAGGGTCTACTGATAACAGGCAAGAGATTGAGTGCTAAATGTATTGTTTTGCTTCTGCTATCCTTTATTTGAGTGCTCAAACTATAGTATCGTTTATGTCTCTCTCAGAATAGGACCGTTGGTCTTATTCTGATTATGCTTGGTCAGGATCATATTATGCTTCAACTTACGATATCTCCTGTTTATATGTGGGAAGCAATTGGTCCATATGAGATTAATAAAAACTAATTTGCCTTTCAAAAAAAAAAAATACATATGAGCTGCCTACCAAACAGCTTTCATTTTCTTAATCTATATGAGCATCCTTGGCAATTGCTTCATGCTTGAAGCTAGGTTTAAGGGAGATGTAAGCATATGCAGTCAATGAAAGATAATGTTGATGCACCTGATAATGAATACGGAGTAGTATATAGTTACGTGCTTCTACATGGTTGATTGTATTAGTATTTTGGAAGTTGAACTTATTGATTGATTGGATTCTGTTGGGTAGAAAAGAACTATTGGTGCATTTAAAGCTTCTCACTTTCAGACCCTGTTGTTTGTTTTAATTGAGCCTACCTCCGGTTGTATTACAATCAAGGGGAACTGGCATACTCTGAAATCGGTTTTCTTTCTAAACTTTCAATTTTGATTTCTGCATGACAACACACATTCATAACCCGTTTAATTTTTCTGCCGTTTTTTTTTCTTTTGCATTTGGCAAATCAATGTGAATTGAGACAGTATTTTCTTTCGTCCTTTTATTCTATGTATGATATTTTCCCATTTGTGTAGTCGCAAAGATTTGTTGCTCTCTTTATATGATATGCTACCAAAACCAGGTTGTACTAAGTAATATAAATAGAGAGGAGCCTCGTGAATTTAGTTGATGGACTCAGTTAAATGTTTGGGATTTAAAAATCCGTTGAGTTTAATAAAGATGTCTCATGAGGATATCCAATATATGAAGCACAGAATATAAGCAAAGAAGTTATTTTGTTTTCTCCTAATTCATACTACTTTGAAGATTGACCCCATATCTTAGTGATCTAGTACTATTGGAATAGTGAATAGTGAATTCTATTTTGTCTTTGGTATACAGTTCGCAGCAGTTTTTTTCTGGAAGGGGAAAATAGAAAAGAAAATTCTTTGTTTTCTAGAAAACATTTATTGTGCTATTAGATGACTTAATTTACTCTGCATATTTTTTAAAGATTGGAATGAGGGGTTTTGTATCTTTGAAGATACCAAACTTTTGGGGTTTCAAAAAAAAACAAGTCAAAAGTATCCTGGGGAATTGTCAAATTTCCATTTTTTAACAGTTTTGAGGTTAAAATAAGGGCTGGACTTCAGTGTTTTGAGGTTCTGAACTTGTTTAAGAGGAAGTATAAGATTGTATTACATTTCGAGGAACTTGAAGCAACACATACCCAAGTAATTAATGTTGGCTCCTAGTAGGTGGGGTATCTACTGGCTACATGGGATAAGGCTACTGACTGGTAACGAAATGTTAGAGCCTCTTCACTCCACTCGTCAGAGTCAAGACTTGCAGACAACCCCGAAAGCACAGAGGCACATAGAGGCTATAACTAAACTACTTCCTGACAATCGGTGTGGTTCCTAGTAGTAAGGCTGCTGGGCCACTGGCTACTATATACTAAAAGATTTGATTCTATAGAGGAACCCAAGATTTACAGCTCGCCCCAATTTTGTAGATGCATTGGTTAGATATTGCCTCGATTTAAAGATGAATCAAATTTATTTAATGGGTCCAAAATAGATGTCGCTTCATTATATGGTATTTCGATTCCATGTTGGCTTCATTGAAAGAAGTGGACCACATACAATAGATCATCCAAATTACATGATGAGTGATGGATCCAACAAGACTTAAGTCTCTGGACAAATGGGGCGCCTAATGCTTCGGGAACAACAATTTCTATAGGACTAGCATTGAGGCTAGATCATGATTGGGATTGGAGTAGCACGGAGGCCAAATTCTAATTTTGTCAAGGAGAGTGAGCGTAAGCCCATAAGAAGTCCCCTATGGAGGTAACCTAATCTCTGTGATTTGCATGAACTTTTAAAAAATGCCCTTCAATTAAAGTTGGGCACGTCACTTAAATCAAGAGAGAAGGGCAAAAAGGAATACCTGAGAATTTTGTATTTTTTACTTTTCAAGGTGGACAAATAATTTGAGACATGTAAAGGTTAAAATATGGACAGACAAAATGAGACATAAAGAGTATTACTCTGTATATGTTATAACTGCATCGGAAGAATAATTTGGTCAGCTTCACAGATCATGTGAAGGTTATTGTGATATAGTAGTAGGAGTATATCTGAAGAACTTTTGGGCCCTTGGCATGCCAGCCTAAGATGGAAGCAAGCTAATCCTAATTTCACAGCCCTTCGGTTTCTCTAATGGAAGGTCGTGAACCAAGGAAAGAGTGAATTTTGTTGCAGCTGAATAGTTATGGTGATTGTTGAAAAGCAGAAGGCAGAAGCCAAAAAGCATCAAAATGGGGCTTCTCGAAGAAAAGCTCTTTAAATTTGTGTTCTGTTGACCATAAAGCAGAAGCTGTGAAAAAAATTAACACAACTTCCGAGACCAAAAAATCCAGAAGTTGCCGCAAACGGCCCTAGATACACTCTAACCTAATGACAATTCAGCTTAACAACTGTATTGTGCACGATTTATAGATGAGGAATTTTTAATTTATGATAACTTTGATCAGATTCCTATGTCATAATTAAGTTTGCCTGCCTTTGCTGCTGCTCAAATGGAAGTTATGTGAGGTGTTATTTTATATTGTAAACCGTTGATATCCCCGCAAGGATATGTATCCTTTTCAAGAGATCTTGCTTCGAATCTTAAATGCAAGATATTCTAGAAGATGATAGCCTAAAATGTGGAATTTTGTGTTTATATTTTGTATTCTAGAATGTTGTTGTCATTAAATGTTGTTGCATCCAGTGCAGATATAGCAAGTATCTTCCTCTGTTTCTTTGTTTGTTCCTTCCCACTTTGGCAAAGGAAGCCTTAGGTTAAACCTTCTGGATTTAGATAGGTGATTCCCATACTTAGTTGGAGCATACTTTAGCACGCCTTAGATCGCTTGTGCGTCAGTAATTCCTCTTGAGTTTTGATGATTGGAGAGAAATATTTGATGAAAGCATCTCTTGAGCGGACTACTAGGAAGACGGAGTCCCCCCTCCCCTCTTCTTGTAACTTAGTTTTATTAATTTCAAAAAAGATTTTCAGCCTGTAAGACTTTGCTGCTAGTATGTTGCTTTGGCATGATATTGCTGTTGTAAGATATCAAAAGTTCCTAGTATGAATGAGGATCCAACTGGTTGTTTGTGCCAGTCGATGTACTAGTGTTGCATGGATACCCGGGCGTGATGGTGCGTTTGTTGTTGCGCATGCTGACGGAAACGTTTATGTCTACGAAAAGGCAAGCCTCAATCTTTGTTGGAAGATCCTGTCCTTCATCTGCTTTGGCTTTTATCCTTCATTTCTCATGCGTGTTCTGAATTTACCCTAATTTCTTTTTTGTATGACAGAGCAAGGATGGTACTGTTGATGCTTCCTTCCCCATCGTAAAGGATCTGACTCAATTTTCTGTTGCACATGCAAAGTCCAGTAAGGTAATTAACACTGATATCATGGTAATTTGGATAGATACCTTTACACACCGTCCTTGGATTTTCCTCTCTATCAAGTTTGGTCCTAGAATTCCTTGACAAGAAATTGAATCATTGGAGCTAAAACAAGAAAGATCAGAAGTTAAACAGTTGTTCTATGCTGCGATATGGATGCCATTCAGCAAATATGTGAGTGAAGCAGAAATGATCTCATGGGTGAAAAAAATGATTGCAAGCAAGAAGTATTGTTTGTGAACTGATTTAGCTATCCGTTAAGAGGCATGTTTTAAGGTTGTAAATAAACCTTGGGTGATGATGCATTTGAATCGAAAGCAACAAAAAAATTAAAGACTGCAAAAGGAATGGTTAAATATGCCAAAGGAATGGCACCAAACCGAAATTCAGTTTCTACAAGGAGGAAAAAATAACCTTCTCAGTCAACTCGGAAAACCGAGCCAAACCGCGTAATTGATTCCCAATAATGAGCTTCTCATTCCCCAATTAAATTCCAGAAGTCCCAGGAATATAGCCTTGAATCTCACATCCTTAAATAGTCTTTTGTTGAAAAATAACCTCCAATAACTTTTTTTTTCCCTAGCTCACATATTGCTGGTCACTCTTCAAAACTTGCCACATTTGCAAATTTCAAGTTGATCGGACGTCTACAGCCATTGAATCCCTCCACTCGATGATCATACCAAATTCAACAAGCTTGATGAATATAAAATCTATTGCTTGAATCGTGCCCCAATAGTGGGCTTGCAGCATTTTACTTATATAGTAACGATGAGAGGTGTGAAACAGTGTACTTAATTGGACCCCACTCGTAGTAGACAGTAAACCGAAGTAAGGGTTTAAAGCTAATCGATAGAGTTGCCACAATTATTTATCAGTGCCCGCAAGAAAGAAAGGGAAAGACGAGACAGAACAAAACAAAAACAAACAAGATCCTAGTAACCACCAACCTAAAGATTGTGTAGCAGGATTGCTATTGCAGAAGATTGTGAGTTTTGTATTAATCTGACCATTCCCCAAACTGATGTTTACATGGGTGCAGATAAATTTAGCTAGTTTTCATTTTAGTTTTGGAGATTGGTTTCGTGTTGGTGCATATTAGGTGTTCAGTCTTCATGGTGTGCTGTTTGGCTTGGCCTGTAATACTTGGACCTTTTTCTGAGAGTGATTGCTTTCGTTATTGATTCTGAAGAAGTAAACTATCTGCCACTAGTGCTTCTACCTCATTTTTGTTGATCTATGGTTTCTTGGCAGAGTAATCCTGTTGCAAGATGGCATATTTGCCAAGGTTCTGTTAATAATATTGCTTTCTCAGCTGATGGGAAATATTTGGCAACTGTTGGGAGAGATGGTATTAATGCTATCTACATTCTTTATGATTTGAGGACCCGTGTGTATATTGGGGCTATTAACAATACTTCGTGATGTAGGTTATTTACGAGTTTTTGACTATTCAAGTGAACAACTGATATGTGGTGGCAAAAGCTATTATGGCGCTCTTCTATGTTGTGCCTGGAGGTAGAAGTTTATGCTATCTCCATTTCGTTTCCCTCTAATAACAATGTTTCTGTTCTTTTCTAAGTTTTCTTTAAGAGGGCTGTTAGTACCTTTAGAATCTGATGACATTTGATTTCTGCATATTTTCTCAAGTGGGGATGGAAAATATATCTTGACTGGTGGTGAAGATGATCTAGTTCAAGTTTGGAGTATGGACGATAAGAAAGTTGTAGCATGGGGCGAGGGACACAACTCATGGGTGGGTTTTTTGTCATATTTTCAGCCTTAATTAGTCATTGCTTATTGGAAAATTTTAAAAAAAGAAAAGCAGCCTTAATTAGCTTTAGTAGCTTCCTTAAACCTTGTATCCCATGGCTTGCAGGTCAGTGGAGTTGCTTTTGACTCATATTGGTCACCACCAACTTCAGCAAACACTGGAGAAAATTGCATGTATCGCTTCGGTTCTGTTGGTCAGGTTAATTGACTTCCCTTTCGAATTTTGCATTACGTTTGCATCATATGCCAAGCGCATACATTGGCAGCATAAGCACCACCAACGGATGCCTTAGATGGCTTACAAGTACAACCAGTATCTACTGTGGTCTTTGTCTGTGTTGTTAATTTAATGGTTGGTAAAGCATCACCAATTATCAGTACTACTCATTAACACATGGCTTAGAATTTAGAAATGTTGAAGTGCCTTAAGGTGGGGTAAGTGACTGCTGAGCTTATACTTGTGCGCTCCAACTTTTGAAGGTCATGGTTAATGTTTTAGGACTTTAGGTGGTAAAATCCCCCTTCTTTCTCCAAAAATACACTTGCTTGTTATGCTTCATATATGTTTCCCTTTTGAAAATCTTCTTGCCATAACACTTTTATGTACAAACCACAAGTCAACTAAATATTCGTAGGCATCGTCTGATTCCATATTTTATGCCTAAATATTAGTTTGCATGACACCAGTGTTCAAGTTCAAACAATACAATAGTTATTTTTTAATGGCGTGTGCCAGATTGCATTTACGACTTCATTTGGGCACCTAGATTAGTAAACAATTTGTTTAATCTTTAGCGAAATGAGATCTGCACAAATCCAGATGGTGGCAAAGTAATAAAAAAACCAATCCCATATTAAATATCATATGCCCTGGGGAAAGATAGAGGAAACCTGAATGTTATCTTTATCCACTTTTTTGCTTGATTCACCACTATACATGCACACGACATGTGCAGTTATTTGTTTGATTCAATTAAATTGATTCTTTTTTGACTAGAAAGTAGAACTCGATCTTTGTAGCATAGCTCGAGACTTTTGAGTACAAGTTCGAGACTAACTTTCCCATGGTCTTCTCCAAAACCCAGTTACAGAGATCCAACATTCCATAGACAGCTATGGAACAACCAGGATACACCAACCACATGCACAGCACACACACAGTGTAAATGGGGAAAAAAAAAGTGAGGAAAGGGGAAACAGAAATTAACTATTGTAGTATTTAAAAAACAAAAAAGCACAAGCACTTCACAGGATGGGCTGCGTGATCTTTGAATTGATAATGATGAGTGGGATGAGTGGGCAGAGCCGGAAAATTGTCGTGGTCCAGACGACATCTATATAAGATTAGTAAAGTCACATCAAGGAAAACGGGTGAGCTGCACTGACTTAAAAGGATGATTCTGACAATATATAGGATAATATGAAGGGACATGGAATGCCAAAATTAACATGAGACGATGGAATTTTGGGCCTTGATGATGGAATCCGAAATCTTCATTCTATAGCAGGAGCTGAAGTAGTTGGGACAGTGCTATGTTGGGTTGAGTGAGTAGAGGCAAGAGCACAGTGGGAATGGCAGAGGTTTGAGCCTTTACTTAAGTTTGAAGGATTTAGTTTCTATAGCTTCCAACTTTTTTGCACCCTGCAATTCCGTGAAGTATGAAATGGAGCGCCGATGTCACTTTCAAGGAAATTGATAGCTTAACCTGCTCCTGAATGTCCCGTAGATAACAAATGCCATCTAAGAGATGGCACAAAAAAGGGAGTCTGTTGCCTACAGTTTTTGTTAGTTGGGGAGTGTGTAAAGGCCGATGTTCATAATATCCACCTAAAGAAGCCCAAAATCGAGTAATCCTTGAGCTTTAAGTACATATGAGTTTGAATCCATTTTTTCTCTCCCCCTTTAGTTGGTCCTTTTCCCTAAGACTCTAGTCTTGAACTAGGGCCGCCTGAACACACATACATGAAGAGAAAACAGTTGTGTTCCCCGCTGGATGGTTGGCGAATGAAATCCAAAATTACCTATGCTCGAGTCTTGAGACTTTTCAAGCTATAGAATTGGTAAAATGCTCGAAGTACAAGGCTCCGTTTGTATAGACATGTAGTTCAAAAGAAAGGAATTGACAGTGGGAGTGATTTGCCTATCCTGAAAAATTAAATCTCTTCTCCCTCTCATCCATCTTCCACCTGAGCGTGACAAGACACATATAGCTTAAGTGCTGAACCTCTTATATTTTCATATATGTTACGCATAAAAAATCCCTCCATTTGAAATCCACATCTATCCTTGTGGAGCCTGAGAGTATCAATGATCCTGCAGCTTATTTGCAAATTGCAATCTGATGTAGGAGTAATAGATGTGCAAGCGCTTCCCTCTTTTGTTACTTATTTTGTCTCATTACCGGGCTCAAATGTTGGTTTGTGCACTGTGATATACCCTGATCTTTCATTACCGTCTAGTTCACTGACTGTCTCTGTTGCGTATCAGATGCAATTCTTATTTTCGTGCCTTGTAAATATGTATTTCAAAGCAGGACACACAGTTGATGCTGTGGGACTTTTCTATGGAGGAGATCGTAGTCCCACTCCGTCGGTGTCCACCTGGTGGGTCCCCTACATTCAGCGCCGGAAGCCAGTCATCTCACTGGGACAGTGCAGTCACAGTTGGTACTCTCCAACCTGCTCCAAGCATGAGAGACGTCCCAAAGCTCTCCCCACTCGTCGCACACCGTGTGCACTCCGAACCTCTATCTGGATTAATTTTTACGGAGGAATCTGTTCTCACAGCATGTCGGGAAGGGCACGTAAAGATTTGGTTGAGACCAGGGCACTTGGAACAAACGAGCAACTCAAAACCCCTTCCCAGTTCGAGTTTGAAGGAAAAGACGCTATCGTCAAGCAGATTTGGTGCTTCTAGTTACAAATAATCGTTAGATAGGTGCTTCCAAAGGTGACTTGTAGAGATGAATTGCAGTTTTGGGGTATATAACTATTTATGTTCTTTTTTCACTTGATTAGGTTGCTGCAAATAGTTTACTCTCATCTGGGGTTTTACCGAAGTCCGATTACTCATCTGCAGGGATATTAGTCGGAGATAACTGTTTCTATTGTATAAGAGAAACATTTAATTTATCATCAGCGAGAAATATGGTAACACGCGTGGAAGTGTAATAATACACAGATGGTCTGGTCTCGTTTTGGGACTATACAGATGCGGTATATCTGACTGATACCTCAGATAAATGTTAACCATTGCCTTGTTATGTTGAAATTACGAGGGGATGAGTTTCGTGTTTCATATCTCGATGAACCTGAATTTGCATTGCTAAAAGTGCTGAGGGGTCCTTCTGCGTTTGTCATTTCTTTGGTTGCGGTTTTCAACTCCAGTTTTTCAAATGGTTCTCCAAAGGGAAAACATATCTTTATGTTTTTACGAGGATTTGGAATCATTTAATTAAAATTGAGCTCCTTTCAAAATATTCCTGGAAATTAAGCTTCTGAAACTGTTATCCAGGCAAGTTAATTTGCGATTTGGATAATGGAACAAAAGGCAAAAACTAAACCGATCAAAGGCTTGCAATAACCTGTTACTGAACTGTCATGTGGATTTAAATGCGTGTTCTGAGCTCCAATCTATCAAGATTGCACATTTCTGTGTAAAGCACTGCAGATTTAGTATTTTCTAAGGAATGATGAAAAGCCTCTTTGATTCCTTTTAGTACAAGGAATCAAATCAATTTCATGTACAGCTATCTGAAGGTTTGAAATTTAAGTGAACTTAGAAAAAGCACTCAACCACTTAGCTAGCTTGCAAATTGAAAAAAAAAAAAAATTTAACATTACCCCTTTAATTGAGGTTGAACTTTTTAACCACAATAAAAAGGCGAAAGAACGATCCACATACTTGAGACTGGTTCTTCCACTCGTGTGGAGCCTACAAGAGCTCCAATAAAAGAAACAATCATTGGGCGGTTAATGTTTAACTACTTCGAAAGTGGGTAGATGAAGTTGTTTCCCATTAGATTCAATCAGGACATTTGAAATTGGTCAGCCTCACCATCACTACCAAACCATTAACCCCTCTTGTGACAAAATTTAGAGACTGAGAAAATAGTGGTAACCGTTGAAGATTCCAACTTCCCAGAAATTCTGATTCATAGTATAAAATTCTGATTCCTAGTATAAACTTCTGTTAGAACATCTCTTCAATGATACACAGCACAAACTTATGCAGAACAAGCATTCAAGAGGACTATATACTGATATAAGGCTCCTCTATCAAAACGAATGCCCTTCGTAACCCATAAGAGCTCCAAGATACTCCCTCGAGCTGGCAAAATCTAAAACTAACCTACAGATGAATGGTGAACCCCATGTTAGCTCAGGTGAGGAACCGGCAGAGTATCCACTCCGACTTTGTCATGTCTCTGCTACTGACATCTCCGCCAGGGCATCCTCAGCTTTCACTTTCTCAGGGACAATATCTGAATGCACAGGCAGTAAATAATGGCAACTTTCAATTGTTGGGCAACTTTGGATATACGGGTAGTACTGAATGGAAGGGTAAACTTACCTAATAGAAAATCGAATCTCTTTCGCTTACTAACAACTGAGGCTGAAACAACAGAAACAAAGATTCTTAGAAAAACCAATAACAGCATTTTTAGCACAACTCGAAATAGATGTATCAAATTCTAGTATGAGCAACTGAATCAAAACCTTTGTGGCAATGACAAAGATTTGTTAGTCTGAATGCTGCTTGAAGCATGGTTTCTATTAAAAAAAATGTACTCGTACACGGTTCATATGTTGTCAAGTTCAAATGCCATGAAAATGAATTTTCTTATGCACCTAGAGGTTTCCAATAATCCAGGATCCAAGTTGGTACGAGGAAAGATCTCTTGATTATCATCAAACGAACATTATCAAAACCGGAACTATGAACCAAAACTAACAGATTTCCCAACTTTCCATGATTTCATGTGGGACGCTTCCCAGTTTAAACCCATAAAATTTAGCAAGAGGTTCAACTTCACTTCCTTGATTAAACTCATGAAGCACTCTGTCACCTAGTGAGAACAAGGATACTCACTCTTGAAGTTACAACTACACATGATAATCACTCATGAAGTTTAAATCATACATGATTATAAGGTCAAACAAGTCAAAATGTAGCATTGACTATGGATAGTTACTGGAATAACTTCTCGGATAACGAAAACCCAAACAACGCCCATTTTTATACTCACTTGAATGTTACAAGATTAGTTCGACAAAAAATAAATAAAGGAAACAGAAAATAGTATCAACTCATGGGAAGCTTTTCTAGGATGAAGGTATTTAATTAAATTAAGTCAAAATATCTAACTACATAGGAATTACCCAGTCAACTTCCAAGAACTGTATAAATATACCATTTCCAGTGAGGCAATACAAAGTTCCATTCAAAGGCTTTATCGATAGGTTCATAATGACCCTTGAAATTTTGTGTGTTACTGTATAACTTACAACCCTGGAGGAACCACAACAAATAATAAGTACTGTCATGATTGGAAGTCGGAACCTTTCCTTAAACCCATCACACATCATGCCTCATGATAAAAAGAGTTACAACAGAGCTTATAAAAAAGTAATCAGTGAAAGCTCCTTCCTTTGAGTAGTATTTCTATATAATAACGAAATAATCAAAGCAAATGCACATGCCAGGCCATAAAGTTATAGAGTACCAAAAAGAGCACTTACACAGGTGCTTGTACCAAACCTGGTTCTTAGAATCCAGAAGTGCACAGGCATGAGCCTCCTTACAGAAAAGTTCAAGAAACTTCTCCTGCAACCAGAGATATAAAGGAAAGGCGTAGTAAGAATGTTATGGCATCACAATCAATAGAGATGGCCATAGAGGGAAGGGAACCAAATGGTGAATACATCAATCTACCAATCATTTACAAAAATTAATCTTGTGTTAGCCCAAATATAACCTGCCGATGCATCTTATCTGCATTCCTCACCCTCAAGACCATTCATCATCAAATACTTAGGTAATCCTCCACATAATAAAGCAAGCATTAGGTAAGCAAATTATTCCTCCTAGTCCAAGCAAATAAAGAACAAGTGAGAGACGAGTTATTGGTATTTCTCCATGCATGCCCTGTAAATGTCTCACGTAAGTACTCATTAGCGAAAGTTGTTAACTTCCAAGAACTTCATCTTCAAAGTTTCTATAAGCTCCTAACAATAACTCTTGTCCTAGAGTGCAAGCTGTGAAATCCCAAAAACTTTTATGGATAATAGCATTTGCATTAACCACTTGAAATGGAACCACCTAGTTAAGCTCAGCATGATTCTAAATCAGAATCTAAGCACAAGCCTCCAGTTGGCATCGCCAGTCGTGTCAGGATGCGTGTCAGATAGATATGCTACTGCAACTAGTAACAGATGAACCCAAAATCACATCCATATTTTCGATTTCTAGAACTACTTGTTTTGGCTGAAATCCGAAATTTGATATGTTCCACTCCAACAAAGCCGTAGGACCTGTACGAGAGAATGGATTTCATCCCTCCTTTTCCTGCTAGGATTGGAATTCCTGTACTTAAAATATCCATATGAATGCGGTAGGGGGTAATGGATTGCATCCCTCCTTTTCCAGCTAGGATTGAAAATCCTTTTACATATCTATACGACTGTGGACTGAACTACTGACTACGGCATGAAAGTGAAACCACGAACACATAGCCGCGTTGGCAGTCCACATTTGTAATGCAGGTTGCTAGTATGCTTCTCTTGAACAAATTTTTGTCCTGAGACTGAATAGCTACACTAAAGATTCTGTATTTCACTACCCCCAAGGAGTATCAATAGTTTTCATCAATGGCATCACATTTTCCCAAAGTCTTATGCTCATAGAGGATCAAAAAAGCATTGATACGACCTCTAATTCACACAAACACCAAAACAAGTACATCACCACATACAAAAACCGTGCATAACAAGTAGAGTGCACACATGCAAATGAAGTACTCTTACGTGTATGAACATCCATACAAGTAAGGCTGCAATCGAGCCGAGCCGTCCAGAGCTTTCAACCAAGCTCGAGCTCGGCTCGTTTAGTACCAAGATGTTTGAGCTCGGTTGGTTTACTACACAACCCTCTAACACCGAGCAGAGCCTCTACAAACGACTAAACGAGCCGAGTTTTAATAAATGGTTGAGCTAAACCTAACTCGAGCTCGACTTATTTACTAAACAAGCTTCAAACTCGAGCTCGGGCTGACTCGTTTGCCAACAAGCCGAGCCCACGACCTCAATGTTCGCGAGCTCCACTTGCTCGCGAACAGTTCAGTGAGTAAATCGTTTGCAACCGTACGGCATCAGTACCATTCCAAACCCTAATTGATGAAATTAGCCTTGTTTATTAGTATACCGTTGCTTTGTTGACGAGGAAGACGGACTCCTGAGTGATACGAATGTCGGCGTCCTCGCTCTTTATGATCCGACTGATACGATTCATCGGAAAGCAAGTAGAAGAAGAATCACCATCATCACCCTCGCTCTTCTTTCTCTTTCCATTCTCCTTCCTTTTCTTAATCTTCTTCGTCGCTTCCTCTTTCTCTTTTCCACCGCCATTTTCGGCTCTGTTCGTTTCTTCCTCCTCATCCTCTTCTTCGTCGCCGTCGCGAACGACGTCTTCTTTTTCGTCTCCGTCGTCGTCTTCCGAATCCGGCGCTACGAGAACTTCTGGTTCTTCGTCAACGTACTTGCCATTGCCTTCCGTTTTCGATTTACTACTCTTGCTGTTTTTCTTCTTGTTATTACCACCATTTTTACTCTGACTCTGGCCCTTCTTACCTTCGATTTTCGATCCCTTTGCTCTTCTTCTCTTTCCGTTTTCTACTTCATTGTCCTTCGCCATCTCTCTCTCTCTCTCTCTCCTCTCTCTCTCTCTCTCTCTTCCTCCGGTTTTTTTAACACGTTTCAGTTGTTTGACTTGTTTCTTTTTTCCGACGATCATGGATTCATAGTGTCCGGGTCGGGTCAGATTAAGCATACGTTGATCAATTTTTGCTCACTAGTCCAATTAAAAGCAACTCATCCATTTCAAGGTTAAGAGATTCACGATAAATTATTTTCTTGTGGTTTAATTCTAACGGGCTGTTTGTATGGAGTGGAGGATTTATTTTGGGTAGATATAGAATGAGTGTGGATTTAAAGGTAAATATGTAATGAGATGTGATATGTTAAGAAGAGTGGTTCCACCTTTTAAGAATGATGGATTTGTAATGATGTGTTTGGATGATTTTTTGAGAAGGAGGATTTGGAAGGTGGATATGACAGGATAAAGTGTTAAATAACGTATTTGGATGAGAAAGGATAAACCAAAGGGGGATTTGGAGGGGTAAATCCGTCTCAAAACCCTCCGGATTTGCCAACGCTGGGTCTGAGCTCTCCTTCCCAAATCCACCTCCTAGAAGAGATGAAGCCACTACAGTGTTTACTCCCCCTTCCAAAAAACTAAACCAAACACTGGATTTGAGGGAAAGTTGGAGTACAAATCAGGGCGCCTTACATATCCCCCTTCATCTCCTCCATCCAAACACCCCGACGAATCGAACCTTAATAAATTGTGTATGGAGGAATCGTACCAAACAACCGGACTAACCTTGGGCTGTTTGACTTGTTTATGGTCGTTTAAATATCATCTTCGGCCTCGTTTTTTGTTGTTATTTTGGGCCTCCTAACCGGTTCTGATTTTTGGATTTTGGGTCATCTCTCAGCCATTCTCACCTTCACTTCAGCCCAACTGAATGGCCCTTCATCTAAAAATAATGGCCCATTATTTCCAGGGAAAACTGCCCCTCCCATTTTCCCAATCTTTTTTTATTTTTATTTTTTTGATAGGCCCAAATCTTTTTTTATTATTATAGAAAATATATTCATAACCCAACAAATAAAAAAGGCTCATAGGTCCAGGAACACAAAATATCCGTGGAACTAACAAATCTGCGTCAAGTAAGAAAAAGTCACTAAAAAATCAGATTTTAATTATGGAACCCACAAATCTACATGTCTCGGTGGGTAGAAAAATCGTGATCTGCATCAAATTGGAGTTCGTTCGGGTTGCACTCGCCGTTGGAATGACATCTTCAACGTTGCCCTTGAAAAGATCAAGAATCTGTCGCCAAGGCTGATCAGATCCAAGAACCAAAGCCCCTATCTAGTTCTCTAGATCCTCCTAATCCAAAAATGGTGGGGAAATTTGAGATCTTATTTTCATAAATAAAGATGGATGTAAGAGAGGAGGAGGAGGAGGAGGAGGAGAAGGGGAGAGAATGGAGCCACCAGGGTAGAGGGAAGAAAGGGAGGGGGTGCGGCTGCTCTAGGGAGAGGCTCTCAACGCCTGCTCATCGACAATTTTCCCCTCAGCTAGGGACTCAGTTTATGTCCAGTTTGGTTTCAGTCTAGTTTTTTTGTTTGTTTATTTGTGGGCTCATCTAGGATGCACAACAATGATCAGAACCGTTCATCTTGTAAAGCTCGTCGAGTTCTTCAGGTATGAAAAATTCAAATTCATTGGATACAAATCAATAACTTGACAAAACACATTTATCTTAAAACAAATGGTTCCAATTCAGTGTGCCCAATACATTTGTTTCATTATAAACTTGTATCAATAAGTTATCAATCGGTATCCAATGAACTTAAATTTTTGATGCTCGAAGAACTCGACGAGCTCTACAAGGTGAACGATTCTGATCATTGTTGTGCAAAGGAAAAAAAATTGTGCAAAATTGGATGGAACCAAACTGGACATGAACACCCCTAGCTGAGGGGGATATTGTCGATGAGCAGGCGTTGAGAGCCTCTCCCTAGCAGGGATAATTTTCAATTAGTAGTAAACTGATTTCTTGTTAATTTTGTTAAAATATTTAACTTCTTAGATCGTCTCAACTAAAAAAATCAGAAAAGTAAAAATAAATATCAACGGAACTTGCAAGAACTCAAAATATACAAATCATACATCTACACATCCTTAAATTTTGAAGGGCTTGTTTTAGTTTGCGCGCATAATTAAGATAGCAAAATATAAAAGAAACCTGAAATTGTATGGCTGCAAATGAACCCAGTTTGTAAGGCTCGGCTTCTTAACTAATCTAGCCGAGCTCTATCAAGCTAATCAATCGCGACCGTCCAAGTTTTGGACAATCCGGATGTTAATGAAACTTTTTTCGGAAAAGAGTTAATCTTTTCACCGAAAAAATTTCATTAACTCTTTTCCGAAAAAAGTTTTATTAACATCCGGGCCGTTCAGAATACTTTTGGACGGTTGCCATTGATTGCCGCTGTAAAAAATTTGTTCACGGCCGAGACGTGAATAAGTTTCCCTCAACTAGGTAATGGGACTAAAGGTCATTTGGTACTCATAATAAAGATTTACACTCTCCTCTAATTTCAACTCTCACTCATTGAAATGTTAGGGTCAAGGACAAAAGGGCTCATGCAAAAGTTCCTTGAGGTAGGTTGTGAGTCGTGACTTGAATGATGCAACTACCTCACAATTAGGACTAATTTCAACAACTCTTAAATATATAATGCCCCTCCAAAATTCAAATTACATATCCTTTAAAATTGTTTGAGAATTATCCAAAACTGATTAAGCTTAGAGTCTGCGTAGTTATACCATTGCTTATTTATTTATTTCTGGATCTAGACTCAAAAACTTGTGGATTGTTTACTTAATCAAAAGCTTTAATTATCCTTTCCGGTCTCTCTCATCTCCTCATGAGTTGCTCACGAGATGATTGTGTGAAGATTGTGATCGGCGGAGCCATTAAGAGTCAAGGAGGGGCGGCCGACCCCGCTGCCTCCCAATTTTTTTAAGAGATTGGTATAGTTTTCACCCAATTTTTATTCATTTGACTCCCCTTTAAAATTCATTTTTGCCCCAACCTATATAAGTAGAATTCATTTTTACTCATTCGACCCCACTTAAAAAAAATCCTGGCTCCACCCCTATGTGATCTCAATCAATCTATGAAGTTAGAATTTTTTTTCACCTGCGTGTGCTTGTTCTTCTATTTGTATTTATTTCTCTCCGTAATGGGACTAGTAGTTGGGTTGGGCTTACAGCGATTGTGAAATTGTTTCTTCCACAAACGGGGCTAGTAGTTGGGTAGGCAGAAGGCTTATAGTAGTGATTTTGGAGTCGTTTCAAGTTTCATGTAACTCTTATACTTGTATTCTCCTACTGTTTGACAAAAAAAAAAAAATCAATGGCAATTAAGAGATGGGATTGATTATTAAAGTAGCTTTTTTTTCTTTTTTTTTTTTTTACAGAGATGTTCAAACCTATTTGCGTATAGTTTGATTAATTCCAGATCCTTGAATTCAACGACCAGGCAAATTTCCGGTGGCCAGGCATGGATCCACTATGGGGCACATGCCCCCGCTTCAGTTTTAGTTTTTTTTAGAAGTATATATAAATAAATAAATAAATAACATACATGAATACTCGTAAAAATAAGACTTATTACTGCAACACATTTTTAACTTCACCGTTCGACTTTGTCGTTGTTTGTCAACGTTTGCCCATTGTTGTTCGCCTTCGCCGTCTACCGTCAAAAGTGAAGAGGTCTCTCTCTCATACTCTTGACTATGTATATACATGCACATATATTTTTACATATACCTACACATGTATATCTATGAATTTACGATCCAAGGGGTTGACCAACGGTCAAGCCTTAGGACTTAGGGTTTGCTTCTTTTTAAGTTCGTAGGCTTTATCAACTTCTTTAAGACCAGTCTAAAGTTTTGCTTTGACTTTAATTGAGTTCTATACATGTAAATTTTTGTATAAGGATAGTAAAAATTGATGCTTCCACTGTAAAGAATTGTTGGATCCGTTCCTGCAAGTGAGTGGCCCCCAAGATTTTGAGATGTATAGCTTTCGCGGGGAATTTGAACTGGCGAAGTATGTTAAGGAGCAATCTCTTCAATTGTTTTTTCATATCTAGTTAGCTAAATCCCTCAGGTTTTTTATTCTAATAAAGTAGTTGGTCCCCTTAGAGCATGTACACCAGCATTGATAAAATACATTTTTAGCTATTTTGGAGAGAGAAAAACTCAAAAAATACAATTGCACCAGATTAGTTAAAAGGGTAGCTAAAATACATTTATGAATAGGGCTTAGCCACTTTTACCTAAACACTATTCACACTCCTTTCTTTTTTTATTGTTTCTTTCTTTCTCTCTCCTCCCTCCTTGGGGAAAAAATAATATGAAAAAAGTGAAAAAAATGTATATTTTAATTGGTGTTAGGTAAAATAGATAGTATTGATGTAGTTGTGGAGGAAAAAGTTGATAGCTAAAGTAGAAATATTGTAAACTGTTCACAAGTTAGTATACCTATCCATTGAAAAACTTGCTCTTATCCACTTTGATCGGCCATTTCGGACCTATCATCCATTTACCTTTTCAAAATTAGGTTGCTCACGAGATGATGCATAAGAGCAAGTACACCAACTAATAGGTAAAAATGCTAATGAACAGTGTAAATTTTATATTTTATCTATTCATATCTCTTTCAACACTATACCAACCTTATCTATTTTAACTATCACTTCATAAAATAATAGTACTATTTTTTTTTTCTTTCCCTACTTCTAGATTTGATTTGTGGAGGGTGCATGTGTGTGAGGGTGCATGTGTGTGTGTGAGATAAATTAATAATAAAAAAAATAGAAAGCTTGTGAACAGTTGATAGGTAAATTTACCTACGAACTGTAGCAAAATGTAGTTTGGCTTCAGGTTTTGCTATTCTGCTGCAAGGGAATTTTCTTGTTGAAGTTCTCTATTTTACCTTAACAGCAACAAGTAGAGGAGCTGATAAACTTACTCTAAGCGTTCAAAGTTGCCTCAATCAGTCTACCAAGTAAAGCCAAGGCAAAGCAAAATGAGAGCGAAGGCTCGTGTGATCTAGTTTCAAAAAAGTTGATAGCACCTAACGACTCATTTAGTGGAGGTTAAAATTTTGGAGGAGAGAAGGGGTAGATATTTTTTTCTTTTTTTGATAGGCAACAAAAGTTTATTAAGAAACTTGAAATATAGTTTAGAGGTTTTAAATCTGAGACCTGGGATCCCTAAGTTCAAGGCCATGTCCATGCATGATCAGGGGACATGGGGGGCATGCACCGATCAAGTTTAGAAATATGATCTGAACAGTTTACTTTGTAGAACTAACTTATTTGATGACTCCTAAAAAAAACCAAGGTAATCGGAAATCATTAATTTGCTTTAGTGAAGAAACCACATGCGGTTTTCTTCAAATTAATGAACAACAAATATGATTTCAAAAATACACAGTATCATGCTTAGTTTGTTCACAAATCAAACGATGTCCGATTAATTTGAGTTTTTCCAGAGCTGTGTACTCGTTGAGCTTAACAAAGTGAATGGTTGGGTCACATTTTTTTTTTGAAGTTTGGGACAAGGACTAAATTAAGGACACAAAATTTGCTGTGCCCCACAGCAGGGTCCCTTCTCTTGCATCATCAGACCGACCCTTGAGCTTTTGCATTATTATTATTTACAGTATTTACTACCTACTATGGTTTGCAAATAGTAATTGTGAAGAATCCAATGAATCATAGTCCGTGCATGAACAAGATGATTTCCTGATACTTGATGGGCCAATTCTCATTGTGCCATTGAATATGCTTCACAGCTGTACCCAATGTGAGGGGATTCATTTACCAATGAGCTCTTGGTTCGGTGACTATGCACAGTCTCTGAACTCTTTGTGAACTAACTTATTAATACCCCGCTAACCCCACTGATAATATTGACACGCAAAAAAAATGAGAGAGGATTTTGATCACATAAGCATTTGTGTGACCTTATCAATTTCAAAGTCATTATCGTGCAATCCTAATGTCGACACAAAAGTGTGTTTGAACTTTGAAGCACAATTTTTACTATAGACGTTTGGTATTATTTGACTTTTAGTCACTTTTGTAAAGCTTTTCGACTTAAGTTTACAAAAAAGTAAGACGGTGCCAAAACACCAAAAAAAAAACTGTCTTTCTCATCTTTTTTTTTTTGAACTTCTTTCCATCTTAATTTAGTTAGCTTTTCTTAAGTTCGATCAATATTTTGTAAAAAAAATAAATAAATCAAGAATTCGGTCAATTATGTAGAAACAAACACACACACAAAAAAAAAACTTGCAAGGGAATTTAGATATACACACACACTTTATTTGCTACAAACAGAATATAGCTAGAATTATCTAACGTTTTTATTTTTTTCTGGTAACTGAGGAACAGCTCTACAGTCAGGCCACTAAATGGACCCGACTGCACAACCCAAACATCGGAAAAAGCTAATTACAGTACACCAGCCGCGACCCCTCCACTTAAATACCAAGGTCCTCACTCAGTGGAGAATCGAACCCCATACCGACGGTACTCACCTGGCTGTTCTAACGTTTTTCTTTTCAACATTTTGACTACTTTCTAATGCATTATGTAGTAGTTGAATTTTCACAAGGAATCTAAGACAGATGCTCGCAATCTGCTGGGAGTTAGTGTTACTACTACTATTTATAGCTGCATTTTATTAGTATTTTCTAAGTTTTTTCCAATCAAATTCAGCCCGCATGAATGATTGAACGCTGTCGGTGCACACTTTTTTGTCCTCATGTTTCCAGCCTATCGCAATCACCTAGTGGGAACTGGGAAGTGGAAAAATTGCCTACTCAAATAGTACGACGTCTATGAAACCATCATCACTGATTCAATTGAGAGAGAGAGAGAGAGAGAGAGAGAGAGAGAGAGAGTCAGTCTTTGCTGCAGCAGTACTGCTGAGTCGAATGAGAAGATAACGACGAGGACGATGTCACGTTCGTGAAGCAAAACAAAGCGTGTCGTGTCCGGCTCAGGATAAGCTAGCTTATCCCCATTTCCTACATTTTGATTTTGATTCGTTTTCCATTCGTGTTTTGCGAAGTAGTCAAGCAAAAGGAAAGCGATAAACCAAAGCAAAGCAAAGTGAACTACTAGTATAGTTATTCTTCTCCAAGATAGTGTCTGTTTATTTTCCCGAAAACAAGTTTTGGAAACAGCTGCTCTCGTTGGCCATGAGATGGACAGAGCAATTGCTGATTCTTTCGTTTTTGGTGGTCGGAGTTCTTCGAACGGCGACGCTTGGCGCCAATGTCACGCACGATCACCGAGCTCTGGTGATCGACGGCCGGCGCAGGGTCCTCATCTCCGGCTCCATTCACTACCCCCGCAGCACTCCCGACGTGAATATCTCTCTCCCTCTCTCTCTCTCTCTCTCTCTCTCTCTTTCAGTTTTCAATCTCTAAAACTTGGATATGTTTCTGTTTGTATAATTGGTGCAGATGTGGGCAGACCTTATCCAGAAATCTAAAGACGGAGGATTGGATGTGATCGAGACGTACGTTTTCTGGGACTTACACGAACCAGTTCGAAACCAGGTACTGTATCACTTGTTTAGTATTTTGGTATTTTGTCTTTTTGGGAGTAGCAAAATACCACTTGTTCTTGTTAAATTATTGGTTCAGTGGATTTATTTTTTTCCGGGCAGAAAAGTCTCATCTTTAACATAAAGTATCATGTAAACAAAAACAATTTAGAAGTTTTTTGGGAAAACGCATATACGGGAGTGCTCTGCCGTTCAATATTCAAAAACGGTTTTCTTGCATTTTCATAGCAACCAAGCACAGCGAGTACTCCGCTGATATCAGAATTATCTAATTTATATCGAATTGTTACGGTTTTTTCGCCATTCGTTAATCCTAATCTACTCTATCGTAGAGGTATTGTTATTGTTTCAATTGAAGTCCGAAGTGAGTTCAGCAAATTATAAGGACTTACTTACATTGTAATTTCCTCTTTGTACTTTGTAGTATGATTTTGAAGGAAGAAATGATTTAGTTAAATTTATCAAATTGGTCGGGGAAGCTGGTTTATATGCTCATATACGTATCGGTCCTTATGTCTGCGCTGAATGGAACTATGGGTAAGAGTAAGACCATACAAAAATCCTGCATTCTAATTGAAGAGTTTATGTACTAACAATATAGACACGTTTTCTTTTTCCAATTTTTGAACAGGGGATTTCCTCTTTGGTTGCATTTCATACCTGGGATCAAGTTCCGAACTGATAATGAGCCGTTTAAGGTAATCCCTACTACGTATTACTCTTTCCTGCAGTTAAAATTCGCTGTTCGAGCCGGCTTGTAATATTTTGTTAAATGCTAGAATACGACTATCTGTTTTAGGCGGAAATGCAGCGATTTACAGCCAAGATCGTAGACTTGATGAAGCAAGAAAAGCTCTATGCATCCCAAGGTGGACCCATTATCCTATCTCAGGTTAGTTTCTTGATGACTCCACTTTTTTGGCCATGCTTAAGCAGCAGTCTATATCAGTGGTGGTTGTGTCTTTTTTCTTTATTTGATGAACATTTGACTCTTAATGAATCAATGATTGAGGATTTCTAATAGGTAAGGAGTGTTTAATATCTTATGATTAGATTGAAAACGAATATGGGAACATTGATTCGGCGTTTGGATCTGCCGGGAAAAGATATATGAATTGGGCAGCAAGCATGGCTGCATCTTTGGATACAGGAGTGCCCTGGGTGATGTGCAATCAAGCGGATGCACCTGATCCTATGGTGAGTTTCCTTCTTCAAACTTTTTTTCTTTTATGTTCTTTTCTGTTTAACATCAAAACCTAACTTCTTCGTCTTTTGATCTGTAAAAAGTTGTCGAAATTTTATCTGTTTGGCTACCCAAGCATCAATATACCCGGATACGTTTTGATTAACGTATATTTATTAATTCGAACGCTTACAGATCAACACTTGCAATGGTTTCTACTGTGACCAATTCACCCCTGCTTCTGCAAACAGACCGAAAATGTGGACTGAGAATTGGACTGGATGGTAAGAGAAAGGATTCCTAGTCCCTAGTAGTACTTTAGTTGTTTGGCTTAGAAGTCGATCATGTCAAATTCATTTTTCTGTCATTTTGATGCTTCTGGTTTCACCGGCTCTAGCTATCTGGAACCTTCAGGTTTCTTGTATTCGGCGGTGCTGTGCCCTACAGACCTGTGGAAGACATTGCTTTTGCTGTGGCACGTTTTTTCCAGCGCGGGGGAACCTTCCAAAATTATTACATGGTTATTTTCTTTTTCTTGACAGTGATTATAATTTACGAGTTCGTGTATGTTTCACACTGGCTTGAATCAACCAGAAAGGCAACATTATATATGAATTATGTTTTGGTTGCGTTACCAGTACCATGGAGGGACTAACTTTGGCCGGACTACCGGTGGCCCATTCATTGCTACAAGTTATGATTATGACGCTCCAATCGATGAGTACGGTACGATTTTATCCCTCCATCAGTGGTATCCAATATGCAACCTAACTAATAACTTTTTGCTATTGATAGTTGAAGAGCCTAACTTCCATCTATAAAAGGCTTTTAAAATTTGTCCCAAATGTTGCAGGATTTCTTAGACAACCTAAGTGGGGCCACCTCAAAGATTTGCATAAAGCCATAAAGCTGTGTGAACAGGCAATGGTGGCCACTGATCCAACAATTAGTTCTCCTGGTTCAAATTTGGAGGTATTTTTTCCTGCGATTAGCTGTGCTTTCCCAACAATCGAATGCTTTCAGAAACGAGGATTTACATGCTAGATGAAACGAAAGAAAGCGCATCTGTATATTTAGACAGACAGTTTGAGATTGTTGTACGCTTTGTTTTCAAAATACTTGCCTAAGGAAGAAAGTTATCTCAATGCATGACATTTCACCCATCAAACATATCTGAACTTCTTCCTCTCTGGAGCCCTATAAGTAGTGTTTTTTTTTTTTTTTGAATTTGTGGTACAGTGAAATACAGGCAGCTGCTTTTATTTATTTTCTTTTGTTGCCACAAGAGAGCTGTCTATTCCAAGGCTTTTCACACCGTCACACAGACACCATTTGACAGCACTAAATAAATACTTATTTCACATTTTCAAACTCAAAAATAATGTAAATGAAAAATAATTTTTTTTGATTTTTTTGGTACCGTATAAAAGATCTCATCGAGATCTTTCAAACAAGATCCATATTACGTATTTTTAGATTTCATTAAGCTCATTATTTTTTAGCTTGAAATTAACTTCTTAAAAAATAAGTACTTAAAATCCGTTCTGGAACGGAGCTTAGTAACTTACAAACAGACACAACACAATTTTGACTGAGATTTTTTTTACCTTAAATGCACTGTTATCATACTTTGCTCAACCTCTCTAATATTAGTTAGACTATTTATTTCTTCACTTACCACAAGGCATCTGTGTTTTGTCACTGAATTTTCTTTTTCCAATTCCTGCTCTATAGCTTATGAATTACTATGGTGGAGACGTGGAGTATTGCTTGTCTTAAAACATATGTGTCCTATTTTCAGGCAAGTGTTTATAAAACAGGCTCAGGTTTGTGTGCTGCTTTTCTGGCCAATATTGATACCCAATCAGATGCAACTGTGAACTTCAATGGCAATTCTTATAAGTTACCCCCATGGTCTGTGAGCATCTTACCTGACTGCAAAAATGTAGTGCTCAACACTGCAAAGGTTAGCCTCATCTTCTTTGAGTTAGGGCTCATACTTACCGCGCAAGAACTCTGTTATGACTACATTTAGTGAATGGGGCTTCTTCATACCTTCTGAAGCAGTCCAATTGAGTATTTTTGCTCCATTTCATCTGAGATCACCTCAATTTGGATAATATTGTGTCTCATGAAGGTGGGGCCCAAAAATATGAAGAACTCTTTATTACATTATCAATGCAAGCCAATTTTGATATTTTTCTGTGACAGATTAACTCTGCAACTTCAATTCCAAAATTTGTGCGTCAATCTTCGAGCAATGCAGTTGATGCTTCAGGAGGATTTCTGGCTAGCTGGAGTTGGTTTAACGAACCAGTTGGTATCTCGAGTAGCAATGCATTCACGAAACCAGGGTTATTAGAGCAAATAAATACTACAGCTGACAAAAGTGACTATCTATGGTATTCGTTAAGGTAACCGTACGATCTTAGTTGTGATCTGAAGCCATTGGCTGTGGTATGTTTGCTTTTTCAATAATGTTTCCTGGATACTTTTGCAGCACTAACGTTCAAGTTGATGAGCCTTTTCTTAAAGATGGATCTCAAACTGTTCTTCATGTGGAATCTCTTGGCCATGCCCTACATGCTTATATTAATGGGAAACTTGCAGGTGATGTGAACTAAAAGATTGCAAGTACATGTATTTCTTGGAGGAGATTTTTTCTTCATATGTTTGTTTATTTGCTGTTTGTACCTCTTTTGGAGGTCGATGCGCTCTTTCTTCCTTCTAATCTGGTAGTCATGGACACATATCACATCAAACGCAATTCACTACCTGCAAAAGATACTAATATATTGGCATCTTATCTTGATTAATCACCATGTGCCATAGTTGCAATTGATTTTAGTGCTTTTGGGTAACGCTTGTGGGGATCATGAATTTGCGATGGGACCTATGGAAGAAAAGAAAAAGATAAGAAGATAATGAAATGGAAGAAGCTAAATTTATTCTTGGTTTCCTAATTATTTTCCCTTTGCTTGGTGAATCCCTCTGCAAATTCCTGATCTAAACAAATGTCTTAACGTATCCTGGCGTTGTCCAAAACTTTATCTCTTGCTTCATCAAGAATGCCCTTTCTTGTGACCAGTTGATATGCCCATAATTTCGTAAGGCTGCCAAATGGATAAAAGCTTGTGTAAAACCTTATAGTGCCTTTTGGTTGCTTTTTCCATAGTGCCTTGGTCATTTAAGGAAATTGAACTTAAAGAAAGAGAAACTGTCATATGGTTCATTGTAGGGAGCGGGAAAGGAAATAGTAACGATGCTAAGGTTTCCATTGACATTCCCATCACTCTCATACCCGGAAAGAATAAGATCGATCTCTTGAGTTTGACAGTTGGACTTCAGGTTTGACCTTCCTGATTAAATTTTAAGTTTGCATTCACAGAGTTATCTGTCTTTTATCAAGTTCAGAAGGTCAAAATGTTACTGACCATGATAAAATGGAACCATATCAACACTGTTCCAGAACTATGGCGCATTCTATGATGAAAAGGGTGCAGGGATTACTGGTCCAGTGAAGCTGGTAGGTGTAAAAAATGGATCTACAGTTGATCTCTCATCACAGCAGTGGACATATCAGGTATGTAAGTTCATTTTCATTTCAGAATTCCGGCTATAGTTATTTGCTTGAACGATTCTCATCCAATAGGAACTGGGCATTGAACTGGCACATAAATCTCGTATTGAAGTCTAAGTTTGATTTACTGAAGTATCAAACGAAGGAATATTCAGATTTACACTTACTTTTGTCACTTTTGGTGCAGACTGGACTAAAAGGTGAACAGTTAGGCCTCTCCAATGGAGGTTCTTCAGCTTGGGTATCAGGACCTACCTTACCCAAGCAGCAACCCTTGATTTGGTACAAGGTAACATCGTATCTTTCTTTTCCGCTCACATATCAGGCAAATTAAGGGATCGAAGGCCCCAAGAGAAACCTTGGAAGACCCAAGACTTCATGAGGAGGCATGTTATAGCATGGTTCACTAAATCTTGCTACACTTGTGAAGAAAATTACCCAGCAACAGCTAATTGTGGTTGTTGGCCTTTTTGACAAGATTATTGTTTAGGAATATGGCTCAATCCTTAAGATGCTAATTAATACGGTGAACAATACTTGTGGATTCAGACAACTTTTGACGCCCCTTCCGGCACCATCCCAGTTGCACTGGACTTCACGGGGATGGGAAAAGGCGAGGCGTTTGTGAATGGGCAGAGCATAGGGCGTTATTGGCCAACTTATATCGCTCCATCTAGCGGTTGTACAGACTCCTGCAATTACAAAGGCTCTTATTCTTCAAACAAATGCCTCAAGAATTGTGGGAAGCCCTCTCAGCACCTGTAAGCATTGAACTTTTCCCTTAAATACTCGACTGCAACGCATTCCCTAAACGTTGTGTACTTTGGAGAGTAGAATAGTTGCTCTCAAACTATAGGGAGCAACTACGGACACCCAATCACGCATCCTGAACGTTCTTCCAGTTGGTTGATTTTATATATTTGAGAGAGAACAGAGAGCATTGTTGGGCAGGCCAGCTCAAAATGCATATCTACAGAATCAGAAATTCAGTATTCCAGCCAAAACTTGGAGAAAAAGCAACCATGTTATTGGATTTGCTCTAAGATCTTGTTTCTGATCTCACGGCAGGTACCATGTGCCTCGATCGTGGCTGCAACCGAGTGGGAACACCCTGGTTTTGTTCGAGGAAACGGGCGGGGATCCGACGCAACTGTCTTTTGCCACAAGAGAGATAGGAAGCTTGTGCTCTCACATCTCGGAATCTCACCCCCAGCATGTGGAGATGTGGAGATCAAGCCGGAAGAGAGGGAGCAGACCAGGGCCTGTACTATCACTGGAATGTCCTTTAACTGATCAGGTCATTTCCTCGATAGAATTCGCAAGCTTCGGAACGCCTAGCGGGAGTTGTGGAAGTTTCAGCCATGGCAGTTGCAGCAGCACCCAGGCTCTTTCCATTGTACAGAAGGTGATCTCTCTTTTGGACAATCGCTTGATGGAGTTTTGTTTATCGTTCTGCATCATTTCCTATTTGATTCAACACTTGTTTAAATTTTAATGGCACTTTTTAGCTTAAAAGTGAATATTTTTTAAAATATTACGGTAAAAGTAAAAAATAATTATTCTCCGATTTCTCTAGTTGAAATAAATCAATAATTTACAAAAGTCAATTTTTTTAACAAGGACAAAACTCATTTTGCACTTTTTGCTTAGTGGAACTTCACTTTAGGTGGCACTCCACTCAGCACTTTTTGCACTTTTTTTTGTTCTTATTTAAATTTTTTCATATTTTTTAGTTTTACGCCTCACTTTTTTTATTTTTCGATTCATCTTTTCGATTCATCTTGTCAAGATGAATCAGAAAAGTAAAAAAATAATATTTTTACCCAAATTTTTTTAGAAATATTTAAGATAAAACCCAAAAAAAAACTCAAAAGCTGGCTTTATCTTTGATATTCCATAAAATATTCGGGCAGAAGTCTTAAATTTTTAGATGAATCAGAAAACCAAAAAGGTAAGACGCAAAATTAACAAACGCGAAAAAAATTTAAATAAGAACAAAACATGATAAAAAAAAAATTAAAAGGTTGTTTGCATTCCCAAATACGTACATAGGCATATTGGTTGTCAAGATTCTCTTTATATTAATGGTAAAGGTTGTTTGCATTCCCAAATACAGTCTCTTTATATCATCCGTCGTTAAGATTCTCTTTATATCACTGATAAAAGTTGCTTGCATTCTCAAATATATTGTCTCATATTAGCCGTCAAGATGCTCTTTATATCAAATGAAGGTTGTTTGTATGTTCAAATACATAGTCTCTTTATATCACTGGTCGTCAAGATTCTCTTTGTATCATTGGTGAAGGTTGGTTTGGCGTAAAAACATCTTTTGAATAGTATTTTGTTACTCTAGTGTTTGGTGTGACGGGAAATGGAAATCAAGAACAACATTTGTGCAATCAGCATGAAATGAGTTGATCTCAACGGTAAAAGGTTTTTTCAAGGTGAAAAAACGTTTTTTCTCGAATCATCAACACCACAACTCACTATCACATTACCATTCAACCGCTGCCAAACTCCCATTCTACCACAACCACCACCCGCCGCCTAATGTTGCCCCCGCCATCATATATTTTTAGTTGAAATAAACGGATCAATGTAACTAGCTTGTAGTCTTGTAGATAAATTTTGTACTTACGATCGAGCGCATAACTTTTTTGTGCAGGCCTGTGTTGGATCGAAGAGTTGCCGTGTGGATGTCTCGATCGATACGTTTGGCGACCCGTGTAATGGAGTGACCAAGAGTTTAGCAGTAGAAGCTGCTTGTACATGAATAGATCGAACAGTACCGTAGCATTGGGCTCTCTGGGGTCTAAAGCAAAGCGTCGTCCCCAAGGGAATAAATAGTCCAATTAGTTAGTAGTATTTTCTGAAAATGAAATGATCCGCGAAATTCGATGCTAGATTTTATCTGCTCCCTTGTAATAAGAAAGAAAAGGTATCACCGTATGTTCTCCGCGTGGTAATATAAGGGATGCAAGTGTTATCTGAAATGATTGGACGTAAAACATCTGCATGTGATTTTTCCAATCGAAACACTCGGAAACGAGAATTGAACTTGATAGGATGTCTAACATCTTCCAACACATAGGCAACAATAAAATAGGGGAGTTCCCAACATATGCAGAAACAGATATATGCTATGGTATCTCCGGTTATTTTGGGGGCACCGTAATTTTTGACATAACTTTATCATTATGAGCATAACTAAAACTCATTATAAGCATAACCGAACCCAAACAAGGTATAAACAATGAATATCCAAAAAATTAAACAACCAAGGCATAACCAAACCCAACAAAGGCATAACAAACAAGTTATGCCTTACTATGGTTCTGCTATGCTCATAATGGTTTTGGTTATGCTCATAATAGGTTTTGGTTATACTCATAGTGATTTTATTATGCCAAAAGTTACGGTGTCCCCAAAATGACCAGGGACACTGAAGTCATTCCCGTAGTACAAAGTTCGGAGTCTTCGGCCCCGATAAATTTTTACCCAGCTCATGATCTGGAGGTCATAGGATCACTTGCAAGGCGCGCACAAGGCTTGCCGTAGGGGAATGAGAGGACCATTTCGGGCTCATTAACCTCACCGAGACAACTTTTTCATTGTATTTATTGATTTTAAGTCATGAAATAAATCAAATTGATCCAACGTTAAACTTAACAGTTAATATAATTTTTTTAAAACGAACAGTAACATGTATGGTCATATCATCACATATTTTCGATTAACACGGTTATTTTTATCCACACACAAAGCTGATAAAAATCAAAGGTTTTGATTATCGGGTGGAACCCTAAGGATGCGTTTGGTTGCCATTAGTTATTTTCCTATTTCATTCGTTCAATCTTGCGTGTGAATCAACAAAGAAAACAAATAAGCAATTGCAACCAAATGGCTCTAACGTATAATATAGGGTGGTCCATAGGACTGGCAACGGGGCAAATCGGGCCAAATTTCACTTCAATATTCCGAACCCGAAAAATGCTTCTACACCTCCAACGCAACTCGATGCCCGTTAAGGAATTTATTAGCCAACCAATCACTGCCACTGACAAATTGGGACTCCTAATGGCTATTGAGTTTTCCGGCCGCTCACCCTAATCTCCACAAATCAAAGTAAATTTTTTGCCGCAACCATATCAATAATACGAAAACGACATGAAAAATACTAAATATAAATATCGTAAACAAAAAGGTGTTGACATTCATTTTTAATGCACTATATGGGTTTTTCGTGATGTAACGAGGAAAGAAAAATATATCCTAAAGATTACAATCGACAAAGAGTCAAGGTTTGATATGTACTTTCTCTAATATATAAACAGAACTTATCGGGATGTATTCAGAATGAGCATATATGAACTTGTTACTCGTTCCAAAACCAATTTCAATTTTGTTTTATCATGAAAAAAATCTTCGTTTCATCATCCAGAACCCACCAAAAACAAAAACAAAAATTTGGGTTGAGACGTACCGAGCTGGCCGCCAGATTAAGGCTGCGTTCTTATGAACTTAACTTAAATCTAAAAAAATTTTCGATTCTGATTCTCTCGTCGAGAAGAATCAATAACTCACAAAAATTTAGGACAAAACTAATAAATGTAAAAAAAACTCAAATAAGAATAAATTTTTCAAATTTAAATTAAGTTCATTAGAACGCAGCCTAAATATGAGTGGAACTTTGTTTAACAAAATGATAGTCACACAACAATCCAAACGTAACACCAAACACAGCCTCTCACATACATGTGGACTCCACACACACTACTATGTGTGTGGAATCCACATATATGTGAGAGGTTGTGTTTAATCTTGAAAAAGCCTAAATATTACTGGCTGGGTCCCTCCAATCTTGTGACTTGTGAGATTTGTTCCAACCAGGTGGGAACAACAAGAAAGGGAAATACAATAGTAATATAATGGACAAAACACATTCGTACACATATTCAAATACAAATATGTGTGTTCAATACATGTGAGTTTTGCATTTATCACGAGACACATGCATACAGTTTTGATCAGCAAATTGAGAAACATAATGAGCATACCTTGGCCGATGGTGAACAAAATTGCTCTCCATATAATGAGAAATTTATATAAATGATCCTTCTAATTTCATTCGAGTTTCATTTTCATCTTTCAAGTATCAATTACGACTCTTTTGACCTTCAAGTTTGGTTTTTGTACCAAATTAGTCAAATTGATAACTTCTGACAGCCAAACTGGACGAAAAAAATCAAATTGGTGGTAGTTTGGACGTTGCAGTTCGTACCAAGTTGGTCCAATTGATGACATCTGCCCTCAATCTGATTTTTTTCATTCAATTTGGCTGATAGACGTTATCAATTAAACCAACTTGATACGAAAACCAAACTTAAAAGTCAAAAAAGTTGTAATTGATACTTCAAAGACGAAAATGAAACTCGTGTAAAACTAGGAAGACCATTTCTATAAATTTCCCTTATATAAATGGGACAATTTTGTGTAAAGCATGGCTTAAGGAAATATAGCGGTTCTACGCCCACCGCTCTGTTTCACGCTCCCCCATCGCAGCGCTCAATTTCACTGTCCGTCTCAGCAATTGATGGTCCGATTTTTAAAAGACTCTTATCTTTTAAAATTCGAACCATAATACTTTTGGATGGTGAAATTGAGAGTAGTGGGGGACAGGGATGACAATTATCTCCGACCCATCCCCGCCTCCAATCTCCTCGCCCCTGATCCAAGGGGGTATTCTCCAATCCAATAAGCAAATGGGGCGGGATGGTATTTGTTTCCCCGCTCCATTTTAACCCAATCCGACTTCGATTATATGTATTTATATTTTTATATGTGTGTCTAAATAAATTTTTTACTGTTTCCATATAATAACAGCAATATACCAATAAATAAAAGATTCGTTTATGTCTTTGTTTTATTTGTTTATATATTTTTAAACTCTTATCCATCATTAATACAGAAATAAATTAGACAATTTGTTACAGTGAATGAAGATCCAATTATTTTTCAACCCCAGTCGCCACTCTGACTCCAATCCGATATAAATTGGGACGAATTTGGGGAACGATAAATTTGACTCCTATCCGTCTCATTGCCATTCCCGGTAGGAATAGGAGATCGGGAATTGTTTCTCTCTCCGCCAAACCAAAACCCCCACCCCCTCTCTGTGTGTATGTGTGAAAAGGCAAGTCTTGACTCCGTCGCGAGTCTCTCGCTCGAGCTGCTTCTTCGGACGCACCTTTGCTTTCTCTGTTGCCTCCACCTGAAAACACACACACTCTCCCTCTATCTCTCTCCCTGTATATTGTAGCTATATAATCAGAAATCTCAGATACACGCAGAATTTGAATTACCTTTGAAGTCAAGCCCTCCGCATTTTATTCCCAAAAGTCTCTCAAAAACCCCATTCATCCCACCCTTCAAATCCACCGAAATCTCCGCCTCACAACCCCATCAATCTAGGGTTTTCTTTCTCTCTCCTCAACCTTCTTTCTCCCAACATCATGGCTTGAATCGAATTCACGCTTTCGTACCATCATTTGTTTGTTCCATATGCAGACTTGCAGTTGGGTTTTACATGAGGAAAAAAGATGGGTTTTTTTTTTTAAAGGGGGTCCATCCGTTGGAGCTAGGGTTTTCAAATTGCTTCACTATCAAACTACAGGTTTGGTAAACGATGCTTTTTATTCCATCTTATATACCTTGATATGATTAGATTTTGTTGAGCTCGAATTTTTTATTTTTATAGGAAGAGTAACAACTTCACCATCTAAATACTACCGTGTGCATCTAATACACCTGGAAAAAAAAAACTAATTGCTCGCGACAAAGAACGCATTCAAATCAAGTGAAGGATAACATCCAGTGATTAAACATTCATTGATGAGCTCGATTAGATATTGTAATTGTCACTCGTGCTGTACTGTGACGTGGTCTGAAAGTTCCCGATGATATTCGCCCTTTCTTGAATTTCATGCTACGTCTCTTATTGGTTTGCTTGACGCTAATTTCTCTTTCTTTCTCGTTTTCTTTTTTTAATTAATATATTTTACTGTTATGGTGGAGAAGGTCAAGGCATTGGTGGTTTGAGGACTGAATAGTGGCCTGCATTCGTTGTTTATAAACTCGAATTATCAAAATGTCGGCGTTGAATTGCAGCAGCATCGATTTGATCAGCTATTTCTTTCATATATCTGAGTGGCATCCATTGCAATAGCGCAGGCGGTCGGGGCTCAGAGCCCACAGAACTTTGTAAACTAGGTTAGCTTGTTTCTACTTTTATATGGAATTAGCTGGAAAACTCACATGTATTTTGTCCATTTTAAAATTATGGCATGAGCTGTACTGTGAAAGATTGTATATATGGTGCTTGCCCAGTGACGGATGCGATTTATTGTCTGGCATTCGTAATAATGTAAGAAATGGTTTCTCTTCAGGTTTTGTGATCAAAGTTGTTTATTTGTTGCCGGAAGTTGCAATTTTTCACTCAACAGCTATTCATTTGAGAGTGTGACCCAAATGGGCTGCTGCGGTTGTTTCCGACTTGCATTTGCAAAAACCCCCAAAATGTTGGCAAAGCCTAAGGCACGCATGGAAAATCATGCTTCACAGGAGTGTTTGCTGGATGAAGAGTTAGAAAATGAAGATGATAGTTCACAAAATGGTGATGGAAGTGATACGGGACATGGAGTTAATGGTGAGCTGCAGAGCCCTACGAAGCGTTCTGAAGGGATTCTCATGTACAGAACTCAACGCGGATTAATCTGTAGGGAATTTCCTGTTAAGGAAACCCACAGGCTTATTCGCTCAGAGGTACTTGGTGGAATTTTGTTTAGTTATGGTTGCTTTGGTGAAAAGCTTTACTGCTCTCTAGCAGTTTGTTGCCCCTTGAATGTGCTTGATTGTTCTTGATACCTTTCATGACTGTATTAGCATTGAAGAGCCCATGTTATATTGAAAGGTGGTTCATGAGATTCTACTATTTTAGGGTTGCATGATATCTTGCATGAATTTAAAACCACAACTCACTATATCTGGATATGATGTAAATGAAATTTAGGGATGGAAATCAAATAGTTAGCCTCTTTTACTATGCCATTTGGGCATGCCTAATAATGGTATCACCGAAGAAATTTGTATCTATTCTTGGTCCAATTGTTGCAATCCACCGGGATTACATTTTGATGGCACTCCTAAGTTGCCTTTTGAGGGACTAGAGAAGTTATGTCAGCTTTATTTACTATTTTCGCTGTCCTATGTATCTGGCTGGGAGTTATTGATTATTAGCTTTCCCACCATGTTACTGAGGATGCGACCTCATTATGGGGATTTAAATTCTTCATCCTCATTTCATGTGCATGCTTCTAGCCTACTGCATCAACAACGATGAACTGTATAACATGAGGCGGACCATTTGAAGATAACTCTACTTTTGTGTGTGCATGCTTGTTTGGTCATAGATACAACTAGATTTTATGGTGTCTATCTTCCTTGCTAACATTTTCACTCAAATGTTTGCATGATAAGAAAACTTATTGTACAACTTATGATAATATCATATGAAGTGTTGATCTTTTGTACTGATGAGTACTATAAAAACTTTTTGGTTCACTTTCAGGATGAAAATGGGAACAAAATGATAAATGAATATGTCCGCGAATTCAAGATTGCCTCTGGTAGTTATGGAAAAGTGGTAAGTTAATTTCAGTAACCTTTTATGTGCTGCAGGAGGCTATTCTCTAGTCTTACGCCCTTGATAATGCAACAGGTTCTTTACCGAAGCACTGTTAATGGGAAGCAGTATGCAATTAAGGTAGGGTTTTCTTTATGCAGGGATCATGTATTGTGGAATGTGGACTATATTTTTGTTACTCAAGGTTCCAACAGTTGTGTCATTAATGTGTAGCTCCTTGTTTCAATTACTTCTGCTTCATCTTGCCTGAGGACAATAAATATGTTATTCATTGGTATTACCCTGTGAATGGCTGTGATGGTACAAGGAGTTTGGGTAGGCTAGTTTATGGGCATGAAGGCTTCTTTTGTCTGAAGATGTAAGTAGTGAAGACTCCTGAGTTGCGATGAAAAAATGAATTGACTAATTTGAGCATGCGAAGGCTAGTTTCTAGACATTTCAGCGGCCCCAGAAAAGTTAGAGATAATGATATTTATTTATGTGTTCGGGTTTAGTTGGAGATCAGTCAAATATTATTAGGGGAACATAAATTGCTTTGGGGTAGGACAGAACTGCATTGCATTTTTACTTGAAATTTAGTGCTAAATGGTTTTAAAGTAGCTGAATCTGTCCTATTGATAACAACATAGCATCTGGAAAGTACCATTTTGTGTCTTTAATAGCTGATCTGTTTAATTCGTACTTGCAGGCCTTTCACAAGACTCATTTATCAAGACTACGAGTAGCACCTTCTGAAACTGCTATGACTGACGTGCTACGTGAGGTATTTGCCCATGTCTTTTGTCTTTTATCTTACTCATGTCCTTAGTCATGTATCTTGATCAAACAATAACTCTTGTGATCTTGACAAGTGAAGCTAAAAATTGCGCTATTTATTGACTAAAATATCAGTGCGATACGGACAAGCGATATTGAGAGCTTAGCATCCTTCTGTTGCTATGATGAGCTCTTGCTTCCTTTTCGCTGTCATTTATAGGTTATGGGGCATTATGTAGCCCATGCTTATAAAAAAAAATCTATTTGTCTAAGGTGCTGCTTCGGGTTGTGTTATATATGGAGTTTGAGTACATTGATCTGACTTGGTTACTCCTTTGTGGTTGTTTAGTTCATCATTTCTGTAGTTTTATTTCTCACATTTCTTTTTTGGCGGTCTTTCCTGTTCAAGTATTGACTTCTTGGCTGATAACATTTTCCTTTGCAGGTCCTAATAATGAAGATTCTGGAGCATCCCAATATAGTTAATCTCATCGAGGTGATCGATGACCCTACCACTGATAACTTCTACATGGGTATATTCTCTCTCTCCTGACTTTCTGTCTGCATGCGATCTTCATCTCTTTCTGTAGCTGTAATTTCTGATATGTGTAAGTTGGCGTCAATGATGATAACTTCTTCTGTTTGCTCAGTTCTGGAATATGTGGAAGGCAAATGGGTCTTTGAGGGTTCTGGGCCAACAGGTGGTTTAGGAGAAATCAAAGCACAAAAGTACTTGCGGGATATAGTTTCTGGGTTGATGTATCTCCATGCTCATGTATGAGATTGACTTGTCTTTTAATGTTATTATTTTACGTATCCATCCCCGTTTTGTGGTTTTGGCTTGATCGTATGCTCTCAGAGTCTTAGTCATTGACTCATTGCTAATATCTAGTTGCTGTGTTACCATGGTATTTTGTTTTAGGAACGCATACCTGGAGAACGATGTTTCCTTTGATTAGTCATTGCAATTAGCATTGATGTTATTTGATCCTTGTTTGTGAAGATATCAATTGTTATGATGTTATTGTGGAGACTTGATAATTTTCAAATCAGATATCTGAAAGAAATTTGATCTGCCATAAGATTTTGGCTTGTGAATGCTATTGAAATTTGTGTTGTTTCTGTTGGCCTATCAAAAGGCAAAAAGTAGTTTCTGCTCTTATTGAGTTTCAGTATCTGCAATTGTGGAACAATTGTATAAAATATAAATCAATGCTCTGTTTGCCGTTCGGTGTGGTCATTGCATTTATTTTTTAGCCTTCTTCGTCAAGTCTTACTAGCAGTGGATTTTCCATTTTAGTGTCCTAGTTCTTCCACTTGTCTTCTCTCTTGATGGATTCCATAGTTGAATGAGAAGTGCGGTTCTTGAAATATATGCTCTCAAGATGGTCTGAACTTTAAAGACAGCTTGATAGTTTCCATATCCTGGTTTCTGTTTTGTGCCATACTTTTAGATACTTTTTGAAATCATTAAGCTGTTGATAGTCTACTTACACTAAAATGAAGGGTGTTTATGTTTTGCTCTCTGTATGCAATGCCTGTCCAGTAATATGGCTTGATTGACTTAACTAGCCTGTGCGTTGAGATTTTAATGTATAAGCTTCTTTGTTTGATGATGCGGCTTGATTGACTTAACTAGCCTGTGCGTTGAGATTTTAATGTATAAGCTTCTTTGCTTGATGATGCGGCTTGATTGACTTAACTAGCCTGTGCGTTCACATTTTAATGTATAAGCTACTTTGCTTGATGCCGCTAGGTAGATGCCATTAGTTACTGTGGCATCTTCATGTTGGATTTCCAGTTTTTGTTTACAATCTTTCTTGGTGAGATTTGTGAACATAGGTATTATATATTTTTGGGCTTTACATGTTCCCTATTGAGACATGCTGGCATGAGATCGGATCACACTTCAAGATGAAGACTTGAAAACTAGAAAAGATAGTTACTTTTCTATAACATCTTTTGAACTCTCTTTATTCTGGATTTTAGATGTAGTTTGGCTGTCTTTGCCAATTATTGTCTCAAAAAACATATACATCTTTTGTGCGAACAGAATATCGTACATGGGGACATTAAACCCGACAATCTTTTGGTCACTGCTGCTGGCACGGTGAAAATCGGGGACTTCAGTGTCAGCCAGCTTTTTGAGGTATTGATCTACTTCAGCTATTATTCGATCAGAACAATTACATGTACATATGTTCTGTTAGGTGATGATACTGGGAAGACTTGAAACGAAACTGTTGTATTCTGTGCCACCTATATTGCCCCCTCTCTTGCCCATATTCTTCTCTATAGTGTATTATTTTCTTTCTTGGAAAGGAGGGAATAAAACCATGCACTCATCTGACCCAATTACCTTCTCAGTTCATATATTCTTGTTGTGTTCTGTTCCAGTTATTGTCTAATTAGATGGATTCCATTTCTACCTCCCATGCCATCTGGGCTATGTGGCTTGTAGCTATAGGTTTTAGTCCTTTTTTTGGTCAGTGTTTTGAGTGCAAGAAGGTGTAATTGCAATTATCTTTTTGGCAAAGTTGGGAAAAAATAAATAACTGAGACACGTCAGGCTTTGGACAGATTTACTATTTCCATGATCAGAGCATTCCATGATTTCATTGCGATCTCATATTCCTGATTTACTTGGGAAGCTGTTTATTCCTATATTTCTACGAGTACTTCAGTTTCCTGCTGCAACCCTTTGGAAGTGTAGCCCAATGATGATTTGTATCCGCCTTACAATCTCTATTTATCGGTTTATTTTCAGGATGATAATGATGAGCTACGCCGCTCTCCTGGAACTCCTGTTTTTACTGCACCAGAGTGCTGTTTGGGTTAGAGATCTCCGTTCCTGGGGAAAACATGCTTTTGTTTTTGTAAAATTAAAATGCCACTGCACGGGATTTATCTACCAACCAGCTTGTCGATTGTTTTCTTCTTCTTTTTTTGGTTGATTGTTTTCCTGATTACAGGTCTGACATACCATGGCAAAGCTGCTGACACGTGGGCAGTGGGAGTTACTTTGTACTGTATGGTTTTTGGTAAATACCCATTTCTTGGCGACACACTGCAGGATACATATGACAAGGTATTGTGGATTGATTGTATGTCCACAAATAGTTATTTATTTATTTATTCATTTCCAGCATCTTTATGGTCACTTACCCACTTTTAACTTTAGATTTTCCATGGGTGCAATTGCGTAAAATTTTTCTGTCCCCAGATTGTTAACCACCCATTATCACTTCCTGATCACGTGAACCCCTTGCTGAAGAACTTACTAGAGGGGTTACTCTGCAAAGGTAGTCTCTTTGATTCCAACCTGTTGTATTCGATCATTTTTTCACCCTTTTCCTATAGGTTCACTTTTGATGTAGGAATAGTTGTTTTTGGAACTCTGTCGAAAGAATAAATTTTGAAGGAAAAGTGGTTACGAGGGAAATTCTGGAGCAATTTTTTCTGCGTACTTGTCAAAATTTTCTCAACCCCTGTGCATCTCCTTCTTTGTTAGTTAACATCTTACTTTGTTTCAACTTCTTTTTAATATCAAGCAGGTAAAATTTATTTTACTCTGTCGTTTCCTTTCCTTTTTTTACAAAGCAACACAACAACAAAACTCATGTAGTCCTCAATCATTGGGGGTATGGGTGGGGAAAGATTGGAGATAGGCCTAACCTTTGGCAATATGCACAAAGTGCTCTCAGAATACCACTGAAACAGTGGGCCCCATATACCTGTTTTCCTTTTTTTACAAAGCAAAAAAACCAAAAACTTCTACTTAGTTTACCTAGATTTTTTTTTTGCTTATCCCCTTAAAGTTGGAACCAAACATGAGAGGAAATTTTTTTCAATTTTCCTTTCGTCTATCTTTCTTTCCTTAAAGTTCCATAGGGATGGCAATGGGGTGGATCGGGGCGGATATTGGCATATCCGTACCCGATCCCCGAAACTGAAACTGAAACCATTTCCGCCCCAATACGCGAACGGGGAGAAGGCTGGTGAACTATAACCGAACCAAACGGGTTTCGGGTAATCCCCGGACCGATTGGGTAACCGAATTTTGTACAAAATAAAAAGGGCAAATTTCACTTACCTCCCCTGAGGTTTCTGACAATTACAGATACCTCTCCTCATATTTCTGAAATTGCACTGACCTCCCTTGTCAGAGTTGTCGGGTAACTTTTGCTAACAGAAGTTGCACTTTTACTTTTTTACCCCTTCACAAATTTTCTTACTACAATGTTATCTATTTGAATAAATAAATAACTTAAAAAACAAAAAACTAACCACCTTAATTAACATTTGACCAGTCACCTCTTCTCTATATGGAGTCTCAAAAAATAAAATTTTGAAACTTTTTTATTTTCGTTTATTCTTATTTAGTTCTTTACCAAATTCCTTAATCATTCTATATATGGAAAAGTATAAAATTGAATCAAAGGTAATAAAAGTTCCCTAACAAGTACTGTAACAACTAAATAAATCCAAAAAAATGTAAACATAGTTTAAAAAAAACTTTTTTAGTAGTTTCTTTTGTCTTTATAGCAAAAATTAATTTGAGATGCCAAATATTCTTTTTTTTTTTTTTTTTCCTTGGCTCAAAAAAGTAACATACAATCTTTTAAGGTGGGTTTTAAAAGAGTTATGTTTGGTTATTTTCAAAATTTTCAAAGACTTATTTATAGTTATACAAGTTGAAAATACCAACAAGTTTTTTTTTTCCTCTAAAAACGCAAAGAAATAAATTTTCATTCATGCCAAACTAAACTTAATTTCACATAAATGCCAAAAATTTATACATGAGTTTATACATGTGTAGCCTGAAACCAAAAAAATAAATAAGTAGTTGATTATTATTCCAAAACCACCGCCGTATCTTAGAACCACCCATTCATTATTACAAATCTATGGACCATTTAAAAATTTTACTTTTTTTTTGGCTTTTTTCTCATAGTTAGTGAACCTTTTTAAACTTTAATTCAATTATTTTTAATTTTTTAGTTTGTCTCAATGAATAGAATAAAAAAATTAAAATACCATGGACCATATTTTTCAAACTTTAAAAAACCCCGAAATAATCAATATAAATTGGTTTATCTTGTTTATTTAATTTAATTTGTTTTAGATTATAATAATTTTCAAATTGGTCCATATTTTTCTACTTCTCAGATTCCTCTTATGTAGAGAAACCAAAAAAAGTAATAGTTTTTCTCCCAAAACTTAAAAAAGTTTACAAAAGACAACATAAAAGACGTCACTTTTGGGTAGCCCAAAATGTTGAACATGTATTCTCTATTGTTGGTGTGTACATATATCATCAACATGTGGTGTTTCGCTATATGTTTATTGCACTTTTCAAAATGTAAAAGACAGAATAAAAAACTAAAGACAAGAGATGAGGGCAAAATGGGAAATAAATCTCCACTTTTGGCTGACCTCACCAATTTCCGTCATCTTTAGTAACAGCTGACTAACGGTTGGGGGTCTGTGCAGCCGACAACTAAATCAGAGGGGAGGTAAGTGCAATTTCTAAAACCTAAGGGGAGGTGTCTGTAATTGTCAGAAACCTCAGGGGAGGTAAGTGAAATTTTCCCAATAAAAAACAGAGGAAGAAAACTTGAACACCATTTCAGAAAAAGCAGAGAGAGAGAGAGAGAGAGAGACTGTAAATCGCTTCTGGAATACCCAACAAAAATGGAATTCAAGGCTGGAACACCCAACAAAAATAACAAATCAACATCAGAAATCACACCTTAAAGAACAAGTATTTGCAATCAACCGAACAAACTATTGCAAAAAAAATCTGTAACTTTGCTTTAATCTATGAGAAAGAGACTTATGGCCGATGGAGGGACCATGATCAATGGCGACGGAGAGAGAGAGACGTTGGTCGGAGAAGAGAGGCTTCAGCGTGAGAGGCTTCGCGTGATTCTGTGAGAGAGAGGCGAGAGAGGGTATGCCAGATCTTTCTGTGAGCCCTAAGTGACCCACTGTTATGCTTATATATAAAGGGATATCACACTCTAGGTTCTTAGACCTTAAACATGCAACAAGTTGATCCCTAACATTTTTAGAAGTGTTCACTTCAACCCCTGGTCTCTTTTAATATATATATATATATATAAAATATGGTTTCGGTTCGGGGATCGGTTCGGGGATCTGCTGAACCATAACCGAACCGAACCTGTTCGGTTATTTCACTTCCTCCACCATACCTGTACCCACGGGGAATTTTTCGGTTATGGTTCGGGGAAAAAATCGGTTACGGTTTGGATATCCAATCGGTTTGGTTCACTTTGCCATCCCTAAAGTTCCATGCATTGCTTTAGAATCTTTTTCCTTCTTGATGGAAACTGTTTATGCAGACCCAATACATAGGATGACACTAGAGGCTGTAGCGGAGCATGCCTGGGTCATGGGAGAAGACGGGCCTATGCCTCAGTATTTATGCTGGTGTAAGCGTAAAAAGTTGCAGACGGAAATATCCAACAGGGAGTAGCACAGACAACCAATCAGGCCCGTACTCACCACACTGTTTAAACATAATTTGTTTGTATAGTAATAAAACTCGCTTTTTTCTTTCAACTCCAACCAATATTGTGACCAAGTATAGGAAGTAAAAGCATAGAAATACAACTAAGTGGAGGTTTGAATAAACACAAGTGATGTGAGGGGGGATGGATTTACTTGTAGTTGACACCAAACGAAGGAGTATTAGAGATGTGTATTCGGATCAGTGTATAATTCGCCCTGTTCTTTCACTCATTTGACCTTGAGAGTGTGCACTTTTTTTCTTGCTCGTAAAAAACATGAGAATTTATGGGGACTCCAATGTCCTTCTTCTTGATCCCTTTTATTTGCTGAAGATTTCCTTGATCGTTCGCTGAAATAGTGAAATATCTGTCAGCTAATCACAGCTCACGATTTAGCCAGTTCTATCCTTTTCGGTAAGAACACCATAGCTAGGGTAGTTGGTTCCTTGCTCTCCCTTTTAAGGGAGAAGTCTTGAGTTCGAATCCTCATGGACGGTGCTCAACTCCCATTGTAACTTTACTCCCATTGTAAATTTGTAACTTTACATTCTATCGTCCGGCAAATGGTTGGATATATTGCTAGAATTTGCAGACAGCCGTTAGATTTGTCTATCGTTGTGCACAGGGGACCGAGGGGGGCAGAGCTGACTTTGAGCCGAGAGAAGCAAGGCACCGGACTTAAGCCCCCAAATTTTGGATCAAAATTACGGCCCCAGATAGATATAGCCAGATATGTAATATATATTTAACATAGCACTTATATAACAAAAAAGCTAGCTAGCCTAGTGGAAAAGCTTAGTTCCTCTATCCAAGAGGTTCATGGTTCAAGTCTTAGGGGCCTCTTTTTTTCTTCCCCATATGAATATTATTTTTTCCTCATAAGTTCGTCTTAGGCCCTGAGAATCTCAAAGCTAGCCCAAGAGGGGGGTGCAAGCAGGGGCCCGGGTCCCTGCACACCTCCCAATTATCGCACTAACTATACTATATTTTTAGGTTAATTTGGAAAAGTTTTATAGGATCGGCCCTTGCAAGTCTCTTGAGTATAAAAAAAAAGGTAATAAAGTTTCCATGTATGTGTGAGAAAACCTCCTAAATTTTCAAGTTATCAACCATTTTTCGGTCGTGATTATAGAATTAAGTATGATTGTGCATATATACACAATCTCGTCTTCTTCTAAGAAATAGTAGTAAGTGGTAATATTTATACTACGGTCTTGCTATTGTCTACCCACTAGGCTGACAATAAGCACACTAAAAGACAAGAAAAACACGTATTTCTGTGTACTTTTTACACCCTTTAATACACATTCACACACTTACTATTGTTAGCCCATTGAGCTGATTTTAGAATTTTCCTATATATTATAGACCATAATTTTTTGTTTTATATTTCGTTGTTTCTTCTTTTATACTACAACTGTTGTGGAAGGAGGTTAGAAGTATGTAGGGTTTTTTGTTTTTTTGATCGGAAGGAATGTTTTTAAGTTGGTTTGATAATATAAGAGGAGTAGAGAAATCTATGCGTGGACACAAGATAAAGAATACTCACTTTATAGCACGTCAGTTTAAACAGAGAGGGTGTTGGTGACGTTATGGCATGCTTGGTGCCTTTATTCCTTTGAAAAAAATATCAGATGGAGTGGAGTGGAGAAATGGAAAGAAGAGATGATAAGGTTCAGGTATAACCGGTTACCAAACATGGCCTAAAAGATTGAAAGGGCATTTGCTTGCCCATCATATACTGCTGGCTGGGTATTTGGCAGTGGCAGGGGAAGGGGGGGACTATTAAGGCACTCCCTTGTGGCACCCACCCATGAGGCCTCTCAGGGTTCTGTCAGATTTGTGAAATCTTAATCCAACCCACTTGGATTTTCTGACATTTTATGGGTATAGAACTGCCTCCATGACACCACTTTTTTTTCACTTTGGAAGATTGAAGTCCTCCAGGGTTTCTCACAGAACTTGAAAAAGGCTGTGTTTTGGATTTGGGAATTTGTAAAAGGTATTTTGGAGGGGGAAGGTAAAGATAAAGGGTCAAATTTGTTCTTTGATTGTCTTATCTCATTTTCCTTCCGCCCGGAAAATAAATTTAGGCCTGCCTCCTAGAGGGTGGACACTTGGACAATACCTCACTTTTATGGGTGAACAAAATCAGACTCATAATTCTAACCTCTCTTTTTTTCCCACGGCAGTTAGGCCTCGCTCTATCATCATCTAGTAAAAGAAAAACTTTTTTCGAGTACTTGCTGCTGCGTATATCAATGGGAAACTACTACGGACATCGATCGGGAGAAACCGACTATATGTACCGACGGCACGCAGGACCCCTCCGGGTCCCTCACGGATGATTCAAGTTGTTTAATAATTTTAGAAAAAAAATCTGAGTGGGCTTTGAAAAATCAGCTCAATCTGATATGTGTAATGCTCAAGCCAATCTTCTCATTAGATAAAAAATAGAAAGATTGGATCGAAAAATTGCACATAGCCAACTTTTTAAGGATCTATCCATTTTTATTTTTTTAAATTATTAAACAATTCGGATCATCCCTACGCAAGCCAGCATGCCGGTCAGTGTCCATAGTTTTTTCGGGTGTAGTAAGATGTTTCAAAAAGCTTTTTGGGGGGACTAAAAATTACTGCAAATGGCAGCTAAGCAAGTACAGAGCTGCTTTTATGGGTTAGTTATTGGATGCTCGAAAAGTACAGTACCACACGCTATGCAGCCCTGAGGGTACTTGCTGTGTCTCTGGTGACTTTTGCAAACAATCTTTACTCTCAACTAACTGTACAACTTTGACAAACAATCCACCTGAACTAGCAGAAATTATTCACTTATCGGTTCCTCTATAATCAGGAGCCGTTCCAGTTTCCCTTCTTTTTTCAAAATTTCTTTTTTTTCAAATTTCAAACTCAAATATAACAAAAATAAAAAATAATTTTTTAATTTTTTTGCACCGTATTAAAGATCTCAATGAGATCTATCAAACAAGATCCATAGTGAAAAGAAAATTATTTGCATAAACACATAATTTTTGAGTTTGAAATTTACCTTCCTTTTCAAAAACTCACTTTTAACAAAAGTGGAGCGGGCCACCCACTGGGTTGATAATAATCCTATTATTTTATAATATAAATCCACATGTCACAAAATAAAGAAAGTTGGACAGGAACTAACAGCCCATTTTGTACCCTAAATGTCAGATGTACTTTTTAAATTACCTAAATGCCAACTTTGCCCTTATTTGTTTACCTTTACTTTTTGTTGTTGCAAGTCCACGGCTACCCGTTTTTTTTTTTTTTTAATATTCACGGCTACTTTTTTTTTTTTTAATAACTCAAGTGATCATATTATCTTATGCGCACTTCAACTAATCATGGAGGCCTAATTCTACCGCCTTGTATGGACTAACGACAAAAAAATTAATACTAGCATTTGTGAGATTTCGAGCTTGATACATTTGGAAGCAAAGCCTATGTCTCAAACTTTACCCATTAGGCTAACCCCTCGAGGTTTACTTTTATTCTTTTTTTTTCTTTGTATTTATTGACTTCTTTTTTTCCTTAAGAGTGATTTTTTCAAAACTAATCACAAAATGCATAAAATTCACCAAATCTTATACTCCCTCCGTCTCCTTTTTAAAGTCTAGTATTCATTTTGAGTTGTCCCTTAATAAGTGTCTATTTTGTAATGTTAGTGAGCAAAAGTTGGTATATTTTTCATTTTGCCCCTAAAAGTAAATTCCATTTTGAAAAGTTATTGAGTAAAATGTAATGATGATATCTCCATAGAGGGTTAGTAGGGAAAGTGAAGATAAAAGTTGATGTAAATTATGTAATGATGATATTTTATTAATAAGTTAGAGTTACGAAATGAAACACTTAAAAATGGACGGAGGGAGTACTAAACTATTCAAGGCTTTAAATCCTTACAAAAATCGCACATGCCCGAATATGTGAGAAAACGTACAAGAGTAAAAAGGAAGGAAAGGAAAGGAAAGAAGGGTTATTTTTGTCATTTAAAGATAAAAGCCTTCACCTGTCAGAACTCTGTCAAAAACATACAAAAAGTAAAAAAGCAAGAGTCAGCCCAAAAGGCTAACGATAGATTTCTCCTTCACCTATATATATATGCATACTATTTTGTCCGTCCCAATTTAAGTGTTCATTACGGTTCTTCGTGATATTTTTAATTATTTATATCTCTCAATGTATATTGCTAAAAATATGCAATATAAATCTTATTTGATAGATTTCAATTATTTCTATAATACAATAATTTTTAAAACATAAAATATACGAAGTAATTTATATGTTGAGGGATATAAATCATTGAAAATGGCACGCAAAACTGTAGTAGACACTTAGAGACAAATGAAGTATATATTAAAAAGGAGGTATTATTACACGAGATGATATTTCATGTAACGAGTATATATCCCCTCATCTCATAATGCAGTGGGGAGCAGTCTGCATGTGTATATGTATATGTATATTGTATATTAAAAAGAGGTATTATTACAAGAGGGAATATTTCATGTCACTGGTATATATGATATATCCGGCCCTCCTCTCATAATGCAAAAGGGACCACTCTATATTGTGAAAAGAAGGAAATATATTCCGATTATCTGATAATTACAGGTGTGATTTTTAGAACTGTCTTAAATATTCGAATTCACCATGCTCAGGCCTATGGGGTTTGCTTTTTTTTGGTTGGTTCTAGTCTAGTTCCCTTGGGTATGCCTCGGGTTGTATTTGTCTGTAATCTATTTGCATTATCTATATATTTCTTGCTGTTCTTCCAAAAATAAAAATGAAAAATTAATCATTTTTGTTCTTCTTCATGCGAAATTACAAAATTTTCATTCATACAAGGAGAGACGAAAGTTGTAATTTTTTCTGTCTAAAAAAAGAGAGAGAAGATAATGGAATACTTGGAATAAAATCAGGTTCCGTTCCAAAACACCTTCTTAAAAAATAAGTACTTATTTCACATTTTTAAATTTAAAAATAATATAAATGAAAAATAATTTTTTTATTTTTTTTTGCACCGTATAAAAGATCTCATCGAGATCTTTTAACTAAGATCCATATTGCATATTTTTAGATTTTAATAAACCTATTATTTTTTAGCTTAAAATTACATTTTTAAAAAATAAGGACTTATTTTACGTTCTGAAACGGAGCCTCAATGATCCCGAAGTGTTTAGAGTCATTTTGCTCGTGCAATGATAGTTGACTCTTTGGAACTAGTGAAGAATTACTTAAACTCTCTTGGACCACTCTTTTGATAATTAAAAACTATGTACGTCCAAGGGGGCAAAAATTCCTCATCTGTTGTGGGACCTTTGGATGTTGACTTTGACCTGTTCCATATATTGTTTAGTCAACCACGTGATTTTGATAAACCATTAGTAACCCTTTACTTTTAATTAAGTACTGTAAAAGTTAAAGACTTTGTTGACCACTTGACCCATTTAAGAAAAAATGGTGACAGTTGAAGTGATTTAAAAACCACTAGTCACCTAAAACTCCTAAGGACACTTTTGTCAGTGAGACTATCTTTTGGGGGATTAAATGGGAACGGCGGATAAAAAAGAAGATAGGTTCTTTTTTCTTTTTTTGACATTTGTTAATTTTATCTATTCTATTTTAAGAGATTTGGGGAGGGAATGAGTGCTTACGGGAATCGGAGGGATGTTAATTAAGGGTGAGAGATTATTATAGAAAATTGATATTCACGCCTCTTTTTTTTGTTATCCACATTTCTTTTTTGTCTTTTAGCAAAAAAAACAAAAATACACACACTTTCAATACTAAAAAAACAAAAAAAGAGCTTGTGGATAACACACACAAAAAAAAAAAAAGGTGTGAATATCAACTCCGTTATTTTATATTCCCTACTGCTTAGTTTGGTTGATAGTTTGTATGGGTATATAAAATTCGGTAGCATGATGAAAAAGGTAATAAGTTAATGAGCATGGTTGGGATGGCCATAAATAGTCCCACTGCAGGGGACTATTTAGTCATCTGGATTAAATAGTCCCCGTGACTCTGAATGTGCGACCTACCAAACACCAAATTAACTACTCTCAAATTAACTAGTTCGGGCAAATAGTCTGTCCAACCATATAGTCCGGATAACAAACGGGCTCTTAATCCCATTAGATATTCCATGTAAATTCGTTAACATCTTGGTGTATTATTCATTTGATGAAATGGAAAAGGGGTAATACGTGAAGCCTTTACAAGTGAGATTAATTGGTGATGTCTTATTAGTTCTCATATTACCTTAAGTTATCCCATCTTCTCAATATTTATCACCTTGAACGGATTCTTTTTTTATTTGGATTAGATCTAAGTTTTTATTACAATTTACAAAGGGCCCAAAGCTCAAAAGAACACCAATCAAATTCATGGCTAATGGAGGAAGACAATACAGTTTATCATGGTGTCAAATCAGAGGAAGAGATGGATCATGGCTAGCTACCAAATGCTTTGAAACAAAAGGTCGGTTGCTTTATTTACTAGCAACAGTTTTTATTAGAGATTAAATTATTTACATCGGCGGTTTAAACATGCGTGTCCTTTTCAAATAAATTACATTGCACTACGTCGTCATGTTTTATTAGTTGGAACCACCGTCGTGACGCACTGTAATTGATTTGAAGGAAAAAAATATTTGCACCGCCAATATATATAATTTACACCATGTATGTTTGAATGATAAGAGAATATAGGATTTGGCCGGATATAAAAATCCGGGTGAACCAAACCCATCGTTTGTTTGGTTCTTGTTGTCCCAGATATGATTTTCCTGGGATACCCGTATCCTGTTGAAAGAGGGACTTAACTTTAGACACACACCCCTGTGGACTTTGGGTTGGTGCGGCTTACTGCACAGCACTGCGCTATGCACCTTTATTACGACGGCTCGAATCTTATCTCAACAACCAATGATCGAGAACCGTTCATTGTCGAGATGAGATCGGAATCGTCGGATGCACGATCCGACAGCTCGGAGGTGTGTACGTAGCATGGTGCTGCACACACCACTGCACAACACTATCCACTGATTCCACCTGTTTCCAATTTTTAATTACTCTAGCATTTTTGTAAAATAATCTCCCCTCCAACCATATCCACCTCATTATCCCGTATTATTATGCTCCTCGTTTTCCTTCCAAAATATATCCCGCTAACAAACGTGCCGTTAGTTTGTAAACGAGTTTTCTTTGGCTATACATGTTGATGGCCTTGGACTTGTTCTAACTACACTAAACGTGTTTCTACTATGTTTATCACAAATCAAAACCTCATTTTCTCTTGCCCGATTCAACACGTTTCTTGAGCCAAATTCGGGTAGTCATAAATGTTTCCGGATATTATTTATAAGAAAACAATTCAACCTCAAATTATTCTTTAAAAGAATCAGACAGTTGGACCGTTAAAACAAGCCGACCACTCTCTTTCCTCTTTCTCGGCCTCTAAATTCTAGCCGTTTCGGACGCACGTTCGGGTACCAAGTGGACTATACCATATTTACACCCAATTTTTTTTCCCTAATAATGCAATCCAACACTACTACCACCTTTTTCTCCCATGTCCCATCTCAGAATAACTAATAAACAAATATTCGTGGGAATTTTCCTCCCAAAATAAAATTCCCGGGAAATTAAATTAGTTATGCTTTCTTTTATTTTTACTTTTTGGAAATGCCATGCTTTCTCTATCAGTTCAGTTTCTCTTCTGTTTTAAGAAACGAACCATATCTTGAGTCCTTGACCTCTCTCTCTCTCTCTCTCTCTCTCTCTCTCTAAGCTGTTTTTTCTCTCTCATCCACACTGGGCCCCGGCGGCGCCATGTTCGTCGACCCTCACTTCCCGTCACCGCCGCCGTCGACATCGGATCAAATTCCCTAGATTCTCCGGCGATGCTTTTCCCGGCCACCTAGGCCTCCCGCCGCCTTATACGACCGGGATCCAAACAGCTCTCCGCCGTCCGATTCGACTCCGAATTGGTTGGTCCAACTCTTTCTCGATCCATTATTTGCCGCTTTCCATTCGATTTTCTTCTCACGCATCATGTGAAAAGATCTGTTCAGGCTTCTCGAGAAAAATCGCTCGGAAATATGACCAAATTGATTGCCCTAATTCAAAGAAAAGATCTTTTTCTTTGGTAATATATGTCTTTAAAGCTGTGTGCCATGTAATTGGTTGGATTGGTTGTTTTCAATCACGGGACGTTAGTATTATGAGCAATTATAGGGATGATTTGATTTGATGGGTAGAGTTGAAAGAAAGAGGAAAGATCGAAACTTGTTTTCCGGTTACTGGGAAAACGACCGGCAATCGAATCAATATATCTGAATACTGCTTTTGCTAACTGTGGGGAAATTTGCATAGGTTATAGTTGGTATACTGAGGGTTTGGTTTTTTATAGCAATAGATACCGTTATGTCGAAGAAACAAATACGTCTTTGTTGTAATAAGAACAGGGTTTTCTCAGATTATGTGGTGGAGGAAGAAAAGGAAGAAGAAGACAGTGGTTTGTTGGAGATGGGGTCAGAAAGGAGAGGTCGTCAAAAGGTTGGATTAAGTGATTGTCTTCTACTACATGGGCTGAATGATGATGTTGCTTTAACTTGTCTTGCTTTGGCTTCCAGATCTGATTATGCTTCCTTGTCTTGCTTGAATACGAGGTTTAATTCGCTAATGAAAAGTGGATATTTGTATGATTTGCGGAAGCAGTTGGGGGTTGTGGAGCATTGGGTGTACATGGTTTGTGACCCGAGGGGATGGGAAGCATTTGACACTAGGAGGAATAAATGGATGAGATTACCTAAAATTCCGTGTGATGAGTGTTTCAACCATGCAGATAAGGAGTCATTGGCTGTCGGTAGTGAATTGTTGGTTTTTGGCCGCGAGTTATTAGATTTTGCCATTTGGAAGTTCAGTTTGATATGTCAGAAGTGGGTGAAGTGCGAAGGAATGAATCGCTCTCGCTGTTTATTTGGATCGGGAAGTCTAGGTTCAGTTGCTATTATTGCGGGAGGGAGCGACAGGAATGGGAATATTTTGAAATCAGCCGAGCTATATGATTCCAAAACCGGGAAATGGGAAATGTTACCAAACATGCACTCCCCACGTAGATTGTGCTCTGGCTTTTTCATGGATGGAAAATTCTACGTGATTGGCGGAATGACAAGTCCGACTGAATCGTTGACTTGCGGAGAGGAGTACGATCTGACGTTAAGGAAGTGGAGGAAAATAGAGGGTATGTTTCCAAATGTCAGTAGGGCTGCTCAAGCACCTCCCCTTGTGGCGGTTGTTGATAACCAGCTATATGCAGTTGAGTATTCGACAAACATGGTGAAGAAGTACAACAAGGAGAAAAACTCATGGGATGTGTTGGGGAGGCTTCCAGTTAGGGCTGATTCTTCCAATGGGTGGGGGCTGGCTTTTAAAGCATGTGGGAAGGAACTTCTTGTAGTGGGTGGACAAAGGGGGCCCGAAGGTGAAGCTATCGTGCTGAACTCTTGGTCCCCTAACTCAGGCGTCCGGAATGGCACTTTGGACTGGAAGGTGATTGGTACGAAGGAGCATGTAGGGGTGTTTGTGTACAACTGTGCTGTCATGGGATGTTGAGGATTTTCCTTTCAATAAATTGACTCACGCCTGAAGGATCAGGTATCTTAATCTGACCTGAACTTTGTGTGCTTGCACATTTATCTGATTGACCTGAACTTTAGTTATTGCTGGGGTAGCGTCTCACAAGATGGGAACTTGTTTTTATTCTGTTTAACTTTTCTGTATTGGTGTTCATCACTTCTGTGATCAGTACAGTCTGCTTGCAAGGCTACTGGTTAGAAGTTATGGTGTTTTTATCATTTTGTTTTTTCCAAGTTATGTATGATTTGGGGCAAACTGCTTCAAGTCAATAATTTGCAAAAGCTGTATTGTTTGGTGATTCAATGTTATTTGATGTTGCTTCATGCTATGATATTTTTTGCATCAATCATATTTTCGTTATTAGCACTGAATCCATCGCTGAATGTCAGAACAAAAATGCCATGACTTCTTAGCGACTTAATTTGCCTACTGGTGCTTGGAAATGGAAACTAACCCTTCTGTGACTTCAGATGGTTTTAATTGTTACAGCTTTATCTTGTCCTGATCCTGCACTTGTTTATGCTCTAGATATCTCTAAGTCCATAAGGGATTCTTATTTCGGTAGTCAACTAAATTCGTATTCTCTATATTTTTGTAACACGCCATTAAAGACAGTAATAAGTTTAACAGAGGATCCTTTGATCTGCCTAGCATTCTTGGGAGCACACAAAACTATGCACATCCTAGTTTCAAACATGTATGGGAAGTGATAAAGCCTACACAATTACGAGAGCCCCAAAAAAGCCATTCTTGTGCCTTTAAAGATTGGCCTTTTAAAGTCCTCCTCCAGTTAAGGTTGTTCATGAAATTACTGCAATATGAGGAACCAAATTCAAGTTATTCATTGTATAGCTTATGTGGTAGTATTGCCTTGAGTGATCTGGTTACATGAGATGTGATCTGGTTACGTGAGATGAGAGCTATTCATCGTCTTCAATTGGCTTTCCTGATGGTTTAAAATGGGATCTGTGCATCTCCATTTGCTCTGCTGGGGACTCGTTCGGGCTAAAACTGAGCCTCTTTGCTTAGGAATAATATTTTGATTTCCCTTGGTTGACTAGAGTAAGGCTCTGTATTACATAGAGTTTTGAGCAGTTCAATTATGAATGCAGAGTAGCACTAAATAATTTTGCTGGTTCTCCTTCAAATGATACACTTCCATACTGGCTGAGTAGTTGAAAGGATGCAGTAATCAGTTCGGGTGCAATTGCGTTCAGCGCTTGTTTGATCAAATAAATTGTTTCCTCCTGTGCCTACCATTAATTTTTTTTCTTTTTTCTTTTTCTGTTGTCATTTGAAAGAGTTAGTATTTAGAAGCTCCATCATAAGGAAGAAAAAAAGGCCAGGTTACTAATTCAATTTTTCATTATTTTAGGTTTCTTAGTACAGACAGCTACAGAACGTGGCAGACGACACCAACAATAATTAGAAAGCATTGTTTTATCATTCGAATTGGAACTTAGTAATTAATCTAGTTTTCATAAGTATAGGTTGCATTTGGATTGGTAATGAGGACATCATATTCTGTTGTAACACTTGCTTTCGTTCTAGTACCCTTGCTCACTTCAGGAAGATTGTACTAGTTTTGTCACATATTTTTGAGGTGTTATGCTTCTGCATACCTCTTGTATGTTTTATCAGTCTTATACAATGAAAAACAAAATAGTAGGTGAAAATGGTGTGGGATAGCCAAACTTTCTTGATAAGCTCATTGATCTGTGTGTGCTTGTCTAATTGTTGTTTAGGAATGTCGTTCACCGAAGCAAATATGAATTTGGTACATTAGTTCTAGTAAATTGTTGTCATGGTAATCATTCCATGTTCCCAGACCAATATGTCCATCGATAGTGCTCCATACAAGAAAAAGTGGGAACCGATCTCCCAACTTTTCAACCTCCTGAGGTGCTTTTCATTTTCTTTGGAGTGTGGGTCCTGAGCATGCCACCCACCTTATTCGTGATGGCCGGTCATGAGTGGACAAGACCAAAGATGACGTGACAGTCCAGGACCAGTGAACGATTTTCCGTGTTCATTTCTGAAGGACTTCACCCATCCTTTTCATGTAATGAGTTATGCTCTGAATACGAGCAAACTGATTATACCATGAGGTGCTTGATGTGAATTTGTTCCCAGGCCGGGGGTAGTTTTTTAATCTTACTTTGATGCCCATTCTTGGGGAGAAAGTAGGGAGTTCATAATTATTGAGAATCGGTACTAAAAAAACACTTTAGGAGAAGTTATGCTGCAGAATATTTGTGCGTGGTGAACCCACCTTGGGGGTTCAAGATTCTGGCCTTCTTTCCCTCTTCCCAATTCCCAACCCCAAGCATCAACCATGTTAAGGACACCTAATTAGGCAACTTGAATTTGCACCACATATCACATGGGGCAAGCACGAGTGATGTCTCTCTGTGATTTGTAGTCTATTATTATAGCCGTGTTTGATTCGCCGTTCTAATAGTGAAATGATATATAATCCGATTGAGTAATCTCACCGGTGTCTTAGAAAAGTTTCCACAGGCCATGCCGTGTCACTGCACACGCACAGTGATCACATGATTTTGTTGAGCTGCAATCGAGAGCTCAAGTGTCATCAGGCTAAGCAAGGCATGGCACGACGTGGCATGCCAACGGGCTAGGCAAGGCACTGGTATTGAAGCCGAACGGCCGAGCACATGCTGTGTGGGCATGTCCATGTCACACCAAGGAAGCTCCAAGCCTCGTGAGAATCAATCAAATCTTCTGTGATTGGTTGTCTTAGATAAATGCTTCGGATTCTTTTTCTATATTCAAGAAATAATCATGTGTGTGTGTGTGTGTGTATATATATATATATATATATATATATATATATATATATACATACATACATACATACATACACACACATATATTTATAGATGTATATTTGGTGGTAGACTTTATGTAGGAGAAGGTATCAAAGCGTGGGTGTCATGTGGGGATGGGACTGACAGCCCAATCTACCAGAACCTTTCTTGATATGGCAAATCCTTTTGCGTTGTAGACAGCTCACCCTTACCAGAACAAGTAAAGGCCTCTTTTGATCAAGTACAAGTCATCTTCCTATAACTATTACTATATGCATTCCAGACCTCCACGTTTATTCATAACCGTCCAATTACAATTGTGTCTAAAGCCTCAATTATCAGAAATGCTGTGTGGTGCACATTGTGCTGTCTGAGGGGGGTTTTTTGTTTTTTGTTTTTTTTTTACTTTTGCAGAAGTGATGCCTAAGTAGATTCTATTTTGCTTTGGTTTTGATTAGCCACTCGTTAGTGAATAGTGGGATTAGTTCTCCGAGAATCAATTGTATGCATAAACTGGCCCGGGCGTCCTGGATTATTAAAAAAAAAAAAAGTAGATTAGACTTTGGATCTCTTTCATTTTATCCAAGTTGTCCCACCATGAGTAGCTCCTACATGACTGAATAACATGGAACGTTCGAATGAACAAGTTCACCCGTATGTGTCAAATTCTTTTAGCTTGTTAGTTTTTTTTTTTTTTTTCGACGAACAAACTGATCCCATTATAAGACAAAAGTTACATATGTCCTAAAGCAGCTCTAGCCCTTACATTAGCTTAAAAAGTTTTAAAAAAATTGCAATGTTTTTTCTCCGATTTGGGGTCATTTTGACACAATCTCGAATCGAGACCAATGGGAGAAAAGATGAGCCATATTTGTTGCCAAATTTGGCCAAAAAAAATGACATCGTCATTAGTTGGCATTAACAAATGCAATAGGTGAACTTCATTTTGCTCAAAAAATTTGTCTAGCTATAGCTTTGACATCCTAAATGGTAATAGTAGACTTGTTGTAACCAACCCTTCACCCTGTTAATCAGGTAAAAAGGGCAAAATGTGGAAGTTGAGAGCTATCCTTCTGGATCTGGGGGGTGGGGTCCTGTAGTGCGTTTGCTCACTACAGAGCCCCCGCTTCCGTTTGGTTCTTGTTTCTGAAGGGACAAGTTTTGGTGCATGGCCTAAGATGGTAGTAGTATCTGTTTCAGACTTTCAGTGTCAGTTTCTTTTTGGTAGCCTGCCGATTCCAGCCTTCCATTTACAGTTTCTGTTACTGACAGTAAGATTGTCACAATATATGGATTGGGTATTTACGAAGGAAATGTGAAAATGAAAATGTAGTACCAAACAGAGAGGAAAAACGAAGTGGTATGAAAAAGGAAATGGCCTCTCGGCAGTTCGGCAGTTTGCCGAGAACTACACGCGGAGCATGCAGTTGGTCTTATCCGCGCGGCCACATGCCAGATCTAGTTTAACAAACGATTTTGTCCATTTTGTAGATCTCTTCGAAATGCGCTGGTGTGGTTTGAAATTATGTTAAATGAAGCCCAACTATACGTGAACGGAGTAAGGAAAAAAAAACGAATCAAACTGATGTTCAGTGTGCAATGGATCAGGACCACCAAAATTCAGTTTCGATTCGTTTTTTTGTTCCATTCACATACGAATTGGTGTACAATTAACAATGACTTTAAACCAAACTTCTGCATCTCGACGAGATCTACGATACGGATAGAACCAATCATTGAATTAGGTTAGGCAAGTGGCCGGAAAAACCCCAACTGCACCTTGTTTCTTGGCAAGCCTCGTCCAAAAACACAAAACCTTTTACTTGGAAATTTGGATGTTGGAAGACAGGAAATGTAGATTTCCCGTGTTATTTTTGTATGGATAAATTACGGGCCAGTCCAGTCAACTAGCAGCAAGCACTGGAGGCAGGACAAACACGCGAGGAAATCCTTTCTTGCTGCCAGTTGAAAGATATGGCCCATATATGCTTAACTACATTCTTTCCCATACAAATGATAATGCAAAAGCTGTTTTTATTGGTGCCAAAACTCTAGTGCACAGAAGACTTGTACCATGTGCAGTATACAAGATTTTTATGCGTCGGAGTTTTGGCACTAACAAAAATAATTTTGGCATTATCACTGATCTGAAAACCCTCTTTAATTTGAAGAGAATTAAGGCCCCATTTGATAACAGGTTTGAGACTTGGGATTAGAGTGCAAATCCCATGGGAGTATTAATACTCTGTTTGGTAACAAAAAAGGATCCGGACTATTAGTCCATTGGAATGTCCAATCCGACCTTTCGGGGATATTAGCAATACCCCTTGGGACTTGGTATTCATAGTCCAATCCCAACTCCTCCTCATTACCAATCTCTTCTAATTACTAATTTCTTTTATCAATCCAATCCCGTCGTCTAATCTCATCTCAAACAAACATGATATTAATAATCCTATCTCAAATAAACATACTAATTACTAATCCCTTCTCATTATCAATCACAATCCTAATCCCATCTCCTCTCCTTACGAATCCCACTCATTAAGGAGAATTCCACTCATTTATCACTGTTATCAAACAGGGCCTAAGAAGTGAAGCCAAAAATCTCGTGTTGGATTCCTATCGCGTCTGGTATACGAGTCTTGCAGATGGGTCTTTACTTAGGCCCCGGATTTAACATGGCGAGGTCGAACGACGTCCTGAACCGGGTGGCTCCCGACTCCTGAGAACATACAGGAAATCCTCTGGATCTCGAATTTATCAGACTAATTTCGAGATTATGGCATACAAATGCATCCATCAACCATGAACTTTTAAGTCATATCACACAGAACAAAGGACTGTGAACAAAATTCTTCTCGCGCCATATCGATGTCTTCGACGGCACAAAGTTCACTGTGTAAACATAGATGCGAATCAACACAGGTTGACATAAGCTGAATTTCGAAACAAGTTACACAACTTCAATATTTGGTTGGTATTGAAGCGTAAAAAGCGATGAATCGTTAATGGGTGCTGATTTCTCACCAAGCATAAAAGCAATGAAAGAAGCATAATCATAAGCACGCACACCAAATACGTACTCATCGCATAACATAATGATAAAACATAGTAGAAGTTTCCTCCGTAGCGTAGAAGTTTCCTCCATAGCCTAGTTGAGGAACTTAAAACACACAGGTCCGAAGACTCCAAACATGAAAGAACCAAATACAGTTCCATAGCGTAGAAGTTTCCTCCATAGCCTAGTTGAGGAACTTAAAACATACAGGTCCAAAGACTCCAAACATGAAAGAACCAAATACAGTTCAACAGAGGTACATCCAGATCGTATGCCAATCCACACTACCTCATTTATTCACCCATAGAAGATAATCTTCTGAAAACACAAAACAAAGTTCACCAATCTTATCAAGGGGTGACAGGGATCGGATTAGTTCCCCAACCAGCGATGGACGAAGACACCACTGTTTCTTAGGCCCCTGAAAAGACTCATGCAGTCTCCACAAACAGCATTTGCACAATCCGCACCTTGTGAGCAGCGAAGGAAGAGTTCATCAACGCGGCAAATTGCACCTCTTTCAAATAGCTCAAACAGAATTTTTAACTCCACTGGTCGAGCATTCATCATAAGGACGACAAAGTCTCCATTTTCGACTGTTCTTTCAAACCAGCTGATAAAATCAAATTCTTCTTCATCAACTGGCGCGCTGAAATACTCATCAGAACTGATACTGGTAATAATGGCCTTGTCTCCGGCAAGGCCTGGATGATACACAAAGTTGACACCAGGGTTTTTGACATAAGATGATAGGGCGGTAGCATCATGATCAACAACGTAAACGTTGAAAGCTTGAGGTTCAACAGGGTAAAAGGGCTTGAACATGTCAGAAAGGGTAGAATTCAAAAATTCCCCCGCACCAATATTGATGTAGATCATCCTCTTCCTTGACGTAATATTCATGAACTCAGGTAAATAAGAAAAGTTTGATGCAATGGGTCCCGAATTTTCGTCTACAAGAGGTTCCATGTGCTTTATAAAGGGCTCATTGTTCGTAACTGACTGGCACTCACTGGGAAGCCGGTAATGCTCAAAGAAAGCAACTTTATCGAATCTTTTCTTGAAAATGACCAAAGTAAAAGTGCTTACACCGCATACGTGAACAACATTGGAACTTCTAAGGAACGATGAAACTGGGGTCGCAGACCTTATCAAACCAGCAGAATAGAAATTACGAGCACCCACAAGCATGGCACCGGTCCCACCGGGTCGCAAAACGCGCTCAATCTCAAGCACGAGAAGAGCAGGGACGGAAACCCTATCAAGAGCCCTAGAGAACACGAAATCGAAATAATTATCCTTGAAATCGAGCTCGTACACGAACCGCCTCTTCAAAATAGAGAAAAATGGGTGTCTATCAACGCCCAAGGCATGATCGAACCCCAATTCTCTTAACGCCAAGACAGAAGAGGCCGATCCCTCCCCAACACAAAGAGCTTTTGCACCAAAATCCAACAATTTCTTCTCCATAAGCTCTTTCACAACGCCAATTGTTAGATCCCAAGTGTCATTGTTGCAAGGGGTCGAAAACGACAACCGAGAAAAGGGATTTCCAAATTTGGACACGGGATTCATAAACCCAGTGAAATTGCCATACGGGTTTGAGCCAATACTCAGTTGGCATCCGTGCAAACCCATCGCGAGCGGCTCCAGTGTCTCAACATCATGGACAATTTGGAAGAACATAACGGTAGCCATAGCCAGCGCAAACAACAGGGCTTTGAGAAACAAGCGCCTGGCTAATGACCCACGTAGGATCTGCCATTTCAGCACCTTGAAGTCCATATTTCCCCCCCGCCTACTTTCTACGGAATTCTACGCCGTTCGATTACCGCAAATCTAGTGAACGATTTACTCGTAACAATAAGTGGGAATTTGAAGAGAAAAACAACACAATTCTAAGAGGGAAACAAGATTAGCGAGTACAAAACCTGGATGAGGTGTGGTTTCCACCCACGAGGACTCCCATTGATTTTTGAAACCCCAACCAGACCCTCCTCGGAGCTCTCCTCCGCATCGGCTCGAACCAGTCCTGGCCCATCTCCGAACCCCCGGTGTAAACCTCCAAACCGAACTCTACATTCTCCGTTTAAGCTTTGAAACTGGAGATTCTACAAGATCTACAAGTGGGATCCCTACAAGTGCGAATGCGCGTATGGGTTTCGTATTGGGAATTAGGGTTTGGATCCGGATGGGGGGTGGGAGAAGTGAAGTTTATGAAGAGTGTGAACTGAGCAGAGTGATGGGGAGTGGGGACTGAAAAGGTTCTTGCTGTCTGCGTCGGCGGGAGACGCGTGTCGTTGATTGACAGGTTAGCAAGTGGCAGTACGAAGGGTTCATAAATGTGCTGCTTGGTTCGGTTGATCTCGTTTTTAACTCCACGAATTTTTACGCACCCGCATTTCTTACGTATCGGAGGTGTGCCCGTTCGATACACGAGATAAAAAATATTTGTAATTTTTTTTTCTGTATTTTGCATCGAGCGAATGCACCACTAATTGATTAAAAAAAATTAATTTGAATTTTTTATTATCTCGTGCATCAAACAGATACAACTTTAATTGATAGAAGATTCTAGTATATAATTTATGGAAATGATATTGCCACACCCTTTTTTTATAGTGTCACACCTTCAAGTGTATTTTTTGGTGTAAAAATACACTTACAAAATGTGACATTTTTAAAAAAGAGTGTGACAAAATCACTACACATAATTTAAGTTAAAAACATCGATACATGCCTTGAAAGGGTAAAAGTACTGACATTTCAATTTATCATTTCTTATCTACTACTACTGTACTTAAAATTCAGGAAAAAACATCGGTATATACCTTGAAAGACTAAAAAGTATGACATTTCAATTTTATCATTTCTTAATACTCCTACTGTACTTAAAATTCAAAAAAAAAAAAAAAAACATCGATATATGCCTTGAAAGATTAAAAAGTACTGACATTTCAATTTATCATTTCTTATCTAATACTGCTGTACTTAAAATTTAGCTCCTTCTGTTAGTATTTTTGTCTTAAAATCTCTGTTCCTATTCAGACCTCTCCCTACATTCTCTCTCCCTCACATTTTTTCTATTCTCTCTCCCTCCATGTTTCTCTCTCTCTCAATTTTTTTAATTAAAAAACTCAAAAAATCTAGGTATTGGCCTCTAAACATGGGAAATGATTTTGCCACTTTTTTTTTAACGTCACTCCCTTACAAGTGTATTTTTACACCAAAAATACGCTTTGCAAGGGAGTGACGTGAACAAAAAAAGGGAGTGACAAAATCAACAACCCTAAACATTGTTTATATTAGTATAGATAGATAAACTCGCATACACGTCAGTTCCTAAAAAACACTACACTTTTCAATGTATGTAAGGCCACTGCATTTCTTTTTGACGTATTTCTGTAACAAAAATTGTGTGCTTGTAGACAATTTGTTACCTTCGGGTCCGGAGTGTTGAGCCCGTGAGTCATAAGGTCTAGCCTGAGCCACGTAGCATGAGTGTGAGCAAAAGTATGTGTTTAGACAATCCTCCTATGTTTTATTATTTAAGAAAGAAATGAAAAGCCCATAAGAGAAAGAGCACCGATACGTAAGTGGAGAGATTCGAACTCTTGCCCTCCTACTAAGATATAAGTGTTCTAAAAAATAATACCCTATTAAGAGCGAAAGCGTAGAGAGAAAATTGAGAGTAAAGGATAGGTAAAGATGGCAATTGGACCCGCCCCGCCCCGAACGAGACAGGTTTTTCACCACCTTATCAGGGCAGGTATCAGGTCAGGGTAAACATACTAAAATCCGGCCGGATTCAGGGTGATAGTACCCCGCTCCTAAACCCGCCCCAAAATGTATTTATTTATAAAATTATACTTTTATCCTAATCTAATTATCATTAATACTTCAAATTTTATATTTTTACCCTAATATTATAATTATTATACTAAAAAAACCCTTATAATCTTACCTTTATATTTTCACCATTATACTAAACTAACACTTATTTGTACTTATTTTCTTTTATTTTGCTTTTAGATTAGTAATTTTTAAAATTTTTTACGGAGCAGAGCGGGTAAATCTGTTCTCCGATTGGGGCGGGAACGGGGATACCTGGTCAGGGCAGGGTAATAATTATAGGTCAGAATCGAAATACGCAAAAATCCATCCTGTCCCAGTGCAATTCGGGCTTCTTCCCGACCGGTCCTATGTGAATGGACTATGTCCCATTGGGTCCTTGCACAAAAATGCACAGAAGTTTTTTCCCACCAAGTCGTATTTCACGAGCAGTCACCATTCCCCTCTCTCTTTCTTCTTCGGCGTGACTTTCACTCTCCCTCTTCCATTTCTCTCTCTACGCAGACACAAGCACATGGCTAGCCCAGCACCCACGGAAATGTTTTTCTGTCATCCCTCTCTTTATTTGTTTGGTACACACACTCTCTCTCCTCTCTCTTTCGTACTTTTGTTCCTTTTCCTCTCTCCCTCTTAAAGTGCTCCTATTTTTTACTACTGTAATAAATTTTACAATGTTTGTAAGAGCTTGTTACAGAAATCTTTTTAAAAAACAAACAGTTTATTTTATATTTTTTAATTTAAAAATAATATAAATAAAAAAAATTTAAATTTTTTTTTGCATCGTATAAAAGATTTCGATGAGATCTTTCAAACAAGATTCATATTGTATATTTTTAGATTTCAATAAGTCCATAATTTTTGAGTTTAAAATTGTATTCTTAAAAAAATAAGAGTTTTTTTCGCGTTGCAGAACGGGTTCTAAGTTTTATTTTACATATTCACTTTTTATAAATTAATATATTTAACAATAACAATGTTAATTGTCTAAATGCATAATTATTAATTAATTATGTTAATTAACAGTATTAATTACTTAATTAACAGTTTTTTTTTCTACCCATAATTTCAAAATAAAAAAGAGGAGCCTACACCAAAAAAAATTTATGTGCATAATTTCACATTAAATACGATACTTGGTTGATAGATTTCGTCGAGTTGATTTTGAAAATATTTTTTCCAAAAAAATAAGATGTGTGTGTGTGTGTCTCTATATATATATATATATATATAATAATAATAATAATAATAATAATAATAATAATAATAATAAAAGAGAAAGAGAGTGATGCAGGAGAGAGAAAGAGTATGTTTTTTTTGAAACAACAATGCTATTTGCACATACTTTTGTGCACATATCACGTACATACATTTTTGTGGGATCCATATTGGGGTCCCACAAAATGATCCGAACCGCTCATCTTTTTTAAAATATTTTTGAAAGGGTTTCTATAAAAAATCAGCTCTAACGGATATCGGTAAGAGCTTTCTTAGAAATCGTAGGACAAAACAGAATGATTCGCCCTACGATTTCTGAGAAAGCCTTTACCGACATCCGTTGGAGCTGGTTTTTTACAGAAACCCCTCAAAAAAATATTTAAAAAAAATGAGTGGTTTGGATCATTTTATGGGACCTCGATATAGGCCCCACAAAAATATATGTGCATAATATGGGAGGCCGAGTCCTTGCAACGAGCAGATCTGGCTGCAACTTACAGCCCCTAAAAAACGACATCGTTTGGGGTAAGTTGGGAATTCTGTCTCACTCCTCTGTCTCTCTCTCTCTCTCTCTCTCTCTCTCTCTCCAACCCCTTTGGCGTTTTCTTTGTTTTCTTCGCCCTTTTCTTTGTATCTATTGCACCCACTCTCTCTCTCTCTCTCTCTCTCTCTCTCTCTCTCTCTCATCTTTCTTGTTTTCTAATGCAGATGGAGTAGTTCATTATTAACACAAAATTCATTCCCATGATCTCTGATCTATGTTTGTCATCATGCAAAAGGATTTTACAATGGAAATTCATTTTAAAATTAATTCTTAGAGCCCGTTCCAAAAATTTTCTTAAAAAATAAGTAGTTTATTTTACATTTTTAAACTCAAAAATAATGTAAATGAAAAATAATTTTTAATTTTTTTTCATCGTATAAAAAATCTCAATGAGATCTTTCAAACAAGATCCATATTGCATATTTTTAAATTTTAATAAATCCATAATTTTTAAATTTGAAATTACTTTCTTAAAAAATAAGGACTTATTTGGCATTGGGAAACGGGCTCTAAGTCTTGTGTCCGATTCTATAATTTATCCCCCGATGGAGTACTCAATTCGATTCTTGTAAATCTAAAAGAAGAGAGAGAACCAATCCTATGTCTTGTGCTCTTTAATAACTTTTTAAATTAACTAGTTTAGGAACGTGAATACAAAAAACGATGGGGCCCTTTTAGGATATATACTTGATCGGATTCAAACAAATCCCCTTTCGTTCAATCAATTAGCAAACTAGAATGAATCACAAGAATTCATAAAAATCAAATCAAATATCAAGTCTAGCACGGAGATCAAACCCTTTCTGTTTTGGGCCGAATTGTCCCATGCTAAGAATTCTTCAAAGCTCATTTCTTCTTTCATATTTTATCACCGGTTTACCAGATTGTTCTAGTTCCTCTTTGGGTAATGTTGCTCAGCCTGCTCATGCGCTTCTTGGAGATAGGAAAAAAAAATGATCATAAACTTGTTGGAGTTGAAGGGTGTGTACTGAGGTGGAGGAAAAAAAGTTGAAGAAAACGCCAAAGGGGTATTGGAGAGAGAGAGAGGGGGGGAGAGAGAAGGGAGGAATGAGATAGCATTCCCAACTTATCCCAAACGATGTCGTTTTTTAAGGGCTGCAAGTTGCAGCGAGTTCTGCTCACTGCAGAAACTCGGCCTCCCCCTCCTATAATATGTGTGCACAAAAATATGTATGGAAATCATTACCGTTTTTGAAAAACTTGAAAAAAAGTACACTTCTTTTTTCATGCTAACTTTTTAAGTCATAGCAGTAGCATAGCAGAAGAGAGAGGGGAGAGAGAGTGTGGTGCACACAGGGAGAAGAGAGACACGGAAGAAAAGGGGAAAAAAGGCAGTGAGCGGGATTTTGTTTTTAGGGACCTAGTGATCTATTTGACTTAGGCTCCGTTCTAGAAACCTTCTTAAAAAGATAAGCAGCTTATTTCATATTTTTAAACTAAAAAATAATGTAAATAAAAAATAATTTTTTAAATTTTTTTTGCATCGTATAAAATATTTTATTGAGATCTTTCAAACAAGATTCATATTGCATATTTTTAGATTTTAATAAAATTATAATTTTTAAACTTGAAATTGCCTTTCATAAAATAAGAATATTTTTTTTGGTTTACGGAACGGGCTCTAACACGAAAGGACTCCAAAGGACTATAAACTTGAAAAGCGGGACCGGCTAGTGGGCTACCTTAGGTTTGGGCCGGTAAACCGAATTTGGGCCCGGCCCGTTCGCTTCTCGTCCGGCTTAATACACTGGGAAAGCCCACAGCGGGAGAGCAGAGATCGAAGTAATGAACGTTATTCCGACCAGAATCGCGGGGGGGAGATTCCCTCTCTTCAACGCCACTCCACCTTCCTCCCCAGGTTCTCTTTCTACGTAATCGTCACTCTCTCTCTCTCTCTCTACAATCCCTTCCCCCTCTCTCTTTCTCTCTCTCATGCTCTGCGTTGTGTTTAGTTGCGTTGAAGTTTGGGTTTGCACACTTGCGGCAGCGGAGTAGGAGATTTGGAGTGGGGTTTCCGAAGATGATGGCTGGGAGTTTGGAGAAATGTGTTGTATGCTCGGAAACTAGTACCACTAATTCGGGCATGATTCGGCCCGCTACGGAAGCTAATTCGGAAGAAGCAGTTGGAGCTGTGAAAGCTGGGAAGGTCATTGCAGTTCCCACGGACACGCTATACGGCTTCGCTTGTGATGCTTGGTATTCCCCCACAACTCTTCATTCTTCAAATTCTCTCTACATCTTTATTGTATTTGTGGTGATCTATGTAAGTCTTCAGAATTGGTACCAAAAGAAAGTTATATAAGAACTTTCAGATTCTCAAATAGTCATATGCTTTTGTGCTACATATAATGTGCTTACTATGGAAAATATTGAGTTGTTTGGCAAAGGAATCGTTGATAGTCAGTGAGCCGGTACTCTTTAGGAAAAGGTTGACTTGAGTAACTGGTCTGAGTAAGGGTGATAGACCAATCCTATCATCACTATGAGGTGAGGAAGACAAAAATGCGAAGCCTGTCAAGTTACGCCTTCGGAGCTTTTGGGAATAAGGGTCCTACGTTTGGGCAAATGCTTTCTTTTTTTGTCTAGAGGGAATAGTTGCCTTCCTCCTTCATGCCGCCCCAAACGCTTGACTTTATGTATGGACTCCACGTGAGCATGTGACGGTTACGGGTTCTTGGGCGGCGCCCCTTTGATTAATTTCAATACCACTTCTTTTACATAACAGGAACTGCAAACAACTTCTTGAAGCAATTTTTTTAATACAAAAGGATGTAGAGTGAAGTTGGTTCTTCCCACTAAGACCGTCCTAGAGGGGAGATGATAGGAGGTAAATTGATAGAGTGAGGGTGGAGCTAGAAATTTGAGACGATCTTTAGAAGTTTATTGCTTGGAGATAGGTTGGTAGGGTTGATTTGTTAATATTGCTTGTTACAACTTAGCCTTCTCGAAGTACCTTGGATTTAGGGTGCATTGGAAGGGAGAGAGAAATCATAGACCTTTTGAGGATTTCAAGGACCGGTGTGTAGATTCAGTTGCTTATATTTTTTATCCCCTTGCTTCATGGGCCTTGAGCACAAAGAATCCATCTCCTGAGATTTTTTGCCTGCTGTTAACATGGAATAGTTTGCCTTGTCAAACTTATCAGATGTCCCGTTCCCTGATGTTTTTCTTGTGGTATTATCTTCACCAGTCACCAAAGCCATCGCTGGATTGCAGATTGTCGTATTCTTGCTAATGGTTACTTATGGAACTAGAAACCCATGTTATATTAGTTCCAAGAAACACATGATCATTATCAGAACTGTGAATAACTTTTTTTCTTTTTCCTGTGCTTCTCCTATCAACTCTGAGCTGTTTGTTAACCTTCTCTTCATGTAAAGCCTTATCTTTCAACTTATGGCTAATTTGAAGGGAGACCATCCTGTTTACTGGTGTCTTTAGTCCTCAGTATTAGGGATGAAGAAGAAATATACTCCAATAACCAACTATGCCACCTGCTAATCGCCCTTTTCTGAATCAAAGGTTGATTGTTGCATTCTATGCTATATTTATGGAAATGATTGGTACGCACCCCATTAACCATATGTAGGGCCCACATGTATGTGAGGGGGGTTGTGGTTGGATCTGTACAAATGTGGTGTGTATATAGCATTCCTTGAATATTTAACCCTCTTTTAGTCAGTTAGTCATGGGGTGCTTATGCTATCTTCCATTCTTGATCCGTACTTCTTCACTTCAATCCACTGTTAGCACATTCATATAAGTGTGGAAAATGTTGCAGCTCAATGGAAGCAGTTAGTAGGATTTACGAGATCAAAGGGCGTAAACATACAAGTCCTCTCGCAATTTGTGTTGGGGAGGTATCAGACATAAATCAGTTTGCTATAACGGATCATTTGCCTCATGGATTGCTTCACTGTCTTCTTCCCGGACCAGTAACTGTGGTGCTTAGGCGAGGTTTGTAATCAACCACTGTGTCTAACATGTAAATGAGAATATATCTGTCTACTAGTTTAGATGATGAACTAGACCTGCAAGCTAGAGTACTAGACAGTATCTTATCTTTTGTTCATTTGCTGAAATCCTGAAATGGTATTATGGTAGTTGTGGAGGAAAACTAAACCTCTCCTTTCTACTCTTTCTATAAAAGTAAGTGCAGTAAGTTATGCTATTGACTTTCAACGTTGATCTCTAGATTCGGTTGACTACTGGTTCAGCTGTCCTGATTTACAAAGCTCGTTGATTTTCAAGAAAATAAGTGGATGTTTTGCAGGGGAGGCAAGTATGCTAGAGAAGTCTTTAAACCCTGGATTGGATAGTATTGGAGTTCGTGTACCTGATTGTAACTTTATAAGGACCATTGCACGTGGTTCTGGAAGTGCTCTGGCCCTTACCAGTGCAAACTTAAGTGGGAAGCCTAGTAGTGTATGCATTAAAGATTTTGAAAACCTCTGGGAACACTGTGCATATGTTTATGATGGTGGTGTACTTCCATCAGGGCGTGCAGGATCAACAGTGGTGGAACTTATCGAGCCAGGAAAGTACAAGATTCTTAGAGAGGGGAGGTAAAGAGTTTGATAGCCTTTCATTAATAGCTCTGGCGAAAAGGATTGTATCTATTTTAGAAAAGTGTTATCGACTGTTCAATTTTAGTTCTCTCCCACTCCCCTTGAGAGAGGCTGAAGCACCAAAGGAGAGTGTTAGAAGCTAAAAGCCAAGTACAAATATCATTCCTTCAATATGCGTCTTTCTAATTTTGGAGCAATGTTGTTAAATCCGTTCCGTACCGGCCGGTACGTACTGTACCGGTCCTTAAACGGAACACAAAGAGTCGCGTTCCGTTCCGGTTGAAATACCGGCCTGTTCCGGCCAATACCGGGTGTACCGGACAATACCGGTCTGTTCCGGCCATTTTCCGGTGTTCCGGCCGGTACAAAATTACGTTTTTTTTTTTAAAATAGATTTTGTTTATGTTTACTCTTAAAATTTTTAAAAATGGTAGATATATATTAAATATATATATAATATTAATTGCGGTAAATCCGAAACGGTACCGGAATACAACCCGGTACCGGTACGTACCATTCCAGTAGTGAAAACGGTACGCTGGCCGGTACGGTATTGACAACTTTGTTTTGGAGTACACACCTTTCTAGTTTGGTGCATAATGGATATACAGAGAACAAATGCAAGAAGATTGGATTCGGGTTACCTGTCTCCTGGATACTTAGTGTTGTACTTTTCATGATCCTTTTGGTTTTAGAGGGCTATATAATACTAGCAAGACAAATAGAAAATCAAAAAAAGGAAGAGAGAGAAGAAACTTCAGGGGAGTATTGTGGATCCTCGTTTAACGGTCCTATGTTTGTATTTTATTTGTTAGTGAATGGGGGCCTATTCATCTTATTACGGTAATTGGTTGTGCTAAAGTAACGAAATGGGCATGCCGCATTATGAACTTCCCACAAGTAACCTACGATAAAAACATACAGATCAATTCTAGATCAGAGTGGAACTGGCAGGGTTGATGCCACCATTCATTGCTTTATTTGAGATCTTAACTTCAGCAGGAAAGGATTTAAGTTTTAAGTCGCTTTCTTAGAACCATCAAAATTAATTCTACTTGAGCTTCAATCTCTTCGAGTCTTGTTAGATTTAAGTACTTAAATCACTTGTTATGTCCATATCTCCTGGATAAGTTCCTCTTGTTTTCGTTTTCGGAGAGAAATAAGGGTGAAACTAGTGTGATGAATTGTTATTTTATTTTTTATGCAGTGCAAAGGAAGAGACCATTGCAATTCTTGAGAGGCACTCTCTACTCGAAAATGTTGGAATGACTTCATAGCAAAGACAACACGCGACTTATACCGTGAGGGGCAGTCAGATTTTTTTATACTATCCAAGGACTTATCTTGAGCAATGCTTAGATGCTTGAAGTTTGTTGGATCCTGGAAATTGTAGAACTAATTCTTTTTGGACTTAATGGCGGCTGCTTTTGGTGAATCCAAAACCCCTTTTTTCTCTTGGTGAATCTATTTTCATGGTCCTTTCAATTGAGCTTCACAAACTGTTAGTGTTTATTTTGATGAGTCTTGTTACACTTTCGCTCATCAAATATGATGGAAAGAATGTTGTGAGTTGTGGCTCTGGGTGGATATTGATTTGTCTCGTGCTACTTCTTTTTTATCGTGAGTATTATCTCTATTCTTATGGCATCTCTGCTGCCCCAGTAAATTGGTGAGTAACTCTGCTACCCGTGAGTCACAGTGAGTTTGTGTGCTAGCCTTCTGTCCCTTCTTTGGAGTGGAGGTAATAATTAGAGGAGGGAATTATGCGAGGAGCAGTGGAGGGAGAGGGTGGAATCTTATAGCCCATTGCCTTTCAAAAAAGACGAGAGGGAGGTCAGATCTCAAGGGTGATACGAGGAGGTGAGACAACAGATAGGCATGGGTTTCTTTCTCTCTTTGCCTTTCACATGTAATTTAGGGTGCATCCATCAGGTGTTTGTCTTTGTTCGCCTTTTGTTCGGTTGGTGCGTTACTCCAGTGAGTTGGTGTTGTGTGCTTGACTTGTTTTGTTTTGTTGCTTCTATTACTGTTGTTTTAATTTATTTTCAGCCTATCCAATGGGGGATGTCCTTGGAATGAGCAGTTTGTGTGCTGGTATTTTCTCTCTTTTACCTAGCCAAAGGGGGTTGTCCTTTGGAATGCTTCCTTGCTGGTATTTTCTCTCTGTGCCCGTTTTGTTTGGAGTCACACAGGGGTGGTAGTTGAGGATCTCATTTCTGTGAATTAGTTTGATGATACAAGCTGTTCAAAATGTTGAACTCAACCATTCACAGGTTGGCCGTATGGAATGTGTACTCATCCGGTGTTCACAAATCTCATTGAAGTTTGGCTCCAGCTCACTGCATGAAGCAACTCAATGTAGTACCTATCCCGTTGTAGTGAGGCACTCGTATCACGTACCGCTGTCGTGTTTTGCTCCGGTGTTTTCTCACTCCCTCGCTAGATAGGTTGGAAACATTTGCATTTAGTTACGTCTCTTCCTATATGTAGCCACTTGGCATGGCTCTTATCTTATATTTTTTCCTTTTCCTCCTGGCCCCTGGGGTATGCTCCTCGTAAGCTGTACATTCGGTTAGTCCTCTTTTTATTTCAAGCTGAGTTACCAAAAAAAAGAATGTCAGGACACTACTTTGACAACTTCTTGTGGGATTATTGAAATTCTTTTTCTGAACTTGTAAAGCTATATCGCTATGGAATTGATTCTAGTTGGGACAGTACTAGTTTTCTCTCATTATGTAATTGTCTCAAAGATGAACCGGAGCAATATTTTCAATACCTAAGAACCGGAATTTGGGTAGCCAAGGAACCAAATTTTTCTTGGAGTACTATCCTGTATGAAATGAAATCACGAACATCCAAACATTTCGGTAACAGCATGGAATAATATAATTTGTAGCATACGCTACTATTCATTCAGAAACGGATATCATTTTTTCAATTGACACTTGTTGAAGATCAAGCTTTCAAGACACTTATTTTGTATAGACTTTTTTTTTTTCTTTTCCCTAAGCCTCATATTTTGAATAGAGTTGCTTGTTGGTATTTATCTTGTTTATTTTCATATATTTTTGGTTCTAGGCTTTTTTTTCATCAACCCTAGGAAATTCTTTCTCACGCCACAAAAAAAATAAAAATAAAAAGAACATCGAATAATAGAACAAGAAGCTTTTCTTAAATCACTCACCGACTCACGAGCCCAACCTAAGCATGTACTCCGTAGAAGATTGTGTTGGATCCTGTGGAATAGGATGACTGAAGATCAAAACCTATGTGCTAAAATCAATCGCCAAGCAAAATCCTTAATTTGCTTCCAAATCGGATATTAATTGTTCTAATTTGTTCAAATTTTCATTCAGAATTTAGAACCTTAAGATTTGAAAGAATCTTGAAGAAAAGTTAGACAGTGCTCCGTATTTCCTTGATCTGAACCGAAGATGTCGTAGGGCTTATTGAGAATAATATATTTTAAAGTAATCATCTTGATTCGATAGGTATCAATACAGTTATACAGTTCGTATTTTTAAATAATCTTTGCCTTTGGGTACATATCGATATCTGATTAATAATTATTTTACAATTATTAAATGGTTCGGATCGTTGTGTGAGACCCCGACGCAACCGTTTTTTTCCTACGAGTCTACAACCAAGTGGAATTTAACACTCTACGGTTGCCTCAAAACGACGGCGTTTTCGGTGCTGCAGCTTGCAGCGAGAAGTGAGCACAACCCGCCGTCTCGTTCTGCGCAGCTACTGTGAAGTCTTAAACCCCTGAGAGAGAGGGAGAGAGAACCCAGAAGGATGAAGATAGAAATCAAACTTCTGATTATTATTGTTGCTGTAGTTAAAACAGTGCGAGAATAATGTGTTGAGCAGTGTTCATTCTTGATTGTAATACAGAGTTCTTTTGTTGTATTTGCAGTGTTGAGTCGCTAATTTTCTTTTTCGGTTTGTGTGTTTTGTTTATATTTTCTGAATTTTTGTTACATTTGCATGCTATTTTTTGATTAATCATCCATCTCGATGAGAGTAATCTAAAAATTATAAAATTAATAAATTATGACCGAAAGCAAAAAAAAAATTCACTAAAGACGAAAAAAATATCAAACAGTTGTCTTATTTGTCTAAAGTGCCGTGTTATTTGAATTTTTTCAACATCAGTCTACAATTTAATACTTTTCTAATTTTGAGATGGATGATTAATGCTAAAAATTACAACGAAAAGTTAAAAAAAAAAAATTTTAAATAAAAAATATCAAAATAAGTTACAAGACTTACAAGGTAAAAACGACCCAGCCAACAAAGAAGCACAAGATAGCTACTCACACTCACATCAAAGGCAGTTCGAGGCTTATAAGTTAAAAAAGAACGCAGCTGCTGTGAAGTCTTAAACCCCCGCGAGAGAGAGAGAGAGAACCCAAAAGGATGAAGATAGAAGAGGTACAATCCCAGACGAAGAAGCAGAGGATAGCTACTCACACTCACATCAAAGGCCTCGGTCTTGAGGTATACATCTACACCACTCTTCTTCTTCGTCCTACACTCACACACACACACACACACACACACACACACAGAAAACAATCCAAACGCAATAAAAATTCGATCTTTTAGTATTCCCGGCTCCGTTTACCTTTTGTTTTAGAATCTCTGGTCTTTCATCTCCTTTTCCACCTTCAAATTTGATTTTTTTATCCAGGGTTTAGGGTTTTAGGGTTACCTTGTTTGGTTGGCATATAATCCTGACTTTAGGGCTTTACGGTCTTATGTCTCCGTTAGTCGAACAGTCTTGTCTTTTCGGAAACCCTTTTGACCAGCCATTGGCCGGACATGATTTTCTTGCTGTTTTATGTAGAGAGGCTAATAATTATGTTTCTGATGGATTCTTTTAATTATTTTGAACTAGGCGAATGGAAAGGCGATACGCTTGGCTGCTGGCTTTGTGGGTCAGGCTGCAGCTAGAGAAGCTTCAGGGCTTGTAGTTGATATGATACGCCAAAAGAAGATGGCCGGAAGGGCACTTCTACTTGCTGGGCCTCCTGGAACCGGGAAGACGGCCCTTGCTCTTGGCATAGCCCAGGAGCTTGGTAGCAAGGTACTTGTTAGGCATTCTCACATTACTCAAATTGTTGTTGCTGTTGTTGATGGTTTTCTATTCTTTCCTAAGTTGATATTCTTAACTCACCAAGTTAGTGTTTGGTGTGCTGAACTGATTTGGAATGAGCAGAATGGTCATGCTTAGTCTCCTCACGGAATTTTCATTCACCTAAATTGGTGAAGGATGTTCTATAAGTCATCTCAATTTTGTAATTTTTACCTGGAGCAAACGCTGGAATGGGCATTCCAAGGGAAATGATATCTTGAATGGATGTCCATCTTTTTCCTCATAAGCAGTCATTCAGCGCTTATGTTTTTCCCCTTTCATTATGACTTGTAGGTCCCTTTCTGCCCAATGGTTGGGTCTGAAGTGTATTCCTCTGAAGTGAAAAAAACTGAGGTTTTAATGGAACACTTCCGACGTGCAATTGGTCTACGCATCAAGGAAAATAAGGAAGTTTACGAAGGAGAGGCAAGTTACCCCATCTCTATTTTTCGTTGGTGTTTATTTTATTGAGGTAGCTTGCGACAACTTTGCATTCCAACGTCAAAATAATGTTGGTTTCACTTCCTGAATAGGTAACTGAGCTATCCCCAGAAGAAACAGAGAGCGTGACAGGTGGATATGGGAAAAGCATAAGCCATGTAATTATTGGGTTAAAAACTGTCAGGGGAACCAAGCAACTGAAGTTGGATCCTACTATATATGATGCGCTGGTTAAGGAAAAGGTTAGACCGTTGGGATATGTTTGTTTTTCTGTCTTTGGCCTTGAAGAACAAATCCTTATGTATGTGAAGATGGAATTGGTATTGTTGCTATGTGCATCGTGTATGAGCCCTTGAGGATAAAGGGTTAAGTTTAATCACTTCTATTCCATCCATGGAATGATATAATTGTTTGCTACTTGATCAACCTTTTTCTTTTTTTGAAAAAAATTAAGATACAACTTACAGGTAGCTGTTTCCTTCCGGTTGCCCTTACAGGTAGCTGTTGGGGACGTTATATACATTGAAGCCAATAGTGGTGCAGTTAAAAGGGTTGGTAGGAGTGATGCTTTTGCCACAGAGTTTGATCTTGAGGCAGAAGAGTATGTCCCACTTCCTAAAGGAGAGGTTCACAAAAAGAAAGAGATTGTTCAGGTGCGTTGTGATGAACTTTTGAAAACTTCACATGCAATGTCATTACGCTGATGATGATTGCTGTCCCCTAACATTGTATTGATAAATCTTATGTTTAATTGTTTTGAGTTTTATACTGGCATCGTTGTTTCTCTAGCAATTACTTAATTTGTTTTGCAAGCTAACAAATGACGCAACAGTGCAAGCAATATTGTGCTAATCTCTGAAGTGCTTATCCTACCTAAGAATGGCATCAGTTTTGTAAACCATATTTCTTTACTGATGAGGGGTAGAGATGCATACCCACTGAGTTAATCCCTGAGAACTTTGTGAATGGGTTTGGGCTCTTTGGGGCGCATGGGGAGTCTTGTAGTTATGCAATTGAAAGCAATAAAGCAATGTTTAGCTTAAGTTTTGAATTTATGTATTTACTGTTTAAGTATGCGGAGTATAAGGAACATCAATGCTGCACATGGTGCCTTTTAGTTATATGGGTCAATTAGCATGGATTTAGGGGCCATAGTCTTGGCTTCTGGTTCAAGATGCCGAAATGATTAATGGGGTAATTTTTTTGCCAAGTTGCCTGAAACTTCCAATCGGAGCAGTTTACCAGTATTGTTGTGTCTGGTTGATCTGAGTTTCTGACAGATGGATTTTATTTTACTATGATGTATCTCTCTTGATAAGTTTCGTCCCAGTAAGAACATAGAGATTTTGTGGTGGGAATATTTGGCATGACTAATGGCTTCCATTGTCTATAATGTCTTTTCTATTTGCTTATCAGGATGTTACGCTCCACGATCTGGATGCTGCAAATGCACGGCCTCAAGGTGGACAGGATATATTATCCCTAATGGGTCAGATGATGAAGCCCAGAAAAACAGAAATTACTGACAAGCTACGACAAGAAATTAACAAGGTATTTACTTTTCTTCTCCTATTTCTCATATGACATAACTATGATCAGAACAATGGATATAAATTTTGAATCCTAATAAAATCCACTTGAAGAGTTTTGTTGATTACAGGTTGACAACTGTTATATTTACCTGGAAAGTTTTGTTGATTAGGTTGTAAACCGTTATATCGATGAAGGGGTGGCGGAGCTTGTCCCTGGTGTCTTATTTATTGATGAGGTTCTGTTTCTCATTAAAGAACGAAGTCCTTTTCATATCTTGTATGTACACATTGCTGCTATACACCCATACCTATTTGATTTTCTCAACACCATTCACAGGTACATATGCTGGATATGGAGTGCTTTTCATACTTGAATCGTGCTTTAGAAAGCTCTCTATCACCGATAGTCATCTTCGCCACAAATAGAGGAATATGTAATGTTAGGTATGAATCTCTACTTGTGCAAGCCTGCGAATTTCCGCAAATGTGTGTGAATTTTAATCATTCTGCTGATGAATTTGTTGAGTTGTGTAACTTTTGGATCTATCTGTGACTTTTGATTCTTGAGATGTTTTGTCTTTTTAAGAGGTAGGACATGCTGCCCGGGCATTGCCTTTCACTAGATGTGGTGCTCCTGTGCCTTAAATACTTTATTTCTGTAATCATTGTTTTTACAGAGGAACCGATATGACTAGTCCTCATGGCATACCGGTTGACTTGCTAGACCGGCTGGTAATTATTCGGACAGAAACTTATGGTCCAGCTGAAATGATACAGGTTAAGGCCTTATTTTACTGTAATTTTTCTGTCGTATCTATACCCCATTTCAATGCCCATACTACCTAAGACTTCCCCTTGATAAATGTGCTACTTTTCCTTGATGGTTGGCCAGATTTTGGCCATTCGTGCACAAGTGGAGGAACTGGTTGTGGACGAAGAGAGTTTGGCTTATCTTGGAGAGATTGGACAACAAGCATCCCTGAGGTTCTCTTTATGTTTGAGTTTTTTCTTTATTTTGGTCTAGTACTCTCCAGTTTAAGGATACTTAGATCCAACCTTGCTGTTTTCACAGGCATGCGGTTCAGCTTTTATCACCCGCTAGTATTGTGGCTAAAATGAATGGTAGAGACGGTATTTGCAAGGTACTTGTGAACTTTTACTGTGTATGCACTTTAGATTGGTTATGAGGATGTTGGGTTCTCTTATAAGTGTTTCTGTTTGTACAATCTGCAGGCGGATCTTGAGGAAGTGGGTACTCTTTATCTGGATGCCAAGTCTTCAGCAAAACTTCTTCAAGAGCAGCAGGATAGATACATCACATGATCAACTGTAACGTAAGTGCCTGGTTCATCTTGGAAAGAGTGGCTTGCGCTTGTATTTTAACTGACAGGAGTGGCGTTGAAATGACAGTTGGAGATTCAATTGAAAAAGAAATCGAGGTTGGGCCTTGGGGCTTTGAATTCTGGATGTTACTTTGTTGATTAGTAACATGATTTGTTTAGATGCTGTTCGGGAGATTGTAGTATGAACATTTGAATGCATTTTTGTGCATGAATAGTATGTTTTGGTCGGGTGAGTATCACAAGGGATTGGGCATGGCTGGTTGGTTTTATTTGGAAAGGAGAATGAAATGATTCCGGGGGATTTTGAAGGTGAAATATTGAAACTGTTTCTTTGCATTTTGAAGGTGAAATATGAATCTGGATTCTCTCATGTGACATGTTGTGTGGATCCTCTTGTGTGATGTAAAATGAGACTCAGCACAGTTTCGATCCTCATTTTGTAGGGTCTCAATGTGTGTCATCATCCGTGAACATCATGCTCTATGGCCCATACGATTGGATCAAGTTCTTATCGATGTTCAGTCAACCTTATGGGTTGCATGGATGATAAACGCATCTAGACTTACAAAACGGAAGGATTAGAGCATCAGGTAAGACAATGGTGAGTCTTGTTTTACGTCACATGGGACTATGTTTGATTCGGCATGTCATACTCCGGTGTAAGATATAGTAGGACATTATTTGCTGCATTAGAGGAAGTTTGTGAATCATGAGTCCTCACATGTTCAACGAGGAAATTGAACAAAACAATGTGAAAGCGAAATTTCAAGAATCAGCATGCTCCCAAGGATTCGGAAATTCATTACCGCATGTCTAGCATTGTTTTTTTGGGAAAATTTCAAAATGGCACCTGAACTTTCGCTCCAATGTCACGAAAACACTTGAACTTCGCTTTATTTCAATTAAACACATGGACTTTCAAAATCTCCAAATTAAGACACCTATCGTTAGCTTTCATCCATTTTCTTCACAAATTTGATGATGTGGCACATTTCAGGCGTTAATGGGTCCAATTGACATGTTAGGAAGTGAAAAGTGCATGTTATTATAGGGTAGAGTACCCTAGAATTTAGGCATTTTTATAGGATTTTAGGATGTACTTTCTTATTATAGGGTTTTAATAGTACGGTCTTGCTATTGTAGTGGGCTGACAATAAACACACCAGAAGACAAGGAAAACATGTATTTCTGTGTACTTTTTACACTCTTTAATACACATTCACATACTATTGTCAGTCCATTGGACTGATTTTAGAATTTTCCTTAATTGTTTATGCACTTTTATAGAGTTTAAGTTTAGACATTTTCATAGGGTACCTTAGAGTTTAGGTTTAGACACATTTTAATGGTTTAAACACTTTTATAGGGGTAATTTTGAAAAAATATTTTAGAAATACTTGTCGGTGCATTTCCGTTTTTTTTTCTCGACCTACATGTAAAACCCCAAAAACTTTTGGCAAACGTTTTTTCCGTACAGGCATAAAACTTTTGCAACAAAAAAAATGAAATTAGAAATATGAAAAAATAAAAGGTTCCAAATGGGATTTGGCAAATCGTAAAATCTTCTACTTTTGAACGATAACCCCCTTGGCCAAACTTTTCTTGGACTTTCCAACAAGTTTTTTTTTCCTTAATAGTAGTAGGTTTTGGTCAAATTTTAACATTATATTTTTCATCTTGATGAAAAGAACTGAAAAAGTATAAAAAAAGACAGTTAAAAAATTCATATAAAAATTGCCCTAGATGGAGGGTGCCCCTAAGTTAAAACCTCAAGTTGGCAGTCCTTTTCTTTCACTCGAAAGGGAAGGGACACACCACGTAGGAAACACAACACATAAAAGTAGGCAAGTGCCACTAAAACATTGTTTAAAGGGAAAATGATGGCCCAGGATATATTTTGATAATTAATACCTTTTAAAGACATATTAAGAACATTTGTTGATGAACAAAGTGCCATTGACGGGTATTAATTATCAAAACACGTTCTTGACCGCCATTTTTCCTTGTTTAAATGTTAGCCCAGGACAACGTGATAATTGCATAACTCCATCCCCATTTGGTGGGGTGCCTATCTGAGGATTATATGTTGACACTTCATATTTCATAGGGTTTTTTTTTTGTGTGGTGAAAGTGCAAAAATTTTATAGATATTTTAACAGTTTACAAGAAAGGACAACTATAATTAAAGCTACAACGATGGTAGAAATGTGGCACCAGCTCTATTACAAAAAGGCTAAACTCGTGTAACTGTTAGGTGAACAAAAGTCGTCACAATGGGCTTGGTTGATGTTCTTGCGCTCAACTTTGGTAATCCTACAAAAAAGATAGCTTCAAATTCCTTGACCAAACTTGTGCAACAAAAATCTATCAGTACAGTGGCACTTAATCCACCCTCATATATGCATTACAACATTTAAATAGCCAATAAAAAAATGTGCAACAATGTAATTATGATATCATGACCAAGTGAGGAGAATTTCTATGAGCTCCGTTTTCAAAGGACTAGAGCCGTAGCTTAAGGCCGAATAAAATTGAGAGTCAGAGCCATTCGGAAAACTGTTATAGAAACCTAAACCGCTTTGGGGAAGGCCTTCTTTCCATGCCCCATTCACACAAAGATTTATAGGGTTTTCTTAGGTAACAATATTATTCAGGTTTTTGTCCCAACAAATTCTTATAGGACACATTGGATTATATATATAAGGTGATCACATAATCGATGTTTGGTTAAAGCATTTACAACTTGAATGAGGTCTGATGTACAATGATTTTGTGTTTTTCCCTTTTGTATTTTGCTTTGTTTTCTTGAATTTTAGTCAATTGCTTGGGTGGTAGATTATGGATTGTGATTATCCATTCTGCCACAATTTTCGTTTGGGAGCTCCATTATGAGAATTGATTCTCCTACGATCTATTACTCCATGAAAACTACAATTTAAAGACACAATATGAGAAGGAGCGTTTCCATTATCCATTTTGGCTTATCAAATTATGGTAGGAATAAAAAGACAAAACTATCCCTTTCTTTTTTCAAAAAATATTTAGTACTATATCTTAAAGTTATTAGTACTATTTATTAATAAAATTATTTATTAATAATTTTTATTTATCAATAATTTTTATTCCAGAGTATAAAGTTATTTAGTACTCACTTCGTCTCAAATTGCTTGTCCCTTTTGGAAAATCCAACTTATTAAGTGCGGTACAACAATACAATTGCTTTATACTTGACTTTTCTATCTTGCCAATTCTTTACAGTACAATAACAGTACAATTGGTTTTAAGAAATGGTAGAGAAAGAGAAAGGGCAAAACAAGAATTTTCTTAAAATTTATTAATAATTTGGGTCATCTCAAAATAAAAAGAGGGACCAACAATTTAGGATTATTAATAGTTTTTCCAAACTTAAATAATTATTCCTCCAATTATAAAACTCTCATAATAATAAGCAAGCACAAGAAGGTAAGTAAAAACCAATTCATGATCTATTATGAACATTATTCTCCCAAATATTACTCCGTTGCAAAATCTCTTCCGCATGTATCTTTCGAACACTTTTGACTTTGCCAAAACCAATAGAACTCATTAAATGAGGTACCAAAGGGGTCAAAAAGGGTTAACTCGTGAAGACTGAGGTGGCAGTGGCTGATTGGGCGGAGCAGAACGGCGAACGTGGGTCTCGTGCGGGCTAATTAAAATGATTTTGCTTTAAAATACTCCGCCTATATCCATTGGCAGTAGGCTTATTACAAACCGTCGTTTTGTCGCGCGTGAAGTCCACGCACTATAATTACTCCTGTTCTCTGCAGCCACGTGGCGTTAAGCGCGTGTAACATGCTGAGTTTTTGAGCTGAGGGCCTACTCGGCAGGTACAGCAGTACTAAACACAAAAGAGTCCATTAACAATTCTTTTTACAAATTAGTCCTTAGGTTTTATTTGATGTCAATCATTCCACTGGTTCAATTGTTTCCCTATTTTTGTCTTTGCTCTAGTTACTTTATGCCTTGTTTGGATTGGAGTTTAAAAAAAATTTTGAAAAATTGTAAGGGTAATAAGTGGAGAGAGACAGAGAGAGACATGTTGGAAGTAGGGGGGAATCTAGGGGGAATTTTTTGAAAAATTCTTTTTGAATTATGAAGGGAACAAAAGGCATAAATCGTCGTAGTCGCACAAAGGTTTTTTTTTTTTTTGAACAAAAATAATAATCTTTTCAAATACTGTAGGATACTATCTCATATGCATCTTAGACGGAGGGGAGGATTTTATAGATTTGATTTGTGATTCTAGTGTGCGCTTTAGTTGTAAATGTTCGACCACTTATTTAACCTGAACTAAATTTCTCACAAGAAAGGTATATTGAAGAAGAAATTTCATCAATTGTACAGTAAAAGATTGCCCATGACTAGAGAATATTACTTTTTTTTAAGGATTTTATGTTTGTCCTAGTTCTTATGGTGACATGTGAGGATTCACTTCATTTCTACATAAATACTTTTTTGGTCTGTGCTTTTTGGTCCATTTTTGGAATTCGTGTCATGATTTAAATTATTTATCTTTCAATTTATAATGGATTTCAAGATTTTAAAATTTTCATATAATAGAGCTAATTAAGATTTATCAAATAAGATCCATATTACATATTTTTTGAGATTCGTATTGAAAGATATTTACAATTTTTTAAGGTGTGTCAAATAGTGAAAGTGGACCAACAAACATGGACGGAGGGAGTAACCCTTTTTTTAAGCTTTGCTTTGGCTTTAAACTTTTCTAAAAAAATTTCTATTTTCTTTGGATAATAAACATTGAAAACTCACTTACCAAGCCCAATATTGTACCATAATTTACAGCCCATTTGGATGGAGTAATTTCATATGAAAAGAAAAGAAAAAGCTATGATTTTTAGCCATATTACTCGTTTGGATTGAGAATTTTTTTTGATTGAATCTTTTCCTTTCTTACCAAATCTCATTATATTTTTTGTGAAATTGGGTGAGAAAGCGTTCGTATTTCTTATCTCACCATCCAAAGGGCTGTTAACGATTTTGTTGACCACCAAGTGAAACTGCTAATGTAGGAAAGCATTAGACATTATATCCATGTCTAAATGTGCCAAAACGCAAAAATGTAAGGGCATAGTTACAAATACTCCGTATTAGAAATAATTCAGCCCACGAAAGAGCATTTGTATGGCCATAGACGGAAGATACTCCCAAGGCTTTGATGTTCCTCTCTCACTAATTTCATCCATAAATATTCAATTCCCATTCACCAATTTTTTCTGATTCCGTTCCATACACTCTCTCTCTCTCTCTCTCTCTCTCTCATCGAGTGGATCGTATACTTCAGCTTCACAGAAGGCCTATTCTAGTTTGAGCTAACAGTAAGTACAATTGCTGCAATTCAGTTGCTTGTGTTTGGTTCAATTGGAGTGTTCTGAACGAATTATTGATTGAATGTTACTAATCGATGTAGGAGTGTGAAAAAGATTGAATTTTTAGTACAATTGGAGTGCTCTAATCAAATTATTGTTTTTTTTTTTGAACTGAACTCATGAAATTATTGGTTGAATGATACTATATGACGTATAAATTGAGTTCTCAGTTAAACTGGAGTGTTCTGATCGAATTAGTGACTGAACGATACTCACTGATGTATAAATTGAATTTGGATTCAAATCGCTGGTTTGGATCGATTAGGCCTAGTTTTCCAAAAGTGTTAAAAATGATAAAAGATAAAGAAGACGTTTAGTACTTTTAGCACTCTCGGGAAACTAGGCCTTAGTACTGTTGTTAACAAGTTACTTGGATTTGACCAGAAAATTTCACACTGCTTGACTTCTTAGACAGAAAGGGTTAGAAAATTTCGCGAAACTATCCCTTTCTACTTCGTATCTTTTCGTGTCTGGTTTTGAAGAACGAAATTATAAGAGTAGCTTTGGTGATTTGTTAGTCTGATTTCCAAGAACAAAAGAATAGCGGGAGGTTAGGTGAATTGACCGTATTGAATGATTAGCTCGATTTTTATTTTAGTTTGGTGTTGGATTGATTGAAAATTCTCTTATTGTGGTTTGGGGTTGTGAAGGTTGGGACCTGGTAATTTTGATAATGGCAACTGGAACTGTTCCAGCGTCGTTCATGGAGCTGAAAAGCAGGGAGCATGGATTAGGATTCAGGAAAAGTATGGATTTTGTGAAGGTTTCAAACTTACAGAGGGTTAAGTTTGGCCGATCCAAGGTCTTAGTGATCAGAAACTCAAGTTCTGGCTCTGATGTTGCCGAACTTCAGGCTGCTTCAGAGGGGAGCCCTTTATTAGGTATAAAAAATTTGATTTATGTGATTCTTTGATGGTCGTCCAAGTATTTTTTTTGCTCTACATCCAGGCATTTGAAGTTTGAGAATCCTGAAAAGTTTTAGCTTTTCCCTTTGTTTTAGCTTTGTTCTCTTTGCTAAGAAAGTGGAAGAAACAAATTGAAATGAAAGTTGAGTCTTTTAAATTCCGGAAGAACAAAACTAAGACAATATGTTTTTCATAAGCCTCAATTAAGGAAATTATGTGCATGACTCCTCAGTTTTGTTGAAGTCCAGATGTTGCCATGACACAACATGGGTATGGGATATCAATCTGGTATGTCTGTTTGAAATGATACTTCTGAGTTCTTTCTCTTGTTCTTTTGGGAACTGAATAATTTTTGTAGGTAAGTCGTTAGTACCAGAATCTTGAATTATAGAAAAATCATTGTATCTATTTGGTTTGGTTTGGGTTTTTTTTGAACTGCGTGTATCTAATTGCTAGCACTGCCAATGAGTAAACATTATAGTAAATAAATGTGATTGGTTTCACGTATCATGATTCATGACTGAATATGTACTCGACCGTGTATACATATATATGGGAGTCATGGGTACTAACCTGTATGCTATGTGTATATGAAGTAATTTTGTATTTCCAATTAGACAATGTATCCACTTATGCATGTGGACCGTATATTATTTTGGACCCTCTTTCTAGTTGGGAAACCTTAGAATTTATAGTTTGATGCGTTAGATATCTAGCTATACACTCGCATCCGCACCCAATTCTGTGTGAGATATAATATGGGATTGTGATAATTTTCTCACCATTAAAATAGAGAATTAACATACTGAATAACAAACTGTTTCATGCCAGTTTTGAATACCTGATGAACCGTTTCTTGTATGTAGTTCCTAGGCAGAAGTATTGCGAATCCATTCATAAAACTGTCAGGAGGAAGACCTGCACTGTTATGGTTGGGAATGTGGCTATTGGAAGCGAGCATCCTATAAGAGTTCAAACGATGACGACAACCGACACTAAGGATGTTGGTGCAACAGTTGAACAGGTTCTTTTACTTGGTTCTTCTGCTCAGTGATATATTTAGCTTGTCGGAGAAAGCCAAATGAAAGGAAATATTAATCTAAGCTGCTGTGCTCCTAGCTGAACCCATGTTAATCTTGCTCACCCTCATTCCCTAGCATAACTATGTGGACAATGTCACTCGACTCACTCCCTCAAGATGGTTCTTATGAGTGTTCATCGTGTATGACCAGACCTGGTACCATTGCACATTTGAATGGGGAACAAGCTGCCAGATCTATGGTTTACTGGTTAATTTGTAGCCTTACCATCTGTGGTTAAACCAATCTATACTGACCCACTATCGTCTCCTACGCATAGCCTCAATATCGGTTTACTACAACATCATCTAGATTAATTCCATGTTACATTTTTACGATTGTAGGACTTTGAGTTAAGAGATCTAATTCATTTATGTGTTCTTCAAATATTTACTTAAGCATATATCCACGAATGTTACGAACTATCTAAAATTAAAACATTGAAGTTGAAAGGAGAGTTGATATTTTAATATCAAGGATTATTTTATGTAACATATGATACTTATTCTGCATGATGCTACCTGTTTTCTTTGCTAGGTGATGAGAATAGCTGACATGGGAGCAGATCTTGTCCGGATAACGGTGCAAGGGAAGAGAGAAGCAGATGCATGTTACGAAATTAAAAACACCCTTGTTCAAAAGAAGTAGGTCTAAGTATTATTGGCATTTGGGGAAGTTGAGTATTAAAACTATACTTAGTGCATCTTATCTTACTAATTTCCATTTTTGGGCAGTTATACAATACCACTGGTGGCAGACATTCACTTTGCCCCCTCTGTTGCAATGCGAGTTGCTGAATGCTTTGACAAAATTCGTGTTAATCCTGGAAACTTTGGTACCGATTTCACTACTCATTCAAGTGTTCTCATATTATTTTGCATAAAATGGACTGCATTTAAAGTGATGATTCCTTGCAGCTGATAGGCGAGCTCAGTTTGAAATACTGGAGTATACGGAAGATGACTACCAAAAGGAACTTGAGCATATTGAGCAGGTCCAGCCAACTTACAATCCTATGTCAACATTGTCCGAAAAAAGGAATATAAAAGTCCCTGTGATTATTAGATAACAAGGTTGCATTGTTCTACTAGGCTACTAGCAATGCCGGACTAGTGTACTTAAATTTTATGCCTTTATATCAACAAGGTTCTAATAGAACTTATTATTCTTGCCAGTACTCATTCATTAATGCATTTGTCTGCTAATCTGTCTTGACATTAGAATAAAAGTTTACTTTTCTTTAACATAGACATTGCACTAAAAAACATTTCAAAGACAGAGTTTCCTATCATCTTTCGAAATCTCACAATTACTCTTTTTATATGGATCAGGTATTTTCTCCATTGGTTGAGAAATGCAAGAAATATGGTAGAGCAATGCGCATTGGAACCAATCATGGGAGCCTTTCAGATCGTATAATGAGCTACTATGGGGATTCTCCTAGGGGCATGGTGCGTGATTATTCAATCATACTGCTACAAGCTTCTGAGCTTCGTCTATTCTGCATTGTTTTCTAACTTGTATGTGGTATATCAATCACAACTGTAAAACAGGTGGAGTCTGCCTTTGAATTTGCAAGAATTTGCCGGAAGTTGGACTACCATAATTTCCTCTTTTCTATGAAAGCAAGCAATCCAGTTGTCATGGTCCAGGCGTACCGCTTGCTTGTTGCTGAAATGAATGTTCAAGGATGGGATTATCCATTACATCTGGGAGTAACTGAAGCTGGTGAAGGTGAGGATGGACGAATGAAATCTGCAATTGGCATTGGAACCCTTCTTCAGGTAGCTTTGTAATTTAGTAACTTCGACAAGTCCCTTTTCAGGTATAATCATTGCCATCAGAAAATGTTCAATTGGAACTTGCTATGGTGGTGTTATAAATTTCAAATCCGTCTAGATGATTTGTTTCCTTTCTGAAATTAGACGTTTGCAGTAAAAATTTTCTGCATTACTCATGAATACTGTAAAAATTTAGGTGAACACGAAGACTGGTTTGCAAATGTTTACGTCATTTTCTGCTTACCAGACTACGCCACTATAGTCATCTGATTAAGGGACAAATACATAGTGCCGTAGGGTGATTATGCTAATAGTGAATCTAAGGAAATTTATTTGATATACTGGGAGTGATTTTGACCTTAGGGGATCTAAAGAACTTCATTCTTTCAGGATGGTTTGGGTGATACAATCAGGGTGTCCCTTACGGAACCTCCTGAAGAGGAAATAGATCCCTGTCGAAGGCTGGCTAACCTTGGCATGAGAGCAACTGAACTTCAGCGGGGGGTGGTAGGTTTCAGATTCTATTAATTCCGTTAATGAGCTTACTTGATTTGATGTTAACCTTGAAGAACCTTTTGAATTAGCTTGTCTGGGCACTTTTTATCAGGCTCCATTTGAAGAGAAACACAGGCATTACTTTGATTTCCAACGCAGAACTGGTCAATTGCCAATCCAAAAAGAGGTCAGATTTCAACTTTCGGGGATTTGGTAGGGGCGTAGGGCTGAGCATTCTCATTAACTTTTCAGATTGCTTTATTTACGAACAGGGTGAAGAGGTGGATTATAGAGGCGTGCTGCACCGTGATGGCTCTGTTCTCATGTCTGTTTCACTGGATCAGTTGAAGGTCATTATTGATATTTGCTTACCCATTTTATTGATCACTGCCATTTTGCATTAGATCTTGTTCTTCAAGCTCGCTAAGCACCTAAACCTTTAGTTTGATGTATGACTTTTAGTTGAGGAATTTGCTCTAGAGGCACAGAAAGTTGTAGTGGCTCCATTATGTTATTGTAACACCTGGGGTTAAAGGTGGTAGGGATAACTCTTAAGGTTTTATTCCAGCTTAGTTATGTGAGATATAAAGCTGTGGCCACTTTGCAAACCAAAGAGATAATGGGCACCAATTTTTTCCCTTCCAATAGCTTCTTCCCTACCCTAGTTTTGTTTCTTGAAAGGCGCAAGGAGAGAATCAACTGGCACAAATCCTTTTCTTCTCTTGTAGTCTCCCTCTATATCTTATTTTCCGTTAATATGTTTCTCTTAGCACTAGACACTTGGTGTATGTTTCAGCAGCTACCGGTAATCAGTTTATTTGTTTTGAATTGCATCGTGATAGCTTTTATCCTCTTTTGCCTTGCCAGACACCAGAACTCCTTTACAAATCGCTAGCAGCTAAGCTTGTTGTTGGGATGCCATTCAAGGTTTGTTCTTATTTTTCCAAATAACATTGAAACGTTCATGCATTTTAATGATGCAAGATATGCATCGCAATCTTAAGAAAAATGTTTACATTGATTTAGGATCTGGCAACTGTGGACTCGATCTTATTGAGAAAGCTTCCCCCAGCAGATGACAGTGATGCTGTAAGACACCTACTCACTTTTGCTATTATTTCAATGAGAAAGGGAAAAAGAAAAGTTCCTGTTTTTAAGCTCTGCTTTGTACTTGAAATCATTCATCGCTTTGTTATCTAATTCAATTTCAAGGTGTGGAATTGACTTGTATTATTTTTTATTTTTTTGTATCATGTTCAGCGGCTGGCACTCAAGAGGTTGACAGACATTAGTATGGGAGTTATAACTCCTTTGTCAGAGCAACTAACAAAGCCATTACCCAATGCCGTGGTCTTGGTAAATCTAAAAGAATTATCAAGTGGTGCTTACAAGCTTTTGCCAGAAGGTACCGGTTGTACTAAAAGTTTTCTTAGCTTTCGGACCTAGGCATGTTGCATTCACGTGGTTTAGTTACCGTTGCTCTTACTATGTTAAAAAAACCACCTCTCAGGCACACGCTTGGCTGTGTCTGTTCGTGGAGATGAACCTTATGAAGATCTGGAAATCCTTAAAAATGTTGATGCCACAATGCTTTTCCATGATCTACCATATACAGAGGACAAAATCAGCAGAGTACATGCAGCCAGAAGGTATTGATTTTACATTCTTGCACAAGCTGTGAGTTCCTTCCTTAAGTGAGTGAACAAATTAGCGACCATTTGTTGAGGCTGCTTCAAAGATTTGGATATTGGATACACAAGTCTATAAGTGTTCGTTCACTGTGCTCGTATCTTCATGCTTCCATAAATAGATAAACTTAGAGACAGATTGATAGAAAAAGAAATTGAGAGAGATTGGTTTCAAGTTTTAAGCTGTCTTTCGGTTTCTCTATGTTTGACCTTCCAGTTGAGAATATTTCTTTAGAGAATATCTTAAAATATTTCTTTGTTCCCATTATTTTAGCTTCAACCAGTAAGGAAATTGTTTTATTGTGTTTCCCCTTGGATCGCTGTGCTCTTGCTAAGCATTTGCGTAGGCAGCGCATTGACAAGACTAAATTTATGCAAAAGTAGTATGTAAGCTTACAGTTTTTCACCCTTCAGCGTGCTTGACTTCTAAAATTTGAGTACCCAGCGCAATTTTTGTGCTTTCTCTATATAAATGAGTACATTAATTCGATTTTCTCAACATCCTGATGGTTTAAATGTTCACTTACTGCAGGTTATTTGAGTTTCTTTCAGAGAATGCTCTGGGCTTCCCTGTAATTCACCATATACAGTTCCCCAACAGCACTCACAGGTTACCATCCGTCCTTGTTAAATAAACAGATGAAGCTATAAGCAGATTTAGCTAAGTAGTTCTGTTATTTGCAGGGATGATTTAGTCATTGGTGCTGGCAGCAATGCGGGAGCCCTTTTAGTAGATGGTCTTGGAGATGGCATTTTATTAGAAGCCCCAGATCAGGACTTTGATTTTCTTAGAAATACGTCCTTTAATTTGCTACAGGGTTGCAGAATGCGGAATACAAAGACGGTATGGGATTTTTGTTTAGAAGTATTGCAACAAATCTTATTGACTTGACAGTAATAATTGAGTAATCCATGCACAATTTACTTATATTCAGGAATATGTCTCATGCCCATCCTGCGGTAGGACGCTTTTTGACCTTCAAGAGATAAGCGCAGAAATTAGAGAGAAAACATCACATTTGCCTGGTGTTTCTGTAATTACCAACTCCCTTTTGCACTCAGTGATTAGATGACATCAATTAATACACGTTTATATGATCCTTTTTTCTTTTTTTTTTTTCTGCTTTTTCTAATCCCATTGCAGATTGCCATCATGGGTTGCATAGTAAATGGACCTGGGGAGATGGCTGATGCAGATTTTGGATACGTTGGTGGTGCTCCAGGAAAGATTGACCTTTATGTTGGGAAGGTATCATATTTGGTTTAATTCTTCGGAATGTAAAAGTATTTAAATGGTATATTTCATAGGGTATTTCAAGATCCTTAGAAATCCAGATGCTGAGCATGCTGGGGTCAGATAAAATCTAGAGTTCATGTGGGAATAACAAAGAAGAAGAAAGAGAATCTGGAGTGAAGCGTGGTAAATTTGGGAAGGCACACGGGTACACATGCTCGTATTCACACACAAAAGCACAAACATAATTGTCAAGTGGAATCTTGCATTAAGAAGCTTCATCAATAACCATGAGATAAGAACGAGTTGGATAAAACAGTTATGCAACTGACTAAATGTGCATCATGCGTGCCCACTTTCTTAAGAAGGCAAGACCTAAACATAATGACATTAGAACTTTTGGCTCCTTCGGGTAGAATGCCCAAACTAGTTCTCCAGTCTTCGCTGGATTGCAAATCCATAAGCGGAAGTGTTAACTAGGATCTATCAGACTTCTTAGATAGTAACCAAATTTTATTCCTACCTTGGGGCTTGCATCAAATTGACATGATGAAAGGTGATAGGACACTTTCCGAAATATGTATGTTTTTCCATCTGTGACCCTTAACCACATGTTTTAGTTCCCTAAAAGCATGAGTGTTGGCCGTTTGCTAATATGTTGATATTATTTCCTCTTCCAAATCAATTCTTCCATCTTAAAACCTTACTACTTAACAAATTTTCATGGTTGTCATTTCACCTAAATTTTGTTTTTTCTATACTAAGGACATGTTTGAGTGTTATTTTTCTACACTGTCGTACAAGTACTTAGAGGGCTTGATGGTTGTATTTACAGACAGTGGTAAAGCGTGCAATCGAGATGGAGCGTGCCACTGATGCCTTGATCCAGCTTATTAAAGATCATGGCCGTTGGGTGGACCCTCCCACAGAAGAACAAGATACAGGCAACTAAAGCCGGTAACAGGAAAGGCACAATTGTTGTACACAAGGGTAAAAGGATGTAGTTTGGGGGTTCCTGTAGAGCTGATCGATCAACACATATTGTGAACACTGCAGTATTATGTGAAAGATTTTGCCCCCCGAAGGGCTGCTGCAACACAAATGTGCTGGATATATACATTGTATGTTGTTTGTGTAGCATACATGTGTTAAATAAAGCAAATGAAATTTGCAATAAGTTCCTGTTTACTTGAACAATCAGATAAGAGCATCCCCCGTCGGAGTTCAATTTTTAAGTGCCAACTACGAACATAACATGGGAGAATTAGTTACTTACATCCATACATTGCGATCGAGTTCGTTTTTATAATTCTTGGCATGTCCAAACTTAACACCTGGGTTGGAGGTGCAATAGCTATGAAAATTGGTTACAAATTGCTACCAGTTGCCTGACTCTTAGCCTTCACATGACAACTTGTGTTTTTGGCCTCTCAGGAGGGAAGAGTGAGGCTAAAAGTTCGATATGAATTTCAATTGCTGAGCTCGCGAGCCCGCTCAAGCTCTCTTTTATTTGCAAAGCGAAACAAACTTGAACAAGTTTCAACCGAACCGAGCTCCAAACTGTTCACATCTGGTTCATTTGCAACCTAATTAATAACAAACAATAAACCACTTGCAATGTAAGAAGTTGTGGAAATCTTAAAAGCACATATCTAACATTCGTGTAAGAACACAATTGAAAGTGGAAGGACAGAAATTTTAGGAATTATAAATTCAGAACCAGGAAAACGAGCTTGCTGATTATCTCCCCGATTTTTGCAAAATACTCGTACAAGTAATTTTTACATTTTTGGTTTTTCATTAAACCTATACGATTTTCTTTTCTGGCCTCAAACTTACCCATAAATTTTTTTTTTTTTTTTTCACTCTTATCAAATTCCGTGTAAAGAGATAGGGTAATAGGGGTGTGTTCGGAGAAGTGAACATGGCATTATATATCAGTTTATAAGTTAGATCAAACAATCTAAAACCACACATGTGAATATTTACATACGTATTTTAGTATCAGTTTATGGATGAAATAGATGATGGCAGAGGGTTTATCCGCACATTTTCAAAATCACAGGTAGGTTATGTGGTTAATTTTGAACCATGAGGGGGTATCCGCACATGGCGATAACTACAAGGGGTCAAAGTGGATTTTGCCCAATATTTTGATATCTTGTGCAATGTGTGTTGGCTCCTTCCTAGCTAGATGGATAAGAGTGTGTGTGCATATATATATATGTGTGTGTGTGTGTGCGCGCGCGCGCGCGCGTGTGCACGCCGCTTCAAAAATGTTCCAGATAAAGAAAATTACACAATACTAGTGCCACACACAACTTCACACACACTTGCACGTGCATTCACATATTCACATTCACCTAGGATCTAAAAACACACAGTACGAGATTACGAACAATTGTTGGAACACATCAAACATACATTCATTTGCTAATTTTTAGCTTACACTACTAATATCACTAAATAACAGCCAAGAGATCTTTGGCCCAACTGTATTAGGGGGAGATTAAGAGTATAACTTCTCATTTAGGGTGTTAATCTAAATATTCTAACAATATTGACGAGTAAAACTTTTTTAAAAGAATGATAACGCATCATTAATAATACGCATCATGTGATGTTTCTGGCTTTTGCCCTTGTGATGTTCTTCCAACTCTTTGTTGGATTCCCTTCCCCTATTCTCCGTTTCTAATAAAATTCATCTTTGCCTATAAAAAATACTACGCATCATGTGAGATGACGAATTACACTATTTTGGAAAAAGTAACCTGACATATGGATCTGGTAAACATGAACTGTGTGAAAACAAATGAAGTAGTAATTTGGATATTCCAATACAGTTAAATTTTTTCGAAACATATGGATCTGACCGAAAGAAGTGAATAGTTATAGTGGTGAACCAAAGCAAACTCGATATTATTGTTGTTTGAGATGTGCCAAGGGTGCCTTGATAGCTATTGATTGGATTGTGAATTGTCATAAATGTGTAGCTAATTATTTGATTTGATATATGGTGAAACAACAATTTTTCCAAAGGGTGGTATTATGTCAAAAGTTATTTTTGTTAATGTCAAAATTTTAGTGCAAAAAAAGCCGGTGCCGTACATAGAGTGTAAAATGGAGCTTGGTTGGAGTCTATTTAATCTTCATATCTCCAAAATATAGAGATATGATGCTAAAAAAAAAATGGAGATATAGAGTTTGGTCGGAGATGCTCTTAACAAGGATTTAAAAATCATCCAATTAATAGGTTACGTAACGGTTTTTCGGCCTTCCGATAGCATTATGTCCAGGTATACTAGGAGGAAAAATCACATGTGTATTGGTGACCAGTTCACTTTACATATCGGTTCGTTTTTGATTCACAGACCAATTCAAGGTTGCGGGTGATTTGTGTAATTAAAATTTTTTTTTCTCATCAATGGATTTTAAAATTCACAACCACGACAACCAATTTTCGTTATGTGTCGTTCGATACTCTTGATAATATTACACCTCGATTGTTACCATTACACATCGACCATTACTGTTATGTGTCCTAATATCATTATTTAAAATCTTGGCTTGTCAAGATCAATCAACATGGGTAAAAAATTTGTCGCAAAAGAAACAAACGTAAAAAAAAATCTTGAGTAAGGCCAAAACTAAAAAAAACCAAAAATTCTTTGGTGGAACTTAACGGAAGAATCCTAGAAGTCCCGGAATTAAAAATTGGCATTTAACAATCATCATTAGGTAATGACGCTTCGCGCGATAGAGATATCCAGATTCCATACCTTTTCCAATCAAAAAAAGAAAAGATTCCATACCTTTTGGTACTTCAATAACGAATAGTAGGTACACGTTAACATACCTTTTTCACTTTTGCAGCTTTTCTGTTCGTCTCAGGCTTCATCATTTTGACTTGTAGTTCAATGTCAACTTATTTTTCTTTTTTGCATTTTGTTCTTTTTTTTTTGAATTTTTGTTAAATTTGCATTATATCTTTTGGATTTTACCAATCTCGACGAAAGAGTTTGAAAAAATGAAAAAATTATGATCAAAAGTAAAAAAAAAAAATCACTAAAAATGAAAAAATATCAAACATTTGACTTTTTTTGTCTAAAGTGTTGTTTTATATGAATTTGTTTTAATAACGGTTCACATTTTTATATTTTTGTGGTTCCTCTCGTCCGGACGAATAATTAATCTTAGGCAAATAGCTGCAAAAAGTAAAAAATACCGAAAAAATCTTAGACAAAAAAGTTTAAGAAAACGCAGCTTAGGTAAATGAACTTCACTTCTACTAAATTAAATCCTCTGCATTTGTATCACCTGAATCTAAATGAACTGAATTATATAATCACGAAATCACTTAAAGAAGAGAATGAAGTACACACAGAACAATTAAGTAACAAAATCATCGAAATTTATTACCGATAAAAGAATCCAAAAAATTACTATCATTCTCGACGTCTAAGTAACATAATCTCCGGACCAAATACAATAGATCAATATAGTAGAGAATAGTACACAGTTACAAAATATCTAAAAGTACAATTTCAAAATAAATTCGAGACACAATTGTGTTCATAGCCGTTCGATATATGTGATTGTGTTTCTATTCAACGATTTTGGACGCAGTTCCCTCTTGAGTCTATATTGTAAAATTGTGTTTTCGTACTTGGTAGCATTGCTCGTGAGATAGAGATATGATAAACGTATCTATGTCTAGAGAAAATCACTCCTCGCCGCGTACCCGTACTGAGCCCGCCTGATGTTCTGCTGCCGCTTCTTGTACACCACCCCTCCGAATCCGACGACACACGCCGCCGCCACCACTCCGAACACTATCCCCGCCTTCTTTCCGCCCTTCATTCCGCCCGATCCCTCCCCCTTCCCCCCCTCCTCCTCCGCATCCGCACTGATCTCCCCCTCGTACGCCGGCGACGGCGACGGTGAAGGAGAAGGTGACCCCGTCGACGGAGAATCCGCCGGGAATTCATTGAGAACATCGGGCGGAGGCGCTGGAGGAGAATTGAACTCCGGCGAAGGAGACGGCGCAGAGATCGAGTAGCCGCCGTGTTCCGGCGCCGGTGCCGGAGCGTTTAGCGGTGGATCCGAGGATAGGGATAGCCGTACAGAGAGAAGCGATAAGAGAACGATTGTAAACAGATTGTGGAGTATTCTCGCCATTGCAGAGATTGAGAGCTGAACACGAGAATGATTTTTGAAAAACTCACAGATCTAGTGTGGTTTAATACGGTGACGGTCGATTAATGTACCGTTGACGAAGTGCGTTGTGGAGTAGAAAGAAGAGATGTAGAGTTGAAAAAAGAAGAAGGTTGGAGTGAGAGAGAGGGAATGTGGATCTGAGGGAGTGAGAGAGGAAAAAAGTGTGGGGAGGAGTGAGAGAGAATCTCGGGAGGAGTGAGAAAGAATGTGAGTGGACGGAGGCGAGGAGGCGGCGCGTGGGACTTGATCGGCGGCGGTTGGTTTGGGAAGCAAGGCTCTAGGAGAGAAGGGTGGTGCGTGGACGGGAAGATAGGCTTCGGGATTCTGAAATAAATAGAGAAATCTCATTCTGAATTTTAAAGATTAAAAAAAAAAAAAATTCTCAGGAAAAGTTGGAAATTCCTTCGTCGTGGAGACTTGTGAGATTGCGTCTTTTAGGTACGTGGGGAATATTACGACGTGATACACATGCACTGTCGGATAAATAATCTATGTTGTTATAAAAGAGACTAATTTTTTGACAATATTTATTCATAAAATAAAGTGTCTTTTTCAGTCGTCCGATCATATTTAATTTTTTGACAATGTCTAATGTCTATGCATAAAATAAAGTACCATTTTCAGTCTGATCATATTTTTCTGCTTAGGATATAGCCATTTAGGTCGGAAAAATGCAAAAAATGAAAACATAATCACCCATTTCTTTACCAAATCAATCAATCAATCAATCTCTCTCCTCTCTTTTAAAATCTACAATCATGCATGACTTTGCATGAATATGGTCGGTTAACTTCTTCTTTTCTTTTCGTTTTTGATAAGCTATGGTTGGTTAACTTGGTTTGTTACTTTGTCGAATGTTTTTATTTCCTTTTTTTAAGTTTTTTGAACTTATTATTTAAAGGATTTAAAATTAAAAAAAAAAATTTGAAATTGGTTTTGAAGGAAAATTAATTGATTGGCCTTAAAAAGAAAGGTTAAATTGCCACATCTAAATTTGGTTGAAATAATAAAGGGGTAAAAAAGGGGAAAAGGGAAAAAGGAAAAAAAAATTTGGTGGCAAACTTTAAACCAAAAATTTTGGTGGAAAAAGAAGAATTTTTAAAGTCCCGGGGAATTTTTTCTTTCTCATCATTTTGTTAATGAAATTCGGGATAGAATTTTCCAATTCCCTACCTTTTCCAATTAAAAAAATTCCATACCTTTTGGTACTTCAATAACGAATAGTAGGTACACGTTAACATACCTTTTTCACTTTTGCAGCTTTTCTGTTCGTCTCAGGCTTCATCATTTTGACTTGTAGTTCAATGTCAACTTATTTTTCTTTTTTCTTTTTTACATTTTGTTCTTTTTTTTTTGGAATTTTTGTTAAATTTGCATTATATCTTTTGGATTTTACCAATCTCGACGAAAGAGTTTGAAAAAATGAAAAAATTATGATCAAAAGTAAAAAAAAAAATCACTAAAAATGAAAAAATATCAAACATTTGACTTTTTTTTTGTCTAAAGTGTTGTTTTATATGAATTTGTTTTAATAACGGTTCACATTTTTATATTTTTATGGTTCCTCTCGTCCGGACGAATAATTAATCTTAGGCAAATAGCTGCAAAAAGTAAAAAACACCGAAAAAATCTTAGACAAAAAAGTTTAAGAAAACGCGGCTTAGGTAAATGAACTTCATTTCTACTAAATTAAATCCTCTGCATTTGTATCACCTGAATCTAAATGAACTGAATTATATAATCACGAAATCACTTAAAGAAGAGAATGAAGTACACACAGAACAATTAATTAACAAAATCATCGAAATTTATTACCGATAAAAGAATCCAAAAAATTACTATCATTCTCGACGTCTAAGTAACATAATCTCCGGACCAAATACAATAGATCAATATAGTAGAGAATAGTACACAGTTACAAAATATCTAAAAGTACAATTTCAAAATAAATTCGAGACACAATTGTGTTCATAGCCGTTCGATATATGTGATTGTGTTTCTATTCAACGATTTTGGACGCAGTTCCCTCTCGAGTCTATATTGTAAAATTGTGTTTTCGTACTTGGTAGCATTGCTCGTGAGATAGAGATATGATAAACGTATCTATGTCTAGAGAAAATCACTCCTCGCCGCGTACCCGTACTGAGCGCGCCTGATATTCTGCTGCCGCTTCTTGTACACCACCCCTCCGAATCCGACTACACACGCCGCCGCCACCACTCCGAACACTATCCCCGCCTTCTTTCCACCCTTCATTCCGCCCGATCCCTCCCCCTTCCCCTCCTCCTCCTCCGCATCCGCACTCATCTCCCCCTCGTACGCCGGCGACGGCGACGGTGAAGGAGAAGGTGACCCCGTCGACGGAGAAGGTGACCCCGTCGATGGAGAATCCGCCGGGAATTCATTGAGAACATCGGGCGGAGGCGCTGGAGGAGAATTGAACTCCGGCGAAGGAGACGGCGCAGAGATCGAGTAGCCGCCGTGTTCCGGCGCCGGTGCCGGAGCGTTTAGCGGTGGATCCGAGGATAGGGATAGCCGTACAGAGAGAAGGGATAAGAGAACGATTGTGAACAGATTGTGGAGTATTCTCGCCATTGCAGAGATTGAGAGCTGAACACGAGAATGATTTTTGAAAAACTCACAGATCTAGTGTGGTTTAATACGGTGACGGTCTATTAATGTAGCGTTGACGAAGTGCGCTGTGGAGTAGAAAGAAGAGATGTAGAGTTGAAAAAACAAAAGGTTGGAGTGAGAGATAGGGAATGTGGATCTGGGGGAGTGAGAGAGAAAAAAAAGTGTCGGGAGGAGTGAGAGAGAATCTCGGGAGGAGTGAGAAAGAATGTGAGTGGACGGAGGCGAGGAGGCGGCGCGTGGGACTTGATCGGCGGCGGTTGGTTTGGGAAGCAAGGCTTTAGGAGAGAAGGGTGGTGCGTGGACGGGAAGATAGTCTTCGGGATTCTGAAATAAATAGAGAAATCTCAGTCTGAATTTTAAAGATTAAAAAAAATAAAAAAATCTCAGGAAAAAGTTGGAAATTCCTTCGTCCCGGAGACTATGAGATCGCGTCTTTTAGGTACGTGGGGAATATTACAATGTGATACACGTGCACCGTAGGATAAATAATCTATATTGTTAGGTTTATGAGGTTAGCAACATTTGCTCAAAAAAAGCTCACATTAGAATAACCAAAGTTAGAAACATCTTAGCAACTCATCAAATTTTTGTCATTGGATAATCAAAACTATCAATTTTTTGCTAATAATCAAATTTAATTGTCTTCACATTTTCGCAATCAACCTGTAAAAATCTAAAAATTGTCACCATATAAAATAATTTTTTAAAAATAATTTTCAAACTAATAAAAATAGGTTATGAGAAATAGAAAATAATTTTTTGAAAACTTTTATTTTGAAAAAAATACTTTTTCAAAAAAATTTTAAAAAATGTAGTTTTTTGAAAAAAAGACAGTTTTTTTTTTAAATAACAGTTTTTGAAAAATAGTTTAACTATTTTTGAATAAAAAATGTTTTCTTAGGAATATTGTTGAGAGAGAGCGAGAGAGGGAGAATGTTTTCGTTATTGGCAAAAGGTTGTTAGTTTTGATTGCCCAATGGCCAAATTTTGTTAAGTTTGGTTATGCCACTGTGAGCATTTTTTTGAAGGAACAATGCTAACTTTAGCAAATATATAGTTTTGGTTATTCCACCGTGGATGTTCTAATAACTTTTACCAATAACCAAATTCAAAACTCAAAAAACATCACATATTGGAATCGTCTCATCAAGATGAATAATTTGGTGTGATCGGGTGCTTGATTAGAACTCGTTTGATATTGGACAAATGTACATTGTGTATTGTGGGCATTTTTTTTGTTAGGGATGCAAAAATAACCAATGTGAAAGTAGAGATTGTTATGTTTGATTATAGACTAAATGGATAATCAAATACTGACGTGATATATTTTAGTTAATGATTTTGATTATTACCATTGCGGATGCTCTTATAAAAGAGACTAAGAATATTTATGCATAAAATAAAGTACCTTCTTCAATCGTCCGATCATATTTAATTTTTTGACAATCTCTAATGTCTATGCATAAAATAAAGTAATATCTTCAATCCGATCATATTTTTCTACTTAGGATATATCCATTTAGGTCGGACAAATGCAAAAAATGAAAACATAATCACCCCTCTCTTTACCAAATCAATCAATCAATCAATCAATCTCTCTCTCTCCTCTCTTTTAAAATCTACAATCATGCAAGATGTACTTTGCATGAATATGGTCGGTTAACTTCTTTTCTTTTCGTTTTTGATAAGCTATGGTTGGTTAACTTGGTTTGTTACTTTGTTGAATGTTTTTATTTCCCTTTTTCTTTTTTAAGTTTTTTGAACTTATTATACTACTAGGGAAAGGAAGGAGTTATGATTGAAGTTATTAATTATTATAAATAAATGAAATAGTTTCAGAGAGGAAAGAGCCATTGGAGATTGAGATTGGAGTAAAGAAAGGAAAGGAAAGAGGTATTAATGCCACATGCGTAGTATTGTTGTGGGGGATTGAGACATGGAATGGAAAGGGGAGTAGTGAAAACGAAGGGGAAAGGTGAAAGGAATTAAAAGGAAGTTTCGTGACTTTAACGACGGCGGAAGCAATGTGGCAAAAAGACAGATTTTTTTATGACGGGGACTCTCTCTCTCTCTCTCTCTCCTATCAATTTTGTTATTGCAAAATCAGGAGTAATTATGATTTTCCATCCCTGTAGTCTTTTTCCAAATTGGATGTACTCTTAAGAATTTCATTCCCACAACTGCATTGTACTCACCATACAAAATTTGCATTTTGGATGTATCATCTAAAAAAATTTATGTGTGGAACATAATTTTTGTTAAGGGTTTTCAATCAGTAAAGTGAAATCTCAAACTAAAAAGACCCATAATAAACCCAATTGGACGGTCCAATCCCTTTTAGAATCTGAAGAGGAGATCCCTGGTACGAAACCATCCACCTACGTGATTTACAGATCCAGACTATATTTGGGTGTTTGCGGGAAATTATTTTTGCATATTTTGGGATTTTAGCTTTTCAAAATTAGTTTGGAGTATTTGTTAAAAAATTCTGGATAAGAGAATCTCAAATTCTAGAGATTCTTAAAAACTAAAAGGGGAATGAAATTCTCAAAATCCCAGTAGCTTTTGAGATTAATTTGCAACAAATTTTAGAAAAAATGAATGAAATTCTCATAATCTCACAATTGCAACAAACAAGTTTCTCAACTTCTACTAAAATTTGAAATCTGAAATATGTAGCAAAATATTTAGCAAATCCTAAAGTAAAAAATCTGAAATCTAAAATCTGTCCTAAAATCTGGAATCTAAAATCTCTCCCATCAAATCCTCTTTTCCTCTTCTAGTACCTTATTTCATGCACCCCTTCCTCTGAAAAAATTATTGGGTGCTTCTCAAGAAAAAATTAGTGAGGCTCATGTGGTTGTCACCCACCGGGATCACTAAATAATTACTTTTTTTTTGTAAAAATTTCTGGACTAACTTACATGCACCTTGATTAATTTGGGGAATTATAAATCCACCATCCACAAGCATTTCCGTACATTCTACTCTTAGTTTTAATTAATTGGAAGTAAACGAAAGGAATTATATTAGGTAAGTTGGTACTAAGACATTACAATTTGACATGTTCCCCATAATATCGATCGATCTCTCCCCCAATTATTTTCCTTTGGCACATAGCTCCCAGTTCAAGAAATTCTCCAATTCTGAATCAGAAATGGTGAGCTAATAGTTTCACCAAAGATGTTCAAGAGAACAACTCTCAATTCTTGCCATATAACCACTTCTTTTTTTTAGGGAAATGATATTGGCACTCCAAAATCAGTGTATTTTCAAAGTCACATTCCTTTATTTTTTAGAGTGCCTGCATAAAATTTTGAAGTGCCAATATCATTTCCCTTTTTTTAAGTGGCAGAGCTTAATGAAAGTATAAGCAAAGTGGTAAATAAAGTTACTTTCGTTAATAGTTTCATTTGTCACATGTTATTAGAAGAATGATCGACAAATCTTTGTTTGACTTTGTACGATATGCACTCCTTGAATTCATAACATTTTAGATTTATGTTGTGACATTTTATGAACTCGACATTGATGTTATGAATGATTATTCAAAATTTTATGAATCAAGAAGTTCATAACGTATCCATCCAGTAATATAAGAAGCAAATGTACTGAGTGCTCGCCTTCAAACACCCGTTCCTAATTTCCTAAATTATTCAACGTCCCAGGAACATTTTCACGTGGTGACCCAATTCATCTCTTCACTGCACATATGCGTAATTCCCACTACAAAGTGTGGAGCCCACTAATTGTTTTATGTCCTGTACCATCTAACGGATACAATGCTTGTACTCCTAATAAATATGTGTATTGTAGCACTTCATTATAGAATATCAATTTCTCTCCATAATGGAGTACTAAATTATAGAGTAAAATACAATTTTTTTTTTGGAACACATTAGAAATGCATTAATAATTAATAAGGAGGGAGTACAACTCTGCTGTCGCCGACACACTGGTGACGAGCGAAGACCAAAACTAGGACCTTAGGAGCAAAACACAGCGTACTGATCCACAACACATAAAATACACAACACCTATACTATCGCCAGAAGATAAAAGGCCAATAGGACGCCTAAGGACGCCGACAACAAGCAAAGCCAACAGAGACCTAATGAACGGAACATAGAGTAAAATACAATTACACAACTGTTAATCTAACTATTACAGTGTTACCGATTCCTTGTAGAAATAAATACTATTAGTTAGCCAACCCAACTTTTAGAGACGGGTATGCAAAACAAATTTCACCAACAAAACAAAATATGCTTGGGACTTAGTCGCATAATCTTTTGACATGCCCTGCGCTCGCATTTTAATCTTCGCACTGCACTCGCGCTCACACAAATTTTACGCTTGCAACTTATGTTAACTTAGGTCCCTAACACTACTCTCAGGACAAATAAAACATATGAAATGGGATACTTGAGGGGGACTTTGTTATAATCAAAACTCCTTTTTTCTTTTAATTCATGATTATAGTCAAAACTCGAAAGCTAGAAAACCCTTCAAAAAGTTAGCAAACAAAGTTAAAGACGCTTATCAATCACTCTCTAACTTGATCGTATAACTAGCTAGTCCTGCCGATGTGATCTTTCAGGCCACATGCGGCTACAAATACATTGACGATACTGCTATAATACTCATAATTCATCCTTCACATCGTTGGCGCCGCCCTCGCTGCTTTCTTTGGCATCAGAGCTCTCTGGTTTTGGGGTTGAAACGGGTTTTTCGAGCTTAAAAGGGACCGATGCATGCTTCTTTAGGAATATGTAGAATGCGACTACGGTACGATCAGCATCGACAGTTATCTGTGAGATCCCGAAAACAACAGATCTCTTCAGTAATCTATAAAATACGATAACTCAATCTGGAAAAGCTAAAAATATATGACAGAACAGAAACACATAATTAGATTTTGGAAGCAACTCACTGGATCAGAGCTTTTGTTTCCTGCTGGGAAGAAGAGAAGCGTGGGGAACCCATCAGCCTGCAAACAACAGAAAACATATCAGTTTGAGATGCTATATGGTGTCCCGGTAACAAAATGTGACCATGTGCCTCGACCAATCATAGAGGGATGAGAACATTTTTCGGAGAAAAAAAGGGGATGAAGTGAAAAAGTAACTGCAAGATGGGCATATAGGCATGCCAGAATTCCTGACGCACCGGGCAACTTTTGCTCTCCCAAATGATGCCTCCAAATGTACCCCCACAAATACTAATGTTAAAAAGAATCTAGTCTGATATTACCTTTGCCCTCGGGTGTTCGTTTGTGGTACCATCCATTTTGGCAATTATAAGAGATTCAATGCTGCGCAAATGTTTGGCAAGCTTGTTGTAAGTCGGCTCCAAAGCTTGGCAATGCCCGCACCATGGTGCATAGATCTGGATAAAAAACTTGCATCAGGAAATTAGAATACCCGCTAATAAACATAAAATCAAAGAGCACAATTTGTCCGGATACTTCCACGATGATAAAAATGATACCTCGAGAAGAACATCTTTCGATTCATCCAAAACAATTTCATCAAAGTTATTCCCAACTACTATTTTCACATCCCCATCATTCTGCGCCACAGCAATTAAGAGGAAGTTATTGGACTTGTCAGACTACAAAAACAATCAGCAAGAATACTAAAATCAAACACTCACAGTCTCGGGAACTGGATCGGACTTATAAAAAGGCTTAAGCTTGTCTTGAAAGAAATCCTGCCCAAACGCCTGTGGATGAGAAACAAGGCACATAACACAAAGGTTCAGTTTAAATCAACCAATATTATGCAGAGGTAGAAATAGGAACCAAACAGACGAAACAAGAGGTTAAACCTTAATATTATCTAGAGTCACCTCCCCATCAAGTATGTACTTCTTAGAATCATCATTCCCTGAATATCCAATAATCTGGAACGAAAACATTGCCAACCAAAAAGTAGTACAACCAATATAAAGTTACCATTTGTATGAAAGAGGATAGGCATACACAAGGAGTGGTGAAGGCTGGAAAAATGATTTACTTGTGGGGAATCCCCAGTGACACCAAAATAATCTGCCACAGGTCTGCCCACATCTTCATTGTCCATTTCCACGTAGACAAAGATAAGCTGAAATTAAATGGGAAAAGAAGTGTATAAATACAATATCTACTAAAACCATTTATACTTCCAGAACTCAGGATGCGGCATGTGGTCACCAGCACGTCACTAATTAAGTGATAATAGAAATCTAAGTTTATATATGCTCTAAAATTAGCAATACTGAAGGCTGTTGAAAGCAAGTAGCCAATGTTGAAAATGGAAAGACGAAAAGCTTGAAGACCCCCAGAACTTCAACCTGTAGGCCACATTCAATCAACTACAACATGTGGCCAGCTCATCTAAACTTGACATATTTTCTGACTTGCTCACTGTAACAATGAAAAAATAAAGGATCGATGTTGTAATTGCTGGTTCTTTTCCCATTCACAGGAAGAAGCACTGTCAGCATCCTATTCCAACCAGAATTGGCTTTTATAGGGTAGATTGGTCCCAAATACCAATATGTTTTACTCAACTGTTGATTCTGGGGTAAGTTGTCCCCCAGCTACTCACAACTCTGCTTAATGCATGAAACACAGTAACACAAGCCTACATCGCTCAAACCACCCTTGGAACCAAAATGATCATAACAAGAAAGATTTTTTTACCTTACTCGTAAAGTGACCGCTTTACAATTTATCACAATTGCAAAACGTCAGACGGTGAGCCCAAGCTTAAGTTAATACTTAACGAAAGATATGTGAGGTTGTATATTAAGGTCACACAGAAAGCTGAGGCACGAATGACACCTACATCCTTAAGGTTCACCAGACCAGAGGTTTTGGAATTGAGCAAGTGGGCCTAACATGTCAACTAATGTCGCAAAGATATGAACAATTTTCAAGAAGGCTTAAACTAATAAAAACTCATCTCTTGGACAGGAAGTCGTCAAAGAGTCATACACCTTATTTCATTTAAGATACTCCAATGGATGACCAAATGGAAGAAGCTAGATTAGATTTCATATTGTTCCTTTTCTTTCTTTGCAAACAATGCATGTCCAACTAGCCAGAATGTTTCTCTGTGAAGAAATCTTAAATTACCTTGCCCTTAAAGTTTTTTGCAGCTTCTTGAAATGTAGGAACAACCTTCTCTGAATCATTTGAAGTGGCAAAGAGCAATATCTGCAATTTGAAATATCAGATACATGAACAACCAACCAAGAATACCAATGTGAGGGACACCAAACACTTTCTGTGACAAACTATCAACGCACACATAGACCTGGATGGCCCCCACCATCACTTGGCGCGGAGCCTACCAAGGATTGTGAGTGAGTTTGTAGGTTGTTTCAGGCAAAAGTTCATTTCCCTAACATCTTCCAATGAAGACATTGCTAAATCTCGGGTAATCTCATATTCAAAGACACCGTTCCACATTACCTGTTTTTTAATAGGACTTTCAAAAATCACAGAGGCACTTTCTCTGGTAAAAGTGGTCACCAATGGAAGCTTGTTGGAAGACACAAATTCAGCTATTGCGGACTTCACAAACTGACCATCTGCAAAATAAGTGCAAACGTGAAAGTGAAAAATTGATTCCCTACAGTTTTCATTTTATAACAGCAAAACCAAAGTTTATAACAGCAAACCAAAGTGACACATACTGAAACATACCAAAATGGCTAAGTTTCTCATCCTCCCTCTTTACCATGACCAAAGACGGGCGTTTAGCATCAGGATCCATGTGGAAGAGCTTCGCAACCTCAGGAGTCGTAGTTTGGTAAAAGTTGACGCCATCCTCTAGTTTGGAAGCAGCAGCAAGCTCCTCACTCTCAGGACCCTTTAACATCAACCAAAAAAGGAGTAGTAATTTTTAGATGAGGAGAGAGAATCAGTTGAGAAGGAAATAAATAAAGGAACTTCTGGTACCTAATCATTAACTTATAGGAATCTAAGTTCAGTTGAGGAATTGATCCGGGAAAATATAAATTATCCAGTTCCCATATCATGTCATCAGATGCAGAGAAAAAAGAAACATTCCATAGATGAACAATTCCTATGCGAATTTAGCATGAAGCTTCCAAAAATTCCAAATGGGTTTAGCAATTACAGTTCACCATGAGGGCAAAATGCTATGTAGCACAGACACCGACATGGGAATTCTAAAAAAATAGGGACACGGACACGACAAGGACCTGGCAAAAATAAGAAAACACATAAATAACATTTATTTTATACCAGTGGAAACATAGTTATATGTATAAGCATGAGGCATCCATATCTACAAACAAGTATCATATATACATGTTACACTTTAAACTCAAAAATATTTCAGGTAATACACATTTGCTCCCCGAAAACTTTAAAAATTGCATATTTAACCCATGCCGTCCCTATATATGTCCTACCCGTGTCCCCCTAAAAATACTAACTAGTTTTTCCGTGTCCCCCTCGTGTCTCGGTGTCCCAGTGTCGGACACGGGGACACCGACCTCTAGGATTGTAGGTGCTTCCTAGGCAAAATGTAAAGTTAGCTCTTTGCCAGATGAAAACAACACTATAGCATGCCAATGTTGTGTCATTTGAATTTTCCAAAGTCGTATGGAGTAATTTTCAAGCATTTGAAAGGAAAAGGAAACAAAAAATAGACATAAAACTCTTTTTTCACTTCAATAGTATACATGACGGCTTTTGGGAGTTCACCCTGTAGAATGAAGTACAGTTCAAACAATGAAGTACAGTTCAAACATTGTTTTGCTATCCACCTCACCTCCCCGAAACAAGCAACAAAAACAGTAAATTTCTATGCTGATAACCAGAGAAAATAGCTGTAGGAAGTACGTACCACCAAAGATTCAAGGAAGCCCAAAACAGCTTTATTCTCAGAAGTCAATACATGCACGGCCTCATCTGCTGTTGTTATGTTGGAGACACCAGGTCCGATTTTCTTCTTTATCCAAGTTACTATGGCTTCTCTGCATAGAGAAGTACTTAAATTATCAGTCTCTGGAGGGATGCATAACCCCACAAATCAACCACAGTAACATTAATAACAACAAGCATAACCACAAAACAATCACTCCCTCTGTTCTTTTGGTTGTCCCTTGAATCCTATGTACCAAGGACATGGAACACAAGATTTCTTAAATAATGGAGACACAGACACGGCAAAAATAAAGAAATAAATAAAAATGTAATGCAAAGCCAGCGACAATTTCAACATGACTGGTTTTCTTCTAATGGAGTGTTTCCACTAAACTAAATGGACCCTAGGTAGGTCATTCTCCTTACATACATCAACTAAAATAAACCATTTAGCGGAAACAACTTGACTATTTTGATCAAGTATAATGCAGTAGTGTCGATCTGCTGGTGCACTATTATCTTCAGTTTGTCCAAATCTTTTAGGCCGCAAAAAATTAGAAGATCTCACCTGCATTACGTTGACGCGATGTTCCAATCTAAGATTTGCCGGTAAAGAAAAAGGAAAGAATGATAATGCAACTAATTCAGGTTCTCCGAGTAACTAAAAAAAACTACACAAACTCAAATTTCCTGTAAAAGACATGTTTTTTTCTCAGTTTTCCAATTCAACCAAATAAAGCTAATAAATTCAGCTGGAGAGAGAGAGAGAGAGATGACGCAGCGACTGACTTGGTCCTTTGGCCAGTGTAGGGCTTGTGTTCACCATCGACGAAGAAATACACGGTAGGAAACCCCTGGACTTCGTACTCCTCCGCCAGCTCACTCTCCTCCGTCGCGTCCACCTTCGCCAGCGCCACCGCCTCTCCCTTCAGCTCCGTCGCCGCCGCCGCGTACTCCGGCGCCAGGGCCTGGCAATGTCCGCACCACGGCGCGTAAAACTCTACCATCACGAACCTATTCCCCTCCACGAACTCGCTGAAGTTCCTCCCCCCCAAAACGACGACGTCCTTCTCATCGATCTCCGGCGACCGCGAGTACTCCTCCTCGTCGTGGTCGTGGTCCAGCCCTGAGGGAACTTCGAAGTCGTCGTAGTTCTCGATGTCATCGTCGTCGTCGACGTCGTTCTCTTCGTCTGAGAATTGGGGATCTGAATGGGGTAGTGCGGCGTCGTCTTGGTCGGACTCGAGGAAGGCGAGGAACTCGTCGTCGTCGGCGGCGGCGGAGGTGGTGTGTTTGGAGAGACAGGGAGAGAGAGTGGTGAAGAGGAAGAGAGCTGAAATTGAGAGGGCGAGCGCGAGGATGAGTCGACTCGTCATTATGCGGCGAGTTCGAACCGGCCGTGAGATCTGGAGTTTGGACCGTGGGGTTTTAAAGACGAGGATCAAAAAAACAAGGAAGCAAAACTCGCTTTTTTATTTTTTTTGAAAAGTGACGTAATAATTTTAGCTAATTTTTGTTTATTTTTGCTCGTCTTTTCTGAATTTTGATTACCTAAGTATATTTTTTGAGTCATTTATCCATCTCGGCGAGAAGAGTCTAAAAATTTAAATTTGATTTGTAAAACAATAGGAGGGAGGAAAAGGAAAAGACAAAATAAGAAATTGCCGCTCTTCTTGACAAAGAAAATATTGGGAGGAAGCAAAATAAATTAAATTAGGAAACTAAAATATTCTAGAGTTATTCTTAAAATTGCAAGACTTTTTAACAAAATATTCTAAAAGCTAAATACTCTAGTAATTTCTTAAAGAGAAATGATTTTTATTTTTTTGTTAGATCTCCTGCATCATGGCTGCCAAACGATTTCGGTTGTGCATACTCTGTCCTGTAATTCTGATGTCTAGTTGTGATTTGTACTTTTGGGATCCGGAGATGCTGCATTTATCTCGGCACTCGATAGTCTGGAATAAAAAACAAACTTTTTCAGAAAAGAGTTACGGAAGAATTAACTTTTTCTTGAAAGAGTTCGTTTTTAATTCGGACCGTTAAAAACACTTTGAACAACTGTAGTGATATACTACAGCGCTCTGCGGGAAGCTGCTTTGCAGGATGCATCCCTTATCCCTATTTTTCTTTCCTTTCCAATTCTGTTGCAATTTTCTTTCTGCTTGGTAACATCATTCAATACAATCAAGCAATTAACTTATTTTCCCTTTTTATTTCTACAGCGCTCTGCAGGAAGCTGCTTTGCAGCATTCCCAATCCCTGTTTTTCTTTCCCTTCCAATTCTATTACAATTTTCTTTCTGCTTGGTAACATCATTCAATACAATCAAGCAGTTAATTTGTTTTCCCTTTTTAATTCTACAGCGCTCTGCGGAAAGCTGCTTTGCAGCATCCCCGATCCCTGTTTTTCTTTCCTTTCCAAATTCCAATTCTATTACAAATAATTTCTTTCTACTTGGTAACATCATTCAATACCATCAAGCAGTTAATTTATTTTCCCTTTTTAATTCTACAGCGCTCTACGGAAAGCTGTTTTGCAGCATCCCCGATCCCTGTTTTTCTTTCCTCTCCAATTCTGTTACAATTTTCTTTCTGCTTGGTAACATCATTCAATACAATCAAGTAGTTAATTTATTTTCCCTTTTTAATTCTACAAATTGTAACATTAAAGCTCACTTCGTAATTCCGTCCTTACCAGGATTCTGGAAACCAAAGAATAGAAGAACTCACCGTTTCAAATGGAAACATTTTCCTTTGATAACTCAGACACTCAGGTTTTCGGGCCAACTTATGCCTACAGGCGACCAATTCCACAGCCCACCTGGAGGCTCCCAATTAAAGCCAGAATAAAACTCTATATGGATTGGCCCTAGAGAATTAGGTGATAAAACAAAACATGGAAATATGGGGGGAGGGGACCCAGAATTTAGTTGCAGTGAGGTCAAATATCTATAACATATGTAATTTATTTTTTGTATGTAAAAATCAGATAAGAAATTGAATTAAATATGAAAACAAAAAAACAAAGAGTAGAAACTACCATACCCAAGCCTTTTTACATTAATTGGTAATTGTCTGACTTAACTTTCATCTAGAAAGATTGCTTGCTTTTGCCTTTTGTTTGCTTTTGTCTTCATAGAAGCCTATGCTTGCTTTTGTCTTTAGAGGGAGAGATACAAGAACAGACTATAAAGTAAGAGTCAATAGGCTTGTAGACTTTGTGGAGAGAAAAAATATTGAGTTCATTGCATAATGTCACAATTAAAGAAGGCAAGAATTATAAATTTCGTGGGATCTTTAGGGCAAGAATGTGATCCTTTTGGGGCAAAATTATAAAATAGTCCTTAAAACTATATCTGCTCTAGGGGTATTTTGAAACTCAGTGGGGTCAAGTGACCCCGCTTGCCCTATACTGGGTCCGCTCACTTTGAAATGATGGTCTAGTTCCAAATGCAGCTCTGAACCTCAAGTAATTCATTCACATATAGCCTGATGAGGAAAACTACTTGACAATAGGGGTTCTTTTGTATATTCTGTAATTACTAATTATGAATCCCAATGAAAAAGAATGGTAGAAGACCATGGTGGTGAGGCCTATTTGAAAAGATCACTACCTAGAGTAACCATGCCAATCTCTTCACCTAGACCACCAGAATGCAAATGACCTATTTCCGCTGCTCGAATCCGCTCTAGCTCTTCAACGACACTCCTCATCACCGGTCTTCTTGTACCGGTATCTACACAAAGCAACGCTAGTTCCATCATTTGTTTAACCGCGTTCAGTGTGCAGTCTTTTACCGTCTTGTCAACGAAATTGTCAATATCACGAGTGCCCTTGGCCTGCATGGTTAAAACGATGCGTTAGCATTTGAAGAAATAACTACTAACTAACCATAGCTTTTCTCATGACCTTGTTGGAGGGGATAATTCGGTTGAAAGGGGGAACGAATACATAGAGGAAAACTTATAAATCAAGGCTGAAATGACTCGGATGTTGCAAAATTAGTATTTGTTTGCCACCCTAAATGGTTGGGATTATTCGAATCTCGATACACTAATACATCTTGCCCAACCAGAATTTGCTTTATCGAGAGCCTTGTGCTGTGGATCGCGTTTTCAAGTAGACCTAAAAAACTTCTTGTAATAATAGCTAAACGAAAAAGAAACAAGCTGATGATGTACAAGCATAGTACCTAGTTGAAGTAGAGTTGAGCTAAAACTAAAAACAAAATTTGCCAGGAATTAGAAACAATGAGAATTACGGGGACATTTACCTGCGACACTAGATTTTCTTGCACGTCCGAATGATTCCTGCCAAGTGCTTCACGTCCACTGATCAACTCCAGCAAAAACACGCCAAAACTGTACACGTCGCTTCTCTCTGAAAAGTCGTGCAATGATCTCAACCTTGAGGAAGAGGTTCACTTCAGAAATTAGGAAAAGAGTCACAACTCTCAAGCTTCAACTATGTTAACTATAGTCAGTAATATACGAAAAATAGGAAGATGGTAAGCAATTTGGCCCAAAAAAAACTCAACCATTGAACTTAGAAAGCTTTAAGAACTAACACAGATGCCTCATCTGCAAAGAAAAATGTATTATTTTTCAAACAGGATTGACGATCAAGAGAAATAATCCTCTAAATTTCAGAAAGACGAAAAAGAGTCAAAATGGAGATTACATACTCAGGATCACGAAAGCAGTCAACCGCTGAGGATGATTCAGCATAGTAACCCTCCACCGGCAAATTTGAGTGTCCAAAATCAGAAACTTTGGCAGTAAAATTTTCATCAACAAGGACATTTCTTGTCCTGAAGTGCATGTGTAGGATAGGGGGCACCAAAGAGTGAAGATGCTCAAGTCCTGATTGAAGATGTAAAATTGTTGGATCAAATATTCTCATAATCTCATGTCCATTGCAGTCAGTGGAACTGAGGGAAACATTGCATCTACCTTTTGCCGCGCCTAAAGCAATTATCAACCTTTGCCTCATGTCAAGCTTTCCAATAGGCAAACCTTCACTGTCTAGAGAAAACAAATGTATGAAGATAGAGAACTTCTTTACATAAACGAACACAGTGAGAAAGAGAGAGTACCGTATAAATGATTCCCGACATTTCCATTAGGAAGATAATCATAGACAAGAAACTGCTGATAGTTCTCTTCGCAATACCCAATAAGCTTGACAAGATGCCGATGGTGAACACTAGCTATGCGCTTTACCTGAATGTGTACCGCTAAGTTACTTTTGCTGCAATATGTTCTTACAAAAAGTGGAAAATTGGAACACAGAGAATTGGAAACATATTACTTCCCTCCTACTGTTAAGGCAATTTAATCACATTAAATAGTACATAACCGGGTAGTAAAAACAAAGGAAGTAAGCACTCACGATCGGGAAGTATGACAAAAAAGACAGTCTTCTGGGGGCAATCAGTTTTACCTCATTCACAAAATACTGAACCGGGCAGTGCAGGCATCTCTTGATAGCCACAATAGATCCATCAACTAGTAACCCTTTGTATACTAAGCCAAATGAACCTTCTCCTACAAGATTAATTTGGTTGAAGTTGCCTGTAGCCTGCTCAAGCTCCAGAATTGACAATTGCCATAGATTGTATGTATCATAGGGAGAAACAGCACCAGAACCAGGGGAAATATCTTCGCTTGCCCGCAGAACTAAAACAAAAGAATTAGGCAAACCCAGAAACAGAAACTAAAAGAGTAGTCAAACCATTAAGACACTAATTCAACAGAGGACCCTATTTTGCAACTGAGGGCGATTTTCAGAAACATAATGTACCTGTGATCTCAAATATGTGGTCCACCAACATAACTTCGGCACGGACCAGTCATGTTTGATATACTAAATAGTTTGGTTTCTTAGCCGTCCCAAAGGGTCAGTTGGGATTAGCTGGAGTGCTTTAAAGTGAAGAGGAACCCAAAAAAACACGCACTTTTCATGTCTTTATTTAGCAAGTGGGTGGTGGAAGATGCAAGAAAGTACAATGTAGATTTGATTGTCTTTTTCTTGCGAAAAAATACAGGAGAAGATTCAAAAGTTCCAACGGAATGTTGTACTTACTATTTGAGTTCTAAACTAATTCTTCTTTTTCTACATCTCAGACAAACAGAAAGTACACAACCAAAAACAAGAGACTTTGGCACTGAAACTTTAAAATGAACTTTCTGTCAACAATTTCATCCTCGTCGAACAAGAGCGAGAAAATGTATTTCCATATCCTTTTCTACCACTTCCACTTCAATCAACCCAACCCTAAGCTCATTGCATGTCTACTGAAGTGGCAACACATTAAAAGGTTTGTCCAAATCAAAATTGTTAGATGACAGCACAAATATTTCAGTTTCATATGCACAAGGAAAGGTAATGTGTATGCTGTCGATTTCCAAGTAGGATAGGAAGAAGATTCCTTACTTGAGTTACCACGAGGCGATCGCACAGAAGAAGTTGTATCAGATGCCCTCCTTATTAGTCTTTTAAGACGCATCAAACAGAAGCAGACAGTAACTCCAGTGACTACCACAAGCAAAGCCGCACCAATGCCACCTACAATTGCAGCTACTTTCTGTTTACTTGGTTTCTTAACTTGAGCTTCTGGCAAAGGCGTGAGTGTTGGAACACTGCTATCCCCACCAACTGTTTCTGCAATTGTTGTTTTTCTGATCTGTGGAGAAAGTGGATAGAATCTAGGAAACCTGATACAAAGTGCAACAAGGGCGGAAAGAAAAACCATTTCTAGTCATAATTGTGAGGGCAAATAAAGAAGATGGAAACAATTATCTACCCTATCATAATTTCCTGTAGTCTGTATAAGTTTTTCAGTATCAAGCAATTTTGACTGCAGAATTCTGATTGTATCCAGTGCATTAGCTATTACTCATTAGTGATATTATAATTGCACCCAAGTATTCAGATTTCAGACTTAATGCAACATATATGGTAAACTAATGAAACAAATATAATTTAGCCTATTATTCAACTAAAGAATGGTGAGAAAGCTGAAGGGTAAAGGAATTCCTCTAATCCGTCCCGGTAATTGTGATCAAAAAGAGGGGAAATGAGAAATCTTACCAAGGAACAACTCCCTGGTCGTTCAGTTTCTGATGGTAAATGCATTCCCGTTGTCCCCCACAAGGATATCTCCTGATTCTCCCAGCCAAATGTCGAGAATTGCCGACTGTACTCTTGAAACCAAATGAAGCTTCAGCTACAGAAACAGAAACAAAATCAACGATATGAATCAAAAGCTGAAGCCCTTCTACGGAGTATTATAATTTCGTGTTGGTATTGAGGAAATTTCATAAGATCATCAACATGGTAAGATGTCAATATGTGCGTTGTTTGGATCATGAATTAACGGAGGGATTCATCATGGAAACGGTAAAGTAGAAGATAATAAGCCACTTTAATGTAATCCTTTGGTTTCGCAATCATTTGCCTTTCCTTGATAATCCCTCCGCAACTCTGTGATCCAAACATGGTTAAAACAACGGTTTCATCAATTACTTACAATATAAAGATTCAACAATGAAACATCCAGAGAACAAGGAGGAAATCTAACCTTGTAGTTTGTGGTTCAATCTAAAGGGTTCCAAAAAATGAATCAGAACAAGAAGGGCCAGATGTTGCCACCAGAACAATTGCATTGTGGACAAGCATTACACTTTTGAGTACCCAACCCACCATTTAGCTACACACATTTTAGAGTCCTGATGTAGCCCCCCTGAAATAGTTTGAAAATAAAGCCCTGAAATCAATGAACCTCCATAAATTAGATGACTCAAAGTAAGTAGAAACTGTGGAAGCATAACCTGTGGAAAGCTAAGGCCAGATGGGTTTTCTAGTGCATAATAATGATGCCAACTTGGTTTGAGAAAATGGGCAAAGTAGTTGTTGATACATTGAATGGTTTTCTTGGACCTCTGATGAGAATTCCAGCTAAGGCATGAAAAGGAAAAGGCCTGAACATGGGGACTTTAGCTTTATTGAAATGGACAGAAATATATCTAAGAACCCGCCAAATTCCAACCTGTCACAGAAATTTCAATTTACGAACTGCCGAAAAGGCTGCCCAGGAATCTCAGAAAGCTAAAACAGAAGATACAGAGCAAATGGAACAGTGGCTTTGAACAGCCCAAAATCGGATATGGCCCATACGGGTCCTCTTGAAATCCAAGATCTGTACACTGCAGGCTAATAGCCAAGGGAAAAGAATCTTGTCAGAAAGTCTTTTACCCTCACAACCAATATTTTCTTCACTTAATTTTCCCAACTGCTACAAATTTACCAACACAACCCCTATTTTCTTCACTTAATTTTCCTTCCCAGGGAATGAAATATGGAGTTCGATTCAAGTACGAAAAGAAACTGAATGTTGTAATCACAGCGTATCAATTCTGTAACTACAGTGTGTGATTCGTGAACCAGATGTCATGTAAGAGGGCACCCATGCGCACCTCGTGCCCTAGCAGGCCTGTGGTGTCGGGTTGTCTCCCTCCGGTTCAGTGTCTGTCTTGTAAGAGCACCTCTCAGCGGAACGTTTCACAGAGGGTAAGGAATCCTATGGTCATGTCCTAGGGGTGCACTACGTTACCCCTTCCTACCCTTTTCAAAATAGAACGGATTCAAATAACAAAATTCAAAAAACAGTGGGATAATGTTTGGTTTGATGAACTAAAATGTCAAATGGATACGACCTCACAAGCAATTACACGAAATAAATATGAATTGATTTCTTTCACCACATCTTAAGCATGTTATTCAACAGTCATGTGATCTCCTGCCAATAGAAGCTTACTTACATTCACAGAAAGGGAATTCAATGGACAAACCCAAATATAAGCACAAATTTGAGTAGAAGTTTTGCTAATGCCATAGCTGTAAATTGTGAAAAGCAAAACAAACCGCAAAAAACATTTAGTACTAAAAGTTTGAGTCTCCCTCAATTTGGTAAAATTTTTGACTAAAACTCAATGTGGCATGAGTTTGAGTCGAGAATTAGAGTAAGTTTAGAAGGGTATTATTACTCAGAATTTGGTACCGAATCAATTAGTAAAAGGTAAGCGCCGGAGATGCTCCAATCTCGTGTGTTCGAACAAAGGGAATGGTTTTGAGATAAGGAAACATGATAAACTACTAGTACTCCATAAAAGATGAACAGCTGCTATCATTGGATTCACTTCACGTTACGAGCCTGCATTTTCCTGCATATAATTCCAAGAAAAAGGACCCTGCCTTTTGACAGAAGAAGAAGACCAACGCAAAACAAAAAATACCCGCATCAGGAGAGAGAGAGAGAGAGGGAGAGAGAGAGTGAAGGAAAGACTAGAGACTTTTGCAGGCGGTAGAGTGCACTTTCTTGGATGGATGGGATTGAAGAAGAAACAAAAGACTTTCGGAAGAGAGAAATGGAGGGGGGAGCGTACGGTGGCATTAATGAAAGTCACAAAGTAGGACCCAGAAAGGTTCGTCTGCTCTGGAGTCTGGAGCGAAACAATCGGCAGTGTCCGTGGGATTGCACTTGATTTTCTAGCTCCTTCCTTTCAACATCAGTTCATATGGAAAAGAAAACAAGCGCCAAAACCCTGTTCTTATTAGTCCTTGCGCGTGTAGACTGCTTGGATCATTTCACGATGCCTGTTTGTGTACGCGTTGGTTGGTCCGAACACTTGATTTGTAAAAAAAAATATTGTTCGTGAGCCGGCTCTGTTCGATTTGGGTTTAGAGGGAGGTTTTTGAGAGTAATGAATATAGAGAGTGGATAAAAAAATAAAAAAACAAAATTATTGAAGACCGCGCTTAAGAATTTTGAAATTTCAAAAAGAACAAGGATGAGAATAAACAATGAAGATTAGAACACGAATGGAAGGTCATATCGGAAAATTATGTCACCTAGATCTGAATTGCGGTTATTTTATTTCCTAATATATTTCTTAAAAAATTGGACAAATTTAAAATTTCCTATTTCTTTTGGAAGAATTTTTTTTTACTTATTTTATATCATTTTCGGACATTTTCCTGAAAATGATCTGGTATTTTTTTTTCTTTTTAATTCTTTATCTTTCTAATTAACTCAATTGGTCACCTTGTACATTTTCATAGAGAAGATGAAGGGTCAATTGCGCTTAGGAATTAGGATGATTGTGTACTTCTGTGATATAATTCAAATATTTGTATTTTTACAGATTAAAAAAAAAATTCTTTACCTTTGAATAAAGAAAAAGGTAATGATTTCCCGTGCGCTTTTTTTAATTTTATTTTATGAATGCACTCAATTTTCTTGTCTTGTAATTAAAAAATTATAATACAAGTTTTCAAAAAAATGTGTAGGAATGAACCATCCATTTCTCTGTCTTGGAATGAATCTGAACCGTCCATTTATCTTTTCTGGGTATTTTTTGGAAACTTTTCATGGATCCAATCGTTTTTGAAATACACTCTCTCCCTTTGTGTATGGGCTCCATGTCGTGTTGCAAACAAACCAAACCATTTTGGGAGTAACTTCGCTCTTCAAAAAAAATTTGGGAGTAACTCGAGGCTCAAACCGACTTGATTAGTTTAGTAAATGCGCCCTCAAGTCACATGACTTGGTGGTTTGTTTCGTAATTGTACCGAGTTGGAGTATAATTTTTCACTAATAAACAAGCCGAACTCGTGTTAATTGTATCTTGACACGTTTAAAATAACACATCTCATATATATAGACTCTGCTCGTTTAGTACTTGAATTGAACTTAATCAATCAAATACTATTGGAGCCCGAACTCGAGCTTAAATATTTGGACTCGATTTGAAGTCAAACTCACTGAATTCTAAACGAATAAAACCTTTTTTTTTTTTTTTACATGAAAACATGCTAAATTCAGCTCAAATCGGCTTGAGTCATTTGCACTCATCTCCGCACATCCATGTGAGTGGTTATGCATTTGTGCGTTAGGACTTTTCCATTTGCAATTGACCCTAAAAACCCCCTCTAATGATTCCGACTAATTAAACGGGTCCACCCCCAACAAATATTTTCGACAAATCATTCATGTCAGGATTAGAAAATTCATAATTTTGTTTTCAACCCGACACTAAAAATTGAACCTAAACAAATATGTGGGAGCAAACTCATGGACAACGGGTAGTCCTCGGGCTCCCCCGACAAATCTTCACTACCCATGTAGTGCTCCTGAACGTGCCTCAATGAAGGGTTGTTTTGAATTAAAAAGTTAAGGGTGAATTCATTTATTTATTTTTGTCTTTACTCAAATTTATTAGTTTTGCGTCAAATTTTTGTTTCTTGACGAGAATAATCGAAAAAGTATAATTTTGATTAAAACTCATAATTTTTTTTATAAACAAAAGTTAAATAAATACAAAAATTTAACATAAAATTAGCAATCGCGAAAAAAAATTAAATAAAAAATCCACCCGAAATCTCAAAAGTGAAACTCAGGCTCTGTTTGAAACTTATGGAAAGGAAAGGAAAAGAAAAGAAAATTAAAAAAATTTCCCTTCCATTATTTGGATGGAAGAGAAAAAGAGAAGAAAAAGTTTTAAGTTCAATGAATAATAAATTTTCTCTCCTATTTTCCTCCCTTTTTCTTTTCTTTTCTTTTCTTTTCCGTAAGTTCTAAACAGAGCCTGAGCTTCGTCGCAGAGGATTGACGGCAACAAGCGAAGAGAAGCCATGATCAGCATCCTCGCTCAGGTCAGCCAACCAATCTCCCTCTCGTTCTCTCTTTCTCTCTCTCCGTAATTAACGCGAATCGATGTCCCGCAGGAGCGCCTGCTAGGCGCCGCCCTGGGTACCGTGTTCACGTCCGCCGCTGTTTTCGAGATACGCAGAAACATCTACAAATCAATCTCAGACAACCAATCTCAGTCTCAGGTAAAATTTTTGCAGCTATGTTTGCATCATACCGCAATTACATTCATTCTGCTTTTTGAAACCCTAGAATCCACGTTGCCGTGTGTGCTAAATGATTGTTTATGTTTTTTGTAGCGTTAGTGCATCCATTTAGGTCTTAATTTGCCATCATATTTTACGAACTCCTGATTCCGATTGAACCTGTTGCAGAAAATGGTGTGGAACCTGAATTATACCTTTTGCAGGTTTTAACTCGAACCTGCGCATTAGAATTTGAGGATATAAGACTAAAATCAATAAAAATCTCAAATCTTATCTGATGGTGCTGCAGCCGGTACATTAGTTGATTTCTTATCCCTTTGAGGGGAAATTTTATAATCCAGCCATTCATTGTTTCCAAAAAGTTATAGCCTATTGACCCTGTTGTGTTTTTCGTTCGACACTGCATCCTATGCCATCCTTCCCAAATATCAAGCTATATTTTTTCATCAACTATTGTTCTATTCGCCTCGACTCAGACAAGTACTAAATGGACCTAACGAATTAAATGACATGGCAGCCATGACCCTCTCTCATTATCGGGCTGTGTTGATTTGCACATTCTTATAACAAGCCTAAGTACAGCCATAAAGTACAAGAAAAGATTTTATTAGTGAGAAAGGAAGAGAGAGAATGATGGCATTGTGGATTCGGTTTCGGGTACTGGTCAAGTACTAGGATTTCCCATTTCTGCTATTGGTTGAGTGTAGGATTCGACATTACAAGTTCAACGTAAGTTCGTTCCTCTCAATAGCATTTTAAGTGCATGGTCCAATATTAAGTCACCGGCTCAGGGAGCGGGAGCGAGAACGAGAATTTGTTTTAAATTCTCGTAGAACTGTTTAGAGCGTGTCATACGCGCAAGGTTCTAAAATACGCTAGGAGCTCCCAAGTCAGCCGGGTACCGCCAAGCACCTAGGCGGGTACTAATCAGCTGCCTAGCGTCTAGGCGGGGGACTAGTCAGCCTCTTAATCGACTAATTGCAGGCGTTGGACTCCTGCTTAGTGCCTAGGCGGGGACTTTTAGAACACGCATACGCGTGCATTTTTTTAAGTAACCTAGCTTTATTAGTTCGTTAGAAATGAAAATCTTAACCATCAGAATTCTACCAAGTCGGTTTTCTAATTATTGTATATAGAATCTCAATTTTCCGTATAATTACATAAACACCACGAGGAGTCAAGGATAGTGTCAACTGTACACTGGGTATTGGGTTGAGACTTGGACCTTGATATCTTCGTCTTCACGAAGTCACTTTTTTCCATATTTCTTTCTTGTTCTCCACTGTGTTTAAAGTTGTGTTTATTATATTGACAAATAATAGGTATAAAATACATCATAGAAGAAATCACAGATCCTCTTTTCTTTTATGTAATTTCCCTTCGAAAATTCTTGAATTGGTGGGAAAATGGCGCGTCAATCTTTATAACTTATCATGTAATCGCAATTTTGACGTACGCAACATTGTCTCCTGTGAGAAACTCTTGTTCTGAAACCTAGCACCCTATAAGTACTGTTTCCATTTTGGTTACTATTTATTAATTGTCTTACGTCTTAAATCGTCTTAACTAGATCCTGCTTGGATGCGAATTGTTGTTGACATGGGAGCTATTAATAACTTCAAGATGCTACTAGCATTGCTCTTATATCATGATGAAATTCCATTTATAGTGTTGCTTGTTAACTAAGAAGCACAGATATAGATACAGGACATGGACACGACATGACACAAATACGCGGACATGTGATTTTTCCAAAAACAAGGGCACGGACACCTTGGAGGATACGTTAAGTACATAAAAAATAAATATTTTTATATACAGAAATTCAATATTATATAACAATATTATTTTTTTCCAAATTAAATATGAAAATTCCAATGAAAATATGAGAATAGCGGATTGTGTTTTCATTGTTATGGCTTTAAATTTGGTTCATATGTCAAATAGTACATTAATGTAACTCCATTCAAGTTTTAAAAATTACATAACCACCCAAAACGTGTCCAACTCAAAAACTAATTAAATATTTGGACACATAATTTCACGTGTCAGGAATGTGTCCGAGCGTGTCCGTGTTCGATACGTGCCCGACACGGATACGAATGCTTGAAGACTTGTCCGTGCTTCTTAGCTTGTTAATTATGGATGGAATGTGGAATTCATTTTCCCTGTGGACAACTGAATGCTACTCCATTATGCTTAAATAGGGAGCTTATGTTTTCTTTACAGTTAGAATGTGATCAGGTTGTTTTAATCAGCTGTTTGATTTCAATGCTTGGTTTGGGTTTTCAATATTTCTAAGGTGGCATTGATATGCATAGTTTTTGTTCTGTGGTCTGATTTGTTTGCTAGCATCCTGTTGAAGTTATAAGTTACTGTATGAGAACATGAACATCTAATGGATGTGTGCAATGCTTTTGCTTTCTGGTGTAATTGATGAATATTCGTTCTGTTTTCCCTTGCTATTTTTATGCCTCAAGTTCCCAGCGAAGTGTTTGGGTTTCTCCGTAGATTTACATCACCTTTTTGCTTCATATTCTACGTATTCCTTTAGGTGCATATGCAACGATAGAAGAGATAAGAATGCTTTAGTTCCGTTTTAAGTGCATATAAAAAGGCAAAAGAGACAAGAATGCTTTAGTTTCGTTTTACCTGAACATGTGACCAAGTCTTCGAATGGTCTGTTTGTTTTCAGAATGTCATATTTTCGGAATTCCTTCCGATGCTCTCAGGTAATGTTGCGTATCTACCGGCGAGAAAAAAAATAAAGAAAGGGATTGATGCGACATTGCCTGTGGATGCTATATAACTTGCTTGTAACCACACCTGTAAACTTTTCTTGGGAAGAAAATCTTCACCCACTGTATATGCTACGTTAATGACTGCACGACTTCCAGTTTCTACTAGAGGAAGGCCTGATACGTGATACAATTGATCATCCTTTGAACATAATATCCGAACGTGCCATAGATGAGATAGACATTGGCTTTGTTGGACTCCGCGTGACTTTGGGTTGTCTTGTTCATAGTGCCTGCATTTTTATGTATCTTCTCCCTTTTTAGGATTTTCTTTGCTTTTTTTTCTTTTCTTTTCATTTTTTCTTCTTTCAATTTGACATTACCATCCAAATAAGAAATATTTGCATTTGGTGTACTTATAGATGTTGGAAGTTGCATGGTTTCTTGAGAATGAGAAATACTGGAACTAGAAAATTCACTATTCTGTGCCATTTCCATTCAGACACAAAACCACGTTCTTTTCTGCATTCTTCATCATCATCAAAGCTTATGCTTTAAACTTCTTTCAGGTGAGAGAGCCCATTTTTGAAAAGAGATCCCATTTGGACTTTGGACACTTGTGGAACAAAGCTGTGGATCAAACATTGGGACCTGTAATCGAGTCTCTCAGCTCGCGTCGGTGGTAGAAATGTTGTGTAATAAAACTCTGAAACATGTATGTGTTGCTTTCCATTTTTATGTGTTGAGAGTGCAATGACTTGCATCGAAATAAGGTTGGTGGTTCTTTTAGACGATTGGAGTGAAGGTCCATGATACAATTCTTGTCTTTCTAATGCATTGTTAAAGGAAACTTCAACTCTCTTCCCTAAAGGCTTGATGATTTTTTTCTCATGGTAACTTGAGTTCCAATTCAGTTATCCATAGTTGCATTTTCCTTGAGACCATGACTGTGTTTTATTTGGTTGACCAATGACAATCATGCACACCTATAATCATTCACATCCATGAATGTAAGCACCAGGGCTACTCCACTTGAGTGGACTAGTTTGTCATGAATCCATAGAAACCGGTTCCATTTGCTGTTACGACCATGTTGAATCGATCTACTTCTGTTATCAGGACATAGACCGGGTACTCGGTCAGCGGACCTGGTTTCAACCAGTTAGGCTAAGCATGTGGATTTAGGCCGGTTGGTTGTCAAATACTCAAATGTGACGCTATCATGAAGCTGGAGAAAGTTGAGGGTTTGACCAGCTATGTCCACATATAAAGCTCCAGTTAGTTATAACATACAAAGTATATCACTATATCAGTAGAGTACTTTTCAAACCATTTAGTGGCAATATTTTGGGTTTTGTTATTGCGTCAGGAATGAGCCGAATCCATAGTCGAAAGGTTGTTCTTTGTGCACCGTTTCCGCTTATAGGAGATTGTTTCCTTTGAGTCTGTGACTCGATCGGTCCATCTTGTTGCTTTGGAAAATATATTTTTTGCTTCAATGAATAGGTACAGTGCTGTAGAAGCTGGAATTTAAGCGTACTAGTAATCCATTCAACTGTAACCACTAAAAAGGACCAATTGGTACACCGTACAGTACATATCCAAAATCAGAGACGAAAAACGGAGAAAAATCCATTGGTGCCTACATATGGCTCAAACCTAGTTTTGACGCTTCAGAATACTCATGGTCAGCATATATGTTTCTGTATCAAGCATCAGGTTGAATAGAACTAGTTCGATTCAAGTTGGCTCGACGCGTGACCGCTACGTAGTAAACACCGATTGCCAAAGCCGCAGCACACACAAAACCAAACACAATGCCGGCTGATCCACCAGCTCCCAACCGGGTCCTGCCACGCTCCTCTGGCCGCGATTTGCTCTCGTGCGCCACACTTGAAGCTACCGTGGCTGCTAGAGGAAGCGGGGAGCAGTTTGATTCGGCACACGGGTCTTGGGTGCCGGGGTGCTTGGTGTCCGGGTTGAAAAAGTCGACTGCCGACGGCGAGAAAGCCATTGGGTTCTCATAAGCAAGCCCGTGGGGAGCTCTGTCTTGAGCTCTGGTAATGGTGAGGAAAGAAAGAAGAGTGAAGATCAATACTGAAGCCATAGGACTGTAGGAGTGATAAATTTGGTAGAGTGGCCCTTTTAGGACTTGAGGTGAAAGGTATTTGGTAGTGTTGCTCAATTTTAGATGCTTTTGGAGTGGTTTTTATAGGGTCCTGAAGTAGTGGTGGTTGCTTGGAGTGGAATGTTTTCAAGAGGGAACAGAATGATGAGTGGTTGGTATTATGACCTTTACTTAATTGAAGTAACGGTCTCCCAGAAATGCCCTCACAGTGTTACACAAGGCCTAATTTGGATCAAGGATTTCTGGAGGGATTTTTAACAACTTGAGAAAAGAAAATGATATGTGGGTTGAGTGGGCATGAGAAAACTAATAAGTGTTTGTCCTCCATCTCTGTGAGGTCGCACGTTTGAATTTCACGGAGGCAAAACGTTTCAAACCTTGGGGACACTGAAGGATTTGCCATGTTGCTTATTTCAGGGCTCCGAAATTAGTTGAGGATACCCGGACATCCGATTGTAAAATGCCAAAAAAAAATGATAGGAAATCATCCACCAAAGGTCAAGGGCCAAAAAGCTGGCAACAAAAAACACTTTCCTCTGTTCTTTTACTGGTCTTTTGGTTGAATGTCTCTTTTTGATTGGCTCATTTTTTTCACTTTAACCTTGAGCATTTTAGTTTTCACAATGAACTTGAATCAAGTGGAATAGCTCTCAATTAGGGGGAGGTGGGGGGAGCTGCTGTCCCTTTAAGGGGCAGCAGCCTGCTATCCCTGCCGAGTGGGGCTTGCTCCGGTCTCGTTCCAATGATCGAAAAGATTCACTTCGTAGAGCTCGTTGAGTAGAACAAGTGTACCAAAAATTAGCTCGGTCGTGCATGATCGGAACACATATAACTTGTCAATATTGGGTTCTAGTAGATTTAATCCAGTGTTTCGAATCCATTCTTTTCAAGTTAAAACTGTTTCGATAAGGCTCTTAATGATATCTGTTCAAGCTGATTTTTGGTACACTTATTCTACTTGACAAGCTCTACAAAGTGAACGTTTCCGATTATCAAAGCGAGACCGAAGCGGACGCCATTCAGCCGGGACAGCGAGCTGCTATCAGCTCTCCCGCCTCCCAATTAGGGCGGAAATGGTAATTTCATTATCGCCTTTGCGTAAGTTGCATTAGTACGTAGTACTACTAAGTTGGCGGCCTCGGGTTTCGCAATATCATGTTGTTCTCTTTACTCAAAGTGCTCGTGAAATTGATAAGGGGTGGGGACTGGAATAGAATGCCAATGTTCATTCATTCATTAAATAGCTCCACACTTGATGCATGTACTGGTAACAAGTTTTCACATGCGTATATGTTAGCGGAATTGGCTCCCGCCAAGTGGGCGGCGAGATTTTGCGCGTAAAATGGCTCAAACACCTGAGTTATTAAAAAAAAAAAAAGAGCAATCAAACATGCCCGTAATGTAGTTTGCTAAGAATTTAGTGTAAGGTCTTACATGGCCCTAATCACTTCGCCACTCTTCCCCTTTAAATGTGTATATTGTTGTCATGTAGTTTGCCGCTCTCGATAGTACATAAATGCGATCACTGTAGCATTAGCTAATTTAAAAGTTGCTATGATTTCACACCGCGTAGCATTAACAATATGGACAATTTTTTGGAAAACCATGATCAAATTGTTTACATGTGTTCTGTCCTACTGATGGATACATGTAGCCTTTAGCTGTCCCATTTGACATCATATTTTCCTTTCCTTTTCACAGGGGAAGGAAAAAAGGTTGAAGAAGGGTAGGGTAGCTTAGCTTAAAGGGTCAGCAAAGTCCAGAAGCGTTGCATAATTATTATACAAATGATTATAAAGGTTGACGTGGCAAGCTCCTATTGGGTCGGCAAAGTCCAGAAGCATTACACAATTATGCAAAGGAACTGATTTTCACGCTCCAAGATTTACTGCAGGCACTCCACCTTTTTGTTTTTATACTGTGATGTTGCTGGCAACATCAGTATATATTTTGTTTTTACACTGTGATGTTGCTGGCAACATTACAGTGTAAAAACAAAAAGGTGGAGCGTCTGCAGTAAATCTTGGAGCGCGAAAATCAATTCCCATTATACAATGCTTATTAAGGAATTCAGCACTTTAGACATGATTGCAAAAGGTGCATGCTGAAGCTGAAATCAATGCACCCTTTCCTTCTTCTCATGACTTGGTTTTTTTTTTTGAATAACTTAAGTGTCTGGGCTAATTTATGTGTATCAATTTCGACTAATTTTAGCGGATCAATTCCACCGTCCAATTTGTGGAGGGCCTAATTAAAGTCAAATCAAAGTTCTACATGGACTGACTCCAAAAGAGTCGATAACATTTGAGAAGTTTCACGTACACATGAAAATTTAGCAGACAACAAACTCTTAAGTATTGGGTCTTAACCACCTTAGGCTTCGTTTGTTTGACCGCAAAATATTTTTGTGTAAAATATTTTACCCATTTTCCATTATTTGGTTGCACAAAACATGAGTAAAATGTTTTACGAGTAAAATATTTTTTCTCAATTGAGGTAAAATAACTTAACGGCAAAAACTCCGTAAGTTAATTTTCTGTTTCGATGATCGGCCCTTGGAACCCAGCAGAGCAGCTATTAAACCAATCAAATTCGTTCCCCTCTCTCACATGAATTACATCTCTCACATCCGCATGCACTTCTTCACCTAAAGCCAATTTTAGATAAATTACTGCATTTGTCTTCTTTGTGTGGACCATCATTACTCTCTCTCTCTCTGTGATGTGTACAATGTAGTACATATTCTTATATACACCCACATATATTCTTTACTAGGGAATGTGAATTAAAAAAAAATACTCCAAATCCTCCCATTAATCAAATGGGGTAAATATAATTGCATTGAAAAAGTATTTTACTACTGCTAACTAAACATCGAAAAACAAAACCGGAAACTTTATTTTTGAAAAAAAAATTTACATGAAAAATATTTTTCAAGCATAAAACATTTTATGCCGAAACAAATAGAGGCTTAGTTTGTTTTTTTTTTCCTCGACTTGTTTACTTCCTTCATGAGAAAACACTGACCCCTCTCTCTCTCTCTCTCTCTCTGACCCATTTACAATTCTCACAAGGTCCATGTCTTAAGACTATAATGGGCTTCTAGGGCTTCACATGTTATATGCACATTCGAGTCACAAGAAGTTGTATACGAGTCATAAATGATCATAAAATTTTTAGGAATGTCATGCATACAATTTCAGACACAATTACATTCAGAGCCATTCGATGCATATGCGTTCACATGCATTGAACGGCTCAGGATGAAGTTGTGTCCAGAATTGTGGTTGAGAGCTGTGTAGGTAAACTTTCTCTAAAATTTACCCCTCAATTATGGTAGATGTGGACTACCAAACACAATTTGAGTCACCATGGACTAGGAGGGGAAAAAAAACAAGAAGAGGATGATTGGTATTATCTCGAGGAGACGCGTCTTGAGACACAAGATATTGGCATGTTAATTTCTTGTTTAACCTTGGTGACATTTTAGCTCGAGGAATAGGAACATATATTCAAAACAGAGATCCGGATGCAACTGTTTTCACAACACATGTCTGTATGCGCATATCAGACGGTTTCGAACACAGTTGTGTGTCCGAATCTATTTCTAAATCTATGTTCCTAGTCGTCTTTTGGTTCGAATATGCATAAGATCAAGTTTTACTGGTCATCACCCGTTAACAGCACGAACATAACGAATTATCCTCTGGTCGGATACTGAATAGGAGAAGTGCTACACTAGCTCCAGGGCCGGCTTAGGAGCCGAGACGAGCAAGGCGGCAGACTTAAACCCTTGAATTTTGGATCAATATTAATTAGGACTCCAGATAGGTATAATCAGATATGTAATATATATTTAATCTAGTACTTGTATAACAAATAAGCTTGCTAGCTTAGTGGAAAAGTTTAGTTTCTTTATCCAAGAGGTATATGGTTCAAGTCTTAGGGGCCTCTTTTGTTTTTTCCCATATGAATATTTTTTTCCTCTCATAAGTTCGTCTTTGGCACCCATAATTTCAAAGCTAGCCCTGGGTTTCTCACACGGGCGGAGGGAGGGGAAACCCATTCCCTTTTTTTTTTTTTTTCCCAATTTTAAGTAAACATTTCCCCAAAATTAAGGGTTTTTCTTAAAAAAGGAATCGGCAACAAAATTTCAAAGTCTTCTTGCACCTTCATCCTTTAAATTTCAAACCCCAAGGGAAATTGGGCTCCCCCGGGGTCCTTATTTGGGAAAAATTTTTTTTAAAAAAAAAAGTGATTTTAATGGAGATGGTCCCGGTAAGTGCAGATCCAGTGAGTTTGGGGATGACGGAGCGTTGGCCAAATAAAAGAGAAGGGAAGCCGATGGATTTATTTACTGTTTTTTAATTTTTATCCTTTGTAGAGTGTTTCTCCCTATTTACTGTTTCTTCTTCTTTGGATGGGTTCTCCCAATCCGGTTTACCTCTACCCCGAACTTTGGTTTCCCTAGATACAGTGGTGGCTTTTGGTGGATAATGTATTCAGTGTTGGTTTGTGAGTTTGGTGCTGATGTTGGTTCACCGAAGTGCATCCAGTGCCTGTTCGCAAGATCGAGATTGTGAGGTTCTGGCATTAGAATTTGGAAAGTTAGGCCTCCTGTTTGGTTATGACTCCTTTTGGGAGAGATAACTGTCTTTTTTGATGCGTTCAATTATTTCGTATGATTGACAATGAAATTTCTACCATTTTATTTATTTATTTTTTAAAAATAGAGATGCTCTTGAGTAGGGAACGTGATTTCCACTTTGAGTAGATAATCAGAAATTAATTATTTTTCTAGAAAGGGAGGTGTATTGCAGTGTCATTTAATTAACCTTTCAAATTCTTACCTGAATCTTGTGAAGGCACCAAATTTAATGAGATGTGATACAAAGCTTTTGGATTATCATATTTGCATACCAAAATCATAAACCACAAGAAAAATAAACCTACCTATTACTCTGAACAAAACATTTCATGTACTTAACGCGGTAGAGCAAGTTTTCGAGTGGTCTTAGCAAGATGATTGATGTCTGATGATGAATATTTCCAAACAAAAGATGCAGGGAAAGCTAGGAAAGACACCAGCATTAAGAATCATCACTATTGTCGTATCCTTCAGGTCGCTTTTCCCGTATAGTTTCCAGCCTAATTAGGAGAATGATGGCTTCCGAGGGTAAGAAGAGGCGATGGCGCAGCCTCAATCCTAGGCTCCACATGCATGGTCTCCTTCGCCATTTGTAGAGAAATGGAAAGTACAATGCCTAGGAAAAATCAAGCTTGAATGAGCAAAGAGAAAAATACTCACTTCTCTCGGTAGATGAGAAAGAGAACACTGAAGATGAAACTGTCTGTAGAGAAACGCTCTAGTGTTTTCGTAGAAGCGGCTATGGAAATTGTTGAATGAGAAGCGGCGCGCGTCACAAGGTAGGATTTTTATATAAATAGGAGATTCGATTGATCCCTTGAAACATTTGAACCACACGCAAAATTATCGTACATATGGAGCTAATTAAAGGTATGAATATGTGCCAGAAAGAGAACCAAAATAACGCAATGATAGATCGAGGCGTGTGAACGAACGAAGTAGCACTTCTCCATTTGTATAGGCATACCTAATTGTTGGTGGTCTTTACCAAATATAAAAGCCAGAAAATCAAACCACGAGAACACACCGAATTTTTATGATGGCTGGAGCACTCCTCTTCCCTATAAATATGTAGAGTTCGATTGAGGCAAATGTAGCCAAAAAATGTGAAGCAGAGATATTGGATGGTTTCCAGTTTGGGGCTTCAGGGAACGGAATCCTTTGTAAAATTTTCTTCAATTCTGAAATTTGCTACCCGTGAAGTATTCGATTTGGCAAACAACGTAAAATATGTTTTTTTTGGTGTGTGCATGTGTATGTTTCTGGGTATCCCGAGCACAACATGTGATCGATGCATTTGTCTAGCTATTACCCCAAAAGACAACTCACAAATTCCGATCATAATATCTCGACTACAATTTGAAGCTAAAAGCCACTCGAGTTTAGCTAGTGACAACTATTTCTTACCTTTCCGCATCAGTCTTACCAAATTTTGGATCAAATTAATCCTCAAAATTCATTTTTTTACTTTAGCTAGTCATTTTTACATAATTACGTAAAATCAGATTCTTTACTCCCACTTCCTACGCAATTAAATATTCAAACCCACCCCATTAAATATTCATATCCATCCTGATCGAGAGAGAGAGGGAGAGAGAGAGAGAGAGAGAGAGTAAAATATGAAGAAGTGAGTGAATAGTGGCTAGTTTAATTAAAGAGGAAAGTCCATTTTCACCCCCTGTGGTTTGCGCCATGTGCGGATACACCCCCTATGGTTTAAAAGTGTGCACATAAACCCCTATGGTTTAAAAAATGTGCGGATAGACCCCCTGCCGTCATATTTTTCATCCATAGTAACGGAGATGTATCTCACACACCTCTAGAATCTAATCTGAACCGTTCATAATGTATTAAATAAAGACTAAAGTATCTCTGTAAAAAATCATCTAGATCAGGTATCAATAATCCAGTAATCTAATTCTTGGTAATTTCAAATTTGAAATTTATATTTCATAATAAATTCGATTCGACATGAGGTTTTTACTTTAGCTAGATCAACTTGAATTTTGCATGAAGTAGTATTCGTCAAACTCTACAATATCAATGGTTACGGATCCAACTTTTTGGTGTACGCAATTGATTGTTAGATATTCAGGAAGCCACCCCATGAATCAAGGGAGAGGATGAGGGCACATTGGTCTTTTTATATTTTTTCCGTTAATATGGATGGAAAATATGACGGCAGGGGGTCTATCCGCACATTTTTTAAACCATAGGGGTTTATGTGCACACTTTTAAACCATAGGGGGTGTATCCGCACATAGCGCAAACCACAGGGGGTGAAAGTGGACTTTCCTCTTAATTAAACTAGTGACTGTAGCAAAGTTACAAATTTTTTCATAATAAAGAGCGAAGAGCTGAGTCTGATGCAGCATCATTTATAGTGTTTTGCTCATTAATATTGTTTAAAGGGTGGAGTAACAATCCTGATGCGGATGCTCCAAGGTGAGGTAAGAAATAGTTGCACATTAGCTTATACATATGCCTCACTTAAAAATTGCGAACTAGCCTTCGTAGAGATCCGAAGAAAGCCGAGGGGTGATCACTACTTCCAGCGGCTTTACCTTTGGCAAGGTCATCCCCAATCCTTCACTCATGTCCACCGCCTCGTTTCCCGGCGTCGCGAGCTCAAAACCTTGGATCAACCTCGCCAGCGTCAACTGCGTCACCTGCATCGCAACCGTAGTCCCAGGGCAAGACCGCCGGCTCGACCCAAACGGGCTGAGCTCAAAGTTCTTCCCGGAAACGTCCACCCCCGCTGCATGGTTGCCCGCCAACCACCGCTCCGGCACAAACTCTTCCGGGTCTGGCCGAACACGCGGGTCTCGGTGGAGCTTCCACACGTTGGGGAACACCCGAGTGCCCTTCGGGATGTTGTACCCGCCTATTTCGCAATCTGCCGTGGCTTGGTGCGGGATGGAGAGCGGGCCCGGCGGGTAGAGGCGAAGCGTTTCTTTGACGATTGCTTGGAGATAGACTAGGCTTTTTACGTCTCTTTCTTCGACCCATCGGGTTTTACCGATTTGGGTGTCGATTTCTTCCTGTGCACGGGTCAGCGCGGGTCGATTGTTGAGGAGGATGGAGAGGACCCATGTCAAGTTGATGGATGTGGTATCGGAGCCTGCTAAGATGAGATTCTGCAAGGAGACAAGTGTTAGAAAACTTCAAGAATCTAATGAATGCATGGATGATCGCCCAATTTGAAAATGAGATCCAGTAACCAAACCAAGCCTTAGATTCCAATCAATTGGTGTCTGCTAAAATGAGTTCTGGAGTGTAGACAAAAGAATTTGTAGGTTGATTGAATTTGATCCAAACAAACGACCCAATGAAATGATCCGAAATTAATACCAGGACTACTCAAGGGCCTAAAAGAACAAAACTAAGATAGTGAATAGATCAACTGCTGGTGGGAATGTATCCAGTGTTAACTTGATCCTAACAAATGACCCAATGAAATGATCTGAAAGTAATGCGAGGACTACTCACTACTCAGGGGCCTAAAAGAACAAAACTAAGCTAGTGCATAGATCAATTGCTGGTGGGAATGTATCCGGTGTGAATTTGCTATTAGAGTGTGGATTCTTTCATCTTTCCGTTTAAGACCGGAAGAGCTCATGGAATTTCGGTATTCGACTGACTGGTGAGAATGTATTCAGGACCGTGTTACCCAAGAACTTCTGATTGGTTAGTGCGTATGCTCTCCAACGTAAACAGAAGAGTTTATGTTCTTCAATTTTCAGTTAAACTTTGGTTTAAGTCGAATAAATCCCACCTAATTAACCATGGTTAGCTTCATTAATTTCTGGTTTCCAATGGGCCAATAATCAATATGGGGAACACTTGGAATAATCACTAGTCCAAACAAAGTAGTGGTGGGCCGTGTTGCCTCAATAGTCAAAATTGATAGGAGCATGCCTAAGAATATCGATCACTGTGAATCAGTGGAAATTCCTTGGTGGAATGGAAAAATAAAATCAAGATGGAGGTCCCCGACCTACCTGGGACTGCTATGAGACTCTTTTGTCATAATCCTAAATGACGCTTTTGACTGTGACTATGCATTATGTGTTCATTTTTTGTATAACCATATGTTCGGGCATACTTGCACGCAACTCAACTTATTTAGGATCTTGAAGTTAACCGTGGGGCAGAAGGTTTGCGATATTTGAACTTCGTGGGATTCAAACTTGTGGCCTTTTGGGGGACAAGCCCTTTAGTTACTTTCTCGTGCCCATCTAACCAAAACACTTTGGATTCATTGAGAATAAATTCTTTACACCGCCGGTATAAACATTTGTTTCCTTCAAATCAATTGCATTGCGTCACGTCGTCATGTTTTATTAATTGGGACTACTGTTTTGACACGTGTCGCGATGCAATTGATTTGGAGGAAACAAATGTTTACACCGACGGTGTAAAAAATTTATTCTCGGGTTCATTATGTATGATCTTACCCTCGTGAAACAGACGAGAGTCTTGAATATATAGGTGGGTGCAATGCTCCTGATGCATTGAACAGTTTTTCCTTCACTTTTAGGGATGACTCATATATTTTGGAGGCTCGAAGCAAATTCCTATATTGAGCCCCTTACATATTCATGAATTTTTTTTAAAAGGATAAAAGTACAAAAATAACAAAAAAATTAAATTAAAGGATACAATTATGACAATATTTGTGAAAATATATTATTGCAAGAGTTTTTGAAGAAAATAAGATACAATTGTGTTTTTATTTAGAAATATTTTAATATTAATATGTAAATTACATTACAATGAGGCCTCAATTTTGGACCAAAATTCAAGGATCGAAAGCGGCCACTTCCCCGGCTTACCCAATGAGCCGGCCTTGTTCACTTTTTTATGCTAAAATTTGCAATCATAGACCTATCTATTATAAGACAAAAGGTAAACAAATACAACATCTGAACGGCTTGCTCCTCAAGAGGCAAGATCAAATCTTACGAAAACCAAGCATTCCAATCTCGGGGCTATTAAAAGTTTGCCCAACCATTAACTTCGAACTCCTGAATTAATTCGATGCGCAACAAACTAGCCTGACACCGGTTAGCCGAGGTACTTGGCTGCATGCAGGGGCAGACATAGGATTTTAAAATTCGAAAAGTCTAGGTACACCACATGAAAAATGCGTTGATCTTTCACCGCACATCTACTGGGGCTTACTCCGGACCCAAAAAAATACAGAAAAATATTCATAAATTTTAAAATATCATTTCATGGGACCTTGTAAAAAATCAGCTCCAACGGATATCGGTAGATATGTTTTTTGAATTTGTAAGGAAGAAACTGCAAATATTATTTTAAAATTTATAAATATTTTTTTGTATTGTTTTGGGACCCGAAGTTGGCCCCAATAGACGTGCGGTGGACGATCACCGCGAAATCCATGCGGTGACCGTAGTTCTGCTTTGTAAAATTCGAGACGAAATGATGATTTTAAAGGATGTATGATTTTTATTACAAGTACTCCTAAAAAAAAAAGCTATTTTGGAAGTACATATCTGCTTACATGCGTCGGTTTGTGGGCGTGAGGCCAAGGTTACGTCATTGGTGGTGAAACACTCTTTAAAAGACTCCCAATTGCTCACCACAAGTACCGGGTGGACCCCGAGCCGGAATGAGAGAACCGGACCATATTTGTCGGCCATGGCTCCCAAGGTTCTAGCCAGGGGAGCCTGGCTGCTGATTAGATGGAGGTGGCCTATGATGGGCCATGCCCCTGGTGGTTCAGGGGGCGACCTGGACTTGATTTTGTGACTGTGGGTTCTGGATCTCCACAGAATGTACAGCCAGAGTGAGGCTAAAACCAAGGCAATTGCTAACGGTAGATGAGAAAGTAAATCCATAGTGGTAATGGACTCTTGTTCTCACATTAGGTCTTTCCACTGATGGACTGATTGAAGGTTTTGTAGTCCAAGCTAAAGGGTTCAATAATTCCAGTTTTGTACTTTTCAAAAGAATGAAACTTCGGGGAAAAAAATGAAAAAAAAGAAAGGGTAGAAACTTCGGGGAAAAAAAAACAAAAGGAAGAAACTTCGGGGAAATAAAATAAAATAAAAAAAAAGGAAAGAAACTTGGGTACTGTTGATGGCGACAAGAGGTAAACATTTTTCCCTAAGAAATGAGGAATTTTTCAGTGCCGAGCGGGTATTGCCGACGTGGCACCCGTTTGGCGCATTCGAGCCGTCCCATGCATTTTTGGACGGTTCGGATTAAAACACTCTCTCTCCTCTAATCCTAGCACTTTCTCTCTCATTTTCTCTCTCCAAATCTAAACCGTCCAAATACATAATAGACGGCTCGGATGCGCGAGCGGGTACTATGTCGGCGCTGAAAAAATTTCCCTAAGAAATGGATGAAAATTTGATTTGCCCGCACACGGCATAGAAGATAATAACTTTAAATATCAGCTAAAAATAAAATTAGAGATCATTTTTTTTTTATGAAAAAAATATATGAGTATTCTTTTTTTCAAGGGGTTGGCCTTGTAGTCAAAATCTAAAACTTAGGAGTTTGTTCCGTTCTAAGGTCTAAGATTCGGAGCCTCTTACCTGCTATCAACTTTTTTGAGGCCATTGGAAGTTTGGCCGGTGGTTAACTTCGGGACTTAGGATTAGCCGAGGTGCAGGCACCAGGCAAACTAGGCCAGGCACCTAATTATTTTTTTTAAAAAAAAAGAAGGTTTTTTCTGATGTTATGTTGGACCTTGCAGTTTCTCTTCGAAGTTTCCTTTGATATTCAACTAATTTATTACTATCATTTTACTTCATTTCTTTTCTAGGTTTCAACTGCACGACTTCGCAGGGGGTGACTCAGACGCAGACATCGACGACCTGGGAGGGTCGAACTTTGGTGGGATTGTGAATTATGATTCGCGTTAAGCTTAGGTTTTAGCGGAGGTTTATGAGATTTTCTTCTTCTGTTTTTGGTCATTGGGAGATTTTTGAGATGAAATGTCCCATTCGAATATCAAAAAAGCGGGGGCTCAAACTCACTACAGAGTTTAGTGAGTAATTGCAGCCGTCTCTCTCAGCAACCAACGGGCCGGATTCAAAAGAAACTGTTCTAAGGAAGGGAAACCTGTAGTGGGCTTGTTACTCACTACAGGGCCCCCGATCCTCGAATTAAATACCAAGGGCTTTGTTCATGGGTAACCCAAAGAATTGGGCTTTATTGTTACTTGAGTGGGCTGAAAAATGGACTACGGCAGTAAGGCCCCGTTTGGGCAACCTGATTTGTAAATTTCAGTCATTCTTTTTGTTTGTTTGTTTTTCAAGATGAAAACCGAAACAAATATTTTCTGACTACTGTTTCAATAGTGTTATTTGCCCAAATAAATTAATAACTCTTTTTGGTTTAAGGTGTCATTTGTCAAGCAATTTTTTCCTTCTCTATTACAGAGGGAACAAGGAGAGAAAAATTATATTTGCACTCCATTTTTTATAAATGCACTCTAAAATTTGTCAATCTAAAATATATAATCTGAAGCTAAAAAGCACCACTTCTATAGACCTGTGTGCCTTTCAAAGTGGAACTATGGGTTGAAAGAGTTAAGGGCTTATTTTTCAAGCTTTCAACCAATCCAAATTTGGTGGGTTGATAATTTGGTAGGATAAATAAAAAGTTGTAGACATAGGCGCACCTAAAATTTTATAGCACATGAGGTAAAATATTCACAATAAAAATAATTCTGTATTCGAAAAATTATGGTTGGTTCCTTGCCAACTTGATGGTTCGTTTGGGTCCTAATGGCATATGATTGTCGGTAATCATGGATGCCAACTTAGTTGGAATTCATTGGAAGGTGTGGTTCTCATTGTGATGGCATCATATCCGGATCCTTTTAATCTTTGTAACTTCTATTCAAATTAAAGATTAAGCACGTATGCATTACTTGAGTTAAAAAGTATATAAGACCAAAAAAAAAAAAAAAAATCAGGCGCTGGGTCAACCAAGTTAGGTAAGATTGAAATTTTTTGATACTACTTGGGGCAAGATACATGGATGAGAGTATAATGTCATGGGACAAAATTACCAAAATATCCAAAAATATAGGTATATCCCTGTGGAGAATTTCAATCGAATGAGATCAGGGGACACTGCTTGCCTCTATGCGAGTCCACCCATGGTCGCAAAATGCACCTTCGCATTGAGACGGTAGTATTCTATTGTCCATGCAGCGGCTAATGGAGTAACGTTCAATTGATTTCTCCACCCCCTAAAAAGCAACAAAAGTTTCCAACCAAATCATAACACTCCAAACTCTCCTCCTCCCAAACTTTCTTCCTTCCACCCACGCTCTCTCTCTCTCTCTCTCTCTCTCTCTCTCTCCAACAGAAAAGTCCTACAAACCTTGACGTACTCCCTCATTATTTCAAATTTTCAATAGTCAAAATTCACCGGAAAGTTTCCACTTTTGATAGCAGAATCCACACACACACACACACAGAGTCGAGAAATCAGGCGGAGATGTACAAGAACCAGCTACAGGAGCTGGCGCAGAGGAGCTGCTTCAACCTCCCTTCCTACACCTGCATACGAGAAGGCCCCGACCACGCGCCGCGCTTCAAGTCAATCGTCAACTTCAACGGCGACACCTTTGAGAGCCCCAACTGCTGCTCCGCCAGGCCGAGCACGCCGACGCCGAGGTCGCACTCAACTCCCTCTCCAACCGCCGCCCCTCTCTCCCTCGCCGCCAGAATCCTCGTAAGTAAAAAAAATCCCTACCCGCTTCGAGCTCTGTTTTTTATTTGGAAATTTTACAGTTTTAAGTCGTTGGATTGCGTTTTTCGAGCTCGGTTTCTCTTCGCTTCTTGGTGGTCCGGCGGCTAAGCATACACAAAACCAAACACAATGCCGGCTGATCCACCAGCTCCCAACCGGTTCCCGCCACGCTCCTCTGGCCGCGATTTGCTCTCGCGAGCCACATTTGAAGCTACCGTGGCTGCTAGAGGAAGCGGGGAGCAGTTTGATTCGGCACACGGGTCTTGGGTGCCGGGGTGCTTGGGGTCCGGGTGGAAAAAATCGACTGCCGACGGCGAGAAAGCCATTGGGTTCTCATAAGCAAGCCCGTGGGGAGCTCTGTCTTGAGCTCTGGTAATGGTGAAGAAAGAGAGAAGAGTGAAGATCAATGCTGAAGCCATAGGACTGTAGGAGTGATAAATTTGGTAGAGTGGCCCTTTTAGGACTTGAGGTGAAAAGTATTTGGTAGTGTTGCTCAATTTTGGATGCTTTTGGAGTGGTTTTTATAGGGTCCTGAAGTAGTGGTGGTTGCTTAGTGGAATGTTGTGAGAAAAATTTCATTGCCGAGCGGGCACCGGCCAAACACGCATCTTAGCTATTCAAATGTGTTTTGGACAATTCAGATCTATTTGGACTAACAGAGGTGTTTTGACAATTTTACACTTAAAAATTACCTAAACAAATTTGGGCCGGCCAAAACATGTTTCGACGGTTGAGATAGTGCTCGGCACTGAAAAATTTCTCATTTTCAAGAGGGAACAGAATGATGAGTGGTTGGTATTATGACCTTTTCTTAATTTGAAGTAATGGTCTCCCAGAAATGCCCTCACAGTGTCACACAAGGCCTAATTTGGATCAAGGATTTCTGAAGGGATTTTTAACAACTTGAGAAAAGAAAATGATAGGTGGGCTAAAGAAAACTAATAAGTGTTTGTCCTTCGTGAGATTGCACGTTTGAATTTTACGGAGGCCAAACGTTTCAAACCTTGGAGACACCGGAGGATTTGTCATGTCGCTTATTTCAGGGCTCCAAAATTAATTGAGGCGATCCGGACATCCTGTTGTAAAAAGACAAAAAAAAAAAATGATAGAAAATCATCCACCAAAGGTCAAGGGCCAAAAATCATCCACTAAGTTGCATTAGTACGTAGTACTACTAAGTTGGCAGCCTCGGGTTTCGCAAGGGAAAGTCCACTATACACACCTCTTAAAAGGGTGTACCATATGCACCATTTTATGGTTCATTCATAACATTTCAGCATCTTTCGTAACTTTTGTTCTAGAATTCATAACTTTTCAGCAGTACGATTCGTAACATTTTCATTATGATTCATAACATTTTGGTGTATCTCGTTACCTTTATACGATTTGTAACTTTTTAACAATACGATTCGTAACATTTTCTCGATAATTCATAACATTTTGGGGGTGCATATGATACACACCCAAATAAGAGGTTTGTATTATTGGTTTTTCGGTTTCGCAATATCTTGTTGTTCTCTTTACTCAAAGTGCTCGTGAAATTGAAAAGGGTGGGGACTGGAATAGAGTCCCTATGTTCATTCATTAAATAGCTCCACACTTGATGCATGTACTGGTAACAAGTTTTCACATGCATATATGTTAGCAGAATTGGCTCTCCACATGTGGGCGGTGAAATTTTGTTCTCAAGATTAGTTGAAGCACCCATAAGATGGCTCAAACACTTGACTTATCAAAAAAAAAGAAGGATAATGCTACTCACTCAACGATCCAAACACAACAACTTGCACAACCTCTCACATACATGTGGGGCCCACACATAGTAGTGTATGTGGAGCCCACATGCATGTGAGAGGTTATGTTTGGATTGTTGTGTGAGTATCATTTTTGAAAAAAAAAAGCAATCAAACATGCCCGTAATGTAGTTTGCTAAGAATTTAGTGTAGAGTCTTACATGGCCCTAATCAGGTCGCCGCTCTTCCCCTTTAGATATGTAAATTGTTATCATGTAATTTGCCACTTTAGATATATAGTACCTAAATGTGGTCACCGTAACATTAGCTACTCTAAAAGTTGCTATGATTTCATGCCTAAAAGTCGATCGTTTCCAGTTAGGGTGATGACAATATTGTCAAGACACAACTCAACTCTTTATGTTCATGGTAGTTGAGACTCAACTCTTTATGTTCATGGTAGTTGAGATACAGAGAGCAAAAGACAGAAATGTCCTTATGAACAATATGAACAAATTTTTTTTTTTTATCAAACTATGATCAAATTGTTTACATGTGTTCTTTCCTACTGATGGATACATGTAGAACCAAGTATGCACTTACATTCATGGAGTCTTTAGCTGTCCCATTTGACATCATATTTTCCTTTCCTTTTCACAGGGGAAGGAAAACGGTTGAAGAAGGGTAGGGTAGCTTAGCTTAAAGGGTCAGCAAAGTCCAGAAGCATTGCATAATTATTATACAAATGCTTATAAAGGTTGACGCGGCAAGCTCCTATTGGGTCGGCAAAGTCCAGAAGCATTACATAATTGTACAATGCTTATTAAGGATTTCAGCACTTTAGACACGATTGCAAAAGGTGCATGCTGCAGCTGAAATCATGCACCCTTCCCTTCTTCTCACGACTTGGTTTTTTTTTTTTTTTTTTTGAATAACTCAAGTGTTCGGGCTAATTTACGTGCATTTCGACTAATTTTTGGGGATCAATCCCACTGCCCAATTTGCGGAGCCCCAATTAAAGCCAGAGCAAAGTTCTATATGTACTGACCTCAAAAGAGTAGATAACATTTGAAAAGTTTTGCATATGAAGTTTCGCACATGAAAACTTAGCAGACAACAAATCCTTAAGTCTTAGGCCTTCACCACATTAGTTTGTTTTTTTTTCCTCGACTTGTTTACTTGCTTCACGAGAAAACACTGACCCCTCTCTCTCTGTGAGAGCCCTCAAGTTACAAATAATTAGTACGATGATAATTCGTCACTAACTTTAATTATTGGTCACGGACGAGGTCACAAACACATTTTACAAGTCAATCGACCGGGCATTTCAAATCTCTATGTTCTGGATTTTTCTTTGAAATTCCGAGAATGGGGTTATTCTTAGAATAATATATTTAGGGTACTGTGCAAGTTTCATATTTTTTTGAATTCGAAACCCGAGCAGTTTTTCGAACCGCGCGTGAGTCGCGCTCCGGATTAACCATGCATGCATGGCTAGGTGTCAAGACCAAGCCAACACTTGGCACCCAATTAGCTTATTTTTGTGCCAAGTGTATACTAGCATAATTATACATATATTATTATTACCATATTAGTTATTAGTTACAAAAAAACACAATGAAAAGAAAAGAGAGAGAGGAGAGTACGGCAGGAGAGAGAGAGAGAGAGAGAGAGAGAGAGAGAGAGAGAGAGAGAGAGAGAAGCCATTTTAGCTCCTCCAAGCTCTGGACCAGCCCTTAGACACCAAGGTTCTCCATCAAATCTTGAGGGTAACTTCTTAAACCTTCCTGTCAGCTTTCTGGATCATCACAAATTCGTATTTTGAGAACCCTTCTGCTATGATTCAATTTTTGAAGTCTTCATAACTTTTAAAGTAAGTTTAAATACGAAGATTTTGGTACCAAGAACATGCAAAACCGATCAACACAGAATTAGTTATGAATTTTTGAATACTGACTGTCTCCTGTGTGTCCGAATTTGATTGTGTCTGTCTTCTTTTAAATTTATGGGAAATTTCACTACTTGCATGGCTATGTATTTTTTTTCAAGGACTAGAGGTTTAATTTGGAAACATTTTGGCGTTGGAATCAAATCATTTGGATAAATATACAATATTTGGTCAATTTTTAAAGTAGAGTTGTCTGACAGGGACATAAATTATGATCAATCTGTTTTCTTTTGTTGCTGAGGAAACATCCTTTCAATTTATCAACCTGATATTTTTACTGAGAATAATAATTTACGTTTTGCAACTTTGAGCGTTGGTTTCAACATTTTTGGAGTTGAAATGAATTAGTTATGAAATTTTCTACTAAAACATGTTTAGATGCCCTGTTTTCCTGTAGAACAGCTTGTTATTTTGAAATTTGGAGAATATTTAGTTGATAACCAATATTTCTATTTTTACAGTAGATACACAAGGTTGTTATGCAAATTTGGGCACTGGTTTGAGTATTTTTGGACCTTACATGAATAAGTTATGATTTTTTCAAAGAAAGTGTGACAGATTTTAGTAAATGAACATCGTATTGTTTTTATTTCTTAAAATACCTTGCATGCATAAGTTTTTGAGAGTTTTTGACAAAACTAAGTTTTTACCCAGAAATTTCATGTGATATTAAGGTGGAATTGTGTTTACCATTTTACCATTAGAGGTTGTTGAACCTCCAATCCATTGTGTTGTGTTTCTACGCCAAAAATGGACTTTGTATAAAATTTTATTGGTTTTTGTAAAAAATTACAGGATTGTAATTTTTGAATAATTAGGATACTCAAATTTACACTTTGTAGTTAAGAGATTTAAAATGACTATTTTGCCCTTGGGATTTGATGTGTGCTAAAATGACCTTTTTAGTCACAAATGTTTTAAAACTGAGTTTTATACTTGAGTTTTGAGTAATTTAAGATTTTTGGATCAGATTTGATAAGATGAGAGATCTGAGTTCATAGCGCTTGGATAGATTGACCCTGGAATGTAAAATGACCATTTTACCCCTAGTAACAGATCGGCTCTAAGCCATGACTTAGATGACTAGAATTGGATTATTCGGATTTAGTACATTAATTGTACTCATACTTGGACGTTTATGATATTCTCATTAGGTCCGTGTGATTGTTAGTATGAAATACGCGAAGACTCGAGTAGAGATTAGCCGCATCTTCAGGATCAAGGTGAAACATGCGTATCTTGTTTACATGTGTTGTTTAAATATTTCATTGTTGAAATATTTTAGAAATGTTTTCTATAGAATCATGGATATTGATTAACTTGCTAAATGATTTGATGAAATGTATATTTTTCCTGTCGATACATCTGAACAAGTGTCCGTGCTTGAGGACTTTAAACAGACAAAGTGGATTTGGAGTTATAAGGTTGGGGGATATTAACCAGGTATCCTGATGGTTTGACGTCATTCCCTTTATACTTTAGAGGTCGCTCCTCTAGATTCTGGTTGAAACTTGTTCATGAAAGATGTGCGAAATCGACGAGTATTATGAAATGTGATATTGTGAATATCATGATGGTTTTCTACTTTATCCTGAAAAGTTGGATTTCATTCTGTGAATGAACTGATGGAATTATTGCTTTTAGCGTAAGTCTATTGAAAGACTTGAACTTATTTTATTATGGACTTGAGATTTGAATATCTTTGAAAGGAAGTATATTTTATATGTTTGGAACTGAAGAGTATGACTACACTTTTTATAAAAGATGTTGGTTGTATCCATGATTTAATGTGTCTACTGGATATGCCATGTTTCACACTAGCTTTAGCTTATGGAGTTTTTCAAAAATCATACTTTTCAGGTTAGCAGCAATAGCTGGACTTGGCTTTTCTCTCAAGCCGGAGTCTTTGGTGATATGTTCTTATGTGTATATAGTAGTATTGTTCTGATGTGAGTATAGAGCCGCGAGGACTTGATTTGAAGATTTACGAATTTTGATAGCTGGCTTGTTCTGGTCAGGTTATGCTATGATTATTTGCAGGTATTGTTAAGCAATTATTTTTATCTTTACACATAGAACTCTGGAATATGTTGGAACTATTGAAATTGGGCTTTTGCAGTTTATTGAATTTCTTAAGGAAAACTATTTTAATCGGAGGATTTTATAAATTCCCTAAACTTATCTTATTAGGATAGGCCTAGGGTGACGTAAACTCACTGGCCGGTCATTAGACCTTGAATCACGGGTTTGGGTCGTGACACACTCTCTCTCTCTCTCTCTCTCTCTCTCTCTCTCTCACCCATTTACAATTCTCACAAGGTCCATGTCTTAAAGAATATAATGGGCTTCTAGGGCTTCACATGTTATGCACATCCGAGTCACAAGAAGTTGTAAACGCGCGAGTCATAAATTTTCTAGCAAGGGTGGTGTATTACAGAGTAATTTTTAACCTTTTAAATTCTTACGTGAATCTTCTAATTTGAAGGCACCAAATTTAATGAGATGTGATACAAATTAAGCTTTAGGATATATAATCATATTTGCATATCAAAATCATAAACCACAAGCACAAATAAACCTACCTATTACTCTGAACAAAACATTTCATGTACTTAACGCGGTAGAGCAAGTTTTCGAGAGGCCTTAGGAAGATGATTGATGATGAAAAATTTCCAAACAAAAGATGCAGGGGAAAGCTAGGAAAGACACCAGCATTAAGAATCATCGCTACTGTCGTATCCTTCAGGTCTCTCTTCCCTTATAGTTTCAAGCTTAATTAGGAGAACTAGATGGCTTCCGAGGGGTAAGAAGAGGCGATGGCGCAACCTCAATCCTAGGCTCCACACGGATGGTCTCCTTTGCCATTTGTAGAGAAATCGAAAGTACAATGCCCTGGAAAAATCAAGCGTGAATGAGCAAAGAGAAAAATACTCACTTCTCTCGGTAGATGAGAAAGAGAACACCGAAGATTACACTGACCGAAGAGAAATGCTCTAGTGTTTTCAGAGAAGCGGCTATGGAAATTGTCGAATGAGAAGCAGCACGCGCCACAAGTTAGGATTTTTATATAGGAGATTCGATTGATCCCTTGAAACATTTGAACCACACGCAAAATTATCGTACATATGGAGCTAATTAAAGGTATGAATATGTGCCAGAAAGAGAACCAAAATAACGCAATGATAGATCGAGGCGTGTTAACGAACGAAGTAGCACTTCTACATTTGTATAGGCATACCTAATTGTTGGTGGTCTTTTCCAAATATAAAAGCCAGAAAATCAAACCACGAGAACACACCGAATTTTTATGATGGCTGAAGCACTCCTCTTCCTTATAAATATGTACTAGATGCCGGGCCACACGCAATGCGTGTGCAAGTTGGATTTTATCAAAATTTGCACAATTGGTTTTCGTTTATTGCTTGATCAATTTTCACAAATTTTGTACAAATCCGAGTTGAACACACATCGCGTGTGCCCCGACATCTAGTATTAACCTATTGTGATAGATAAACAACAATTTAACTCTCGTCGTGCTTCATAAATATGTAATATTTCTTAATTGTGATTAAAGTCAGGGGAACACTCTCGACCACTATCTCAAATTCCCACCCATTGAATAACGTCTCAGTAACAACTGTAATTTTTGAAGGCAAAACAAGAAATGAAAACAATAAACGAAGGGGTAAGCACCGGATACTACTCCTACTTAAATGACATAACCAAAAAAAAGCATGGTAAAGGAAAGTAAAACAAAGGACGGGTGTAAAGGAAAGTTAAAAAGGTCAGTGAAAAAGGAGAAGCCAATAGAAATTGAAAACAAAAAGCAAAGAGATTAAGGGAGATACCTTGAATTAGGAGTCTAGGAGACTGCAAGTGCGGAAGGTGTGGAGAAAATGAGAAAACAGTGTACTTGGAGGAGAATTGACGATGATGGATGGCAGTTGAGAAAGTGAACGTGGGTGGTAGAATAGAAATTGTACCTTCTCCTGAATTCTAATCCTACATTACGTGTTTGGTTGGATCAGTCGACAGCATTTTTGGCAGCCATAGTTTTTGGTTTGGTTTTTTCCGCCGAGAACGATAACAGTTCTGTGAGAAGTGCAGTGTGCAGAATTGTGTAACTGCTAGTGCTTATACATAGAGAGGAGAGGCGGAGACACGGAGGGGAGGGAGAGGATCGTGCGGCTTGGTAACTGCCTGACGCAGCGGAAATAACAAAGAGATTAGTTGTGTACTAATCAAACGAATGATAGGTACTCGTAGCCACGAGTAGTTCTTGAATCCTCAAGAGAAAAAGACAAAGTCTGAATATTATTGATAAAAGCTGCATAAAGATTAGGTTACAACCCATTTTATAGGAAAAAAGCGTAACCCTAGCAAAATCCTAAATCAAAAATGAAAATTCCGAAAATTTGGGAAAAATAATAAAATTGGAAAAAGGAAAGAAAAACATGACCTTCCCAAAAAGAATCAATTTCTACGGAATTATACGCTAAAAGTTATTAACAAAACAAATATTTTCTAAAACAGCAAAAACGTCCAATTGAAGGCCTAAACGAAGGAATTAGGCCGAAAAATATCATCAGTTATGAACTTAGGGTGGTGAGTATTGATCGTAGCGCGAAAACAAGTTAGCCGACCAAGTTTGGGCCCAATCGAGCTCGTCCGAAAATTGTCAAATCGAGTAATTTGCAATTAAACAACGTTTGGGCTTCCGAGGCTTCGACCGGTCCAATTGATTATGAAATTGGGTCTCCACGTGTTTTACATCAGCCCCTTCTACTTCGAAAGAACTCGACCCCGAGTTCAAATCTGGATAAAGTGGCTCCTCAGCATGGTACTCAAACAAATCAGCAACATTGAAAACCTTGGAAATCTTCATAGTTTCAGGCAAATCAATCACATAAGCATTGTCACTAATTTTTTTCACAACCTTGTACGGACCATATTTCCTCGGTTTCAACTTATTGTAGGGCCCCACAGGAAACCTCTCCTTTCGCAAAAAGACCATAACATAATCACCCTCCTGAAACAATTTCTCACGCCTACGTTTATCAGCAGCCCGCTTGTACTTCGCATTCGTCTCAGCCAACTTCTGTTTCACCTGCTCTTGCATCTCTTGAGCCTGCTTAGCCATTGCTTCAGCTGCAACACTAACCCCAGGCCCTCGTGAAAACTAAACCAAATCCACCACGTGCCTTGGAGGGGTCACATATACCAAAGAAAAATGTGATTTTCCTGTGGCACTGTGAACTGCGGTATTGAAAGCAAACTCAGCCTAAGGTAGAGCAAAATCCCACTGTTTCGGCTTGTTCCCACAAATACTGCGAATCAAATTTCTCAAACTCTGGTTAATCACCTTAGTTTGGCCATCCGTTTATGGATGTGCAGTGGAGCTCTTTTTCAGCGATGTACCAAACATCTTCCACAAAGTCACCTAAAAATGGCTAAGAAACTTCACATCACGATCAGAAGCAATGGACTGCGGCACCCCATGCAAACGCACCACCTCACGGAAAAACAAACGAGCCACATGAGAAGCGTCGGATGTTTTTTTACAAGCAATAAAGTTCTTCGAAAGCTTGTCTACTACCACAAACACAGAATCTACTCCTCGTTGAGGATGAGGCAGACCCAACACAAAATCCATTGACAAGTCCTCCCAGATGCTATTAGGAACAGGTAGAGGCGTGTAAAGACCAGTGTTTTGGGACTGACCCTTAGATACCTGACAAATGTAGCACTTCCTCACAAAATTTTTAGCATCTCGCTTCAACTAAGGCCAATAATACTGTTCCTCCAAACTGGCCACAATTTTATCCCTCCCTAAGTGACCACTTAATCCTCCACCATGTAAGTCTCGGATTAAGCTTTCCCTTAAGGAAGACTTTGGAATACACAAGCGATTGCCTCGAAACAAATACCCATCAGTAATATGAAAATCACTAATAGGCTTATTTTGAAAATCACTAATAGGCTTATTTTGCACACATACATCTCAAATCTTCTTAAAGTCATCATCCTCTGGGTACAACTCCTTTAGAAACTCAAAGCTCACAATCTTATGGGCCAAAGTCACCAATAGATCAGCTCGACGACTCAAAGCATCTGCCACACGATTTGTTACCCCAGACTTATGTCGAATGGTAAAAGGAAATTTCTGCAAAAACGTCGCCTAACGCACGTGCATACTATCCAACTTCTTCTGACTATTGATAAACTTCAACGCCTGATGATCAGTATATAAAACAAACTCCCTTTGAATTAGATAGTGCTCCCAATGTTTGAGAGCACGCACCACAACATAGAATTCTTGATCATAAGTACTCCACTTCTGCCTTGCTTTACTTAACTTCTCACTAAAGATAGCCACTGCTCTTTTTTCTTAGGATAGAACAACCCCAACACCAATCCCACTAGCATCACACTCAACTTCAAAAATCTTTTCAAAGCTAGGTAGTGCCAAAACTAGCGCGGTGCACAGCTTCTCCTTAATCACCATGAAGCTCTTCTCTGCCTCATCTCCCCACAAGAACTTCCCTTTCTTCAGACACTCAGTGATCAGTGCCACAATAGAACTGAAATTCCGAATAAAACGCCGATAGAAAGTGGCCAACCCATGGAAGTTTCGAACCTCAGTAACAGATTTTGGTGTCGGCCAGTCACGAATGGCTCGAACCTTATCTTCATCCACATGAATCCTATCAAAACTAACCACATAACCCAAGAACAATAAGCTGTTAGTCAAGAAAATCACTTCTTGGGTTGAATGTACAACTTATTTTCTTGCAGTATCATCAACACTTGGCGCACGTGCTCCACGTGCTCTTCCTCAGACTTACTATAGATCAGTATGTCGTCGAAATAAACGACGACAAACTTTCCAGTAAAAGGCCGCAAAATCTGATTCATAATCTGCATAAAAGTGCTTGGCGCATTAGAAAGGCCAAACGGCATAACTAGCCACTCGTAAAGGCCATCTTTGGTTTTGAACGTTGTCTTCCACTCATTGCCCGGTCGGATACGAATCTGATGGTACCCACTTCGCAGCCCCATACAACATATCCAGCATATCATCCAAACGCGGAATAGAAAACCTGTACTTGATGGTAATCTTGTTAATAGCTCGACTATCAACACACATACGCCAACTACCATCCTTCTTTGGCATTAACAAGGCTGAAACACCACAAGGACTCAAACTCTCTCGGATATGCCCTTTCTGCAAGAGCTCTTCTACCTTTTCTTTCAGGATCTCATTCTCTTTAGGACTCATACGATAATGTGGTAAATTGGGCAGACTTGCCCCAGACACCAAATCAATCTGATGCTGAATATCCCTCATGGGATGGAGCTCATTAGGCACATCATCAGCAACCAGCTCCTCAAACTCTTCCAGTAACGGTTGTATTTGTTTAGGCACTGAAATCACTGTCTCATTCACTCCATGCACAACCAACGATTTTACCACCATTGCATAAACCTGTTCAGACTCTTTCAAACCTGCTACAAACTCAGCTTCGGAACTAGCAATGGTTAAAAACGAGGACCCCTCTACTTTAGAAGGCTTGACAGACACCTTATGATTGGTGGGTATCATAACAACCTTATGGGACTCCCAATTAAAACAGTAGGTGTTGTCACGACCCTTATAAACAACGTCTACATTAAACTGCCAGGGCCTACCTAACAGCACATGTCAATTTACATATTTGCCCATGAATTTTTAAACATTTTGTTTACACATTTGATGGGTATTTTTGGAAATGAAAATACATGACCGGGAGACACCAAACTGGTGCTCCCCCTTTATATATTAGGATAGATAGTTTGATTGAGGCAAATGTAGCCGAAAAATGTGAAGCATAGATATTGGATGGTTTCTTGTTTTGGGCTTCAGGGAGCGGAATCCTTCGCAAAATTTTCTTCAATTTTGAATTTTGAAATTTGCTGCCCGTGAAGTATTCGATTTGGCAAACCACGTAAAATATGTTTTTTTTTTTTTTTTGGTGTGTGTGATGTGTGTATGTTTCTGGGTATCCCGAGCACAACATGTGATCGATGCCTTTGTCTAGCTAGTACCCCAAAAGACAACTCACGAATTCTGATCATAATATCTTGACTACAATTTGAAGCTAAAAAACCACTCGAGAACATCCGCATCAATCTCACCAAAGTTTGGACCAAATTAATCCTCAAAATTCATTTTTTTTCTTTAGCTAGTTACTTTTACATAATTATATAAAATCAAGCTCTTTACTTTCACTCTTTACTTAATTAAATATTCAAACCCACCCCATTAAATATTCATATCCATTCCAAAAGAGGAGGGAGGGGGTGGGGAAAATAATAAAATAAAGAGAAGTGAGTGAATAGTGGCTAGTTTAATTAAACTAGTGACTATAGCAAAGTTACGGATTTTTCATAATAAAGAGCTAGGAGCTAAGTCTGATGCAACATTATTTATAGTGCTTTGCTCGGTATTGTAGTTTAAAGGGTGGAGTAGCAATCCTGATGCGGATGCTCCTAGGTGAGGTAAAAAATAGTTGCACATTAGCTTATACATATGCCTCACTTAAAAATTGCGAACTAGCCTTCGTAGAGATCCGAAGAAAGCCGAGGGGTGATCACTACTTCCAGCGGCTTTTCCTTTGGCAAGGTAATCCCCAATCCTTCACTCATGTCCACCGCCTCGTTTCCCGGCGTCGCGAGCTCAAAACCTTGGATCAACCTCGCCAGCGTCAACTGCGTCACCTGCATCGCAAACGTATTCCCGGGGCAAGACCGCCGGCCCGACCCAAACGGGCAGAACTCAAAGTTCTTACCGGAAACGTCCAGCCCCGCTGCATGGTTGCCCGCCAACCACCGCTCCGGCACAAACTCTTCCGGGTCTGGCCAAACACGTGGGTCTCGGTGGAGCTTCCACACGTTGGGGAACACACGAGTGCCCTTCGGGATGTTGTACCCGCCTATTTCGATATCTTCCGTGGCTTGGTGCGGGACAGAGAGCGGGCCCGGCGGGTAGAGGCGAAGCGTTTCTTTGACGATTGCTTGGAGATAGACTAGGTTTTTTATGTCACTTTCTTCGACCCATCGGGTTTTACCGATTTGGGTGTCGATTTCTTCCTGTGCACGGGTCAGCGCGCGTCGGTTGTTGAGGAGGATGGAGAGGACCCATGTCAAGTTGATTGATGTGGTATCGGAGCCTGCTAAGATGAGATTCTGCAGGGCGATAAGTGTTAGAAAACTTCAAGAATCTAATGAATGGATGATCGCCCAATTTGAAAATGAGTTCCGGTAACCAAACCAAATCAAACTGAGCCTTAAATCCCAATTAATTGGGGTTAGCTAAAATGAGTTCCGGTGTGTAGACAAAACAATTTGTATGTTGATTGAATTTAATCCTAACAAATGACCCAATGAAATGATCTGAAATTAATACCAGGACTACTTAGGGGCCTAAAAGAACAAAACTAGGCTAGTGAATAGATCAACTGCTGGTGCGAATGTATCCAGTGTGAATTTGCTATTACAGTGTGGATTCTTTCACCTTTCCATTTAAGACCGGAGGAGCTCATGGACTTTCTGTATTTGACTAACTGGTGGGAATGTATCCAGGACTGTGTTACCCAAGGACTTCTTTGGATTTGGAGAATGAGAAATGATTTTGTTTTCAACGGGATCAAATGAGCGACAGAGGCAGTCAACGGGAAATTGCAAGGTTATTATCACGAGTTTATGGATGCTAATGTGCAGAAACCCTCCACTCCTTTTGCGAGCTGTTCCAGCTGAAAGCAAAACCTGGGTATGGCCAGATCTTAATATGGTGTAAACTTATGGGTTAGTGGGTATCCAATTATGTCTTTGTCAACTAGAAAACTCAAGGAATATGCTCTCCAACGTAAACACAAGAGTTTATGTTCTTCGATTTTCAGTTAAACTTTGGTTTAAGTCGAATAAATCCCACCCAACCATGGTTAGCTTCATTAATTTCTGGATTCCAATAATCACTAGGGGGAACACTTGGTCTAATCATTTTGAGCCCAAACAAAGTAGTGGTGGGCCGTGTGCCTCAATTGTAAACAATTGATAGGAGCATGCCTAAGAATATCACTGTGAATCAGTGGAAATATTTCCTTTGTGGAATGGCAAAATAAAATCAAGATGGAGGTCCCAACTGCTGTGAGACTCTTTTGTCATCACTATAAATGGGGCCAGTTTACGCGCACCTCGACTCATTTGAGATCTTGAAGTTAACGGCAAGGCTGAAGGTTTGGGATATTTGGACTCCGTGGGATTCAAACTCATGGCCTTTCAGGGGACAAGCCCTTTAGTTACTTTCTCGTGCCCATTTAACCAAACTGCTTTGGGTTCATTATGTATGATCTTACCCTCGTGAAATAGACAAGAGTCTTGAATAGGTGGGTGCAATGCTCCTGATGCATTGAACAGTTTTTCCTTCACTTTTTGATGCTAAAATTTGCAATCATAGACCTATCTATTATAAGACAAAAGGTAAACAAACACAACATCTGAACGGCTTGCTCCTCAAGAGGTTGCAAGATCAAATCTTACGAAAACCAAGCATTCCAATCTCGGGGCTTTTGAAAGTTTGCCCAACCATTAACTTCGAACTCCTGAATTTATTCGATGTGCGACAAACTAGCCTGACACTGGTTACGAAAAAACATACCATGCTTTCAAAGTTTAAAGATCTAAAATGGCATACCAGTATTGTTCCCTTGATGATGGTTTCCCTTGTGTGCCCACAACTCCCTCCCTCATCAATCCCAGACAACAACACATCAATGAAGTCCTCCTCTCTCTCTCCTCCCCTCCTCTCACCAACATGATCTTCAATCCAGCTCTGAACAATACCATCCAATTCCCTCATAACCCTCTTCACATTCCTCAATTTTCCCCCCAAATCCACCCACACCAGCGGCGGAAATGGAATCACGTCCGACAACACGAATACCCCGCTCAGATACATGAACTCCTTTATGACCCTCCTGAAGTTCCCCGCCCCTGGATCTTGCGCGCCCGTTCGATCGAAGTACCTCTTGCCCGAAACCATCCTCGTGATTATGTTCAGAGTTAGTTGCTCGAACCACGGGATTATCTCGAGGGCCCCCTCGTCTGACCGATTAGTTTTGCTGAGGCTGTACAACTGTTTGATGCTGGAATCGATTTCGGAGACTCGGACGTGTTTGAAAAGCTCGAGACGATGGGCCGAGAGTAGCTCGACCGCTACTAGTTTACGCATGCCTCGCCAATACGGGCCGTATGGTGCGAAGCCGAATCCGGCCATGTTGTAGCCGAGGTACTTGGCTGCATACAGGGGCAGACATAGGATTTTTAAAATTCGAGAGGAAACGATGATTTTAAAGGATGAACTGTATGATTTTTATTACAAGTGCTCCTATAAAAATAAAAATAAATGAAGCTACTTTGGAAGTACATATCTGCGCTTACATGCTTCGCTATGTGGGCGTGAGGCCAAGGTTATGTCATTGGTGGTGAAACACTCTTTAAAAGACTCCCAATTGCTCACCACGAGTACAGGGTGGAAACCGAGCCGGAACTTGAAGACCGGACCGTATTTGTCGGCCATGGCTCCCAGGGTTCGAGCTAGGGGAGCCTGGCTGCGGAGTAGATGGAGGTGGCCTATGACGGGCCATGCCCCCGGTGGTTCAGGGGGTGACTTGGACTTGATCTTGTGACTGTGGGTTCTAGATCTCCACAGATTGTACAGCCAGAGTGAGGCTAAAAGCAAGGCAATTGCTAATGGTGGATGAGAAAGTAAATCCATAGTGGTAATAGACTCTGGTTTTCACATTAGGTCTTCGTCTTCCATTGATGAACTGATTGAAGGTTTTGTAGTCCAAGCTAAAGGGTTCAATAATACCAGTTTTATACTTTTCAAAAGGAAGAAACTTGGGACCTATTGATGGCGACAAGAGGTAAACATTTGTCCATAAGAAATGGATGAAAATTTGATTTGCCCGCACACGGCATAGAATTGATGCATACTCTAAATTATTTTGTTGATTACTTATGACGAAAAGTCTAATGGTGCAGATTTTACATCTGTACCAGTGGGTACAAATTCTTTGGGTCCATTTGGGTCTAAAAAAATGATCGGAGCTGTTCATTTTGTTTAAAATATTTTGTTTATGATCCTTGTGAAAAATAAGCTCAATCCAGTATCGGTTAAGGCGTCTACAAAACGTCCAACTTTGTCCTAAAATTCAAGCCTCTACAAAATGTCCAACTTTGTCCCAGAATTCAGGGCTTGAATTTTAGGACAAAGTTGGACGTTTTGTAGACTCCTAAACCGATATCGGATTGAGATTATTTTTCGTAGGAGCCGTAAATAAAGTATTTTAAACAAAATGAACGATTTCAATCGTTTTTGAAACTCAAAACGGGACCAAAAAAGGATTTGTACATATTGATATAGATTTTATATTTGTACTAAAATCTGTACCAGTAGCACCATTGTTCTATCACTTGAGTGTGAGATTAATTTGAAGATTAATCAAAGGCGCATAAATTGATCTGGAAAACTGTATAGGTTTGAGTGAATTGATGCATATAAGATCATCTTTTTTTTCCGAAAATATTTGAGTGCACTTTTTTTTTTAGGACAAAATTCACTTTGACCCTCTGTGATTTGGGCCATATGTGGATATATCCCTTATAGTTCAAAAGTGTGCACATAACACCATGTGGTTTGTGAAATGTGTAGATACACCCCTTGCCGTTATATTTTCTATCCATATTAATATAATTTTGATTTTTTTTATAAAAACATAAGAGAAAAATATCTTTTGCCACAAAAATCTAATCTAAGCCGTTCATAATTTACTAGTCATAGAACAAAGTATCTCTATAAAAAAAATCAACTCGATTAGACATCAATAACTCAATGATCTAATTCTTGTTAAAATGAATGATAAATTTAAATTTGAAAATTTACTTCTCAATAAATTTGATTTGACCATGAGGTTGTCATTTTTTGATCGACCTGAATTTTAGTATGGATGTAGTAATCGTTAAACTCTATAATATCAATGGTTCAAATTTCAATTTTTAATACGTGGGATGGATAGGTATGATTTAAGGAAGAAGAAGAATCAAGGAAGAAGATGAGGGCATATTGGACTTTTAATGCTATGTATGTTAATATAAATGGAAAATATGACAGGAGAGGGTGTGTCTGCACATTTCACAAATCATAGGGTATTATATGCACACTTCTGAACCATGATGGGTGTATCAGCACATGACCCAAACTATAAGGGGTCAAAGTGGACTTTGCCAACCATGTCAAGACTTAAAACTAGAGGTGTCAAACGTGTTGTGTTGTGCCGTTTAGCTTCGTGCCAACCGTGTTTTGTGTCGTGCCGTGTCCGTTTACTAACTTTACTTAATCGTGTCGCACCGTGCCATGCAGTTATTTAAGCATGTCGTGTTGGCCCGTTTACTTTATCGTGTCGTGCCATACCGTGCCTTTTTTTAAATCTTATCGTGTCGTGCCAACCCGTTTACTTAATCGTGTCGTGTCGTGTAGTGCCGTGCCTTTCTAAATCGTGTCGTGCCCGTGCCGGCACATCGCCAACCGATTTTCGTCCCAAAAAAAATCTTCCCCGTGCCATTTTTTAAAATCATTATTTTTAAAAAAATACAACATATTATGATAGTGTAAAAAAAAATTAATTTAGATGGGGTTTAATTAGAATGTGGTCAATTAATTAAAGTAGACAAATTTTTTTTGATCAAAAGTAATTACTACTACAAAGTAACTCTACGAACTCCCAAAGTGAGAAAAATGTAACTGGTAACTGGTGACTAGTGGTAAGACAACGATTGTCCTGTCATCATGCCGTGCCACCAAACATTGCCGGCGGTGACTCAAACGTAGACGTCGACGACCTGGGAGGGTCAAACTTTGGTGGGATTATTCTACCTAATAAAACACAAAGGTCTTTGGAAATATTCTCTCTCAACGGTTCAGATTTCTCTCTGACAGAAATTTTATCTATCCATACAAATAAATCCAACGGTCCAAATTTCTCTACCCTTCACATACAAACTAATGGCATCTTCATAAATACTTTGTATTTTCTGGAATAAATGATTGAGTAATGATTCTTTCAGTTTTGGTATTTAATTTTCCGAATTTGATAATGATTTAATTTTCCTGTTGAGTACATAGATGGCCTTGAATGCTATCTACGTGATTCTTTTCAATTATTGGCATATGTTGACCCAATTGGAAGGGAAAAACCACGGAATCTTCATTGAAGGATTAGAAATCCTGAACATCAGTGTTTGATTGAGGATAAAAAGAAAAGAAAAGAAAAGAAAAGACCATAAAAACGCAAGCAAATACCATTAAAAAAAAAAAAAGACCATAAAAAAGAGGTCAACTTTGGCACCATTGAATGATAGTGAACTCTCTCTCTCTCTCTCTCTCTCTCTCTCTATCTCTCTCTCTCTCCCTTTCGAAATTAAGTAGGAGTAGTATGTTTAGTAGACCGGATCCGGGGACACTACCATGTACACCCTACCTAGCACCCTGCCAAGCACTTTAAAACGATGCCGTTTTGACCAAAAAAGCCGCGTCATCAATACTATGCAAAACTATGTCGTTTTGAGTGAGAAAAATAGCACCGTTTTTTGACCTAAAAAATTGAAGCACTAAATTTTTTCACCATATTTTTTAGATCATTATATATTAAAAAATATGGTGAACAAATTTAGTACTCCAATTTTCAATTCGTTTGAACCGGTGAAAAAAACTTATTTTTCTGATCATATTATTCTAAAAGGTCATAATTAATTTTTGACTCTAAGGCTTTCATAGGGCACCCCACAAATTCTGAAACTCCCTACGAATTCTAAAACAACCCTTACAGATATTGGATTGAGCTATTTTTTCAAGAACCCATAGGAAATATTTTAAAAATAACTTGTGGTTTGAATAATTTTTTTAGAATTAGTAACGAGGCCCACACAAAAAATCACACTTGTTATGGAATGCCAACCAAATAAATAAGGAATTAAAATCAACACAGCAGCCCTTTTGGAGGTCCAAAAACGATGCTATTTTTCCCACTCAAAACGACATAGTTTTGCATAGTATTGATGACGCCCTTTTTTTGGTCAAAACGGCGTCGTTTTAAGGTGCTTGGCAGGGTGCTAGGTAGGGTGTGCATGGTAGTGTCCCCGGATCCTAGTAGACCTCAGAGAAAAGCAAGTCAAGGTCCCTGGCTGAACCGCGCCTAAACCGCGTCCGGGCAATGGGTCCATTGCTCTCAAAATACTTTCGTTGCATGTTTTTTAAAAGCCGTGAGGGAGGATTTTAGTTGAATGTTATATTCCGGTTTTCGAAAGCTTTGATTGGGAGATTTAGTAATGGCAGATTTGGTTAATGGCAGATTTTTGGGTGCTTGATTTTTGGTAGTGATCTTGATTGCTGATTTTTGGTAATGAGAGTTTGGTTGAGCAATATAGTTTTTGGCGTTTATTTTCATTTTTGGTTCTCTCTCTCTTTCTCTCCCTAAACGTTTTCTTTCCTGTCTCTTTGACCCTCGCCTTCTCTTCGGTTGACTCTCCACAGGTATGACTCTTAGTTCTTTGTTCTTTTTTTTTTTTTTTTTTCGTGCTGGGTTCTAATTGGGAGTTGGAGTTAATCGAAAAATTCTTCTAACAACCATATTGCACGGGCATAAGATTTATTTTTAAAGTTATCTTTGAAGTTTGGGTTTCTCAAACTCTTTAGCTTCAGTTAAAAGGATAGATTTATTTTTTTCTCCGAAAAAACACATTTTATATACTGAACTTGCACGAAAAAACACATTTTCCATCACATGGGATGTAGATATTAAGCTTGCATCTAAAATTGGATTTTGGTTGCATTCAACACATATAGTATATAATTTTTTTTAAAACTTTTATGCTCTTATCTTCAAAACATTGGTTATCGATTGTTGGTTCATATGGACTAATAGAATTGCCGAGTTACGTCAAGGTGTGTTTTACGAGAGGCTAACTATTCACAGGATCTTCAAGCTGATTGAATAATTGACAACCAACCAACAATGACCTCTCCGTCTTTCAAGTCCCACCACCGCCGAGCCGCTGATGACTGCAACCTACCCACACGATGTGAGTTCATTTTCAATCCTTCTTTTTTTTCTTTTTCTCTTTTTTTCCTGTTGCCTGCCAATCCACAATCCCCCAATTCAAACCCAATTGCAAAAGACACTAAGAACTCCGTGTCTTCTTCTATGTAGTCCACTCTAGATAGATTCATTCAGAAGGTGGGACCCAAAATTTGATTGGAGGATTGGATCGAATGGAAAATCGATCAAGATAGGGTCGAGGAAATAGACCTAGATAAGTTCAAGGGTAGTGGACGGGTGAGCTACGTTGAGATCAATGCAGAGGCTGCAAAAACTTGGATTTAATTTTCCTCTTCTTTTTCTGTAGTGGTTTTAGTTTTTCAGGAGTTTTGTTTATCTGTTTGAAAAGGGTAAATAGTATTTCTGAGTTAAGTTGTTTATCTGGATGTGAGAAGAATGGTCTGCCTAAAAATTCTAGAAAATAGGGGTTTTAGACCATTTAGTTTAGTGGAAACAGAGAACTTACTACCTATTTGACGCAACGTCGATGATGTTACTCAAATAGGACGTTGAACACTATCAAATTTGGATGCGTTTTGACATGGATCTGGACATGAGGTAGAGAACAAGCTATATACGATCATACAATGGATGATATGTTTGTTGTGGGATGTTTTTTTTTTTTTTTGAACAATTTGTATTTGAGTTTGCCCTCTTTGTATAGCTTGTTGGAACAACAAGCTACATATTTTGTATGATTGGGGGTGATTGTGGAGTATAACCTACTGGGAAAGTAGGGCATTATTTGCTAATTACACACTAATGAATCGATTTAGTGTTTGAGCCATTAGCTAGCAAGTGCTGTAAACACGGGTAATTTCAACCGAAGTGCGTAGTGCCGTAGGCACTGACAAGCACTAGTAGACTTATAAAATGTCTATTAGTGAACCTATCACTAAATCTCCCAAAATTAAAAAGAAACTCTTCTAAAGAAACCTATAGTGAGCTTGCTACTCAGTACCGGGGCCCCGGATCCTCAAAGGCTTGTTCATGGGTAACCAAAAGAATTGGGCTTTATTGAGTGGGCCGAAAATGGACTACGTCAGGCCCCGTTTTGGCAGCCTGATTTGTAAATTTTACCGTCTTTTTTGTTTTTGTTTTTTTTTTTTTTCAGGATGAAAACCGAAACAAATATTTTCTGACTAATGTTGTTTTTAGTTTCTTTACAAGAGTGTTATTTGCCCAAAAAAATTAACTCTTTTTGGTTAAGGTGTCATTTGTCAATCAATTTTTTTTTTCCTTTTCTATTATAGAGTAAATAAGGAGAGAAAAATGATTTTTGTACTCCATAATTTGTCAATCTAAAATATATAATCCGAAGCTAAAAAGCACCACCTCTATAAAGACCCATGTGCCTTTTGAAATGGTACTATGTGATAGTAGGGGTGTGCATTGGTCGAATTGGATGAGTTAAGGGTTAGTATTTTCAACCAATCCGAATTTGGTGGGTTGATAATTTGGTGGCACTAGATCTAAGTCCACTGCATAAGTCCACTGCACATCACTAGAGCCCACTCCGAGTTCCAACAAATACATACATACATATATATATATATATCGGGGCGGTTCTGTGGACACCCTAAAAAAACAACTCATAGTTTCCGATCAAATTTTGAGATCCGAGCCGCTCAATGTGATCAGAACGTGATTTTAAGAGTACTCGCAAGAAATCAGCAAAAAAAATGACCGGGAAGGGCTTGATCAAAACAATTTCAAACAGTTTTTTATTGAATGGTTCAAATAAAAACTGCTCAAATCAAGCCTTTTCCGGTCATTTTTTTTTGCTAATTTCCCCCGAGTATACTTAAAATCACATTCTGCACACATTGAACGGTTCGGATCATAAAAATTTGATCGGGAACTGTGAGATTAAGATTTAGGGTGTTTTTTTATGTGTTTTTTTAGGGTGTCCATTAAACCGTCCCCTATATATATATATATATATATATATTCATATTCATAAATTTTAGAATATTTTTTTATGGAACATTGTAAAAAATCAGCTCTAACAGATATGAATAAATATGTTTTCTAAATTCGTAGGAACGAAATTGGGTAAAAGCATTTTGTATTTTTTGGGGCCTGGAGTATGGAATATGCTGTACGACGAATTTTTCAGTGCTAAGCGGGTATTGCCTACGTGGTACCCATTCGGTGCATCTGAGCTGTCCGATACATTCTTGGACAGTTTGGATTAAAACACTCTCTCTCCTCTCACTCCAACACTTTTTCTCTCCTTTTTTTCTTTTCAAATTTGAGCCGTTCAAACAAGTAAAAGACGGCTCGGATACGCGAGCACTCGGCACTGAAAAATTTTCCCTGCCGTATATATAGATTCCTATTGTGTAGTACTCGGTATACTCTATTTTATACACATTTAAAGGTCCGGCCTACTTTACGAGTCCATGCAGCGCTAATGGAGTAGCGCTCAGTTGATTTCTAAAAAGCAACAAAAAGTTTCCAACCAAATCATAACACTCCAAATTCTCCTCCCCAACTTTCTTCCTTCCACCAACACACCAGTCCACCCATTCTCTCTCTCACCTCCATCACTCTCTCTCTCTCTCTCTCTCTCTCTCTCTCTCTCCTACAAAAAAGTCCTACAAACCTGGACGGCCGACCCCATTACTTTACTCCGGCGTATACCCTTTTCAGACTTCGATCAAAAGTCCAAATTACTCCCTCATTATTTCAATAGTCAAAATTCACCGGAAAGTTTCCACTTTTGATAGCAGAATCGGCACACACACACACACACAGAGAGAAAGACAGAGAGAGTCGAGAAATCAGGCGGAGATGTACAAGAACCAGCTACAGGAGCTGGCGCAGAGGAGCTGCTTCAACCTCCCTTCCTACACCTGCATACGAGAAGGCCCCGACCACGCGCCGCGCTTCAAGTCAATCGTCAACTTCAACGGCGACACCTTCGAGAGCCCCAACTACTGCTCCACCCTCCGCCAGGCCGAGCACGCCGCCGCCGAGGTCGCACTCAACTCCCTCTCCAACCGCCGCCCCTCTCACTCCCTCGCCGCCAGAATCCTCGTAAGTCAAAAAAATCCCTAACCGCTTCGACCTCTGTTTTTTACTTTGCAAATTTTACAGTTTTAAGTCGTTGGATTGCGTTTTTCGAGCTAGGCCGGCGGCTATCGTGCGCGTTTACCGTGTTTGATTACTGTCCGCCTAAACCGGAGTTTATTGTTGGGACCAGGTCCTGTCCAGTTTTATTGGGTCCAGTGTGGTCCAGTTTTGGGGGAGGGGGTCCACAATAATGATCGTAAACGTTCATTTCATGAGCTCGTATAGTATGTTGTCCATATAAAAAATTAGTGTGATCAAACATTGATGGGTTCATGAACAAAACAGATATGTACAATTACAAAAATGGGCAATGAAGTTTGAAATTATTTTTTGTCATTCCATTTTTCTTGTACAAATTTGTTTTCTGTTGGTATCGGATCAAGCTATTTTTTACATGGACGACATACTCAACGAGCTCAACACAATGAAGGAAAACTGGACCCAATGAAAACTGGACAGACCTGGTCCCACTAGTTTAGAAGTGAGCTGAATTTAAGAAAATCAGATTATGAATTTGGAGTGTAATTGGGGAGGAAATGACGGGATTGCCCTTGATCTGTTTCCTTAGGCTGTGTTCAGAATGTCTTTTGATTTTCGGTTGGGGCTGAAAGCATGGCTGCAACCGAGCACCGCTTTGAAGTGTGCAAGCTCGTCACGTTCAAATATTGGCGAATCGAGCTCGAAAAAGTGTGCGAGCTTGGCTCGTTATCGAGCTCAAACAATTGAGCTGTAACTATTTATAAACCAGTTGAGCTCGCGTTTGAACTTACTCAAGAACAGCTTAATGAAACAGTGTTACTTACAACGTATGTTACTACTAATACATAATTTTTAAACATACTTTGGTGTTCTCGAGCCGCTTGAGCTTCAGCTAACTCGAATTCAGTAAACGAGCCTTAAATTTTGGGTTGAGCTCATTTATTAACTGAGCCGAGCTCGAACGAGCCCTTATCAAACCGAGTATGGAGCTGCTCGCGTTCCACTCAACGGACCTAGCGGAAAGAAACTACTTCAAGCTGTTTTATATGGCAAATGGTTTAGTTTTTGCTACAAAAAAAGGCTAACTAAAATAGACAGCCCAACCACAGCCTTTGTATCGAAGCTCTGGGATTTTGACAAAAGGAAGTTCTAATCTGGACAGAGGCGGATTGGAAGTTTCTCGGAGTGGCTGTAGTTAAGAGTCAAGACCCATCTAGTCTCGTCACCAAAATTAATTCCTTAAATAAAGGGTGTATGAGTCGTAAATTCATAATTTAATGTGTTTTTCAAATGCTTAGTTTTCAATATCTTGAACCTATTCTTCTTCCTTGTGTCAAATGAGAAACCAGGACCACTTTTCCACCAGTAGAGTGGGAGTAGCTTGGTTTGTTTGACAATCTCAACTAACTTATAAAGTCAAGATCAACAATTTAATGAGCTTTAATATTTGTTAAACTTTGTTTGTTTCATGCCCCCAGCTTATACGAATGGTAGCTTGGTTTGTTTTTGTTTTTTGTTCTTTTGGTTTGACGGTCAGGGGTGTCCAGGCCAGCTTACGCGCACCTCGACTAATCCCCTCCCCGGTCCAATCAAAGGCAGGTCTCCCACCTTGGGATGAGTTTGGTTTGTTTATATTTCCCTATGTAAGTATAATGGTGACGCCAACTTGGGTAATGGCTTTGTACTCTATGCCATTAAATTCTGTTTTGCTTAAATATTTATCCATCCCATATGATAAAAACTGATATTGTGGACTTTAGCTGCCTCATTTTTGTACGTACAGAAGAGTTTGGGCCAAGTACTTGGGCGTTGCCACCAATAATCATATCATTCGTATTGATTTCGCAATGCCAAGTATTCAATTGCACATGGGTTACTGCTTATGTCATCTCCCCATATTTAATAGACTTAAATGTCTTGACGCAGCATGCATGTGATATGGTCCACCTGCAATGTTATGGTCTAACTGATGTGATTGGTGTGCTTACAGGCACCACAATTGTTATGTGCCGGTTGGCCAGGTTTGGTGCTAATGGGCCATGAAAATTTTCCATTTTCATTCAACCAGCAAAATTTAAGTTTTGTTGATTTCAAACCTGTAGTATGATATTTTTGGACTATTTATGATGGCACCCCAGAAGTGGAGGCAGTAACATCATGTACTGTAGTTTGATAGCCATCTGAAGTGGACAGTAGTTTTGTACTCAAATGGCAATTGTCAATGACAGTGTGAACAAAGGAAAAATTAGGCCAAATAATGGTGGCCATACAACTGATTTGAGATGTCCCAAAACTATCTGGATTAAGAAGCAAATGTAAGCACATTAACTCTGCATTATGCAAAACATAATTTAAATCAGCACACAGCCATTAAATTATGTTTTGCATGCGACGATTAATCGCCAATTACAATAATCATGCATTATGCAATCGAGGTTTCTATTGTATGTCCTTGAAAACATTTTGTTTTTGGCCCACGAGTACATTTCCAGTCTATACATTGTTCACTCGCCTTGGGGTGCCAGGCTTAAAGTATTGGATTTCTTTGATGCATGATTATTGTATCTGTTTAGGAGCGTTTGTGTTATCAGTGTTTGTTTTATTTTATCACTGTCTTTGTGTGTTTGGGGAGAGTGGGGTATCATATAAGGTGTCTACCAGTACCAGCACTATGCATGAGTCAAGTTCTCCTTCTAGGCTGCCCGGGTAAAAGCAGTATGTGTACATAATGTAGGGATTTAACTGAATAGTGATATCCGATTCTGAACATGTTTTATCCGGTTCCTCTCAATAGAGCAAGCGGAGATTATATAATTGCTAAACGATAGTAATATTTTTGGTGTATTTCTGATGTGACATTTGGTGTCTATTTCTGAAGTATGTCCTTGTAACTTACCCTCAGCACTTTTCAAGTAGGTCATACTGGAACGCTACATTTTTTTTCCTTGTTACTATATTTTCCCCTCATTTTGCCAAGTCACGTTCGTTTTGTAATTTCTTAGGTATAGAACTTTTGCTCTGGTGTTGATTGGCCTTTGCTATGGCTACAGGATGAGACAGGTGTTTACAAGAACCTCTTACAGGAGATTGCACAGAGAGTTGGAGCCCCATTGCCCCAGTACACCACTTTCAGGTCAGGGCTTGGACACCAACCCATCTTCACTGGAATGGTAGAACTGGCTGGAATAATTTTTACTGGGGAACATGCCAAGAACAAAAAACAAGCTGAGAAAAATGCAGCCATGGCAGCATGGACATCTCTTAAACAATGTGAGTTCCCATCTCCCATTTCTTTGGTAGTTTGTACAAACCATATTCTTTTAGTTTGCATCCTGTGATCATTTGTCTGATTACTTGACATGAGCTTGGATTGTGCACTACCTAAAGCAGTATACAAGAACTTCTGCACCTGTGTCCATCTGTCTCCATAGTCCATCGTACTCCGTCCCTCAATTTTAGTCTCATTTGAGGGGAAAATCTAACCATTTAGGAAGACACCATTATTACACTTTCAGAAGTATAAGTTGCCCAAATTTGTCTTTTTGTTTGAACATGGGTAGCCCTTCACTTCACTTAAAAAGTAAAAGCGCGGATAAGGAATGTATTTAAAATTTTCTCCAACTTGTCATCAAGGACACGAAATATGGGACTTGCAACCCTTAGTAGCAGGATCCTTCTAAAATGGTGCACTCCCAAGACAAGAGCTCGAATCGGCGCTCCGAAGATGGAAGCTTGACGGGAGCCCGCTCCCCTCGAGACGGGAGCTGGCTCCTAATTAGGATGAGAGCTTATCGGGCCCGTTAAGGGCAATTATTCTCTTACTTCTAAGGGAGTTATGCCATTGGGAAAATAAGAATATGAAAATCATATCTGTCAAGAAGTTTTGCGAGTTGAAAATATTTAACTTCCAATAATTACCCTTCAGCTTATCAAAAAAAATTACCCTTTAAGATTGGAAAATTCTCCTTTAAGGGTTAAGTATTTAAAGATATTTTACATATGTATTAATATATAATCTATATATGCTCCTTAGGCGCTCCCAACCTTAGGAGCTTCTAGGTTCATCCGCTCTCCCTCCTCCGCCCTTGCTCCCGCTTCGTGCTACTAAGTTGCAAACACAAGTTGATATGGATTTTGAATTAGATATTTCCAATTTTTATCTAGGTACTCCTGTGCATGTTTAAGTTCTGTGCTGATTCACATTCAAACAATGTTCTAAAAGTCGCTCGGCGCTAGTCGGGCGGGCAACCACTTTCGAGCAATTAATCGGCGCATTTAATTAGTAATCGGTGATTAATCGGTAGTCGGACCTAATCGGATAGGCTCTGCCAACGATTAATCGCCGATTAACTCCTTGTTTTAGAACACTGCATTCAAAGCCTCGTAGAGTCGTGCTAACTGGGTTGACAACAGAAGAACTTAGAATGGACTGTACCCACTTTCCTTGTAGTTCTATATTTTCAATTGGAATTGGCTTGGAGCACCATATCATCATTTTCATTGTAGCACTTCCTTTGCAGTTAACTTTGTTGCAAGACATGGTTGCTTCTGTTCCTCCCTTTATAACAGGGCTTGAACATCATCCCGTTCAACCCATTTGTCATCGTTCTTCTCTTGTAGCTATCTCAATTTACAGAAGATGCTATTTGCATGAATTTGCTCCGGAGAAAGTTATAGTCCCTCGGGAAAATGGGTGGCGGTTATAAGTTAATCAAGATCCCACCCATCTTGATCATCCATATTGACTTTGGATACTATCAACATTATTTTTCGTTTATCCTTAGTGATGCATTTATATCAAGCTTCACAAATTCCAGGTTATCAGTGTTACTTTAATTATGTATCTGACTCTCCCCATTGTTTCCCTCTTTTTCTTTTTGTCTCTGTGGCCAGTGGCACAAGAAGATGCAACTTCATCAAGTGAAAAAGAGAACAACGAGGAGCTAGAACAAATTAAAATTGCACGAGCATTATTGAATTACCGGCAGAAAGAAAAGATGGGAACGTCCAACTCCAGTGCTCCTGTCACATTTGAAAAGAAATTCCTATTGCAGAACCCAAGACCGAGACCATCGAGTCCACAGCCTCGCCCAGTTTCCACATCTAGAATCCTCCCCTTAATCTGCCAAAAGAGGGTCCCTCAATACAGACCCTCATCCGCGACAACAAACGACGCCTCCTCAGGATCGCCTGTGCCTCCTCAAAGGTTTCTGGCAGCAGGGGTATCTCCTTACATCCCTATTCGGCATTGCAGTACACCATACCGGGGGATTGCTCCACCAGTTACAGTGAGAACCGCGGTGCCTGTTTTCTCTGCTCCACCACTTCCACCACCCTCTCTGCGTGATGGACCACCGGCAGTTGTGGCCCCTGCTCCACGGCACGAATCACCAGATCAAGTGTATGAGCTATTGGAACAGCTCAAAATCTAATGATGGCATGAAAAAGGATTTGAATCTGTGGGAGCAATATTATACTATGATTTTGTCTTAATTTTGTGTTTGTTTTTATATCTTATTTAATGGGTCATTTTTTGACTCCTTTTTTGTTCATCATCTCTTGCCCCTTGTTTATTTCACGCCATTCGTATATATAGCAGCGCTCTGGTAAAAAAGATGAACTCAAAACTCGAATGGGAATGTAGAGATGGATTACGCATGTCGTGTTATTTCACCTCTTAGCTTTATTTTTTTTGTCAATAGACCCGGGAAACGGGGAAAACCGTAATCCAAGCCGTTCAGGTTGTAGAGCATGACGAGTACTGAAGCATTCATGCCAACCGTCATTTCAATCAGGCATTGGCAAGCCTATGATCGTTTGAAGTTGCATCACGAAAGTTTATTCGCAAAATCATACTACTTGTCGTTCATTTTTCACAAGACCAAGATAGGACGTACTTAAAATCTTGGGAAATGATTTTGTCACTCCCTATTTTGTTGACGTCATTCCCCTGTAAGTGTATTTTTGGTGTAAAAATACACTTGCAGGGGAGTGGCGTTAACAAAAAATGGAGTAGCAAAATCAGCATCCATCTTTATAGAAATAATTTACTCGACGAGGCCCATAAGTAAACGCAGCTCAAAATGGATCCCTTTTAGAGGTCCTGTAATATACTTTGTTCGGATGAATTAACTTCGATTTTCAGATTTTGGATCGATTTATATTTGCTGGGATGAACTTAGATTTCAAGATTCATTCGTTCCGATGGAGCCGATTTTTTGGAGTTCGACCGCAGGAAAGTTATTTTTTGTAAGTTATCCAGGTCCGGAGTGGATTTTCTGTCTTTGACAGCACCAGAGAGGGAATTTGTGAGGTGCATGTAAGCTGGTCAAACACTCCTGACCATCGGACCACAAAAAATAATAATAATAATTCAAGTACTTCCAATGGTCAACTTCCAAGGACTGCGTGAATAAAGATCGTCTTATTTTCTTTTCTGTACCGTGTATATCATTGAATGCCTTAGATATCATAACCAGATCAGGGTACTCCTTAACAAACTTCAGGAAATTTGTGTGGAACAACTCTTCCATAGGGGAAAAGGGTAAATGGTCTACATCCTAATTAATATACAATATCTGTAACTTCAAGGTGTACCCAACGTTTCGGATACGGAAGTGGTAACATTCAATGGAAATCTAGTTTCATGTTGTGCAAAAAAATATGAAGAAAAAAAATTAAGTGTAAAGTCATATAATCGTGGGGTTTTTTTGGACAAAGAAATAAAGGATTGCTTCAACCCTCTTAAAGGTATGCAAATGCAAGATTATTTCGATGTTGAAGGGATTTTTCTTTGGTATTTTGGAAACCGGGGGTGGCGCATTCCTTCTCCCCCTTCTTAGGTCTGCCCCTGGTCATAATGGCATAATGCCCAAGAATTTTACACCAAACAGGCAAAGAGTTCAACTGTTTGCGTTAAAGAAAGACCCACATTGGGTAAGCAATGGTCCATAGGCTTTGAGATACGATTTTTTCCACTCTTAGTTAATGGTGTAATTGACAAGATGCCCACAATATATGGTAGATGCATGGCAGGTTTTCATCGTAAAATTGGGCATTGCTCGGCCTTAGCAGCAGAATTATGGGCGTTGCGAGACGGTTTACAGTTATGCATAGACCGGAATATCTTATGCGTCGAAGTGGAAGTGGACGCCAGTCCAATTATCGAACTTCTTGAGGATATAGGAGCAAATTTTTGGCACCCATTGGGTAACCTATTTTGTGATTGCAGATACTTCTTGTCGCGCTTCCAGATTGGCGACAATTAGCCATGGCTACAGAGAAGCAAACCAATGTTCGGACAGGCTGCATGGCGCGCGAGGGAAGCTCTTGTTGCAGATCAAGAGTGTGGATTTATCTCTTTTACCATTCCTCCTGTTTTTCTTTGGTTTTATTGTTACAAGAGAAGACAGTGTAGGGTGGCTAAATACTCTGGAGCTTTAAAGTTATATAAATTTTTTTATGTTCCTTTTTGATTAAAAAAAAAAAAAAAAACCCCCCGAATAAACCAATGCAGGCCAGGCCAGGCCACGACAAGAAGCGTCCAACTGAAGTTTGTGAACAAAATAATTCAGTGATGATTCTAATGAAAGCACCACTAGCTGCAACTATTTTGTGGGTCGACAAAAGGTTTTTTGTCTTCAGCTTTCAAGTGTTCGTCTCTCGTTGTTCTAATGCATAGACAATCCAACGACAAGATTACACTAAAAAAACCACACTGAAACTCAGTACTCGATCCCTCCGTCCAAATTTGTTGGTTCTCTTTAGGAGTGCATGCCATTTTTCAATTGATTATATCTTACAATCTATAATCTTTTAGGTGATTTTAAGAACTTTGTATAAAAGAGCTCATTGAGATCTATTAAACAAAATCCATATTTTATATAAAAACATTATAGATTAAGAGATATAGCCAATTTTTCAAGACTTCCAAAAAAAAAAAAAAGAGGATCAAAAATTTGATGGGGAGGGAGTATATGATTGTGCATGTTAATGCCTTGTGAGGAAAGGCCATGGGTATCAACACACAAAGGATTCTAAGCTGATCATTCCATAATAAGGGCCGTGATAACCGCTTTTATTGGAGACAATCACTATATAAACATGCTGATTTGGTCCTCTGTAACTGTGAGTAAGTGGATGCCATGGCTAGGGCTGCCAATGAACTGAGCTGTCGAGCCGAGCTCCACACTCTAAAGCTCAGTTCTGCTCAAGCTTAGATTGTTTGTATAGGTTTTGCTCGTTTATTAAGCGAACTGGGCTTGAGTCGCTTGCTAAGGACTCGAGGTTGAGTTGTAGGCTCGTTTAATAAACGAGTTGAGCTCTACAAATTTACACCCCTACCCATGCCCGTAACGTTAATGCATTTATTTCTTGAATCAATTAATTCCTTCCTTTCTATAAATATAATAACAAAAACATGATAGGCCACCCCATCATTGAGCCCTACAGAATGCTGAAAATGTGTAAATTGGTTATCCACATTTATTGTCATTTAAACCATATCCCATGCATGAGCCAACCAGGAAAATTGCTAATAATTCTTATCTTTATGGTAGACAATTGGTTTACATCAGGTTGTTAGTATATCTTTGGAATGAAGAGGCACCATTAATAACATGGGGCCTATGATTTTAGGCTTTTTCCCCCCCAATAAGGTTGACCCCCCACTAGTTTTTTCTTTTTACTAGTTTTTGCTTCAACAACAATCCTAACCACCAGAGACATGCCACTGGCATCTTTATCCAATTGTGGGTTAAAAGCTTTATGGTGAAAAGAACAGGGGCATGGAAATAGGAAGGGTGGTGAAATGATGTGAAAATTTTGAAGGACAAAATAAGTGTGCTAAACAAGCAAAGGTGGAGGAGAGAGAGAGAAAGGACAGTACTGTCACTTCCTTGTGAAAATAGAAAAATTATTAAGTGCTCTCGGAGCACCAAAGAACTTCCACCATCACGCATTCATGCGGGATTCATAACTGATCGTACGTATCCCACGTGAATACAGGGTGGTGCAGCTAGGCTTCTGGAGTAGCACTACGTAGCACGGGATAATCACACATTCATGCGAGTTTCATTACTAAGTACGTGTACCCAAGTAAATGTGCGGTGGTGAAAATCCCTCGAGCATTATGTGACTGTGTCGCGGTGGTGCTCCAAGAGCACTGAATAAACCAGTGGTGGAAATGGGCTGAGGTGGTGGTGGGGTCTGGCATCCACTTCAACGACACCAACCCATCAAAGCAATGTCCATATCAGGATGTTATTTGATTTACGCAAACATATCTTTTGTAAGGCTGTAAACAACATGAGCCAGTGGAAAAGTAGTGGTGATTTTAAATTTGGTGAAAATCTTAGCAAATTTGAAAAAGTGTTGGAACTTGGTTTATTTATCGGGCTTAGCTTAACTTTGGTTGAAAATATCAAAATTTAGATTAAAAAACTTGCTCAGCAGCATAAACCGACGTGGAATGAGATTGGAATGAAAAAGACAGGAGTGAATTTAGGCGCCGGATCTCTCATAAGGTCTTGGGTTCAACTCTCTGTCAGCAGATCATCTCACTCTCACCCTTCACGCGTAAGCCTTTGAAACGGTTCAAGAGGCTACTTTAAAAATCAATTTTAGGCTCGCGCAAGCTAACCCGAGAAACAAATGAAAAAGACGGAGAGGACAACGCATCTTATCGTTCATGTTCATCAAACGGCCCCAAATCCTTTTAGGAAGAGAGGAAGTGGTGATGTATGGAGCAGCCCAGACAAGGTGGGCCCACAAAGGGGTGGGGACTCGATTGGACTGTAATGGGGCCCAAAGGGTTGAGGAAGCACTGGGATTTTATTCCTTTCCTATGAGAAAAGCAATGGCTCATGGCAAAAGCAGATAGGAACCCTCCACCCATCAGGAACATCAACAGAAAAAAGCAAGAAAACAAGAGAGAGAGAGAGAGAGAGAGAGAGAAGAGAGAGAGAGAGAGGGACAAAGTGGAAGGATGTCAATCCTCTCTAATCTCTCCATCTAAAAAAAACTTTGAAAGAAGAAGGGGAAAAAACCAAATCTACCATGTTTGACTTTGTTATTGCTCATCATATATCATTGATTGTACTATATTTTGGAGCGCATAATGAGGTACATGACTCATATTCAATCTCTGTGTGTGCTATGCCAGTTTTTGAACACGTGGAGTACGTTTTGAGCAAAGTTAATGACATTCTCTAAGATATGGTCTTTTATCTGTCCCTCCTCATCCCTTACAATAAAATTAAAAATATGGACAACGAAGAGTAGTTCAAGTGGTAAGATGTTTTATATATTCACCCGGCCAGACGAAATCTTGAGTTCGATTCTCACCGCAGGATCCATTTTCTACCCCTTAAATTAGATTCTATCGTAGTAGGTTTCTTGCATGTACTTAAAACTAGTAATAATTAATAAACCTGCTTCATTATTGTCTTCGAAAGAATGAGACATCAACAAAATTGTCAGTGATTTGCATCAACAAGGGTGACACAATCCAAACCTTTTCAAACTATTAACAAAGGGTGACAACTCCATCTCCATAGAATTTAAATTCATAACCTCACCGTGCGATTGGTATTGCAGCTACACAACCGTGGGTTGGTACTGTGCTATGCGGTCCACAACACCGTATTGCGCACCTCCGAATCGTCGGATTGTGCATCCGATGGCTCGGATCTCATCTCAGCAACCAACGATCAAGAGCCGTTCATTGCTGAGATGAGATCCGGCGGCTCGAAGGTGCGTAGCACGGTGCTGCGCACACCACTGCACAACACCATCCCCCAATTCGTATATATAGTATTGATGCACGGTGCTGAGAGAGAGAGAGAGAGAGACAGAGACAGAGAGAGAGAGAGAGCAGACAGGCCATGAGCTAAAGTTTGTGTTGTGGCTACTTTAAGCCTCCAAATTTTTTTGAATTTCAAGAGCTCTTCTTACTTTTTTACCCTTTATAATTGTCCAACAAAAATGTCTCATTTTTAATTTTCGCTTTAGGCCTCAGGGCCAACTCCGACGGGTAGGGAGAGGGAGGGAGAGAGAGAGGCGGGGTTTGTTTTTCAGCCTGATTTAGACACAGTTAAACCGACAGAACCCTACATCGATCATGAAGCATGAAGGCCTTTTTTTTGTTTTGTCAAGTGTGAAAAAAGCCATCCAGCAAAAAAGAGAAATCGTGAAAAAAAGAAAAAAGTCAGCACTGTAGCAGTACTTTGTAATATTCCTCCATCCCCAAGTAAGTAGAGTAATTTCATTTTCATGTGGCATCTTGTTATTGGCATGTCGGAAGGGAGACAACCAAAAAAGTCATCATATTAGGAGGGGGTGTGATTGGAAAACCCTATGCTATGCCTAGCTGGTGGAGTAGAATTTAAGAAAAATCTTAAGGAAATCGTACGTCTTAATCATACTTACTTTATGTCCATACATATAGCTTTCCAATAAGTAAATGGTGAACAAATGAATAAAGATTAGGGCCAGCAGTGGAAGGAAAAAAAAAAAAAACCGGAAAGATCGGTGGGAAAAAAACTGGTTTTGTTCAGTTTTCTTGAGCAATTGGTCCGGTTTGGTGTTTGGATGGTTAACGCGGCCAATGACAATGTCGATGAATAAGCGCAATTGCAATAAAAGCAGTGTCTACGATGCTTTTGACGATATTAGTGGCAAATCATCGGTGATATTAGATATATAGATGATAGTTACATGCAATTTTTTTGTTTTATTTCTATGCTGCTCTTAATTGTCAAGAATTTGGGTGGCAAGTGAGAAATAACCGGGGGAATATCTAAGATAATTAATCGTGGATGATGATTACAAGTTTATATATACATAATATAATTTGAATATGACTATATATATATATATATATATGTTAATTTATGAAATATGAATAACAATCACGAATTATAAAGTTTTAACATGATCGTGCGCATTATGTGTTTACAAAACTCGTGTTTTACATAGTGCCAAACATTTATACAACCGTCACGAGCTCGATCAGTAAAGGATGAGCTTGGCTTATTTAATAATTGAGCTTAAATCTTGTTCAAGCCCATAATTGAACAACCTCAAATTAGACCAATTCAAGCAGTTAATGATTAATTAAGTCGGTTCATTCACAATCCATCCTATCTGGATGGAGTCAATATATTAAGTACACCTTTTAAATGTTAATAAAAAATAAAACTCTCCAACAATAAAATATTTTTCTTCTAGTAAAATAACACAATCATTGAATCAAAAAGATTAATTTTAACCTGACACACACAAAGAAAAACTCATTTTTTAGACCTCCCCTTTTGCTTCGTTGCTTGGGATGCAATATAGCCTTTCCAAAGGGAAAAAGAATATGAGAATTTTTGTTCATTATAATAAAATAATAGATAAACAAATGGAGTTGCTTCATTAATTAGTTTCTAATCTGGTTTAATAACAATAATTTTCAATTTGGTGCCTAACTATATGCATAAAGAATTGCATGCACATGCAGTGTACATGTGTCTGTGGTGGGGAGCACGTGAGGCTTCTTTTCACGCATGCCAAAAGCAGATTAAAATGCAATTCCATATATAATATAATATATAAATATATTACATTCCTACTTTTATAATCTAATAACAATTAAATGATATATTTCCTTGGAGTATTGAGGAATTGAATTAATTAGACAAAGAAAAATACATAGAAATGCAGTAAACCTTTTTCCCACACGCGTGGTTGATGTGGGTTGTCAATAAGTTCTAAATGTAAACTGTTCTGACCATCAAAGTAAGCTCATGCGGACTTTGATTTGGATGGTTCAAGGAATGGAGAAAACCCGAGATAAGAACCATAAGGATTGGATTACAATCAAACATATGATGCAATATTTTTATGCCGTCCAATCTTTTATTGGGTGCTCGATGTACCATTTGTCAGTGCTAATATTATTTTTTTGCCAATCAAAAAAATTTATTTTTATGTCGTCTAGGATTCAACTCTTAGAATCAAGCCGCAAGAAAGTAGTTTTTTGAAAATTTCTTATTCTCGGCATTGATGGCTTACCTTTGACCAAATTGTGAAAGAAATTAGTCAAGGTGCACGTAAACAAACTCGGATAACCCAAACCACTACCCCAAAAAAAAAAAAAGCCTTTATGCCGCGATAAATGAGTTCTCAATCAACGTGTCAACCGGTTATTTTTAGTATACATTCTATTCAAAATTAATCTAAGTTAAATATTCCATTGACATTAATTTTTATTATTTTTTGACAGCGTTAGTGTTCTTGATGACCTTATAAATACGATTTCCTCATTAAATGGAACTGAAAAGTGCCTACAAAAAAACTTAGATTCAATTGTCCAATTTCTTTCCACAATCCAAGCTCCATCATACATATAAGGAGGGGGGGTTTTCGACGGCGAGATGTCTTGGCCAGCTCATACGCATTTCGATAAATCATCTTCCCGATTTGCTCAAAGGCAGCCATCCATGCACGCTGAGACTAGCTTGGAGATTTACGAAAAAATTAATTTCTTGCGGCCCGACCCTAATATCGAATTGTCAAATCCTAATCAATTGTGCGGAGAACAAATCCACGGACTGACCCTTAGAGCCATACAAGTGTAATCGAATCCTCGAAAGTGAGATCAAGTATGGTGAAAGTAATAGTATGTGTGTATATATATATCACCGACCGGTCTAAAGTGCGCCGATAGTGCGCGCCGGATGAAATGCGAAAAAGATACTCTCTCTCCTCCTCACTAGTCGCTAGCAAGCAGTATAGCAAAGAATAAGGTGATCCACTTTCATGCGCAGTTCACTTTTCGTATAATGTTGGTCTGGAATTAAGAAACCGCCTTCAACACCCATTTGTACTGCTCGTATAAGTCTTCCACAGGGATTGGTCCCTCTGCTCGAACAAAAAAACAAAATGAGGATTGGTCCCACTGCCGCAACAAAATGTCACTGCATTGTCCCTCAACTTCACAAAAATACTTATCATTGTGGCAACCCTTTTTTTTTTTTTTTATCATTGTAAAATGCCCAAATGACTATATAGACTCGAAATCCAGAGCTCTCCGTTGGAAAGAATGATCCTCAACTTTCGGATCATTCATATGAATTGGGTAGGGTTTCACCAAATGCAGTGAAGCAATACCCACAGAGAGTAGGAAAAGGTTCACACAGGGAACAAAAAACTCCACTGAAGGAGATTAATAAGAAAATTAAACCTGAAATTAGAAAAGAAAAAAGAAACTTTCTGTCGCTGGAGCCGCCGGCTTGAATCTGGCCACTTATTCGTTGGAGGAAGTGCTAAAATACCCTAAAACTTTGCGATCTCAGCAGGTTTGACGCTCCTGAGGTTTGTATTGGAGCGTAGGAATTAAGGTAGATTAGATCCTCCATCATTGCGACGAATGGAGGCTCGAGGGCTTCGAACGAACGAGATTGCGAGGTGGCCGGCGAGAATAGGGGGGTGGGGAGGTAGAGGTGGTGGTCGAGGCAGCCCCCTGCTGCTGAAGAAGAGGCGAAGAGGTAGAGTTAGGGCTACGTATTTAGAAAGAGAGTCTTGTGTGTTGTCCTCTTCATTGTTGTATCCTTAAAATCTTCATATTTCCATTTCAACTGATATTCTGTTGTTAAGAACATTAAAAATTGGATAATGTTGTGCAATTGAGAATCAAGTACAAGAGATTTTCAAGCTATCTTTTTGTAGAGTTACGAAGGTTAAGTGCAATGACATTCATTTGGCCCATTGCCTCACAAAGGATTCTAATTTCTTTTATGCATTCCACGGCTATAGGAGACCTACAACTTCTGCATAGAGCTAGTGCAGAATTTTCTATTTCAATGTAACTTTATTTTTGCGTTGTCTATTCTCTATAACTGTTTGTTTATATATTGAGTTTCTTACTCTTTCAAAAAAGGAAATTCAATAATAAAAATTGTTACGGTGGTAAATCTATAAGCAGTCTATTGTAACATTTCTCTAACTTTTCTAACTTTATACTAAAAGTTGGGTGGTTATTTTCTCTTTAAGCATGACACTCATATGTGCAACAAAATTTCTCATCCTGAATAGTTTGCACTCGAAGTTCAAGCACTCCGATAGTTTGTATTCTTGAACATGGCTTTGGAGAGAATCGAAGAAAAAATGAAGTGTAAATTACGATTACATTATCGCCTATATCCAACCAACCATGCATAGTCGATTATTTGTTTAGAAAACACAACGATCACTTATATATCCCTAATTAATTTGAACGTCTAACTACATAATAACGCAAAAATAAAAAATATGAAAAGTGAACAAAAAAGGCTTATTGTTCATTTTTTGTTTGGTTAAGCAAAGAAAATAATGGGAAAATAGGCTTGCAGTTGAAATTCTTGTTGTGTTTGTAATTAGATACCAATGATAGGTATTCTCGAACAAAAATCTTTATAATGAGAAAACGAGCCCTTCATTTACTACCAAATATACCTAACAACCTTTTTAAATTTTGTGAAAGACAGGAAAAATTCTGAAATTGTCTTTTTCATAATTTGGTGTGTGGAGGAAGGGAGAAGAAAATCAAAGAATCGGAAAATTTTGCCTCTTAATTAATTTCCTTTCCCTATTCTAGGATCAAAAAGGTAAGTTACCCAACCGTTTGCTCTGCCGTTAGTTGGAGGGACACTAGAGTAATTACTTGAAAAACCAAGGGGGTCATCGTGATTTAACACAGCTGACAGCACACAGCAGCTCCATTTAACTGACATTTTCGATTTGCGAGCCAAATTGTTCAAAGGAAACATCTCTCTCTCTCTCTCTTCATTTTTCTTCCCCCCGCACCACACCAAACCCCTGGTCTTTTTCTTTCAGACACCTCTCTCTCTCTCTCTCCTTTTTCTCTTCCTTTGTCGTCTCCCCCAGACATGTCTAGGGTTACCTCCCTCCGGGCCTCCTCCTTCCCTCTATCACAGTCTCTCTAAACAGTTAGAGAGAGAGAAAGAGAGGCTTCTACTCGATTCCTCTGTTTCTATAAACCTCTGTCGAGCCCTCACTTCTGTGATCTCTTACTCTTCTTCCCTCTACTATGTTCTACACAGATACGAAATTACCCGTTTGAATCTCACGCTTCGATGATGTTCCTGGTCAAACTTCCGCTGATTTTTAGCTGAAATTGTACATTTTTCCCCCATAATTCGAGCGAGATACCACGCGTGAAATGCAACGTGGAGTTTGTTTCTTCGGATTTCGTGGTGAGAAATCAGTGTGTTTGGGCGAAAAAGTAGTTTAAGACAGAGATTTCTTGGTTCTTGGAAGGTTGGAATTGAAATAGTTCAATAAGAACTGATTAAAGTTTCGACCTTTGGGAAACTAAGTTGAAGAATGGAGCTTCTCTAAGCAGTGGTATTTTCCAGCGTCGCAAAATACAGAACTGTTTTGTCAATTTATTGGATAACTTTTCGTTGAGGAAATTTGGCTGTTACCTTCAAAATCAGGAGGAGTTGGTGCGTAAAACCCTCGGAAAAAAAGCAAAAACCCCCGGGAGGGTAATCTTCTGGTGCAGACTGAACCTGGGCCGTCCGTTTCATCTTCTGATATCCCGAGGTGAATAAACCGTAGTAGTTGTCTTTGGGGAGTGGTGGAAAATGGCGATGGTAGTGGCGCGGCAGCAGCACAGCGGAAGCAGCAGCGGGGGGAGCATCAGCAAGCATCTGGACGCCGGGAAATACGTCCGGTACACTGCCGAGCAGGTGGAGGCGCTTGAGCGGGTCTACGCAGAGTGTCCTAAGCCGAGCTCTTTGCGCCGGCAGCAGTTGATACGGGAGTGTCCTATTTTGTCCAACATTGAAGCCAAGCAGATCAAAGTTTGGTTTCAGAATCGCAGGTAATGGGGAAAAAAAAAACATTGGATATGTTAATATGTTAGTTTTCATACCAATTTTGTCTAGCGGAAAGTTAATCTGTGTTGTGAGGTTCAGAGGTCAGTTTTTTCCCCGGAAATTTAAATTTCAAAAAATAAAATAAAAGGTTGAATTACAGTTGATTTCTGAAACTAGAAAGAAGGATGGATTAGAGGTAAAAGAGATGCATTTGATGTTGGGATCCTTGTATAAGTACAATCTGCAAAAAGAAGGATTTCAAAGCACCCCGAAATCATTATTTTGAATCTATCATGATGAAGCTCCCGAAATCCAAGTCTGTTCAATAGAGCCTCGACTTAATTTGTCATTCGACTAACATTGGTTTTGTTCAATTTTTCGTGTATGTAGATGTCGAGAGAAGCAGCGAAAAGAGGCTTCCCGTCTGCAGACTGTGAACAGGAAGCTGACAGCTATGAATAAGTTGTTGATGGAAGAGAATGATAGGTTGCAGAAACAGGTGTCCCAGTTGGTATGCGAGAATGGTTATATGCGGCAACAACTACAGAATGTACGTTAAGATCACCTTTGCCTATGGTTGCTTTTGCTTAATATTTTTGGTATCCCATTTCCTGTTTTCTGTCTTAACTGTATTCTAAGTGTCTTGGAAAGCATGCGATTTTCAAAATAATTGAAGGGCTGGTTAGTGTATTTATGGAATGATTATGTCCTATTTTTTGGAAACCCAGTACTTTTGAACAACTAAGAATTGCGACCAGTTGGCAGACTTGGACTATATTTTATGTTTCTTTCATAATCTTTATGTTTCTTTCATAATCTTTTTTCCAGTCATGCTTCCAAACACCTCAGATGCCTATTATATCTGCTCTCTGTTCAAATTGAATGCCTTTGATTTGGTCGATTTGAATCTGTGCAATCGTGCTCAGATATGCAGTGAATTCAAAGAATGGGTAGCTTCCATGTTAATATCCAACTGTCATGTAAATAGAATTCAAATTCCAGTTCATTTCCGTGTTTAGGCATATTTCTTACTTGAATGATGTTCTGCAGGCATCAGCAGCAACGACTGATGCAAGTTGTGAGTCCGTGGTAACCACTCCTCAGCATTCTCTGAGAGATGCTAATAACCCGGCTGGGTAATCTCCTATATAAACTTCTCTCTCTCTCTCTCTCTCTCTCTCTCTCTCTCTCTCTCTCTCTCTCTGTGTGTGTGCATATTTTGTATAGTATTACAGTGTGTCATTGTTTATGATTGACATTTTTATGCTTTTGCAGACTCCTCTCAATTGCAGAGGAGACATTGGCAGAGTTCCTTTCCAAGGCTACGGGAACTGCTGTCGATTGGGTCCAAATGCCTGGGATGAAGGTTTGAATTTTCTTGTATTGAGTTGTCATTTTTTGCAAATTTTCGCTAGTTCACTTACTTGTATAATAAACGACAATTTCTTGCTCTGTGAAGCTAAATTTTTCTGAACCTTAAATTCTAATCTATTTTCAGCCTGGTCCGGATTCGGTTGGGATCTTTGCCATTTCACATAGTTGTAGTGGAGTGGCAGCTCGAGCCTGTGGTCTAGTAAGTTTAGAACCTACAAAGGTAAGCTTGGTGAATCCCTATGGTTGTGTCAGTTGGTAATTTGCAATATAGTGCTCCTGGAAGCATGCTGTTCCCAATCAATTTTCGTTTTGCATATTTTGGACAGATCGCTGAGATCCTTAAAGATCGTCCTTCTTGGTTCCGAGACTGTCGGAGCCTCGAGGTTTTCACTATGTTCCCTGCTGGAAATGGAGGAACAATTGAACTCATATACACACAGGTGAATTACAATGATTCGAGCTTCTCCGAGTGCCTTTTATGAAACTTTCTAATTCGTCACCTAGTTTTCTGAACTCTGATTGCTTTCAGATATATGCTCCTACTACATTGGCTCCTGCACGGGATTTCTGGACGATTAGATACACGACAAGTTTGGACAATGGAAGTCTTGTGGTAAGCATATCCTTGAATTTTAGTAGTCCTCTACATTTTTGTCGCGTGATGAATGTGGCTGGCTAGACTTACGGTTGAAATATTTGATTGGGTGGATTGGTTGGGGGCCATGGAGTCATTTAGTTGAGTGTAACTTCCTGCATGAAGGGCATGAACTTTCTTTTATAGATTCCATCAACCTGTCTCTGGCCAGACCCCGAAGAGTGAGAAGAATTGTCCTTTCATCATGCTGAAACTGTTAATTTATCGCAGGATCAATGAAGTCAGCTAGTTTCAAAATAATATTTGAATTTTAATCTAGTGATGATTTGGGATATTGCTACTGAGATGAACTATTTTTGAATATGTATGATTGTATGTTTTACCTTTTTTGGGGTAATAAAAATTTTTTTTGGGGGTAATTTTGTATGTTTTACTTTATTTATATGCGGAAGGAACTTCTATATATTTGATCTTTGTTACTTTTGTCATCAATATCTCAAGGTTTGTGAGAGATCACTGTCGGGTTCTGGTGCTGGTCCAAATGTGGCTGCTGCTTCTCAGTTTGTGAGAGGTGAAATGCTTCCAAGTGGTTATTTGATTCGGCCATGTGAGGGTGGAGGGTCCATTATCCACATAGTTGATCATCTGAACCTCGAGGTTTGTCCTTTGTGACTTGGTTGTTCATTCTTGGTTTACTTAGCGACATTGTACTTATTCTGGTCTATTAGGCTTGGAGCGTGCCAGAGGTTCTGAGACCGCTTTATGAATCATCAAAAGTTGTTGCACAGAAAATGACTATCGCAGTAAGTACAGATTTCTCAGATGCTTTGTCTTCTAAGCATATTCTAACCCATTCACTGCGAAAGCCCTCCTTTGTACAATGGAAAAAGGAAATTCATAGTTTCTTTGGTAATAACTTACCTCCAGAACAATATCGTGGTGTTGAAATTATTTTCATGCACTAATTTCTTGGGAGAATGAGTTCTGCTCATATGGTTTAAGTTTCCCTTTCAAGAGACTAATGGATGAGGTAGTTCTTACACTCTGTTAAATTAGATCCTCATTATTTACCAAAAGAAACATAGATCCTCGTTGTATTTGCCAGAAAATGGCTGCTGGCACAAGGACCTATTTTCTCATGCGCTTCTGTCAAAGTTTCATCAATATACTGATCCAGTGCATAATTAAGAAATGAGTAGTTAACTTGAATTCAAGTTTTTTGCGTGAGTGAAAGTTTATGTGGAAGTAATTTAAGCATTTTTCTTTGAAGGCATTGCGCTATATCAGGCAAATAGCTCAGGAGACAAGTGGCGAGGTGGTGTACGGCTTGGGAAGACAGCCAGCTGTTCTGCGTACTTTTAGCCAAAGATTGAGCAGGTAGCTTTCTGTTTACAGATTCTGTCTTCTTCATCATGTGTATGATCTGCAGTTTATTGACTTTGGATACTTATGCTTGTGCTCCACAATTACATTCACATTTCTCTCTCTCTTTTTGCATTTTGTTTTTCTCCTCTCCCTCTTGTTCAGAGGCTTTAATGATGCTGTCAATGGATTCAATGATGATGGCTGGTCAATAATGAGCTGTGATGGTGCTGACGATGTCGTAGTTTCTGTTAATTCAACCAAAAGTTTGTGTGCTACTTCTACTCATTCTAATTCCCTTTCATTACTCGGAGGTATTCTCTGTGCAAAGGCTTCCATGCTACTCCAAGTGAGTTCTGAAACTATCATCATATGCCTACTGTTGCATCCTCTATTAGCATGAGTTCATGCTGCTGTTTGTACTACTGGCCCGTTTACAGGCCTTGATTTAGGAGTAATATTTTAGTTTCATCTCCCAAGAATATGAGAAATTTTATTTCTTCCATTCGTCCATTGATTGGTAGTCCCTCACCAATTTAGGCATTTTGCTTCTAAACCAGTAGATCATGTGTGCATGTCATCATATGGTAATGCAGTGGAAATCCAAATTTGGGAACTTTAATTGTTATTGGGATCTAATGTTCGTTTTAAAATTTTCTTATGGAATCATTTGATAGAGGTGAATTTGCAAACATTGCTACTGTTGTGCTCCTTTTGTTTGCAAGTTTGTTTGCTGCTTCAAAGCCTTCAATTATGATTGCTGGTGCCTTTCTGTTATGTTCAAGTTGATTCTATTTTACATTTTGGTGTGTTATAGTTTTTTAACTTGGTTATTTTCGCTGATTATAATCTTGCCCTTCAAATTTTTTAGCATGGTTTTGAATACATGCAGCATGTACATCTCAATGTCTGGCTGCTTAAATATTAAGAACATGTGTGTTCTCTTTATTCTGCCAGAATGTTCCGCCAGCAGTGCTGGTTCGATTTCTGAGGGAGCATCGCTCTGAATGGGCGGACTTCAATGTTGATGCTTATTCTGCTGCTGCTCTGAAAGCTAGCTCATTTGCATATCCAGGGATGAGGCCTACAAGGTTTACTGGGAGCCAAATCATCATGCCACTTGGTCACACCATCGAACATGAGGAGGTATGTTCCCAATTGTAGTGGGGTCATATTCTTCTACTCATCGTGCTACACATTGTCACAGTGAAGAATGCGAACCAGAATATGACTTCTTTTTGCTTGATCTCATTTTATTTTATAAGTTTCCCAATGTTTGGTATTGAGGGACATTTTTCTTACATCCCAGATGCTTGAAGTAATACGACTTGAAGGCCATTCTCTTGCTCAAGAAGATGCCTTTGTGTCGAGGGACATTCACCTTCTCCAGGTTCGTTCTTCAGTATCTTGCTTGATTAGCCAAAACAAAATGAGCTCTGATGACATGAGTGAAAGGTTGAATATTTGGTGCTTCGAATATAGTTGTAATAACAAGTAAAGGCAAGGCATTAAATGCTGATCAATCTGAGACAATAGTAAACAATAAACAGGTGTGGCTGGGGAACTATTTTTTTTTGTCCAATGATCTCGGACGTTTGAGTATCCATTGGACGATCGTAAACATTCTAACCATTTTAAGAGAATCACTTTGAAAAGGTAGAAAATATTCAGCATAGAGTTGCTTTGGTTGCAGATATGTAGCGGAATTGATGAGAATGCTGTGGGAACCTGCTCTGAACTTGTTTTTGCTCCAATTGATGAAATGTTTCCCGATGATGCCCCACTGCTGCCCTCTGGTTTCCGGGTTATCCCATTGGATCCAAAATCAGTTGAGTTAAATGTATTCTAGTTGGACCTCTGTATTTATGTTAGTAAAGATCTTTATTAGCATGCTCTATCCAATCACAGATTTTATGTTTCAAAGTACAATTTGAATTTTGAACTGATTTCTCAGATTGATGTTTGATCTTTTGTTTAAAACTTCAAACATCTGACAAAATCAATTTAGACCATTAAGTTTTCAGTTACTGGTTGACTCAAGTTCTGTCTTTTTTTGGAACATCAAAAAAGAAGAAGACAGAACTTGAGTCAACCAGTAACTGAAACCCGGTTCTGCCCAATCACATGGACTCATCTGACTTATATTGCTCTCAGGGGTTGGATGCTGTCTTAACTCTTTAGAATTAAAAAATACTTATCTAATTGTGTTGTATGCTACTCCTAGTCTGGTTCTGGTTGCAAGTACTTGAGATATTGGTCTACTAATGGCTCTACATTAAAATTGCAAATAGTGAAATAGCGTGGGTGAAGGGCCTGGAATGTGTTCGAATCCTGGGTTGAAAAATAAAATTTTAAGTGCATCTTATTACACCATTGTAAATAAAATTAATTGCCGACCAATATAGAATTGTGATGAATATTCTTGTTCCTGCTGGAGTAGTTATGTTTTCAATGTTCAGGGTGATACGCAGGACACTTTGACTGCCCATCGGACTCTGGATCTGACATCCAGTCTTGAAGTGGGCCCAGCAACAAATCTTGCTTCTGGGGATGCTTCGTCGAATTCTAATGCCCGATCGGTGTTGACTATTGCGTTTCAGTTCCCATTTGAGACAAGTCTACAGGATAGTATAGCTGCAATGGCTCGCCAATATGTCCGGAGTGTGATTTCCTCTGTGCAGAGAGTTGCAATGGCCATTTCTCCATCAGGATTGAGCCCAACTGTGGGGCCAAAGCTATCTCCTGGCTCTCCAGAAGCCCTAACTCTGGCTCATTGGATCTGCCAGAGCTATAGGTAAGATGTGCTTTTGTTTTTTTCATGTTCAACATGTTTCAGTGTAGTTAATTTGGGTTCAGTCATGCTTTGTGAATCTGTGCTTAAACTAACTCCATTCAGGAAGAGAGAAATCAACATGTTATTTCAAAGTACAACCACAATTTTAGGAGTATCAGTTTGGTGGAGCGCACAAGTTGCTGTCCTCTTTTGTTTCTGAAATAGGTTCTAAATTGTTACCCGTTTCTGAGTTTTTCTATTTGGTTCTTTCTCTCCCCAGTTACCACTTAGGCACAGAATTGACGAGGGCTGATTCTGAGGGCGCCGACTCAGTGTTGAAAAGTCTATGGCATCATCCGGATGCGATATTGTGCTGCTCCTTGAAGGTAGTGGGTCAAGGCTATCCTTTTTTACATGCCTAGTTTGTGGTTTTATTGTCGATTTCGAAAAACTATATTGTGATTCGTCGGTCTGAGGTAAATCAATTTCCTTTTCTTGAGGTAATCATGAACCTTTTCTATTGGTGCAGGCTCATCCAGTCTTTGTATTTGCAAACCAAGCAGGGCTTGACATGTTGGAAACAACTCTTGTGGCTTTACAAGATATCACTTTGGATAAGATATTTGATGAATCTGGACGGAAGGTTTTATTTTCTGAGTTTTCAAAGATAATGCAGCAGGTACTTCCTATATGAAGATTTCCTTGCTTTTCTTTTACGGGGCTGTCCTTCTTGGCAAAAAAGTAAATAATAAATCATTGCAGTCGAGGTGAAAGATCGTAACGGAGGTCTTGAGGTTAAAAGACCTTTGCATCCTCATGCTTGTCACATAAAGAAATAGAAGTGAGAGGGGAACGTGAGTTTCAGGGGGTTCGAGTTACGTCATACATTTATCAGCCACCCTCTAGGACTCTTTGCTTTTTTCATGATCAATTGTACATTTGAAGTGGCGTGGGGAAGAAACATTCTAATAGTGTATCTCAATGTTTTGTCTATGCCATTTGCAGGGTTTTGCTTGCATGCCAGCCGGAATCTGCATGTCGACAATGGGCCGCCATGTTTCGTATGAACAAGCCATCGCTTGGAAAGTCCTTGCTGCTGAAGAGAGTACCGTGCATTGCCTCGCCTTCTCTTTCGTTAACTGGTCATTTGTGTGAATCTTGTTATTTATTCGTCCAGCTCCCTCCGATTTCCCCACATCCTCTAGTGATGCGGGGAAATCGGAGTAGAAAGGAGAATAGAAAAGTTTCTAATGGAGAAAGGGGAAGAGGAAAAAGATTAAGTTTTGTAGTAGTATTTAATCCAAGCTTGAGGTTTGGATTACGTTAATTAATGAATTCAATCTCGCATGTTTTGGTTTGTCAATGTACGTTTTGTCACTGAGGTTTAGTTTGTTTGTTTGCTTTAAGGCCATAAATTCAGTAGTAAAAGTTTATAATAATAATACAGGACTGATGAAACAAAATTTCGGTAAGAGCATCCACAATGTAATAATCAAAACTAAAAGATTGCTAAAGTTAACAATGTGTGTTAAAAAAAGTGTTCACATTGTAATAATCAAGGATTGGAGGAGCATGCTGTGCATGGCAAATATCCACCGCTCCGGTCTCGCTCCGATGATTGAAATCGTTCACTTCGTAGAGCTTATCGCGTAGAACAAATGTACCAAAAATCAGCTCGATCGGATAGTGCCTCATTCGAATATTATTATTATGTTGAAATGAATAGATTTGAAACACTAGATAAAATCCACTATTTTTTTTTGGTACATTTAATAATTTCAAGATAATAATATTCGGATCAGACATTTAATGTTATCCGATCGAACTAATTTTTGGAACACTTATTCTACACGACGAGCTCTACGAAGTGAGCGATTCCTATCATCGAAGCGAGATTGGAGTGACGGCAATTTGCCCTGCACAGCACATTGTGTAGCACGGGGTTGCACAACACGCTCCTCCAGCCCAATAATTAAACTTAGCAACCTCTTAGAGCATCCACAATGTAATAATCAAAACCAAAAGTTACTAAAGTTAGCAATGCGGGCTAAAAAATATGCTCAAATTGTAATAACCAAATTTAGTAATCTCTTAGCAACTCGTCAAATTTTGGCCTTTGAATAATCAAAACTAGTAATTTTTTGCCAATAACCAAATTTATTGGACCCAACATCTTCTCAATCAAGTACACGCATCATGGGAGAATAAAACTCACTCTCCATAAAGCAAATGTTTTATTGGTAAATGAAACTCAATCTCCACTTTAGCAAGTAGTTGTGCATTTAACAATATTGATCACTTTATGAATCTTAACAAATGCTCTCCATTTTCACTTATTTTACTAGAATGTCATTCAATGTAGACCATTAGATTGAGAAGAAAAAAACTTAGATTTAGATTTAAATTTTTGTCAACCCATTTTGATTATGGGCAAAAAGTAAACAATGTGGGACTTGACATTACTAACTTTAACCTCTAAATGGATAATCAAAAAATGATGGGGCAACTTTTGATTATTCAATTTTGATTATTACATTGTGGATGCTCTTAGCAACTCATCAAATTTGGATATTTGGATAATCAAAACTAGTAACCTTTTGACAATAATTGAATTTATTGGACCCCACATCTTTCCAATCAAGTACAACCATCATGGGGAAGTGATACTCACTCTCCATAAAGAAAATGCTTTATTGGTAGATGAAACTCACTCTCCACTTTGACAAGTGGTTATGCATTTAACAATATTGATCACTTTATAGATTTTAACAAATACTCTCCACTTTCACTTGGTTTACTAGAAAATGTCATTCAATGTAGACCATTAGATTGAGAAGAAGAAAAAACTGACCGTTAGATTTGAATTTTTGCCAACTCATTATGATTATGGGCAAAAAATATGCAATGTGAGACTTGACATTACTAACTTTAACAATCTCTAAATGGATAATGAGAATCTGATGTGGCAAGTTTTGATTATTCACTTTTGATTATTACATGTGGATGCTTAAGAAAACTGAAGCTAGGATATGTGATGCACTTACATAAACTTAAAATTGGCACAAGTTCAAGATCCGTTGATTCTCACACGAACACGTGAAAATCAAATCATTCTTTAAACCCGTTGATTCTGAGAATAGTCCAAGGATAAAGGCATAAATCACTTAGTTTTTTTTTTTTTTGGTCAAACAAAAATTATCAATCACTTAGTTAATTCCGTAGCATACAAAAGAATTTGAAAGATAAAATGATACTCCGTTGAAACTTAATATTATTTCATCAACTCCTTTTGCACAAGGCTTGCAAAAATATTTGTACTATACCAGAGACTACTAATCTTTCCAAGACATAATAATTAATGACCTATTACCTAGAAGGCTAGAACCAAACTTTAGATATTTTGTGCTAATACAAAGTATGAACATCTTAAAATGTTAGGCCGCGCCTCCATTATTTCCCTTTGCTCAAACCGGTCCAAGTACTGATTGGCTATGAGGTCGCGCAGAGACAATTCGCAGAGAACCACACAGAAACAAATGCATTTGGCCTCATTTCGGGTCCCGAAAAAATCTAGAAAAATATCCATAAATTTTTAAATATTATTTTATAGAGCCCTGTAAAAAATCAACTCCAGTGGATATCGATAAGTGTTACTTTTGGATTCGTAGGGGCGAATTGAGCAGTTTCGCCTCTACGAATCCAAAAGTAATACTTATCGACATCCACTGGAGTTGATTTTTTACAGGGCTTCATAAAATAATATTCAAAAATTTATGGATATTTTTCTAGATTTTTTCAGGACCCGAAATGGGGCTAAACGCATTTGTCTCTGCGTGGATCTCTGCAGATTGTCACTGCTGAAAGTATTTTTGATGAGGTCTGCATCAATATGGAAATTTGTGCAATGTGGTAAAATCTCACCCTCTCCATGAGGGCTGTCATAAACAGAAAGTCTACTGGTACAGACCAAAAATCTGTACCAGTGGGTAAAAACCACTTTTTGGGCCCATTTTGGGTCTCAAAAAAATGATCGGAGTCACTCATTTTGTTTAAAATATTTTATTTATGGTTCCTACAAAAAATAAGTTAAATCCGGTATCGGTAAGAATATTTACGAAACATCCAAATTTTGCTCTAGAATTCAATAAAGCAAAGTTTGGATGTTTCGTAAATACTCTTACCGATACCGGATTAAACTTATTTTTTGCAAGAACCATAAACAAAGTATTTTAAACAAAATGAGCGACTCCGATTATTTTTTTGAGACCCAAAATGGGCCCAAAAAGTAGTTTGTACCCACTGGTACAGATTTTTGGTCTGTTCCAGTAGCACCGGCTTGTGTAGCTAGGATATCCACCTGTTGCATTGTATTACTAGAAATCTCCGTTATATATGGATAACTGGGAGAGCCCCAGCGAAAGGTTGGGTAACTGTAGCAAAAACTCACAAAGTACCATGTAGTCGATAGGAATTCGAACTTCGCTAACTTTAACCAACAATGTTGACTTTCGCCAAGCAAAAAGAAACTGCAGCGAATAGATGTAGGAAGCGTTAAAGTTATTAGCACTGACCATCTAACACCCGAGTAGATAGCCAAAATTTCTGTATACAACGTTAACGTTATGAGGACCTGGGGAATACTACTCAAACCAGATTGCATTTTCTTTGCCATAGAAGTATTAGAATTGGTATTAAAGGGTTCTTTCGAGAACACTAGCTTATTGCCATTTTTCCGTATTTGCCTGAAGAGTGAAAAAACCGGATGAAAAATTTATCTTTCATACGTTTCTAGAAACACGATTGGCGGATTATCCAATCCAAAAGGAACCATTCCCTCGGGACAACTGGAAATCAAATAGACAAATACATCCACACTTGCTGGGGACTACATCCTCTACCTATTCTGCACAAAGAGGGCAGAGAGGAGAGATGCTCTGGATTCACATAGCCGAGATTCTCTCTCTCTCTCTCTCTCTCTCTGAGTGTGTTTGTGTGTGTGTTTATTACTGGATGGGACCTGATTAGCAGCGGGCATCTATTTGTATTACCAGCTTTCATGTTCAGTGTCGTGTCCCCCAGAAAATATGCAGCTTCCACTGTTGAATTGAGATACTTCTAGGGTGATGATTAGCAAGATAACGGCAGAAAATAAACTTCTCATGTGTTTATTTAACCAGAGAGTGGGTGATAGTTGACCCGCAGACGGGTATGTGAGAATCCACACATCGAACCGCTAGTACGAATATAACTGTTCATAGCTTTGTCAATTTACAAAAATGACATGAGAAATGAAATCTGAGCATATGACAACATGAAGTCGAATGGACTCTTTCATTCACAATTCTAATACTTAAGGAATATCTTTTGCTTGATTCGCCAAAAATATATATGCACGAATTGGATACAGCAACTGAGTTCCAATTTGGGAGGCATACAAAAGCACACAAACAAGGTCAAACCACGAGTATCACAAATGAAATGGAATTGCTAACTGAGTTGCCATTCATCGAGATGCTAGTGACCAGAAGTTTAAGAGAAAAGATGGGAGTGCAGTGAACCAGCTAAGGAAAGCCATTGCTGTAGAAGTCTCAAACTGTAAGCAGTGATTCTCATTACAGATGCCAAGATCATTGCCGATAAGGACAGTGATGCCCGCAGATGCACAAGCTGCTGCAAATGTAAGAGTAGATGTAATCTGCAGCAAAGAGAGACAATAAGCTATGGTGTAGGACATACATGCCAGCATAGATAATTCCACAAGATCATTGACATACAATAGCTACATATTCACGCTGGAAATTTTAAAATTACATGAAACAAACTTTTCAAAACTATGTATGATTATCATTTGAGGGCATCTCAGGACTGGCAAACTAAAACTGAGCAAAAAAACACCAAGCCTGTTACAAGTTAGACAACTCTATTAAACCAAAAGGAAAAAAACCATTCTTCAGTTATCACATATAGCCATGTATCGACCTTGTCAAGAAAATAAAGGAAAAACAGAATGCATCTCAGTAACCCCAAAGCTAGCCAAAAAGATGAATTGGAGTTCTGTATTCTCGCGGTTTGTCAGGAGTTCAGAGTTCTACAGTAGTTCAAGTTTGGCGTGTACTCTCTAGAACCAGCTTTTATGACAAGGTTCTGGAACCAGCTTCACTAGTGGAAAAAAAATGAAGATTACATAGCTTGAAGAAACAGAAGCAAACTATGAACAACTACATAGCTTGTAGAAACAAATAATGAAAAACTGATCACTACATGCGCTAGGGCTGCAAATAAGCCGAGCTGCTTGTGAGCAGTGGCTTGTGGCTCGACTCGACAAGAGCTCGTTCAAGCTCGGTTTGCTACACTAATGAACGAGCTTGAGCCATAACATTTGGCTCGTTTTGTTAACGAGCCGAGCCCGAGCTGTAGAATGCTTGGCTCGAGCTGGCTCGCGAGCCTATATGTATAAGTATATATTATAGAAGGGACGTTGGGTCCACGGCTGAGCTTTATAGGGAGGAATTCATGCTTCTTGACAAATTTTGTCGACGTGGAACTAGTCTCACAAGTCACGCCTCAAGGAAAAATAGAAAATACATTGTTTGCTTCCTTCAGTCCCACATCGGGGATTCAAGAGAGTTCACAGTCATGTATGCTCTATAAAAAATACAGAAAATGACGGTCCATGACATGTTTTGATAATTAATACCCGCTAAGGACAAGCTGAGAATATTTGCTAATGCTGAAAATGTCCTTGGCGGGTATTAATTATCAAAACACGTCCTTGGCCGTCATTTTCCCTAAAAAATAACCCAGGCTCCCTCCCGTCAAAGTTCTTGGCTGAGGCTTCTCAGTCCATTGGATTGCTGAGCTCGAGCTTCCACAAAACTTAGTGAGCCGAGCTCGAGCCCAGTAATACAAGGCGAGCCGAGCTTGAGCAATGTGAAGCTTGGCTCGACTCGGCTCGTTTGCAGCCCTGACTACCGCAACCAAGATGATTAACCCAACAAACATATTCCACAAATTTCAATGAGCCATTATCTTGCCCATTAAGACTAAAAGCAGCATGGCTCAATAGCTAAGGTGTCATAGTGTGGTAACTCAGTGATCGCTTCCACAAAAATATTCACCTAATGACACAAGCAGTACAGAAGGCAATCTTTTTACCGGAATTTCTAGATTCAAAGGGATAAGAAAACATGCATATCATTGTGATCATGCAGTTTATTACTAGTAGCCAGAAGTTATCTTACCCCATCACCAATGACAAAGAAACTAACAATACGATGATTCTGCAGGCAACGACCCACTAGAAGAGCATATACGTCAACTATGGCAAGTGCAAAGCTCCACATGCTCTGCAAGCCAGCAGCAGCGACAAGGTAGCTGGCATAGAACATATCAAAAGAGCTTTTAAGTACCAGGGTTAAAACATATTTCTTAACCTTAGTAAGCATTAATGAGTCTTGAGACAAAAATTAAGATCAGAGCTAATCACAGCATGCACAAGAGGTAACCAATATACGGTGTAACGGTGCTTGAGTTAAACAGATTGATAAGGTTTTGATCAATGATTAAAAAATCGCGCCTAGGCGATCACCTAGGCGTGAGGCGAGCCTGTATCGCCTCAGAGGTGTGAGGCGAGGTTTAAAGAGGCGAACGACTGGTCGTGAGGCGCCAAAAAATCTCGCCTCACGTCGTTAGGGCAAAATTAAAATAAATGCTTATTTTTACGTCGATTGATCGAACAATCGATCGACTTCAGAGCTCGTTTCTTCTCTTTTTGATGATCCACTTCTTGCTCCTATCAGATACGATCGAACCCCTCTCTCTCACCCCTCTGCGATCAAACATCTCTCTCTCTCTCTCTCTCTCTCTCTCTCTCTTCTTTTCTTCTCTTCTTTCCCTTTGGTTCTGTCGACACAATATGTATCTGGGATCGAACCCCTCTCTCTCTCTCCCCCCTCTTCTTTTCTTCTCTTCGTCTAGTTCTAGTCCACTGGCCGACACAGTACACAGTACACACACGTGATGTATATACTGTTGGTGGGCAGTAGGCACACAAACACACACACAATATATATTTTATAAATGAGCGTATTTTGTATTTTTTTGTACTAGTATTTCATATGTTGGATTGTTGGTTATCATGCAATATGGTGATGTTAAGGAGTAATATTGGTCATTTAATTTATGTAGTATATCTTTCTTTCTTTTTAAATGCTCGCCTCGCTTCAATGAGGCGCTCGCCTTGACTCACGCCTCGTTACGTCGTCTTTTTTGGGCTTTGTCGCCTCACGTTTGCCTCACACTTTTTAATCACTGGTTTCGATTGCTGCCCTTCATATAGACTTGCACAGTTGCATCAGTGGTTTTTGAAATAAGCAACCCTTTAATATGTTCCAACCTCAAGGAGAAAGCTATATTTCTCTCACCCTGACAACTACTGTTTTCTCCAAAATGCAATTACGAACCAATTACTGATCGTCTGATCGATATGCAGATATGAGATTATCCCACATTATTGCTTGAATCTTATGCAGCTAGTTCTTGACAAAATAAATTTCTCTCTTGTATCTGTAGAAACAGCTCACTCTCAAAACCCCACGCAAAACTCTTTTTTGTGCTAATTGCTGTCAAAATATATTAGGGATACTGATCACACCAACAACAATAACAATACCCATGTAGTCCCCAATGATGGCTGGCGTACGGGGGAGGACCGGAGGGAGACCCAATATTTGGCAACATATGCACATAGTCAGATTAGGGCCACTGACGACTACATGTCAAATATCTGGCAATATTTGAAAATTTGGTTGGATGTTATCCCCTTGTCACCCAAATCACTTTCACTCCTACATAAAAATTCATCAAAGGAATTTCACTTCAGACTTTTTGCTGTGAAACTCCTCTTCGCCCAGTTTTCCAGTTATACGTACTCAGTCCAAAGAGTTGTCACGAAATTTTGATTTACCATTAGATTTTAACTTTTAAGTTTTAACCCACCAACCCTTGCAAATCAAATCTAATATTAGAATCCGATGCGGCTATATATAAAATTAGGGCACAGGATCGAGATAAAAGGAAGCAAAAGAGTAAATTTCCGTAGATTAAGTAGAAAGAGATACGGACGCAGCGAATACCAGAAGGCAGACACGGAAGGGAAGTCGTTGGTGGTGGCCATAACACAGAGGGCAACGACTGCGAATAGGAACTGACAAGCACGCAGTACGAGGCCGCCGATGGTTCCAGGCATGCCTTGGATGTCCTCCATCCTCACTCTCCGGACCACATGCTCGGCCTCCGTCGCAGGCGGCGGCGCTTCCACCGGGTGCACGGACGGATGGCTCACGTTCATCTCTTCACCACCACCTCCACCACCACCTGACTCCAAGTGAGTTTATACAAATACAGACATCTACTGTTTTCTCCAAAAATATGTGGTTGGATTGATCTGTACAATTGGATTGTGGAATTCGACAATTGACGATCGATTCGATATGGAAACCCTAATTTGGGTGGTTGCTCAGATCTGCGTAGTGTTGGAGCAAGGAAATTGAGGAAACTGAGAGATTCTTTAAAAACAAGAGGATTAGGAGGTGCTTTTGGCTTCTTTCTTCTTCTTCTTCTTTTTTTTTTTTAAATTAAAAAATAATTCACAATTTCTTTTTTTTTCGCTTTTATTTTTAGGGGTTTTTTTGCATTTAATTTTTTCTTTTTCCCAAATGGATATTCCAAACTTCCAGATACACGTTGGGGTAGAATTCATACATTTTGTTTTTGTCTAAGATCATCAAAATGTGAAAAGACGGAAAAGGGGCTCGAGGGTATTGAATAAATCTGGTAACAAACATCTTTAATCCGGACTAGATTTCAATGATCTATTTCTACTAATTTTTCTACGAAAATTGATTGTTACAAGGATAAGTTTAACTTTTATGGGGAAGTGTTTGAGCGAATCATGACCATTAATTACAGCAATGAATGGCTAGAGATTGGTTGTGTTGTGTTTTACACAACCGTTGTGTGTATAGCATTTTTGTATGTGTATTTAGGAGAGAGTGTTTGTCACCATCCAACCAACATACCATATTTAAGAGTCCGACGATGGGCTTGTTTGATAACTTAAATTCAGCACTTAAAACTGAATCAATTAAGTAATAAATGATTTAGTAGGTTTGATAACAACATTATACACTACTTAACAAATTAAGTGCTACTTAAAATGTAGGCTAAAAAATTGAAAAAAATTAAGTAGCTTTGAGCTACTTAATTCTGGCTGAATTTTGATGTACTTGCATTTAATCACCATACCGTCACTACAACCACTCCCACCACCACCACCACCACCACCACCACTCCTACAACCACTCCACCACCACTTCGCTACCACCACCACTGGATTGACCTAATACTAGTGGACCGTCATCCTCACACAAATAATTCAAAATGTTATTCTATTTTGAATAATTTTTTGAGATACTGTATAAAAAATAATTCAATCGAATATCAATAAGTGCTTGATTAATTTTTTTAATCCTTTTCAAAATCGAATATCACTAAGTGCTTGATTAATTTTTCTAATCCTTTTAAAAATTAAGGATTGCAAGTGTTAGAATTTTTTGTATTTTGAGCGGTGCCTGACTTCTGCAGCAGTTTTAAGCACAATTTCAGTTTTTTTTTGATGGGATTTTCATCGATATTCGTGAAATTATAACAACAAAAAAATCCATGTAGTCCCCAATCATTGGCGTATGGGCGGAGGAGAATTGTAGACAGATCTAACCTTTGACAATATATACAAAGTGATTATTTTTAGAATACCGCTGAAATAGTAACCTCCTACCTATTTTGCTACAGATTCATGCCCCCAAATCAAAGTCAAATGACATCAGTGACAAAAAAATCATGTTCAGAAGCCATAATTCGGGCTAGTATTTGTTAATCACTTGCGCATGCATACTGCAATCACGAACATGTTCACTTCCTGAATAATTAAGTGGTTTACAAACCACCAAAATGAAAGCTAAACAAATCTGAACCAGTAAAGCAACAAATACATGACAAGGTGCATTTTTAAAGCCAAGAGCCAGAAGCCCGGATATGTCTCCTTTAGCCACAATCCAGTCATTCTGTAACGTCCTGTTCCGCAAACATATTATTCACAGGTCATGAAATTACCACATAGGAAACTCCACAATATTCAAACAATTAATACACGTTCCAAGTACTACTAATAAACAGAAGACTACAAAGGCAGTCGACATAAGGCAAGGAAAAACTAAAAACTAACCGGAGCCTCACGACAAGCTTGTGCTTAAAAGCTCCGGTGGGTTCTATATCAAACATCACATCATCAAAATCTTCGTTGGTGGAATTTTCTTGACAAGGCAATCTGTTCTCTCGCATAGAATTCAACCGAAGAGACTCCCAATCCATTGGACGACCCTGATGCATGGTCCCTTGCTCAGATCCATTGCTGGTTTAGACATAGTCCTCTGTAAAATGCTCGCCGTCATAATCTGTTAACTCCATTCTCTTATTCTCATCCCCGCATGATGGCTCAGCATCCAGATCAGAGCTCAACTCAACCCCAGGTTGTTCCCCAGACCCTTGATAATCCACAGTCACAGCTCCCTGCTCTAATGGCTCAGTGGCTTCTTTCTTTGGCCTCTTCCATTTCTTTGTAGATGAAGTCCCATCGTCCTCAAAATCTTCTTCTTCTCTTTCCCGGTGTAAATAAACCCACAATTTCCTTGCCCCGTCAAACTGTACACACGGATCACGTTCGTAATGCAAACGGTCCAAAGCTTTACTAACAACTTGATTGACTTGTGCATCAGAGACTTCTTCCACTATATACTGCGAGTCTCTAAGCAAAGTACAAACATCTGCTCTGGTACCAACACTTCCAGGCAATCTTGCAGTCGCATCTCTCACAAGACAACGAATGGTTACCTGAGGTGGCCGATCGCGTTTCAGCAAAAAATGGTGGCGGGGTTTAGATGTTGGCTTACCACCACACCTTCTCAAGGGAGCAACAATAGATTTTCTACCATCAATAGTTGTGTAAGAGAATGCCCTGTCAGGAATTGAGTACCTGAGAACTTCTTCTTCACGGAAATACCCTCTTACTTCTTCAGAGCTCGGAATGATAGTGGTGAGACTCTTCTGAGCTCTTAGGTCCCTGAACCTTTGTTTCTCGTCCAAATTAAACTGCATCAGCGACAAGGGTGGGCAAGGAAGACTTCCTATTTGTTGAAGGGTCTCTTGCCCACTTTTGAGCCAATTAGCGAATGCGTCAACCAATTTGACAAGCATCTTGTGAGGAAGACCCCAAGATTCAGGAGCTGTCACCTCCTCATCGACTTCATGATCTGATGAACTATGTGAAACTGGACCAATCCAGGACCAGCTTTTGGTGGATTTTTCATAGAAGACAAGTGGCTTCCATCCTTTCGCTCCCAAAGGTGATGATTTGGAAGAAAACATTTTCAGAACTCCTCTGACTAAATCCAGAAGTGGTTCTTGAGCTTCAAGAATAAATGGATCTCCAGGGTTTGATCTCACACGATTGACAATTTCCTGAACAGTAAGAGAAGGGACATTAAGTTGCACAAAATTCTCCGATTTGTTGATTTCCAAGTTCACCTGAGAATGAAGCCCATTTGTCGCTTCCTGGTTTCTGGGTTCGTCCTCCCCGACTTTCTCCCCTCCATCATTCTTATCAAGATGCTTGCCAGCATCCAACAAATCTTCTGGAAGCAGAGTTATCATTGCCGTACGTACTGCTGAAAGAAGATGGATAATGGAGAATGAGAAGCCAGTGTGGAATGTAGGTGTAATCAGAAAAAATGGCTTTTTCTGTGGTACAGGTTCAATCTCTACTATTGCTGCTCCCATTTCTGCGACAGGGGTCTTAGAGGTTCCCAACTCAAAAGCATCTAAGCCATCCTCTGATTTCCGTTTTCCCCGTTTATTCGTGACATTAGATTCAGAAAATCCTTTCGATCGGGACAATTCTTCAAAACGGTGTAGGTTGGTGGCGACATAGTGCTGCTCACTAGCTCCTGATTCTGGCAGTGGCGACGTAGGAGGTTCTGTCTCAGCCTCTTCCTGAATAGTTCTTTTCCTCATCTCAACGACCACCTTGTGTGAGCTTGAGTGCAAAGATGGAACAAATGAGGGACTATCTGCCGGTCGGTATTCTGGAACGAGACGGCCTTGCAAGTATCGAACCCCACATGCATTGCAAAGTGTATTTTTACCCATTGGTCCGTGCCTCCATTGTGGGGTCTTCCTTGTCTCGCAATGTGAGCATTTTGTAGTTTTAGCGACACCTGACTTCTGTGGTAGTTTTAAGGGCAAGTTTAGTTTTCTTTTGACGGGGTTTTTGTCGGTATTCGTGAGATTAGATTCAGAAAATCCTTTTGATCGGGACAATTCTTCAAAATGGTGTGGGTTGGTGGTTGAAAGCCGTGAACGCATAGAGCGAGTGACCATTCTGGAGGTTGAGGACATGGGCTTCTCACTTGAGCATGAGCTGCTGCTGCTTTGATGGGCTGAAACTGGGCTGGGTGTTTGGAGGACTCCGGAATCTACACCAATAGAGTAATTGTTGTGAGGGGAACTGCTTGATCTGGAGACGGCTTTGACAGCCTTTGGCTTTGGTTTTACCTCAGAAGATTCCTCACCCTGAAGACAAAGATCGATGAACAGTCAAACGAAAAGATCAGAGAAGAGAAGCAGAGAATTCGATTTTATTTATGCCAAATAATCCATCTTAACTGAGAATTGTTCCTCTAATCACATGTATGCAGTAGGGTGCGTAAGTAACACAGATGAATCCAAAGGAAATAATGCTAACCAAATGCAGTATGCCGAAAGTGCTATAAATATTGTATTTTATCTTTTCCAAGTAAACAGTCTTCCCATTGCTTCTTGTAAGAGCTGCAAGGAACATTCCCACTCCAAGGTTTACTTTCTTCCTTGCTCCCTAATAAGGCTGTGTAACCCCATATAGGGGAAAATATCGTAAAGTAAAAGAGGATGAAAACAACGAATTCAGGATCAGAGAACTTCTCACCACAACCTCTGCAGCATTGCCACCAGAAGCCAAGGACGAACCCACAAAAGCTTCCGAAGGACTTGGTACAAAGTCTTGGACTTTCTCTCTCATCTCAATAACCTCCTTGTGGAAGTTTGAGTGCAACGATGGAACAAATGTGGGACTTGCAGCCGGACGGTATTCTGAAAAGAGACGGCCTGAACTGTATCGGACCCCACATGCATTGCAAAGTGACTTTCGCCCCATTGGTCCATCCCTCCATTGTGGCGTTTCGCTCACCTCACAATGCGAGCATCTTTTACTACCCACGGATCTTTGCTCTATCTTAGTGGCACCTGATAGCTGTGCACATTTCTTTTTCTTCTTCAGTTTTCTGACGGGGTTTGTCCTGATCTTAGGGGGATTAGATTCAGAAAATCCACTAGATGGGGACAATTCTTTGGGGGCAGCAGAACGGTGTGTATAGATGGTTGAAAACTGTGAACGCTTGGAGCAAGAGAAAAGTTCAGAGCTTGTGGGCAACCTCTTTTCACTTGAGCACGAGCTTAGGCTTCCATGGACAGAAACTGGGCCATCAGAATAATTATTCTGATGGGAAATGCCTGCTCTAGCGTCTTCTTCAACAGAGTTTGGGACACATTTTAGCACAGGTTCCTGGCTCTGAGGACAAGATAACAAAGCAAACAAAAAGATCAGATCAGAGGCAGAGAAAGTCTCAACATATTTGCAATGATTCCTCACTCAACTGTAGTTTAACTAGGTCTTCTAGTCAAGCGTGTGCAGTATGCTGAAGTCAACAGTAAAGGAAATATGGATCCGAATAGACAGTGACGTAAATCAATGCAATAAGAAAACCATTCAACAGCCACTTTGTAGTTGCACGTATAAAAAATCATGTTGATGGGAAAAAACTGGACTATTTTTCCTCATTGTGTAGATAGAGAATAGGTTAACCATTGTCAACTGCAACAACCAACAAGCAGACAACTAGGGCTGCAATTTCAAGTAAACAATGTGCAACCGGGAGACATCTGAACGATGTTCGACATGTGCGTACATCCACGGGTCAAAAGACTTGTCCAACATCTAATCATCTACTAAAAACAACGGGGTTACAAGTTCCTCTCTAGTATCAAACTAGAGGCATACAAACATCACCTAAAGGTGGATTTTAACACTATCAACAGAGGTAGAAGTGTAAATTTTTTTGTTAGAACTGTGGCTCATATGTTAAGTATGGAGAAAAACTAAAGAGTTCTAGAAATAGGCCAGTTGCCCGAACGGATTGGAGCGAACCACAACAAGCAAAACGGAGTGAGGGCAATTGGCCCATCGCGGGTCTAGTAGAAAGGGTTGGGGGGTGCAGGTGGCTACGCCCCCACGATACGGTATAGGGGTTTTGGGATGCAAGCCAAATACTGGATTAGGGTTGGTTAGAATAGAGTAGGTAAAAATATTATATGCTGTAAACCCTGTTTCATACTGTAATAATAAGAACAGCAGCCGCTCCTCGCTCCCGTGGACGTACCCGGTTTTGGGGAACCACGTATATTCTGTGTGTTGATTTCTTTACTGTTTTGATACTCGCATATCGTGTGTGTGTGTGTGTGTTTTGGTCCTACATTTTTTATTTTTTGGGGGGGGAGGGGGAGTTAAATGTGTATTATTTCAAATACTATAGGTTAATGATGTTTACTAGTATATATTAAAGCTTCAAGCTATACATCTAACTACATTTCCACTAGTATAAAATAAATATTATTTATTAATTTATTTATTGTTATCGTGTCCCCTGCCGTGATCAATGCCCCCATTTTTTGATAAATCATGTGTTCGTGTCAGTATCCGCACCTATATTTGTGCTACATAGATGTCAACTATATGTGCAAAGAGAGAATATAGACAGATGATCAAGAGAGGGGAGCAAAGAGAGGAGAGAAAAGATCAACCGATGATCGAGATGATACATGTGCTATTTTTCGTTTTTGGTGATAGAGAGAGGAGAGAGTTACGATCGACTAAAGTCAAGGCTGAAGGAGTGAAAGTAATATGTTAAACCTAGCTTTGATCCAATGGCTGTGATTAGAATTGAAAGAGGCATGCCTTTCTCGCCTTGGCTGCGCTTCATTGAAGGCGCCTTGACTGACTCGCCTGGGCTCAGTCAAGGTGCGCATTTGACAACTACGAAAGAGCCTTGATTGATTTGATAGCTCAACTCCCATTCAAGATATTTCTTGAATTACTAACCTTAGTGAGTAACAGGGGAAAACTAAGGCCACTGTTTCTGACAACAAATAAGGAAAAACAAAAACTTCTATATGAGCGTCGAGAAATGTGCTCTACTGCTCCATGTCATGTTTCCAGGTCACTTTAGCACTTTACAACCATGTAGTTAGCACTTCAACAATTCAGTCCATACCAATATTCTAAACAATGTCCAGAATTTCTAGTAATAAGTAGCTCTAGACGAAGAAAGTTTGAATTAAGACATGACCAACTACATTCACAAAAAAAGACTTAAAAGAGAGTGCACAATGAGACTTGAACTTGAGACCTCGCGGAATCACACCTCTAATATAATGTTCCACAGCAACAACAGTACTCATTCATCAAATACTTTACTTCCAGCAGTACTCATCCCCCATAAAACCAATACTTTACTTCCATACATAGGAACAAGGGAATATGGGCCAAACCCATCTAATGAAAAAGTTCCACAGCAACAGCAGTACTCATGCATCAAATAGTAGCATCCAGTACAATACTCCTTCCGTGCATACCAGTAGGAGTATCTCTAACTTACGCTTTGAAAGAAATAGTTACTCGTATACATTTCAAGGGAGCATGAAACGATGAACTCACAGGACCAGAGAGACTAGGCGCCATGACTGATGCGGCACTGCCCGTATAACCACCAGAAGGCAAGGGTGAACCCGCCAAAACTTCTGAAAGAATTGGCGCAAGGCTTTGGAGTTTCGCATCCCAGTACCCTCCATTGAGGTCATCCCCTTCCAAACTTTCCATGGGGAAGTCAAAATAATCCACATTTCTCATGAAAAGGTCACTAGAAACTGCATTGTTAGTTCCATCCAAAATGCCATAGCCAGACATACCGATTTTCTGTAGAAGAGAATAAAAAAGGCAACCAAAACAAAGCAATTGTTATTATACAACAAAGAGGCACGCAGACTTCATGAAGCAATCTTAATATGTAATGTAATATATCATCCACGATATGGCAGTGGTTAAGGTGATAATAAATTGAAATGGGAAAATTATCCATGGGATGAAAAGGCGAATGTTGTCTAATTATGACACAGGATTACTACCCGTGATATCATACTGGTTAAGGTGATACAAATCCTAAAATTGTTGTGAACAAAGGGTGTTTTCTACTTGACCGGATTATTACGCATACATTATTTTTTTTAATACAAGATTCTCTCTCTCTCTCTCTCTCTCTCTCTCTCTCTCTCTCTCTCTCTCTCAAATCTTAATAATTGTATGAGAGTCAGTCAATAAAGGACTCTGAATTCGCCATAAAGCAAAAGAAAATTAGATTCTGGATTGCTATTTCTAACACATCAAAAAAAGGGATTGCACCGGCATTGTTTGCTCAGAAATAGCAATTGGAATAGGTTCCCTACTGTACAAAACTTCGTAAAGCACTCAATTTTTTTCCTGATATAACTACTTCCTCTCATCCATCCACTACATGTAAAAGTGGAAAACAAAGAATCGAAAAAAGACCGAAGAATATAAGATTTGGTTGCTGAGAAGAAATAGAAATTTACCCAATTAATAAACCAGTGAATGATGCTTTCACAATCACTATTACCATGGAAAAATCCCAATTGATCGATAGATCGGAAGAGGTGGGCAAGGGACCCAAAAAAAAAATCAAACACTATAACCCACAAATTAATCAGAAGGCACGTAAAGCATTGATGTGAGCGGACTCACCCCAACTGGCCAAATCCTGACGACCCTTTTCAATTCCTTGTTGTTCCGAGAAGAATTTGCAGTTTACACACAGAGAGAGAGAGAGAGAGGGGGGGGGGGGGGGGGGGGGGGCGCGGAGGGTTAGAGACTATCGCCGGAATCTGTTCCCGGAATGGTTTGACTTGACTTGGCTGGGCGTTTTCTTCTCGTGTGGAAAGATTTGTATACATACCGTTTAGAAGGGGAGAAAATCTTCCTTACGGAGGTGATATAACCAAGTGTCTACGGCACTCCATAGCGAGCGTTGAAAATACTTTTGGACGATCAAGATATTAATGAAACTTTTTTAAAGAAGAGTTAATTGTGACCGATCATAATTGAAAATGAATCTCAGCTATTAATTGCTCGAATAGGTGGCTGAAATTGTGCTGCTCCATAAACAATTGTTCACGGAGCTTCCGTGAAAAAACTCTCTTTAGAAGAGATTAGCTTCTGAAAATGTCTATGAATACAACTTCCAAGATAATTGTGTTTGGAGACATCCATAGCCTTACGTGCATTAAATCTATATATTTAGAGAATGTAGTTATCTAAAATTAAACGAAAGTCTCTCCTCCACTCTATCTCCTACATAAATTTTTACATAATTTTTTTTATTTTCATCTATTTAATCATTATTCTACACGTTTTAGAGAATATAGTTTATATTTTATTTTGCTTGAAAAAAAATTAAGTTTTTATTTTTTGTCAAACGGAACTTCAATTAAGTTCAATCAATAACATACTGTAACAAATACTTTTTGAAACATGTCTCTTTTTTTCAATTTTTTGTTTTTGTTGTGAAATTTTCTTAATTATTTTGCGAGAAAAGTAAGTAAATTTCAAAAGCCACATGTTCCACTGATGTATAAGACAACAAAAATAAAAGTTATCAATGATTTTTTTTTTTCTTATCCCGTACATCGAATGAGCAAAACGCAAGAAGCTATAAATGCAATTGTGTCGGAGTTGTGTTACTAGCATTGCTCTTTTAACTCCTTCCAGGGAAAAATAGTTTGTGCTTCATAAACAATACTCCTCCCGTACCGTTAGGGCGTAAGCCCTATTTTTAAGAGTGTAGATCTCGTCCCCCATTGCAAGTGAACTGGAGTGCAATTGGCCTCCCTCACATACTCTCATGCATATGGCCATGATTTGATCCCCGTAAGCCCCCTCCTCCTCTCCCTCTCCCTCTCCCTCTTCCAAGTCCTCTAGAATAGTATTATAGATTATTAAGATTAACAAATGATAAAAATAAAAATAAAAAATCCCATTCCCCATCACAATACCCCTCCAAATTTGTGATTTTTTAATCACATGGTTCTACACTAATGATGCAAATATACTCCACAAATATTTTTTTCCTAGTAAACCAATACAGTATCTCTTCCAATCGTTGCTCTAGCGAATTTTTGTAGTTTGAGAGATATTTGAAAGATGTTTTCACTCTTGATATTGCTCATGCACGCGCACATTACGCGACTTAGATTAGATTGGGTGCCAAATGCAAGTAAAATTAGTGAAAAAGATAGTGCACATAGCAAAGGCTTCTTTTTCGGTGTTCTTTTGTCGTTTTCTATAGACCTTTTTAACTTCGGTCTGCACTTGTAAATTTTTTCAATTCCTTTATGAAATATTATGTAAATGTTAGACCCGAATTCAATAAAAATTAAGAAAAAATAACCGAAAAACCCTGCCGAAAAGTCACGAAAAAGTTAAGTCAAAGGGCCCTCAATCTTCGTTCAGTGGTTGAGGAGAAATAAGCCAAAGTGGCTTATTTTTTGTCTTTATTCAAATTTTTTTCGTATCACTTGGCTTATTGTCAATTTTTTGAAGATTATTGTATCCTCATGACAAGAGGAATCTAAAAAGTAAAATTTTTTTGACAAAAATCCAATTTTTTTTGAATAAAGACGAAACAAGTGGCTTATTGGCTTATTTTCGTTTTTTTGTAGGTTTATTTGGCTCATTTTTGGAGGGAAAGCCAGTGACTTATTTAGAAGAACAACCCGTGGTAATTGGGAAGCTATGGTGGTCCCCCGTTCACTGGGTTTTTTGGGCGGGAGGAAGGGTTAGTTGGTAGACCATCAATTACCTTGTTCCCAGTTTGGTTTGAGTGGTTGTTTCCTCTCAACAGCGATAAATTAAAACGATTTTTGAACAGAATTTTTCCCAAAAAATAAATAAAAATTGCACTCAAATATTTGTACTCCACTTTTTTAGAAATTAATTTTCAAAAAGATCATGCATCCTTCAATGTTTTACTTTTAGTCTCAGACAACACAATTTCCATAAATAAATAAAAAATATACAAAATGGGACATTGAAAGTAGCAACATAAGCAATATAAACAAAACGGTTCCTTAGGAGGAAGGTAACTTTTTTCCTTTTTCTCGTGTGTAGAGATAATACCATCGTTGCATATAGATAGCTAAATATCCTTAAAGGGAGGCATTTTTTCGAGACAAAAGCGGTTTACGTATCCTTTTCCCTCATCAGAACGCACATGCATTCGTTTTCTGAAGTCCGATGCTTATTGCCAAAAAATGCTCATTCCTTGCCTTTAACATGGTATTAAATGATATGGCCAATTTACATACTGACGAGGGAAAATCAGGCTATTGGGAGCCCACTTCAATCATTTAAATTATTATTTTCAGAACTCCGTACAAGCATTAAGCATGTCATAAAAAATTACTCCTATGATTGATTGACACATTCGTGGACCAAGAATGAGAGCTGCTACTCCTCCCTGACACACCCCCCGCCGGCCCCACGTCCTATTTCCAGGACTGCCCCCCGCCTCTCTCTCTCTCTCTCCCTTTTCTTTCTTTCTTTTTTTACAGTTTGCTTCTTCTTCTTTTTTTCTTTTTTTTCCAGTTTTTTTTTCATTTTCTTTCATTTTCTTTCTTTCTGGTTTGATTTTTTTTTTCTCTTTAATAAAAGGTTCAAGTCTAATTCTAGGCTTTGTAAAGTAATTGAAAGAAAAAAATTCAAATGATCATGTTTATCAAACTGTTTTATTTTTCTTTTTTTGTCCTTTATAGATTAAAAAATATAGTTACGAAAATAAGTGTTTTAATTTTCGATCTGTTTGAACCAGTACAAAGATGTTATTTTTCTGATCATTTCATCCTAAATGGTCATAATAAATTTTTGGCTTCAAATTAAATAAATGGTTAAAAACATTAAGTACTCCAAATTTCAATCCGTTTGAATGAGTGAGAAGATTTTATTTTTCTGATCATTTAATTCTAAAGTGTCATAATTAAATTTTGACTATAGGACTCTAGTTGATTAGCCCTAAGAAAGTCGTAGAATCAAATATCTTTTAGGACTAACCAACGAGAGCCCTAGAGTCAAAATTTAATTATGACCTTTTAGAATTAAATGATCAGAAAAATAAAATTTTCTCACCCATTTAAACGGATTAAAATTTGGAACACTTCATTTTTCAACCTTTAGTTTATATATTAAAAAAATGGTTAAAAAATTAAGTGCTCCAAATTTCAATCTGTTTGAACCGATAGAAAGATTTTATTTTTCTGATCATTTTATCCTAAATGGTCATAATTAAATTTTGACTCTACGACTCTCGTTGATTAGCCCTAAGAAAATCGTACAACAAATGTCTTCGGACTAACTAACGAGAGTCCTAGAGTCAAAGTTTAACTATGACTATTTTGGATAAAATGATCAGAAAATTAAATCTTTCTATCGGTTGCAACTGATTGAAATTTGGAGCACTTAATTTTTTAACCATATTTTTTAATATATAAATTAAAGATTGAAAAATTAAGTGTTCCAAATTTCAATCCGTTTGAATGGGTGAGAAGATTTTATTTTTCTGATCATTTAATTCTAAAGGGTTATAACTCTTTTTTTCTCTTAATTACTTTACAAAGCCTAGAATTAAATTTGAACCTATTATTAAGGAGAAAAAAAATTCAAACCATAAAGAAAGAAAAAGAAATAAAATGTAAAAAAACAAACCGAAAAGAAAAGGAAAAAAAGAAAGAAAAACAAAATGGAAAGAAAGAAAGAAAATGGAGAGAGAGAGAGCGAGAGGAGTAGCAATTTACACCAAGAATCCACTATGTGGACCCCTTAACCTCTACCCTTGGAAAGATTATCTAGTGCGCTTAGGGCACCATATAACGGTGCCCCAAGCCTCTCTTCATCACACATTAGAGTGGAGTCCTCCTATTTGGTCTCGAGTCCTAAAAAATGTGTTAACTGAGGAGAAGTTTGGGGGTAAAGATGCTTCAAAGGCATTGAATAATTTTTCCTACGGTTGACACAAAGTTGTCTACATGTTTTGTTTGGACAGAAAAAGTGACAGATTGATGTATAATGCTATTCCAGGTATCAGAGGGAATGAATGTTATTCCACGTGTATGCTCCGAAACCTCACCTTATCTTGTTGGTGGGTTCCACATAATGTTGTGTCCGTACGACAATAATGAGGTTTTGTCACTTCTCTGTCCATGTATACGTATAGACAACAGAGCCACAGTTCATGAGCCCATAAACCATACAGAAACGAATTTGTTCCCAAAAATGTAAAACCAGCTTTGAATCCGGATTGTGTAGAAAAATTAGTAAAAAACCTTCCATTGTTTTCATCCAAAAAAGAAAGAAATTTCATTCTCATATAAAGGTCTTGCATAATTCATCCTCCGCAGCTTCCGCTGATTCAAAAAGGAAAAGTACGATGGAGACGCGAATCCACGCGCCCGGTCTGAATTAAGCGAATCGAAAACCATAGCAAGCCAGAAGAAGTAGGACCACCATTGCTCAAAGGAAAAACGCGATAAGCCAGCTACGAAGTGTTTCATTGTTTACAGCAGTGAACCAAAGCTTAAACAATTTCTGCACAAAAACGCCCAAATTTTCTCGTTTCTGTTTGGATATGTATGATGACTAGAGGAGAGGAAATGCGGCTACAACACCTATCAGAAGTAAAAACTTCGCGTAAAAGAATAAATGGGCTCTGGAACACCAACAATGACAGGAATGGAAGAGTGAGAAAAGGAAAAGAGAGAGAAACAAAGCAATGTACAACACAGGAAGCTTGGAGCTTTTGAAAACTGAACATTAACCAGTTCTGGTACGGGCAAGGTACTTCTTGTCGGCCTCAGCAAGGCGATCCTGGAACTCAGCCCACTCGCTTCTGCATCGATCTCTCACCTGTGAGTGCGAGGGCATTATAATTAGATTAAACTTTAGTGTGAGAATGTTAATAATAAAATTTGCAAAGATTTTACGCATAAATAATTAGAAACTCTTTTGCCCCTGAAAGTTCTGTGTCTTAAAGGAGAAGAATCAAAAAGGGTGGATTTCCACGAATAAAGAGGGGAAAAGAGAAGAAGAGTGAGCTGTAAATTGATGCAAACAAGCACGAGTAAATGATATCTAGTGCACATATGACATACATACCCCTTGCCATGGAGATATACCATCACCCTGAATTTAAAAGAGAAAAAATCAGATCAAGCAGAACGATAGTTATAACTTTTTGATGTTGGGAACATAGGAGTTAAACAAATTAATCATGAGCAATAAATTTGGCATGGCAAAAAGTTAAATAACGCAAAGTGAAAAAGAAAGAGTAAAATCTCATCTACTCTGAGAGAAAATGCTCAATAGAGTAAAGAAAGAAGCTTTACATTACAAGATAAACAACCAATCAGAGGGTACCCATTAGTACCAAAAACCTCAGGCCATTAACCTAAAAAGTGACAATCAGACGACTACTGGTTATAAAGCCAAAAGGATTACATTACAAATAGAAAGATGTCACATCTATTTCCCACACACCCTGATAACTCTGGTGTCAGGGCCAGCTTGCGTGCCTTAACCAATCCTAGGACCAATCCCACCGTCCACTATCGGGGGGCCCAATTAAAGATAGAGCGAAACCACATATGGACTGGCCTGGCCCCAAGCACTTGGGATGCAGTGCTTCTGAATTGATGGTTCTACCTTCGTTCATTAAACAAGGTCTACGCTCCATTTACCAATGTAAGAGTCTTTCATTAGAAGTAAACATATAATTATGATGGCTCTCAGTTAAAACTTTCAAGTTGGAGTGAGATTTCATTTCCGCAAACAAAATAAAAATCTTAAGCTTCCAGGAGACACCCATAACCTCTCTAACCAAATAACTATGTCCGACTATGCAGGTCATGTCCGTAAACACTTTTACGTATGCCTGAACTTCATATCAGTCCTCCACAGTTCTTAGAACTAAAAAACCAACAATACTAAGTGACCAACCAAATAGAACATTAGGGACAAGATCAAAGCATGCACAACTTGATGTGATGCTATGATTTGTTTACTTCCCTCTGCTCATACTGCTCAATAGAGTAATTCCTGTTTCATTAGGTCTACAAATAACATACAAACGGAGTTTGGGGCAACCATCTCTTATGGGAAAGAAGTACACCCCCAAGAATCCCTCATGCACGAAAGCCAAGATGCACAGTGATGGCAGACCAGTGAAATGGTTTTCCTAGATTACAAGATGTGCTTTTATTATCTAAACTGAACACTTCCAGATTGACTACAATCCCCCCCAAGGATGTGGTCCCTAATCTAGCAGCACTTTCGAGACAGTTGAAGCTGTGGACTTCCGGTTAGTATTGCCAATTCTGCTTTTGATGTGGGGTCACTAGAATTGGTGTGAAGTTGAAAGAGTAAAAAGCAAAATGTTTTAGCTTGATTAAGTGCAGACACTAAGTAGAGAGCTACAGTTCATGCAGCATGAGAAATAAAACTGTTTTTTCGAATCTCTTCTCTGGTAGGAGTAATAGAGATTTGAAAGGACCAACAAACACAAGGAGTGTTAAACTTTTTAGCAGACGTTTTATGAAAATCAGGCTGCGATGTTTGTTGCTAGTATCCCGCAATATTTTCTTGGAGATGCATCATTTAACAAGTGAGAAGTGTTTGGATACGTACCGGATTGAGATACGCGAATGTATTGTAGGATACGCATTCGTATCTTAGGATTTTTAAAGGATACGGGATGGGATACGTATAGTTTTTGAAAGTAGACGATACGAATCGTAGGATACATAGTCTGTATCGTAGGCTTTTAACAACCATGTGGTGAACTTAAGATTTTTCAACCAGAGACTCACGGGATGGGATACGTATAGTTTTTGAAAGTAGACGATACGAATCTTAGGATACATAGCCTGTATCAGTTTGGGAAAGAGAGAGTAGGGAGGTTCGTTAATTTTTGAAAAGCTAGGCATGTTGGATCTTATGCAACTGGATGAGGGGAGTACTGAGAAGTTCTATTAAGAAGAATGGAATTCGTTAATTCTTGAAGCTTTAGGCATTATTTATCAATATGAGGAGTACTGAGAAGTCTATTAAGAAGAATGGAATTGTAATCTTGCTTTATAACGAATGATAACCTATTCCAATCTACAATCCTAGTAAGGGTCAAGCTCTTTCCCTTCAACTTCTATTATTATTATCTTAGTAAATGGCGTTTAGGCTTTACACGCGTGCGTGAGGACCCCTGTAAAGCCTAAAGGTGCACAGCTAGGCCATAAATACCCAATTACTACATATGAACCTGAGAGAGAGAGAGAGAGAGAGAGAGAGAAAGAGTCGAACAAAGTCGATCTAATGACAACTTACCTGGTTCCCAAGCGTCGGAATTACTTGGTGAACTACCCACTGTGAATCAACAACGCCGATTTTCTCATGTGCAGGCTGCAGAGTCAAAACAGAAGTAGTTACCCACCTGCAGCTCAAAAGTAGAGTGAACCCTAATGGTCCAAATAAACTAGTTCTGCTCGATAATATTAGCAAACCCCCTCCCTTTCTTTTTTGATAAACCCCAATTAAAAGACAGACGAGCGTTTTCAGGACACAATTTCTTCTTATTATCTTTGGCCAAGTATGCAATAGCGGATATCTTTTTCCATGTGGAAGCGCATATCTTTTGAATGTTAATACAGAGATCCACCAAAAAAGACACTGCATGACGTGCACCTGCATATGCGAGCTTCTAACAATGTACCGAAATATTTGCAATAATCAGATATGAAAAGTGGGGAAAGGGAAACAACTACCTCTACGCATCTCCTAAGGGCGAAATCCAATCCCCATCCATGCACCAAATCATTCTACAACCATATTATACCAAATAGAAAGGTTAGTGATAGCTAAAATCTAAAAACAACAGATAGGATATGTTTACTTTCAACAGCAGAAAACAGGAAGCACTGAAGCAGCCAGAGATGATGTCTCAAATATAGACACGTAAATCACATATCAAATACCGAAAAACAAGAATAAAAAACACCTGAATCATATGCCAAACACAGCGCCACGCTTCCCGAGAAAATACAGGGGCCATAATCTCTACAAAACTGAATAGATGCAAATAATAGAAATCAATTACTGAAACTAAAATTCTTGACCAGAAATCCATGCATTAGATGCATCACCTAGATTATTGATTGGTGTTCCTTCAGATCTACGTGACTTCTAATATTTTGCATGTTTTCCTTTTGTATGGAAAGTAAAATTGCTGCCTCAAGTCTCATATTTATTGAAGTAAACAAACCCCCATGTTTCTTGGAGTTAGATTGTTTTGACATGCAGAAGAAAACAATAGAATGTAGATAACCATATACCCTACAATCCAGTACAATAGGGATGGGCCAATGGGCTAAATAGATCACATAGCTCAACACTATCGAAATATTTTTCAATCGAGGTGTGATTTTCTTTCAACTAATAGATCATAAAGAAGATTGTTAGAATATAAGCAACGAGAAAGATACTACCTTTGCACTCTAGAATGAGTACATTCAATAAATGAGTTGGATAACATCACAATTCAGATGAGTAAATTAGATAAATGCATTTTCACAGGGAGACAGGAGTACATAAACCTTGGTGAACTGAGACAAGTATGTGAATTGTGAACTGAGAGAGAGAGCTTACGCAGCACATGGAGGCAAATTTGGGTCACTGCACCAGCCTGGCTTCTCTTCTGTATTCCTATTCACCAATCCAGACATGCAAACTTACCCAATTATGTACAGCAAGTGGCCTCAAAACAAATGTTCCAGCAACATCCATAAGGAATGCCGCCAGTTACATGGGCTTTGAGGGCATGTTAGGTGTGGTAAAATATCCAAAATGGTAAGCACAGTTACACAATGGGCAATTTACTCATTCATAAGAAATTGAATTATCAGACCTGTAATGCTCCAAGAAATTTTAGGTGCAGTTATACTTAAAAATAGACTTATCAGACATGCTTGAAAGGTTCATGTCTACCACAAGACCCGTCCGATGTATTCAGACACTACCAAAGTTTGCATCCAGAAAGTGCAGGTAGGCATGTAGCCTCAAATGTCCCGATATTACATGTTTTTCTTTCTTCCTTTTCTCTTTTCCTTTCTTTCTTGTGTGTGTGAGGGAGGGGGGTAAAGCTTACTTGTGAACCTCTTTGTCACCCCTCCTCTTGGTCATCTGCCATGTTAGTCCCTTATTGGGCTCAAGACCTGGCTGAGAAATCTCCAAACCATGTTTCTTAACTAGTTCAATATACCTGAAAGATAGCACAAAGGAACATGTAAGTTTGATTTGACTAACCAACATGATTGCTTGAATGACCAAAAAAAGCAAGAATGAAAGGAGGAAAACTTACTTATCACCATTGAAGTGTTCAACTCCAAGATCTTCATCCCAAATGAAAATGTATTCATATGCTGCTACAATATCAGGATGCAAAAACCTCTTTGCATACCACCTGCAAAAAAGAAAAAAATAGACATATAAAGAGGCTACAAAACTTTCACAGTAGGATCACAACTGGAAGGCATTCCAATATACAGAAGGATCCAATATCAATTGACTGTCTTTTCTGTCTTTCTTTCTATTTTCTTTCTTAGCAGAAGAGCATCATTTGTCCGTATCGTGTTAGAAATGCTAAAATTTTGTAAAAGCCAAATGATCTTACCACTTTGTTTGTTTTCTTACACTGACATGAACCACCCTCTTTGACCAATCAAATTGGTCCCATTCGGTTGTCCGGCCATCATAATGAAAAAGCATAATTTGGAAATCCTCAGAAAACTACAAAAAACAAATAAGATCACTTATAAAACTATTTACTACTGTATCATCATCAAAATGTATGTGTATGAATAATCTGTTTGTTTAACCTTTTTAACTGCTGCATCAATATAGTTCCACTGTTCGAGACCAACCGTGAATGTTACCAAGTACTTCGGCTTCTTTTTCAAATCCTGAAAGGTTTTCAGAACATTCTGTCATAAGATCACTGGAGTTACGAAAGGAGCTAATGCACGTAACAAATCGATGCAACATCGTAGTAAGCCAGATGTGTCCCCAAGTGTCCAAAGCAAGCTGGGATCTAAAAAATACGAGTATTAAGACAAGCTCCAACGAGTGTCTGAAAAGTGTTTGTGTCCAACACGACAGCCAAACCCCCTGACCAACCATCCACAAGCAGCCAACCCCCCACTTATCTGTAATACCCCAATGTCTGTCCCATGTTGGTGGCTTAGAAGAAGTTTCAATGAGATATAAGGGATCACCCCTTGCTACCAAATAACTTGGGCTTACACATTTTGGGCCATGTTGTTAGGCTCCAACAAGTTATTGGGTAAGTAAAGGGTGGGTTGTTACAAATGGTATCATAGCACAACTCCGGTCTACATGGTGGGAGTTGGCTATTGGAAAGGTTGCTGGGCCATATGTAGCAAGACGTTGCGTACTAAAGCGGGGGAGATTGTGATAACCCAATGTTTCTCCCACATTGTTGGCTTAGAAGAAGTTTCAATGAGATAAAAGGGACCACCCCTTACTACCAAATACTTGGGCTTAAGCATTTTGGGCCATGTTGCTAGGCTCCAACAAGTTATTGGGCCAGTGAAGGGTGGGTTGTTACATTACCAATCTTAACAAATCCAGGCATGGCACATGATAACAATATCATAATCTGAAAAGTACAGTTTCCACAGATACTAACAATGACAAGGAACTCGAGACATTTAAAGCCTTTGACAATAACAGTTAAACAATGGGAAAACTGTCGGAAAGAACTACTTAGAAAAATATGCCATGGTAGGTATGGGAGTGTATTTAGGGCCAAACAGCAATGTCTATTCAACTAGGACTTTTGAAATCACATGTCATAGCCGACAGAAAAAGATAAAAGGAAACTAAAGCCCCTACAAAGATTGAAACTGGCCATCTGAAATTGGTAAATAATTGTAAGCTCCAGCACCACAACCCAGTTATTTTTTGAAAACTAAATACCTCATTGGGTTCACCCCATAACCTTCGCAAATAATAATCGGACTCTGAGACTATAACTCCTGGAGGTAATGATTCTGCACCACGAGGATTTGTTGGAACATAAATCTGGAAGGAAAACCAACCACAAACAAGTTATCAGCCCAATTAGAGATTGAACATGAACTCATAGTTTGCTGGAGAAAAATTGTACTCTTCCATCAACTGAGAAGAGATCAGGAGCAAGAATCATCAAGGACATATCTCAAAAGCATTTATGTGACATCATTATGTACTTCTAGCAGGTAAATATAGTTGAGACCCAATACACAAATTTAAATACGAAAATCTCTTCTATTAAACACTGGGTCTTTGTGATCAATTTACGAAGGTCTCAGTAAATCATGGTTTATATTTTTCTTGTCAAATGACCTCATTACCTGTCAAAAGAACAAAAACTAATGGCGGTAACAATTTTAATGAATCACTGGTCCTTTAGAAGCAGTTGACTCCAGAGTGGCACGTGCAATGCAAGGAAAGATGCAAGAAATATATCACCAAAAAAAGGTACCTTCGGTGGTGCGGTATCGGTTGAAACACGAGTTTCAGGCATGCGGTTTCTAATAAATCTGCGATGTTCGTTGTTCCATGTCACATCAAGAGATGATATAACGCTTGAAGGTAAGTTCATCTGCAAGATTTTTCCCAAGGAATCATATGAATGACAGGCGTCTCATGCAACAAGAAGTTAACAACCGGATGAGTCAGCATACCTTAGTAAGAGAAACTGAGGGAAAAGAAACTCCAATAAAATATCCAAAGACCATTCCCATTACAGTGGTAATTATAAGTCTGCCGCTGCTGCCATATGATTTTTTAGATGCTCCACTGCAAATTGAACATCAAATTTTAAGAATGCACTAGTGGACTAAACTGTCAACTAGGTAACTATGGGAGAATGTAAGTAACAACCTGCGATGAGGTGTCCCCATCTTGGTAAAGTCAATAAAATTGACTGTTCATGCAATTCCCAAAAGCCAAATCCTTGAGCAACTTTTTGAAGCATATACCGCAAACACTTCGTGAGAACGCAACTGCAATTTAGCCGATAATAATTCCTGCTAAACATATCCATCAGCACCCATTAACTTTGCATTGCTACATTAATCATCAAGAAACCCATAAACCAAAATTAATTGGATGTGCTTTGCACAACAGCTTATCTAACCACTGTTAGGCGATGAACCAAAGTACTGAACACATACACACAATAGCTCGAAGAAAAAAATCAATCACAACGACAAAGCATGGCACAAAAATATACGTGGTTCACCAATTTTGGCTACCTGCACAGCTCACACCAATTTTCACTATATTATCGAATGAAGAAGATTACAACCCCACCTCACAGGGTAGCGAGCATCACAAAGGCGCAACTAGAGTTTACAGCAATGAATTACCGTAATATCATTAGTACAGAGAGTAAACGAACCCATGGTGAGGGTTCCGGTACTAATCAGTCTCCACAAACCCAACAACCACAGCTGGAAAGCAAGACAAGAACTCAAACCCTAGAAAACACACGATAAGTTTTCTCTTCTTTGTCAACTAGAAACCCTATCATATTATGCTGCCATTTGGAACCAAATTCGTATGGAACTACGCTATCTCCACTCCTTGCTCATTAAACCAAAAGCTAACGAACTTGAGTACCCTAATCTGCATCGTAAAAAAGAGTTCGAAGAATAGACCCAGAGACTTGTACATTGGGGTTGTCGAGGAACTGCAGTGATGATGGTTGACACGAGCGCGTAGCATTTAAACTGGTTCCGAAAATCACACGGCGATGATTCGTTCGATCTAGACTAGTTCTACTGAAACGTAAATCTAAACTATACGGACGGCAGTCGGAGAACTTAAGTCAAAGAAAATTCACGACATTATGGATATGAATCACAAGTCTTGAAGAATACGACAAGAAATAGAAACGTATGAGACCAACCACCAGAAAAGGGTCAGATACTTACAGATTCAATTACAAGCGCGCTAGAGAGAGAGAGAGAGAGAGAGAGAGAGAGAGAGATCTCCCCTTTCCCGGAGATGGTGACAAAGTCGAATTTTGTTGCTGAGCAGACCAAAACAAAAAAAAAGTCGAATTTTGTTGCGCGCAGAAGCCGGAAGGTCGGTCTAATTATTCAGTGCTCCCGGCACACAGTCACGCTCCGGATACTTTGATGCCACGTACTTTCTCGGAGTCCATGGAGAACTTATTATAGTTGCTATTTGTATTTAAATTGTTTCCACTAAATTAAACATTGCGGAAAATGTATCAAGCGTTTGGAAGAAACTATGTCAAATGTTTTAGTTTAGTATGAATAATTTCGTAAAAACCAATAAGTTATAGCATAAATTTTTTTAGTGAAAACGGGACATAAGTGAACGAATCCCATGTAAATGTGGTGCTAAAGCAATCACCTTGTTCGTTTTGGTATTTGTAATTTTAGATTCTTTATCAGCTCATAAATTTTAATAAATTTTATTTAATTATTACTTTTGTTTTTCTGTCCACTCATTATCTAAAATTCAAAATTCATATTTAAAACGAACAAACACGTGCCTATGTTTCGGGACTAGTGAATAATTACTCGGAAAGTCGTGTATAATGTCAGGTGACGAAATTGCCGGCCTTCATTAAAAAAAAGGTCCCGGCCTCCCCGTTAGGAAGCCAGGAAAATTCAAAAAGTGGAATGTTAAATACATTATCCACCCTGTATTTTGCCTACAATTCTTGTTAATTTCTCATTTCCCGGTTGCCGAGCGGAGCATTGTCGAGCTTGTTTTCTAAATGAGCTAAAAATTTGAACTCAATTCTGATTCGAGCATTAACGAGTCGAGCCCTTAACGAGTTGAGCTTAGTCATTTATTAAACGAGTCTTTTCAATCTAGCCGAGCCTTCCTTAATAAGCCGAGCTCCACTCGACTAAATGAATCAAAAACTCAAGTTCGGCTCATTTACTAAATGAGCCGAGTCGAGCTCGCAAACTACTCGATTCATTTGCAGCCCCACTCATTTTAAATAGTTCGCTTTTATTGTTAAATCTTTGAGAGACTACACTTTGTTTGGTTCTCCTCTCAAAAATAATATCTTCAAAATTTTTGACTGTTTTCATCATTCGTGTTTTTTCATCTTTAGTGATTTTTTTTCAAATTTTTTACTTTTTTGATGTACATAGCGTACCTCTATTTAAAAAGTAAAAGAGTTGGTCAAAATGTTAAAAAAATTACTAAAGACGAAAAAATATGCAAACCTATTGAACTTTTTTATCTCAAAACTGCAAATCAAACACAGTGCATTACTGTTAAAAAACCTTGCAAGTCCAGGGTGTCTAACCCAAATAAACGTACGTAATTTTTTTTTATAATGATCAAAATTCTCACATTACTATTAAAAATATTACGCATTTTAAACTTTCAAAGTAAAATTCTCACACAAGTATGAAGCAAAACAATTAATACATGGCTTATAAAAAGTTGGATTTGTAAAATTATCACATTTTTGTGGTAAAATTCGCACACTTTAAAATTGCAAATTCTCACAAATATAAGGAGAAAAACAGTCAACACAGTCCCAAAAAGAACTTTCACGTTTGGGAAAATTTGAACGGGTAATAGGTCCACAAATCAAGATCAAAATGTAAAATGTTTTTACTTCCTCTGTCCCATTTTGTTTGTTATTTGTTTGATGTTCGTGCCAGTTTTCAATCGTTTAATCTTTCAATATGAATCCCCAAAATTGGTTATCAAAAAAAAATTATGAATCTCCAAAAATATGTAATATGGGTCTTGTTTGATAGTTAATAATTAGGTCTATTATACAAAGTTTTCCAATTATGAAAAACATTATAGATTGAGATATATAGGCGTTTAAAGGAAGACATGAATAACGACAATGGACAAATAAAATGGAACGAAAGGGACAATTTAAAAGAGAACTTCAGCCTTTTTTTTTACCATTACTCATGACCACATTGCAACAAAGGGACAATTAAAAGAGATCTTTTGGTGGGCAATTACGAGTGCCAGTTTTGGCTTCCATTTCCCACCCAAATTAAGTGAAATTCAAATTTTACATCAACACAAAATACTTCAACAAACAAGAAGGAGAGAAACTTATTTAGGCGGACTTACCCAAAAAAACTTATTTAGGCGGTGAATAACGTTTTCACGGCTCCGCACAATCTCTGTCATCCATTTCGGCAATCAATAGTTGAGATCTGCTTTTCAATTTTGACCATTAAGAAAGAACCATTTTTAACAACAATTCTCTAAAAAGTCCTCAGAATTCCGCGCAACGTGAAGGCAGCCCCGTATTATGATCAACCATCACCGTCTCCGTGGCCTCACACTCTAGCACATCCTGCCTCAACTTCGCTCCGGCAGCCTTGAGCCCCTTCAACGAAACCGGCCTGTTAAAAAGGTTCAACGACGGCAATTTCGAGGCTGACGGCAACTTTCCCCCGGGCAAGAAATTCCTGAAGTCTTCCTTCAACAGTGGCACCTCAAAATCACTCTTGTCATGCTTCAACACATTGTCCTTGGCCGAGATATGCGCCCCCGGCTCCATATGATTTGTCGAAAAGCTCGCCTGCTCGGGAAAATTCGGGTACAGGCTAACGTACCCTCTCAGATACATCATGTCAATCAGAAACTTCTTCCAAGAAGCTTGCCACCCATTGGTTCTCGACTTCGGGATCTGAACCGGGTTTTCCTTGGCATTCTCAGTGAACCTCATGTTCATGTACACATAGAACTCTTTCCAGTGTTTCGGGAAGAAGACCGCCCCCCAACTGCAGGGTAGCTGGTGGAGGTAAGGTGTGTTTGGGGTTTTCTTGAAGAACTCTGTCGCATTCCACTTGGGTCTCTCTTTCACCACTTCCACCAAACGAGGCGTGTAGAGGGAGATCGAAGAGAGCTCGGGGAGAGAGACTTGCGGGTCGTAGTGGTACGCCAAGAGGGCGTACTTGACCCATAAGTAGTAGTAAGGAGAGACCTCGATGTCGTCCTCGAGTAGCAGGCCGTAGTCATCGTCCGAGGAGGGGTACCAGCTCTCGCTGACGGCTCGGATTAGTCCTCCCTGGATGATTCTTCTCTTGAGGATTTTCGGACCATGGGGCCAAGCGAACGAGTTCACAGCTTTTATGGTGTCCTCGTCTACTCTGCTGTCCATGTTGAAAGTGATGGGGACTTCATCGCCCACGTAATAAGCATCGGTTAGAGATTTGAGAAGCCTTAGTAACGACTTGGCGCGGGTTTGGGTGATGATGTTGATGGAAATCCGCATTTTATTCCAGTCTGCGTCCAACAAATATTCATTGCTTTTGTGAGTTTACAATCGCCTTGAGAGAGCAAAACTGTGGGAGGACTCAAAAAAGAGTTGGAAAAAATTCGAAAAACATTGAGGGATCAATGATTATGCTTACATGGTAGTGCTGTAGATCTTAGATCAGCCATCCAGAGAACCTTTTCAACAGAAGGCCTCGGCAGAAGGACAAGCGTCGAACCGTTTGCCGTGGTCTCCGAGGCCATCCTCAGAGCTTTCAACACATGGGGATCGATATCTGACACTGCGATCAGAACGCTCGGGTCATGCATCTTGATCAATCCTTTCATGCTGGAGTACACTCCTTGCACCACTGGCACTTCAGAGTCCGAAACTCCCGACGAACCCGCCCCCACTGCCAAGTCAAATATCTTGAACCTCCTCTCCGTGCACACCGACTTAGGCCAGTTGAGGGCAACGGCAGCGTCTTCACAAGGGCAGAAACTGCCCCCCGAGACGGCTATGTAGGCCTTCTTCCCGAAGGTGGACCGGAACTTGTTGAGGAGAGGTGCAAGAACTTTGACTTCTTCGAGAGAGTGGGCGTAGAAGAACGCGTCGATCTTTTGAGGGTTCATCGCGGCCCACTGGGTGATGTAGCCGGTAGAGAGGGCTTTCCACCACTGGTCGTCGCGGACTTGGACTATGCCTTTGAAGATCACGGTGGTTTCAGATACGTAGGCGAGTCTGTGCTCGCTGTCACCCCATGTTTCTTTGTCATTTGGGTCCACTGGCAGCACAAATGAGCCTGCATTTCTGTACTTTTGGAGCTGGTAACTGTAGATTCAAGAAGGTAAAAATCAGAATGAAAGCTATGATGGAACTGTTCCGTAAAGCAAATTTTTAGTGGCAAAAGGTCCACACATCTAGTTAGTTCAAATGCAACTCACACCCATGATTGAAAAACCGATCGAAAATCAAAGAGAATTTCGATTTTGAGGGACATACCTTAGGTGCAGATCTTCGCCGGTCATGAAGGTGAGCGGCGTCTCAATGAAAAGCGTCTTGACAAGCTCCGCGGACAAAAACCACGAGCTCGAAAGAAAATCCACCTGCACAATCTTATTCACCAGTATATCATAAGCAGGATCAGGCAGATAAAGACCTGCTTCTTTCGACCTGAACTTCCGGTAGCTAGGGAAAGTTAAATCCTTCTGCCTAAAAGGCAAAATCCTCCCTATGCTTCCCAGAACAGAGTTCTTGTACTTTTCTGTCCCGGCAACGTGCGACAAAATCTGCAACATTTTCCTGCCGGGAATCATGTCATCATCGAGGACGTAAACGAGATCGGCCTCCGTTTGTAAAGCCATTTGGAACCTCCCATAGTACTTGAAATCATAGGTTGAGCTGATGAAACTGATTCTTGAATCGTTATAGCTGTCTACTATTCGCTTAAGCGAGAGCTCATTCGGGCTACCGAATGCTATCACCCAAACGTGATGGAAAGGAAGGGTCTGATTGAGCAAAGACTCAAGCTGTGCACAAAGTGTTTTTCTCTTGAAATGGTTCAGGATCACCGTGACTTTCGGAAGGGCGTTCGGATTGTTTAGTCCATTTTTGAGGTCCCACCGGGATTTCATTGCCATGAGCTGAGGAAGCGTTTCGGTACCGAATGACTTGGACTGGAAGTCCAGCACCTCCTGATACAGCTCCGTCTTCAACTTGATCATCTTTGCATCGTCAGACTTCTTCTGCTCGAAATCTATTTTCTCATTCTCACAAACATCAGCCGTAGTGAAATGAGATACTGCTGAAATTCCAGATTCTTGGTACGGGCTACCTCCGTTTGGAGGGACAACCATCAACTGTTTCACTTGCTGCGCGATTCTTTGAGCCCACGAGAAGTCTGGTTTCGTTCGGATGTCTACCGTTGGGCTCATGGAATAGAGGAGGAGTGTCGCGTAAACTGCAAAGGCGAACTGGAGACAAGTCAGGAAGGTTACGAAGCGAGTCGGTGACTTCTTCTGCGGTTTAGGCTTGCCCTTTGCCCCAACAAGATCACTGAGCATTCCTTCCAGGTAATCCTCCCCGCTCCGATTCCGGGATAAACCCATTTCAGAAATGCAAGCTGTGGGTACTTTTTACATGAAAGAACACACAAGAATTGAAGTCAGAATTAGTCCAGAACCAGTTCAAAACTCCAAAGTTTGCAGTCATGATAATCAGTAGTAGCCTACTCTTGATTGGGCGAGCGAACTTATACAATTTTAAAATTTTAGAGAAAAACTACTAACTTTGCGATAAAAACTTGAAACGTGGCTAGGACGGTTGGCTCAACACTTACCAAGATCAGCTAGGCAATGATTCAAGTACTGGAGCAAAATCAGCTAGGCAATGATTCAAGTACTGGAGCAAGGCAATGTAAAACCACCCTGCAGAATTAATTGGAATACCAACAAAAAAGTTTTCTCAGTCAGAATTAGTCCCACAACCAGTTCCAATAATAAAATTTACTACAAGCATGCATGACAAATCTGAAAAATTATCCAGTAATCTCGGGAGCACCACCCCGGCATGGTGCTCCCGAGGTCAAGACCAACGATCTCATATCTATTGATCTTACTAGTTTGGGAGCACCATATTAGCATCGTGTTTCGAGCCTAGTGAATAATGTCCCGCCAAATCTAAAGAGCTGCAGGTCAACACTCCAAGGTTTTGTATCCCGTCCCGTGCCAGTTGGTACATACTAGTAGTGACCAAATCGGGCATCCTACACCTCCAATTTCATTCCGGCTCAAATACTGATAGATATCGGCCGATATTGGTCATTACCAAACAGTACCGGACTACTTGGTACCATTTGGTATTGGTCTATACCTGATGTTACTGGACTACTTTTACCAAGCATTTTACAACCACAACCACTTTACACAAACAAATACACAACACACTCACATAAGTGCATTGGCTCCACAAACACATCACCACATGAGTGTGGGCTCCACACACGGCACCACAAGTGTGTGGAGGCTGGAGCCCACACACTCGTGTGAATGTTTGTGCATTTGTTGGTGTAAATAGTTTTGTGATTTTAGACATTTCCCTAATTCTAAATGTATTTTTCAAAATATTAGATGTGTATGTTATGCTAAATTTTTTGATGTGAAAAATTAACACTAACAGGGATAAATTCGAAACAGTACCCGGTATCTCAGCGACTGCACTCTAGTCGGTACAGTACTCAGGGCTTGCAACGATCACCTATGCCCAATACCCAAATCAGCTAGACAAAGATTCAGGTGCCTATCATCAAGGGAATGTAAAACCACCTTGAAGAATGAAATGGGTGGTTCTGTTCAAGTTTAGTTTGAAGAGCAAGTGGGCCAAGTTGTCAAGTATATATACATACATTGAACCTGAGTGTAGAATTCGATTATACAAGCAAAGTAATGATCATCGTGATGTTGAAGGACCCCATGAGAAATGCAGCAAAGGTAACATGGGGTTAACGTCCGTATAATTACAAGACATATTGGCAACGTACGTAAAGTGTTCCCCCACTTTTCGTAGGCTGAATTCTTCACTCACGTTACCGATTGGAAGCCGGCTTTGTTGCCTTGAAAGTGGGATAGTATTACCCCTCTGTTTTCTGACACTTCTATTTGCTGAATTATCTCTGTAGTCTGTAATTACGTTCGAGCAATTCTACGAACACATCTTTAAACCACAACTTCGGCACAATCGTGTCCAGAACCGTTAGATACACAAGAATCTTTAAACCACAAACCGTGTCCGGAACCGGTCGATGCACATGGATTCATATACGTCTAACTGTTCTGTCGTTCTGGACACGGTTGTGTTCGGAGTTGTGTTTTAAAGGTTTGTTCCAAGACTTTTTGATTCCATAATTTCATTTGAAGTTACTTTCAACCTGCCGTTCAATTCCTCTGTCTTTTCACTCCCAAACTCTCCAGGCTGAAGCAAAGAGAAACTTGTTAGCGTAGCAAGAAGCTTGCCAAGATCGAGAAGTCATTTTCATTTAACTTGAACTCAAAAAATAATAGACGTGTCATGAAAGGCTTGCCAAGAAAAGTCATTTTCATCAACTTGAACTCAAAAAATAATGGGCATACCCTGAAAGTTTCCCAAATGGAGAAAGCTAAGTGTACCACAGAATGTTTTTCTTTTTTTTGGGTAAATCAAAAAATTGTACCACAGAATGTTATGTATTCTTTTTGTGTGTGTAACGCGTAATTTTAGTGCTTGTTAGGTGTTACACATGTTTTTGGCCAGTTACGAAAGTGGTGTACCATAGAAGTATATGATACAAATAGTTTTGTTAGAAGTGTTTTTGGTGTATAGTAATTAAGTTTATTTTTGGGTCATTAGTTACGTATTTTTATGGTATCATTTACGTGTTTTTTTTTTTTGTGAAGCTACAAATAGAAGGGTACCATGCACCCCAAATTATTTATGCATTTTTTAGGTTTGAGTAACGTATTTTTTTGGTAACCAAAATTTTTTGGGTTGTGTAGAATACTCTTTCCCCCTCTCAAATTAGTATAGTACAGGTAGCCAAAAAATGCATTTTTTGGGTTTGAACCCTCTGAAACAAAATCTTCGGGAACAATATAATTTAATATTCCCTTAAACGTTGCATTTTGTCCCCTTTTAAGTATTGATAATTGATTTTGACACTTTACTTTTTGATAGTCACACTCCAATATTTGTTTTTTAGTATTCGAAATGCATATAACATGAACACTAAAAGACAAATATTGAATTGTGGTTATCAATATTTGGAGTGCCAAAATAATTTCCTGGGTACATATCTTGTTTTACTGAAATTGTTTCTTTAAATATGTACTTCCTACTCGATCTCTCTTGTTTTAATTTGGCAATGAGGTTAATTTTCCGGTAAATCTGTCCATAGAGATAATTTGTGCACAGATTTTGGTATGGGGTCCATCACGGGTCTCACACAAACGATCCGAACCGTTCATTAAATGTAAAACATTTTTTCAAGGGTTCCCGTAAAAAATCAGCTCAATCCAATACCTATAGGTGCTTGATCTAATCATCTAATTTTTCATTACCCAAAAATCTGATTGAAAATTTAGATAATTGGATCAAGCACCTATATGTATTAGATTGAGCTTATTTTTTATGGGGACCCTTAAAAAATATTTTTCATCTAATGAGCGGCTCTGATCATTTGTATGTGGCCCGTGGTGGGCCCCATTACAAAATCTGTGCGCAATCTATCCATAGATGTATGTGTGGTTAGCAGGGTTCTTAATTTTCTGGCACTACCACCTATGAAGAATTTATAAAAAAAAAAAAAATTTTGTTCAAAAAGAAACAGTGCTAGACGAATAGTCAACTGATCTCATATATCAAAAAAAAAAAAAACTAATCTCATATTAAAAAAAAGCTCCAGAACATGAATTTTTCATTTTGTCTTACAGAAAACTCAAAGTCCATCCTAACGGAATTACAGGAATAGTTGTATTGCTTTCGAATAAAAATTTGTCAAACCCAAATCCCAAGAACCAATCCTTTCAGCTCAAGAAAACCCAGCAGCATATAGCTAGAAATATACTACTAATTACTAATATCAAAAATAAATTTGTTCAGGAAAGAGAAGACATAGGTCATACTCATAATATTTTGCTAATAAAACAAAATAACCCAGGTGAGTACTCTTTCCTTCCTCAGCAAATCAAGCCATGGCTTTTTTTAAAGCCTTGCAATATAGTCCATAAATCACTTTGGCAAAGTTGACTAGAAGGAAAGGAACCAAAAGACTGAATTTTTTTGCTTGCAAGAGGGAGGATATTTTGCCCTTTTGTGAAGAAATTAAAAGTCTCAATAGGGGCCCTTACCAGGTGCGGAGCTAGGGGGAGGGCGGGGTGGCACCGTTTCCAAAAAAAATTACAATCGACCGTTGAAAAATGAAAGAATTGTTCGAATATTTTGGTGACCCTAAATATAAACAAAAACCATTTTAAGGATGAATGCCAATTGTCCAATTTGGGAATTGCAAAAGCCAAGTTTATTTAATGGAGGATGTGCGTGCGCTCACCGTCATTGAACACCTAGACGAGGCCGAGGCCAGGACTCATGATTTGTGGCCCCGTAGCCTGTGATCTGAGGTCTCTGTTGTTTGGTCTGGGATAGTTTGGAACTGATTTGGGCTTTGGGTCCAAAATCTCTAAAAAAACACAATAATAGCTTCAATTGCCCAAGCATTCCTTCATCTGTATTTGGTCCCCCAAGCCAGACTTTGTCTATCCCATTGGCCTATAAAAAAAGGCACTCAAGTCTTTTGTTTCAGACAAACCGAGCAAATACAATCTTCTTCTTTCTAAAGAGTTTCCACTCCAAAAAATTTCTTTGTTCTAGTGAGAGGGAGTACAAACACACTTTAGTAGACGGACAGTCCAGCCGATACTTCTGCGATTGAGTTTGACTAAGAATTTTTGGGAGACGAACACCGACACAACCTCCAATACCTTTGGTGAGGCGGCAAATTTGTCTTAAGGACACCGTGTGAAACACAGGTCTCGGTTTGTTTTCCTTGATCTTTTTACACTTTCTATTGTACGATTTAAAACCAGTTACTGTAATTGCTATAAACTGTTTTCATCGACTACTTGTATCTAACCTCTTTCATCTCTCTCTTCTCTCTCATCTTATTTCTTCTTTGTATCTTAAAATTCTTAAACCATCAAGAGGCAAAAGGCCCAAAATTTTAAGGGAAAAAAAATCACGCTTTCAAGAAGCTTGCTAGAAAAAGTTATTGTCATTGAACTCAAGAAACTAATGAACATACCAGTTCTTTCGAAAACAATATATTGATATTCCCTTAAACCTCGCATTTTGTCTCCTTTAAATATTTGGTTGGCTGAAATCTTCAAATGTTTTCAACGAGAATTAACATCAAAAAGTCTAGGAAGACACCTTTTAAAGCACAATTCTAGACACAATTATATTCAAACTGTTATATATATGTGGATTCATATGCATCAAATAGTTCCAGACATGGTTGTGTCTAGAGTTGCATTTTAACTTTTAAAAATGTGCTTGAGCATTGATCAATTAACATTGAGATGGACTTGGACTGAGGACTCGCACAATCGGGACGATGCCCGAGTGCTATTGATGTCGTAAAAGAGAGCACAACCACACTCAACACCCTCGTCAATCCTTGGGTTCCCCTCCCCTACTTCTGTTGAAAACCGAATGATTATTCAGTGCTCCTGGAGGAGTATCACGTGGCACTTCAAGAGTAATTAATAATTTCACACTGAAAGTACACTCAAGGGGAGAGAGAGAGAGAGAGAACTTTCTCTAATCATTCTCTTTTCTGCTTATTTTTCTTTTATGAACTATCGGATCAATACACTATTCATGGTGCTACCGTGAAAAATACATTATTTAAAAATGGTGATGGAGCGGATAAAAAAAGAAAGACGGTGATGATGCAAATGCATTCTGTGGTTTTAACTTTTAACCCAACTCAAGCCGAAGAAACTCATTCAATGACCACCGCCAGCCACTTTTGTCCCAAATCTTTGGGGTTGCTTTTTCTTATAAACGTTGGTTACATTTCTTTATGTCATTTGTACCATTAACCGATTTATGGATGAGTACTCTTGGAGTAGTCGGTCTAGTCCTGAACCAACGTGCCCATGACTTCATTTCTTAGGAAATTCAGGCAGCAAAAGATCTTGAATTTGAGACTTTCTACACCAAAAATAATCTCTTAAACGAGGATATTCGCGCTTGGATGGCGCCTCAAGATCAGCCTCATGAAAACCACTACACTGAATTGTTGGCTTTAGCTCCATTAAATAACCGCCGGTAAAAGTACTTCCTATTCAACAAACATAAAGATAACCAAAAAACAAAGAAAGGCTTATCTTTTCCAACTACTTCAAAATTAAAAAAAATGATGTTGAGTAGGTCAGAAGAATTTTGATGACACCGTTTACAAAGACACCAGTTTCTTGCGTCAACGTGATTGTTATCTATCATGATCGAAAAAATAACCAGGAATCTAAGACAAACTGAAATCAAAATTGGCAGAAAAAATACAGGCATTTAAAAGCATTCACATTTCACTCCCCAAACCTTTTTTTTTTTTCCCTAAACAAGAATGGAGGGCAAAAAAAAAAAAAAATCCTAAAATCAGCCCATTGTCACCCTCCCTGAGGGATTCCAGCAATTTACCTTCATTAAAACTCTCCTGAAAAGAGAGAATGCACTGATCACTCTATCCTCTTAAATTGTCACATGTCCTCTCTCCCTCAACTCCCTAAACCACTACTTTTAAAAATAATAAAACAAATAACAATTAAATAGAATATTAAAAGAAGAAAAAAAATATATATTAAGACTATAGATGCATAACAGAGAGGCCAATACAGTGAGTATTCTAAAGAGTGGCTAGCTAAAATAAAAAAGCAACTTCTAAGAAGAATGATTTGGTCCATACAGATGTGGATGCTCTAACAAGAAAATGGAAAGAAAAATAATGGATTGCAGAAACTGGCATGATAAAAGCATGCATATATGTCTGGTGAATATCTATAACCTCAAATAAACTGGGACTCGAAACACACTTAATCATGGCAAGACCATCCTACAAGATTCAACGACTTTTGATCCCAACCAGGGTAGAGCACGATTGGATACAGTTCATCGAACAATAGGTACACGTTTGATTTTCCAGGTCAAAGGGCATACAACAAATAAGATTTCCAGATCACGTGTTGCAAAACTAGCTACAAGGCTTCCTACTTGAAAAACTTCACACTTAGATTTCCAGGCTCTCAAGAGGAACAAAAGATGTATACCTCGGTTGTGTTTCTAAAAAGTGTACCATTTCTGTGGTGGAATAATGTGCAAGCAGCAATTTAAGGATGTTTTTCCTGCTATAGAAGAGAAGTCCAGGAAAGGATAACTCCGGACCAACCACATCTTACATAATCCCTGCGGCAATGCTGGACGTTGCATTTATCTTCAGCGAGTGCTCAGGGACATATGTCACCCCTGTTAAGCCAGAAAAGAATTGTTTGTAAAATTTGCTCAGGTGGTTAAAGTCGCACTATGATCTAGAAAACCGAAAAAGTTCCGGATAACTAACTAAGGTCTATGACCACATTAAAGGTCTAATCTCCTACCATTCCCCACCTTCAGGGAAATTCTTTTGGAAAATTCATTTCACACCCTCATAATTTCTTTTGACCCTCTGTACTAACTGTATGCAGTCATGCTAACATATCTCAGATTTATCTTAAGTATTGACAAATTAAGCACGCTAGAAATATTGCTAATCTCTTTGAATCTTTCTAATGTTTAGTACTCTATGTGCAATAAGACAATGATGTGGTTGGAGTTTGAGAAAATAAATTAAAAGCCTGGACTTTTACCACGAACAACGAAGTGTAAGACAAAAGCAAAAAAAATACCTTTCTCCTTAACATCAACCTGTAACGAATCAAGCGTAATAATGCCATCAGTCAACGGGAGTAGCTCAAGCTTGATCGTTGCCGTGGACTGCGAAGGGACACATCTAGTACAACCACAATAAATTTAATCAACAGTCTATCTCATAGAGACAAACAAAAACGAAGAACAAGAGTAGAGTGATTCCTTACCCTAGTGGAACTCTACTCTGCAACCATAAATGCGTGCAACCCAAATCAGTACTTGGAAGGACATCAGAGATGGGTACGGCAACGTCTCCATTCTGTCTCTGATTTTCCAAAGCAACAGATGTTGCGCTGAGCCTCTGTGTTGCTGAACTTCCTCTTTCACCATTCATTTTTCCTGCCAACTCAGAATGACCAACAAATGGGCTCATTGGTGTTGAGGGAGAAGAATTCAAGGACACCACTGAAGGAGGTGAAGTAAATGAGGCCGGAGCAAGCACTGTTAATGTTAGATCCTCAGATGTTAAATTGGAAGCCTGAAGAGTTAAGACCTGAAAAATTGAACAAAGTTAGGGAAAAAACATTTCCCGAAGAGCTAGTCAAAACAACTCTTCAAGAATCAATAGAAACCTGAACAGGAAGCTGAGGGACTCTTTCATTGGGACTTGGATTTTGTCTTGACATTTCAGACGCAACAGAGATCATAAGATCCCTTGAGATGCGCGGTCGCCAACTAGTTGGCTGCTTGAAGAACAATTTTGATTCTAGACATGATGCATGAAACAGACAAAACATCCAGTTACAATAAGATCAATTAACTCCAGCGGATTATAATTCCCAAGAACAGAGCAACAAAAAGCAAATATAATACCAGTATAGTTGCACCGACATGATACTAGAACCGCATACTGATCAGCAGTTGAAGCATTCTGTTTTCCTTCCAAATGGGTGACGGGCAGACTCAAACTTGATCCAATCTGTGAATGTGATGACTGATTTCTTTCTACGTGAGCCTTGGTAGTCTTCCACATTGATGTTGCTGGTTTGAGAATAAAAGAGTGTTCTTCACCTCTCCTGCATAAAACATAAGTTTTGAGCACAAGCAGCAACTGAGGACCCAATAACATGAGCCTCTCTTTTAACTTAAAAAGCCAAACTTCCAGCTAGCAGATACATATATCACTCAGTTGTACATGTGCAGACACACACACACATATACAGTATACCTATGTACTAAATAGTCACAAGTAAAAGTTGTCTCCAATTTCATGCTTATTTTGGTAGCAGGGATGGAAAATTTGAAGGAAGAACAAGCTAGGATGGGGATGGGAAAAACAAGGGGGACAAAAACCTCTCTTTCCATCTATTTGGTTTGACCGTTTGAGCAAGAAGGAAAGGAATGTTTATGTGTCCTTTGTAACAATATGTTCTATGGCCATGTATAAATAAGAAAATGGGGCCAAGCCTCCCTCAAAAACAATGTGTTAATTGTAAGGATAAAATGCAAACTAAAGTTAATAAACCCCCAGCAGCCTTCTCTTCTCTGCTTGCCGTTACAAATATATGGACGGATGGATTTTGTGCCACCACAGGGATCTGTACTCTGGACAGATATAACTACATACAATGATTGAAATTGACAATGGTATCAACGTACCAAGGGAAAAAATGAAGTCCGACCAATGACCAAACATTGCTGAATCCAATTTTGGTCAGAAATTTGCCATTTTGGGGATATATAGGGTCAAATCCATGAAATGGACTCTTCACCAAACCCAGAGGAAAAAAACAAGAAAAAGAGTGAATTCTAAGATAAGTAACGTAAGAATTTAAAATTTTACTGTCTCTCTGTAGCAAAGAAACTTCAATAGATATTTATTACATCAAGTTTCGTGACAGGTAAAACTTATTCCCAAACAGCCAAAATATGATTGACGAAAGAAGTCAGAATTCAGAATACCTTCTGATGAACCTGCTTTTTCTTAGAGAAACCCCATGATTACTTAGACGAACCCTTAAAAGTCCATAAACCCATATGGTCCTATACCAGATCAAATAAAAACAGATTCTAACAAAACAAGCCCCATTATCCACTTTTAGAAAATGAGCAGGCCTTTCCAAGACCAAATTTGGCCTTCTCAAACTCTGTCCTCCTATAACAAACAAATTAAACGTTTGGATCCAATCCAACTGAGGTGTTATAGAATAAGGATAACAGTCTTTTCTGTAGCAATGACCTTGAAGAAGATTTTAAGGTGACCCATTAACCCTGTCAAATCTAGTAACTTTGACAAGTATTGCATTTAGTACAGGTAGACCTGTTGTAACGAAAGTTGACCCTACTAACTATGGCACATCTTTCATCACAACTAATAACACCACCACCACCACCAAAATACTTTGACAACAATAGTCTTCACTGGTCATTTATATTAACTTGGATATTGAAACATTTCAGCTGTCACAGTAATAAGATTGATATATCATATCTTGACTAGTTTTCAAAATTTTTTTTATAAGTTTGCATTACTTTACAACAAATGTGTTCTAGATCTGCTAGCTGCAACTGTATGAAATTTTAATTTTTAAATAAAATCATCTCAGAGCATGCAAATTTCAAGACAAAAAGGCTAAGTTCGGTGACTTTGGTCCTGATGTGCATGAAGCTATTTCAAAGAACACCACAAACATATCCCAGAATACAACCAATTTTACTATCGCAAGAGAGGACAAATGATCCCATGAAAAAGCATATAACTGACTAATTATGTCTCTGTTTACATGTATCTGTCATTGATCAACTTTGAAAACAATTTTACCAAACTCAGTTCAAAATGCCTAGAGTAATAATGTGACAATAAACATTCTATTCATTGCTCAAAAGATGTACACATAACAAATATTGCTTTGTTTGGTTGAGAGTTTAGTTTAGTTTAGTTTAGTTTGGTAGTGGGTGGAGAGAGAAATAGGATAATGATTGGAAATAGGGGTAATGATTGGAGAGAGATAGAGAGAGATGAGAAAGTAATAATTGGAGAAATAGGGTAATGATTGGAAAAAGAAGTAGGATAATGATTGGAAAACAAAACAAAACCAAAACAAAAATCACAAACGAACATAGCCAATTACCTTTCAGGTTGTGAATATCCAGGGTAACAACTCGTCCTCAAACAATCAATCATCATAAATAAAGATTCCATAGACAGAAAACAACCTGAGGGCAAGATTTGGCAAGCTGTGGCCATTCCCAGCTTCAATACATGCAATTGGTAACGAAATGTGTGGTCCACCTTTGGATACCTCCTCAAAAACAACTGTTATGGCATCCAAATATATCACAATATCTGGTGCATGGGCAGGAGAAACATTCTGCAAAATAAGTAGAAGTTGTAAATATAGTGTCACAAGACTAAGAAATGCGTCTTCAAACACCTTGATCATAAAAATACCATATAAACCCCACCTTTATCTGAACACAAAGAAGGTCATCTGTGTTACAATCAGCTGCAAAAGAATGGATTTCTATAGGTTGAATGATTTCAATTTTCCTTCTCCACCTTCTTCCTGGTATGTAAATGCCCTCCAATCCGCATCGAACAGAAAATCTGTCGGGCTCTAGTGATACACCTCGGAACGATAAAAGCTCTTTACTCCCAGGTTTTTTGCTGTTCACAGACTTCTGAGAAGAGAACTGGTCCCAGTCTTCCAAATCAGTGTTTGGTCTTGAACTGGGGGTTGTGACAGATGGAGATGATACCGTATTTGGAGGAAGTGAGGACATGGAGTAACTTCTAAAATGACTAAAAGAGAAGAGTTGGGAACCAGATGAAGCAGAAAAGTTTGACCTGGTTGATGTGCTACGAATAGATGAATTGGAACTCAATGTAGGAGGAGATAAAGGCCGGGATGGAGGGGGAATAGAATTATCCAATGGGAGCAACCATTTTAACAGGTCCCCGCAAGGATCCTGATTTGCACATAATGAGTTGTTTTCGGTCTCATTAGCCAAACTTCTAGCTAGATACTTCTCAAACTGGAATATTTCCAGGACAGGATCTCTTACAAAATCAACGCCAACATTTACCTGTAAAAGCACCTGCATTTCTCCAAAAAAGAACACAAAATGAGAATGAGGCACCCTCTGGCAAAATATCATCCTGCCATAACGGGGAGATATATATTCAACACACAAAAGTCAATACACACCAGGATTCTAAACAGTAAACACGTGTAATAAAGCAGACGGTTGCTTAAAAATGTTTTCTCAACTTACTACAAGTTTAACCTCTTGTATAATTCTACATTGCCAATGCAAATTAGGATCAAGACTCTAAAACATATGGGGATCTGCCTTGGTCGAGGAAGCAATTGGAGAGGACTACGAAGCAAAGCTGCAAAAGAAGACTAAAAAAAGAGGGTGGTTTGATGTAGGACAGCTTTAGGGCCATTATTTCTTGTGGGTGAGGGCTAGCACTTAGCAAAATTACAGAGTTTTAGGCTTTTAGGAAAGGGAAAATGGGAGGTTTTGAGCATTGTGAATGAGTGAATAAGGCCTGCTTCTAAGCTGTAAAGGTTTGAGGAGAGGAAAATGAAAGAGAAGAGACAAAAAGGAAGATTGGTGCAGGGAGGCCAATTGAAACACAGGAACAAACACATGATATAGAGAAAGCTCTTTGTTTTCCTTATTGTTGTTAAAACTCAACCAAGTTGTCCTAAGGCTTACAGTGCTTCTGAGATCCGTAACACACTAGTGAAACTATAACAAAAGACAAACACTTGCCAATAAAACCTAAAATACAAGATAGGAAACTGAATCTCATAAATTAGCAAAAACAAAAAGACACTACCAAGACCTAGTTCTGACTTCTAGAAGTCAGAAAACGCTGGAAACTACTAATTTTTGTTGACAAGCAAATATGAAAAAGGAAAATCAAATTAACCCAAATCAGGAACTAGAACTTTGCAGTACCTAATTCATAACTAAATAATCAAAATCAAAATATTGAAAACTATTTCTGTACTTAAACACAATTTTTCTAAAACAATCCCATCTACATCAAGATGCTGGGAAAAGGAAATTACAACTAGAATATCTTAAAACTCAATAAGCAAGTGCTTGAAAGGTAATATTAGGACCCACAATTATTCAGGTATAAAGATCGTCAACTATCAACTTTTAGTGTAATTCTCCAATCAAAATCCAATCACGCAAGATTCTACCAACCTTTCAAAGAGCAAGGTGGTTGTTGCCACTTGCCAACAATAACCTGTACGCCTTTGCTTATGCAATCCTTGACAGTTTGAATCAAATAGTCATCGCATCTTATATTACTTTTTAATCCGATACGATCACCATTGAGCATATAAACAAAATGATAGAGAACTACTCTGATTCAAACAAGAAATCTCAACCAAGCCCAAAAGAAATATTATGGGCACATAATTACCAAGAAGCATTTTTGGTCCCCCCCCAATGAACTAGGACATTTCCCAGTGTGTCCATGCACAAAAATAACCAGAGTGGATCTTCATCCTTTGTCCTCGTTACTGAAACATGAGCTCAGTGAACAAAGCGGCAAAGTGCAACTATTCTTTTCATAGAAAATAACAACATTTGATTGAAGAAAGGAATTAAGGGAATGCCACCTGAATACCAAAATGGAAAGGAAACCATCAACTACATGCTTCATCTGTTCCCCACAGGTTAATGCTCGTATTCCGTTTGACAATATTTTCTTCTAAATGATTATTTTAATTTCTTAGCAAAGATACCAGAATGTACATTCTACTTTGGCACAAGATTGAACAATGTTCTTCATCAGGAACTGAGCATCAATGATGAAATAAAAGTTATTTGAACCAATTTCCATTAAAACGGATGAAGTAATAGCCAGACATTGTACTGGTAAATTAAACAGTCATTTTCTGTTCCTAGTTCTGATAGAAAGTTTCTCCCATGCTATAAGATACCAACAAATCCGGTTGAAACTTTGAAGACCAGATAAGTTCCCTATCACATGAGAAAGACAAACAAAGACAATAGCACGCTAAGTATCAAACACAGGGATTCACATTGGTAATAGAAAAGGAGGAAAATCGATGCTTGCATCCTTCTTCTCTTTATGGAGGCAGCAAACGAAAAATCAACATAGAATTTTTTTGAAACATACCATTATGTCTCCATTTGAAAGGGAGCAACACTTGACAGCATTTCTTGCCAATCCACCAGATACGTGAGCATCAAAATTTCCTCTATCAATAACTACACTTTGGGAGCCCCTACTTTTTGTAGTTTTCCTGGCTCCTGTACTATCTGCAGAGACCTTATCAGCGATCATCTCAGAAGATTCAAGAGATTCTTCTGGAGAATTTCTCTTAGACCATAGTGGCTCATCTGACTCTGAAATCCGAACAAAGAAGTGGGAATTCTCAAATCTTTGCAACAATGCCTGAGTTTGTCTTCTATGATCTTCAATTCTAAGAAGCGATTCACCAGAAGAAATATCCTTCGGTGCGTCGATCTTCTCAGCTAAAAGGTTTTCACCATTCTGAACAATGTCATGACTGTCTGGACTCGAATCCACATTTTCACAAATAGTATGAGTCTTGTATTCACCGTTTCCATTTTGTTTCTTAGTGTTTTTTCCAACACCATTTTTACTCATCATTGCTGCAACTTTAAATGGAGTTATTATTTCTGTATCCTGCTTAAATGCGGACAAACACGCCAGGATATGGACTTGTTCACCTAGAATAAGAAAAGAGTTCAGATCTCAGTTGAAATAAAAGAGCCGTCCAAGCAACACACAAAAAAATATTCCAATATGAAATTGGGTTACATGTCAGCAGTAAAAGCAAGGAATTCCAAATTCAAGAAGGAAAGCCCACCAGGAAAAACAAAGCTGCGGTCCAGTGAGCGAAATGAAAGAATGTCAGATGCTTCACTCCAGTTATCAGGAAGCTCCTCTACAAAAATACAAGCAGGCATTAAATTTAATCCAGATAAAATAAATCCTAAACACCTTAGTGGAGCTAATTCTTATATAACTCGAGATTATGTAAAAGACATAGAGCAGCAGAAACTTATCTCTAGGACTTGATATGTAGTAGCCAAAACGTCATTTGAAGTCTCGGGCATTTCATCAAACAATAAACCAGATATAGGAACTCCAATAACTAATACAAAATGAATTACGATGAAAACATATACCAGAAAAGGTCTTAAGGGTACAAGAGTTCTACTCAAAGAAGATCCACTGTATTTATTCTTATGCTGGAAATTGGGATCTCTTGAAATTCATCGATCAAAAGTTTGTCATGGGTTATAAACAATGTTTCATGGACTCTATACAATTTGTGGCATGTCTTGTTAGGCCCCGTTTCCGCTAACCAAAAAGCTGTGGACCACAACTTTTTGGTTTTGTCCTTAATTTTTTTTTGCGTTTGTTAGTTTTGAGTATTATAAGTTCGTCCCGATGAGAAGAATCGGAAAAGTAAAAAATTATGACTCTTACACAAGTATTTTTTGAAATATCCAAGAAAAAGCCATATTTCCAAAAATACTTGTGTAAGAGTCTTGACTTTTTACTTTTATGATTCCTCTTGTCGAGATGAACCAATAATACATCAAAAGTTTGACGCAAAACTAACAAACGGGGAAAAAATTTGAATAAGGACAAAACCAAAAGTAGTGGTCTACAACTTTTTGGTTAGCAGAAACGGGGCCTTAGACAAGGGCCACAAGGCCCCAACTACTAATATATATGATAGTCAATATTACGATATAGCTATCCATAAGACCTCCATTTGATGCATAAAGATATGTATCAAAGTTGTCAATTCCGTTCCGTACCGGCCGGAGCTTAAACGGAACACAAAGCTAGGCGATCCGTACCGCTTGGAATACCGGCTGTACCGGATAATACCGGGCTGTTCCAGGCGTACTCCGGTTTTCCGTTCGGTACAAAATGACAGAGAAATTTGAAAACGGCAGAGAAATTTGGTGAAGTTCAGAGAGTAGTAGTTGAAGACGATGAGGACGAGGACTCTGTTCTATGGATTGCACCCTCCAATCATGACCCACACCTCCTCTAGCCGCTGATGGATGGCATCTGCTGTCGTGGACTCTATTCTATATCAGATTGGGATGGGGATGGTAGGGACATTCTCTGGCTTCTTCGTCTTCTTGAAGATGATGGAAGAAGTAGTAGCAGTACCTGGACAAGAGGTCCTTCGATGGTGAAAAGCAGAAGTTTTATCCATGGGAAGCTCTTTGTTTTTGACATCTGCGGTCGTCCTGATGATGATGATCTGTGGACAGAGTTTCTAGAACCCAAGGGGGTTGTACTCTAATTAAAAGAAATTTATGGGCTTATATGTGGTTTTGTCTTGTTTTCCCTACCCCAAACTATTAAAATCATCACAATAGGATTCCAACTTTGGGGAAAAATTTTGCAACTAGGTAGACATATATCGAATATATTCAAATATTAATTACTTGCGGTAAATCCAGAATGGTACTGAGAAACAAACCGGTACCGGTACGTACCATTTTAGTAGTGAAAACGGTACGCTGGCTGGTACGGGATTGACAACTTTGATATGTATACTCAATTCAATACAGATAATGATACAATAATGGATAGCTCATGGAGTTCTTCTTTTGTTCTTTGCCCCTTTTGTACATTTTGATCAGTAGAAGAGTATCTGATGCTTTGTAGAAAGTAAATAACAAGAAGCATGAAATGTAGTTGTCCTTGGCTACGAAAAATAGACAAATGGAACTCTTAGACACCGTGTAACGAAGGTTTGACCTAATGTGTCTAAAAAGGCATAACAAGCAAATCCATCAATATCTTATTTCTTTTTAATTTTCAAGATTTGTGGTTGTTCTTAGTAGAGAAATAGACCGGGTCGTGTGCTTTCCTACTCTCACTTATTAAGGATATTTCACTCACAGGATTACATGGCGACCCTACACAAAGTCATAAATTAGTCATATTCTACTTGCTGTGGACAGAAACGCATGGCCATAATGAAAAGATACGTACCTTCTTATAGCTTGGCTTTACAAGGCAGTATAGATTGAAAGGCAGACACATGTATGTATGCTAGAACCTGATTAAACAATTTAGAGAAATAACTTAGAGAGATGATGAGGACATACTGTATGGAACAGTTATCCATCCTTCATCTTCAGCAACGTCAATGTGATTCTCAACAATGGGAGTGTCACTCTTCGAACTCGCTCCCATAACGCTTCCATTTTCACCCCAAATTCCATCAGTAGGATCTTTCCCCTGATCTTCACCTTTGGAATTCTGTGGATATGTATCTTCGGCCATAAGACCACCCAATGTCATTCCATCCTTTGACGCATAGTTTGCATCAGTCATGTACTTTGAGGAAACAGAGGGCTGCTCTGCTGCTGCTGCTGCAGCAGTCTGAGCAGGCCGCAGCAGAAAATTCATTGTCCCACCAAATGTATTTCTGTAAATATCAAAGAAAATGTCTCAGCACAGCCTTTTTCTTGGATATGCAAACAGATGGCATCCAAACTAACATACAAACGGAGAACCCATTTTGGTTTCTTCCTCTAACTGATATTGCACAAGTTTTCTACTTCAACAAATTATTCGAAGGACATTTAGATTTATACATGGTTCATTTAACAAATCTATGGCTTCCAGGATAAATTTGGAAACAAGTTACTTTAAGTTTTAATCGCTGCACTTTAAGCAACTCCCCAACTGTTTCCCTCCATAGCCTGAAAGTCCCAGAATCTAAAAACTACCATCTTATTGGCTGTGGTGCTTATATAGTTCTCTTGTAATTGATCTCGATGAATGGTGGTTCCCCATCAACAGAATGACAACAGCTATTAGACTCTTCAATGGGCTCCTAGAAAGTACTTTAGCTGCAATCTGCGCAGTAAATATCCAGGGGACCTCGCTCCCAAGTTAGAATCTCCAAGAAACCTGGCTCCCAATGAGAACAGAGCCCACTCCCAACCAAGGTAGAACCTCCCAAGCACATGAATTCCAAAAGAACCAAAGAAAAGATACCAAACAATAGAAAATAAGTAATGATAATATATTTAAAAATATTAACTTTAATTTGCTCAAGTACTTAAACATAATATTTACTTATATTCACTAAAATAATATTTCTAGCTGTGTCAAATAAAAAAGTGACATGTATGCTAGAACTACCAACGAAATAATGATTTATATTAACACACACATGCTTCTATAGAAGCTCCAAACTTTAGATCCCTCGTGTTTGATAGCCGGATTCAGGGATGGGATAGGATTACGAAGGTGGAGGGGCACTCAAAAACCTTGTTTGTTTTGATTTTGGTATAGACCAGATTGCTAATCCGAAGGGATTTTGAAACCCCCCATTTCACCAGATTAGCCATCCCATGCAGGGGGGGGGGGTTGGCGTTACTAATAATCCTGTCCCATGGGATTGAATGTGGAAGACCTCCCCTTTTTAGCTATTGACACAATTACCCCCACTGCCTATTCACCATTTCGTTCATTTATGAACTTCATCGGAGAATCAATGGGGGAAAATGATCCATTTTAAAAACCCTAAAATATAGAAATCCTACCAAATCGAAAATTTATGAACTCTAGTCGCTGGCTCGTGTGACAACCAAAGTCGCCGGAGACATAGTTGTTTGTTGCCGTCACCGTCGGTGGTGCAATTGACAAGTCTAGCCGCCAGAGTGAGAAATCGGTGGAGACACTGTGAAAGTGATCAGTTGAGTGAGAGAGACAGAGAGACCCGAAGTTGTGAGATCCGTTGAGAGAGAGAGAGAGAGAGAGAGAGAGAGATGGACTTCTCTGCAGTGAGAGATTGTGAGAGATTGTTTTGATCTGGTGTGTAAGAGAAGAGAGATTGCACTGATCTGTTGTTGGTTGTCAATGTAACCAAGAAGGATTAATTATCCAGTGTGGTTGCCACTTGCTAGAAAGTAATCCAACGGTGCACAAAGAATTAGAGCAATCCATCTAACGGTGCACAAATTAAAGCTGGTCCAAGGGTGCAGAAATTTTTGCATAACAGGTGGTATCCCTGAGAAAAAAATGAGTGGAAAAAATAGAGAAAATGGTGTTCTTATTGTAAGGGTAAAATTGGAAACAAGTAATTTAATCCTATCCTATCCTAGCCAAAACAAACACGTTATTAACAATCCTACAATCTAATCCTGTGCAAAACAAACAAGAATAAATGATTCATCTCCTCATTAGTAATCCCACATCACTACAAATCCCAATCCTAATCCCATCTCATTATGAATCCCCCCAAAATGAAGTCTGCTATCAAACACGCCCAATCCTTGCTCTCCTGCACTTGCTCCTACACCTACACCCTCTCATGCTTCGCGCAACTAAGCCCCTTCCTCTTCTTCCACCACCTCACCCCAGCATATTTAGGGTAGGAACTAGCAGATGTTGAATCATCTGCTCAAGGTCAAAATGGTAAGGATTTATTTTTGGTTTTATTTGTGAGTTGAAAGGCGGACCTTGCGGAGCAGTAAAGCTGGTGGCCTGAAGCTTACAGGTTTGATTCCTGAAAACAATCACTTTGCTTGCGCAGATAAGGTAGCATACATCAACCCTTCCCCAGACTTGAGATATGCGAAGTACTGTGCACTAGATACTCTCTTTTTTCGGTGGTTGAAAGGTTTTACTTTTATCGTTTCCACCCAAAAAGACCAGAAAATTGTTCAAGAGGGAAAAATTACTTCATACAAGTTACAACACTATCTTCTTCTCCCTCAAAATTGATAGAGACTAATTTTTTTTTATTCACTTCCTTTTTTTTATGTGATTCTTATTTAGTTTCTGATTTCATACTCCCTCCTCCATCCCACATTAATGACTCCTACTAAAATCCGTGCATTTTCAAACCCAAAAAATATATATTTATATATACATTTTTTTTATTCTTTTACACCAAATTAAATTGATTAATTGAGTACTTTAATTTGGTGTAGAAAAATAAAAAAATTTATAGAAATATGGTGGTTCTACTTCTTTAATCACAGCAACAATAATGTCACCAATATGATTTGTTTGGAGTTTGAAAATGCACGGATTCCCGTTGAGGACATTTAAAGTGGGACGGAGGTAGTATATATACTCGAGGTTTTCATGTTCGCTTAAACGACGCTTCAAGGATGAACAATATGATAATCAAACATGCAAACCATTCACATTGTTTATTGGTAAACGAGAGAGGGATACTGGCTTCACGAAGCTGACGATCTTGAGTCTGTCATTGTTTCCTGGTTAATCAAACTGGGGTTTATTTACATGCACAAACACATAGACACAAAAACTGCTACATACATCTACATAGTAATGGAGAACGGTTTTTGAATCTTATTCCTACACTTAGTTGCAGGAAATGCCTCATCAGGCAACGTTTCTTGCCGAGATCCACGGTTCCGTGTTTCCGTCCTCGGAAGCAGCTAGAAACGCGTTCAAATCATGACGGGAACACGTTACTGACCTAGATGGGGACTTACGCCCAAATTCGAAACCAAACTGGATTGATCGAAGCGATACCAGATCGATCGAAGCGATTCACATAAACAAAAGGCGAATGGAATACATACAGGTTGTTCTCCGGCGATGGCTATCTCCGGTGGCGTTGATTTATCAATTTACCCATCTCTCTCTATCTTCACTCGACAAGGATGGTGGAGGAATTGGAGGGAAATAGGAGAGATCGATTCGTGAAGGGGGAGAGCTGGGCAGTGCGCGGTGTTCCTTCTCTCTCTTTCTCTCTCTTTCGCCGTTTCTCTGTCTTTCTCTGTTCGACTGTTTCTCTCTCTATTGTATGTATCAGGGGTGCTCGCGGTCCGGTTCGGACTTCTAGGAATCCGAGGACTGAACCGCTAATCACGATTTTTACAAAATGAAATCTGTGTCCGGACCAAAAGTCTTACAGTCCGGTTCCAATCCGATCCGTGACTCACAGATTGGTTACGGTTTTGTCCACGAATTTTAGCAAAAATAAAGCTCAAACATATATCTCACAATAAAATGGAAGAATATTATATTCAGAATTAAGTTTAACACCACCAGAAAATATTTGTTACATAAATTACTTATGGCTAACTTCAAAAATTAAATTCAAAAGAATCTAAAACACAAGTAGGATTGTATCATTATAATACATTACATAACATAAAAGAATCGGAAAATAAACGAACCACTAGAACCACTAAAACTCAACTAATGTTACCCGTAATTTTTACAAAAAAAACTACGATTTACTCCCTATATTTTATCTACATTTACACCATATCCCATTATTAAGAAAAAATATTAAAATTGGTGGAAAAAAGTGTTAACATTACTAACAATTTATTATATAAATACACACATATATATTATTTATATAAAATAAATATCTCACGGTCCGGTTCGGTTAATCTACGGTTTCATAATGAAAATCCGTGGACCGAACCGCGAGTTACGGATTTCTAATTTTTCAATCCATGTCCGGACCATTAATCCACGGACAAAATCCAAAAGGTACGGATCGGATCGGTTCGGATCGGTTTCACGGTTCACTAGATTTTTTGAGCAGCGCTTGTATGTATATATATGGCTCCGTTTTGAAAAGAAGGAGATGACAGATGGCTACTGGTTGAATTTTCGGGGAAGTGTTAAAGTCAATTGCTTCCTGTTGTATTTAATCAAATACGATTAAATACAATAATTTTAATTTATTGGTATGTGTGTGCAGGAGTAGCTGTGAACAATGAAAAATGAGCCCCATTATATATTTTCTTTAATGGTGTTTGAGAGTGTTTTTTCCCCTTTTTTTGAAAATGAATAAGAGAGAAACAAAGAAAAAAAAGGACATACAATAAATGAACTTTGGTAGTTGTCGGAAATTTTTAGGTTTTGCAATTTAAGTGGTAAAGAATAATTTTTTCTGACATTTAACTATGTAAAAACGTTAAAATATTTTTTATTTTAATAAAAAATTACTAGACGCTCCCGACTGTGCTCCCACACTTCTATGATCATCCGTTCCCCCGCTCCCGCTCCCATCCACGCTTCATGCAACTAAGGTCCTACATAAATCCTAACAATAAATTTGCCCCATAAATCCTACGCTCTCCCTCTCCTCTCCTCTCCTCTCTCTCTCTCTCAAACAGTGGTAATTGCATAATTGCCACTAATTAGATCTTACGTTCAAAATTGATCTCTCTCTGTCTCCCCATCAAATTTATTTACATTATAATCTTCTGTGATTTCCTCCCTCCCCCACCAAAAAAAAAAGACCAACCTCCACATTCTCGTGCTATTTTTAATTTAACGGTTATTTGTAACGTCCTCTCATATGGGGTGAGACATACATATACACGGAATTCACCCCATATGAGATGGAGTTAAAAACAATCATTGTATCCACACAAAAAAATTTTAAAGTGATTTTTTTTTAATCCAAAAACAACCGGTGTTTGATACTTTATTTAGATTATGTTTAGAAAGTGTTGCGCCGTCCCTGAAGGCACGGGCATGCACTAGGAGCTTTGTGAACATCTTTTTGTGAACAACATTGACGCTGGCACACATTTTGCTTCTTGCAAGGATACGCACGGATTTGTTACCAACAAAAAAGAATACGCACGAATTTCAATTTCCTAGAACACACAGCTTCTCTGAATGGCAAAGGGCATACAGGTAATTGAATATGGTAATTAGCAACATTCTGCAACCAAATTCCGAGTAAAAACCCTTTAAAGTCACTTCATGACGCAGGAGCTAAGCCTTGGTAGCCATGCGGATGACAAAGGGTTATCTTAATAAGTTGAAAGTATTTATTTAGTTTCCTAGTCAATGACTTTTAGTTTTTGTTCTAAGTATTTATTATGTGTCTTAGCTATCTAGTAAGTTGTGTCTTTGTTTTAATAGTGATCTAGGTATTTGGAAGGTCATGTTGGAAATTGTTTAGACTTTATTAAGTCTTGGAACAGTAATCTTTGTAATGCCTATAAATAGTTGATCTAATGAAATGAGAAGAGTTTGAGTTTATGAAAATATTGTGCAAGTGTGTCTTTCTTGGACTTGAGGATTCCTCCTACGATCAAGCATGTGGCTTAGTCGCATCGAGTGGCATCTGCAATTAGTAGCGTTGAGTGACATTCACTACCTCCGGTTGAATGGCATCCCGAGATTTTCCTAACCTCGCGGGTTTCGGCCTGCATCACTTCAATCCTTGACTCAGACTCATACCATATCGAGTTCTACCCAAATTTTTAACCACATCAAGGGAGACTCAAACTTTTACTAATTTGAAGGCTTGTTTTGCTCTTCACAATTTACCATTATGCCACTAACAAAGTTTTTACTCAAATTTGTGCTTAGATTTGAGTTTGTAGACAGATTTATACCAAATGAAGCTCTTACTCAAATTTGAGTAAAATTTTGGGTCAATGCTGGAGATGCTCTATTAAAAAAGCCCACGACCATGGCATCTACGCTTTTTCTTCTGCAGATCTCCTCAAAAGAGGACCATGCATCTATGATCTATCACTAATAAATGGTTGTTTCATCACGGTTTTCTCATCACTTGCATATACATCGCCTGTGCCCAAATGCCAGTACCAACATAAGCATGCAGCTTACTCCTAATCAGATGGTCCAGAACACCGTAAGTATCTCCAATTTCTGAGTTTTCATGCTTTATATGACCTAATAGTAACCTACTTGAGCTAAGTGTGGTTGATGTTGTCTGGTGTGGTTTGTACTGGGAGCGATTTAGACAGGGCCGGGCTTGGGCAGAAGCCTAGAAAGCCACGGCTTCAAGCCACCAGAAAATGCTAAAAACTAGGGTTACCAAAATGTATAAAACGTCTACACCGGAGTTGAATCTTGAATGGATCCACTCCTGGCTTGCGGATCGGACATCCCTTCACTCCCAGAAGGAGGGTTGTTTTTACTAGATCCCAAACATTAATCTCAAATTCACGTTGGAAAAATCAAAGGCAATAACAAATAGAGAGAGAGAGAGGGAGAGAGAGACCATACCTGTTCAGTTTAAGATTTCGGGCTAATTCTCTGATTCTGATCGAACAGAAATCCAGGCGTAAAACCAAATCTATATCTTTCAACAATTACCTTGACAATCCTAGAACTTGACCCGTGTCTCGAATTACTCCCCGTACTTGTTCATTTTTTTCAGTTTTAAATCTCAAGAATATCTCCAATCCTAGCTAAATCTAAAAGATCTTTAGGCCAAGTTTTTGTTGGTTTTATGCCCTCAGAACCAATATTTGTTTATTTACATTATCAATAAGAGTTTTATTTTATTATTCTGAAATGCTTTGTTTCATACATTGGATATAATTCATGAGATGAATACAAAAGTCCCAAATTATATTGAATATGATTTATGCATGTAAATGTGATTTACTTACGGGAGATATAAATTACTAATATTTGTAATTTAAACTATTCTCAAATGCTGATAAGAATGGACTATATATCAGGTCAATTGCAACATGATTAACTTCAATTAGATATAATGATCCATCTCAATCATTGAAGTGAAAGACTTCAAGTTAATATGTTGGTGTATTTGGTATACACTAAAGGACCATTATAAGACTCACACTATTTTAACCACTGTCCACTTAAGTGTGAATCTTATAATGCTAATTGTAATTCATTCTTAATCCTGAGAAAGTTAATGAACTCAAGTTTTTAGCCTATGTCACTTTGAGTCACCAATGAGTGAGGTCTAACTCGATCAACACCTCGGTGAGTTGGGTGATTTATGTTAGGACCGTGACAACATTAATTTTAAGATGGAATTCACTCTCTATTTAATTACAGAGTATAATGTCCCCTTGAGTTAGTTTACTGGATTAGTCTTTGAAACCTAGTACTAGTCATTTTAATGAAGCGTTCGTTTAAATGTTTTTCTAGACTAAAAGTGAGTGAACTAGTATAAACGGAATTAAAATATAAGTATGCTTTGGTGTGACAGTTATTTATTATTACCAATTGCTGCTTATGGACATTACATGGTGAAGGGGTTCGACATTACAGTATTGACATTTATCGGGAACAATATATTAATATTCTTGAGACCTAGAGTTCAGCCATACTTATATAGTGGAATTAATTTTGGTTTAATTGGGCCATCACTCATAGAGATGACAGAGCGTGAGTCTAATCTTAGCTAAGGCTCAAGAAGCCCATAGGTCCCAACCCTAGCCCAACAAGAGATTGACTTATTGGCTAAGTAAATTTATCCCTATAAATATATCTCTAATTCTCTCATGTAGAATATGGCAATTTTTCCTCCTACAAGATATTGAGAGAGAATTGAGAGATTATATAGGGGAGAAATATTCTAGGGTTCCCACAAACCCTATTGGCTATTGTTCTCTTGGGTCATAGGGTTGAAGAAGGAATCAACCTTTTCATAACCAAAAGTAGGGTTTTGTTTTGAACTTCGAAAAGGTAAAACCCTAACCCTTCCTCATGAAACTTTACGCACATGTAAGAAGTAGATCCGAAACAATTTTTTAAACCATATATTTTCCGCAATGGTTTTTGAGAAAAACCGATAGTTTTTACCCAAATTACCCAAATAATTTGAGTAAAGAGTGAAGATGCTCTGATACCTCTATTTTTTATGGTGACGTTATCGTTACTGTGACTAAAGAAGTAGTACCACCGTATTTCTATTACTTTAATTTGGTAGTATAAAAATAATAATATATAGAGATATTTTTTTTTGAATTTGAAAATGCAGAAATTTCAGTATGAGACAGTTCATATGGTACAAAGGGAGTATGAAAGCGGAACTAAATAAGAATCACATAAAAAAATAGGAAGTGAATAAGAAAAACTAGTCTCTATCAATTTTAAGGGAAACTAAAAACGAAGGTTACTGACAGCTGCTAAAGGTTTTTTCAGAATATATTTTATAGTGCTGAGATTTGAACCTGCAAACCTTATGAAAAATACCCAAACAATTAACTAATCAGCTACAAAAAATATTACTTATGTTTTATTAAGAAATTAATAATATTTATATTATAAATCACAACTATTACTGACAGTTTTTCGTTTATCGGCGTTAAATAGTCACTTTTACCAACGATTTCTCGTTACTGGCGTTAATAGTCACATTTAACGACAGGTTTACTCCCACTGCTAATAACATCAGTTAATAATTACCTTTTGGGGCGGTTTGTCATTACTGCCGCCCGCCGGTAGTAACACCCTTTACCGACAGTTTTATTACTACTAATAAAGGCCATTTTTTGTATAGTGAGAGATCGCCATATATGGTAAAAAAAAATCCTCTGTAGCAAGAAACCTCTATATCCATGTACCCATGTATTTTGGAACGTTAGATTGTTTGAGAATTCGTTTATATTTTAATATTTTTGTGCGATCTAACGGTCAAAAATTCTGCGGTATAGAGGTACGTAGGAATTTCGATACAGAAAATCAGTGTTCATACATAATACTATATAATAGTTGCAATGTAAGCACTATACTTGTCTCTCTTCGTAAACCACTGGTGAGGTATTTAAATTCTGGAAAAGGAGCCGTGTCAAAATCATTTGGAGGACAAATACCGCCTTGGTTATTCTAAGGGCAGAAAATTGGGCTAGAGTCCACAGTCTACACTTATTGGGCCTTCTAGTCCGGGTTACTCTTTTAACAGGCTGCGGATCCATTATACCAACTTTTATGCAGCGTTAGGTCCATTAACGGACCAAACTACCCTTAGTATATAACGGCAGGATTTAAACTCTTCTCGACTAAATTCACGATCAGTTGCTGCGCGCTCTCTCTATCGCTCTCATGGTTTAGGTATCAGTTGCTACGCGCTCTCTCTCTCTCTCTCTCTCTCTCTCTCTCTCTCTCGATCGAGTTTGGTTTGGAGATTTAGGTTTGCATTGCTGACGAAGGTTTCTCACTGTGATCTGAAGAAGGTTTCTCACTGTGATCTGACGAAGGTTTCTCACTGTGATCTGACGAAGATTTCTCACTGTGAACGCGATTGGAAGGTTTCTCTCTCTCTCTCTCTCTCTCTCTCTCCCTCATTTTTTTCCCTGCGATTTGAAGGTCTCTCTCTCTGCATTTGAGTGTGTGTTCATTTGTGCGATTTGTGGACTGAATGGATAGAACAGATCGAGACAGATAATTATATTTGTTTGCATTTTTTGTTTGCAGAGGGCGTTAAATTTCCAGTATGGAATCTTCTATTGTTCTTCTGTGCAAATATGGTTCAAAAACTCTTGTCGTATCAGTTAGAAGAGATTTCTGCTTTGACGATGTTGTCCGTAGTCTGGTTAAGAAGTGGCCAAATTTGGAAACCTGTAGTTTTCAACTTTTGTATGCTGTAGGTGGACATGACAATTGCGTTCTTGATAATGATGCTGATTTTGTAAATATGTTCGCATTGGCTGGTGCGTATGGGGTTAGTTGCGTTGATGTAGTTGTTGAAGTGCTTTCTTCTTGTGCTGATCATAATAATCGGAGTATTGTTGTTGAAACTGTTGAATGTCGAAGAAGTTTTGAAGTCGGTCAAAGTAGTACTATGCCTGAAGTTGAAGAAGATCCACTGGAGAGGTTTTGTCAGCACCACGAGACTGTCCGTCTTTCTGCTGGTTGGGCTAAATTGCTTACTCATGTTGGCCAAGAGTTTAGGGGCGGAGTAAAAGAATTTAGGGATTGTCTGGCAATGTATGCTATTGAAGTCGGATTTGAATATAAGTTTTTGAAGAATGACAAGACTAGAGTAACAGCGGAGTGTTCAAAAAAACATACAGAATCTGGTTGTCAATGGTTTATTCATGCAACCATTGAGAGATCTAATAGTTTCTTTTGTATTAGGGAGTTTGAGAAGAATCACAGTTGTGTTGGTGTTTTTGCTAATTCAAAGAATCGTCGGATGAGTTCAAAGTTGGTTGCTAAACAGATTAGGGAGGAAGTTCGAACTAAGACAAACTATGCACCAATAGAAGCAGTGAAATTTTTTGAGAAGTACTATGGGAGTAAAATCAGTTATCACCATGCTTGGTTTGGGGTTGAGAAGGCAGGTGATGAGCTGTATGGAGATTATGCATTGTCTTTTGACCTACTGAGGTGGTATGCTGAGGTAGCGAAGGAGAAAAACCCAGGAAGTGTTATTGATGTTGAGTATTGTGACAAAACTAATTGTTTTAGAAGGATTTTTGTAGCATTTGATGCGTGTATCAAAGGCTTCAATTACTGCCGTCCTTTGTTGGCGCTTGATGGGACATTTTTGAAGGGGAGGTACATAGGAACCCTTTTCGGAGCTATAGGAAAAGATGGCGATCAAGGTTAGTTATTTTTTTTCGTCTTCTTGTCTGTTCAATATTGGTTTTCTGTTTATGTTATTTGGAAGTTTGGGAGACAAGTTTAATATAGAAAACAACATCTATTGTTTTATGTTGATATACAGTTATAGCAGAGATTAATAAATAAATACAGATAACGTTATATTTTCCCTTAGATTGTAAGATACAAAGGACTAATTTGCATTGATTATGTTATACCATGAATAGATTAATGTTGATTGTTGCTTTTTTTTGGATTAGGACTGTTTCCAGTGGCTTTTGGCATTGCTGATTCTGAAACTGACGAGAATTGGCTTTGGTTTTTGAGAAAGTTGTCAACAATTCTGTCATCTCGTCCAATAACATTCATAACAGATCGTCATTCTGGTCTTTTGAAAGGTATTCCAGAGGTTTTTCCCAATGGATATCATGCGTATTGTTTGCAGCATCTGAAGTGTAATTTGAGGGACAAGTTTAAGGGCAGATTGTCTAATGGTTTTAGGGACAGAGTAGTCGAGTTGTTTTCTTATTGTGCATATGCACCATCGATTTCTGATTATGAGGAAGCTTTTAAAGAACTCTGCAATGTTGGTGGTCCAAAAGCTAAGGCTTTTGTGGAATCGTTGCCACTTGACAAGTGGGCAAATGCATATTTTGAAGGTAGAAGATATGGGGACATGTGTTCAAATCCAGCTGAGTCTTTCAACAAATGGATTTTGGAAGCCCGTCATTTGCCAATTTTGAATGCGATTGACACGATAAGGGTTAAAGTGATGGAGCAAATGTGTGATAGGAGACAACAGTCATGGAAGTGGAACGGCATCGTGTGTCCTGAAATGGATAAGAAGTTGGTCGCAAGTTTCAACAAAGGTCGGTCGTGGACTGTGGCCAAGGCAAGTGAAGATGTTTTTGAAGTGTTCTCCCTTCCGACAGTTGTAGTTGATGTTCAGAGACGGACGTGCACATGTTGTCGATGGCAGTTGAACAGTTTTCCTTGTGTGCATGCAGTGACGGCTATTCAAAAGGTTGGCCTACAAGTTTCAAACTACATAGATCCTTTTTACACCGTTGAAGCTTTCCGATTGTCGTATGAGAGTATGATAAATCCTATTCCCACTCTCGGAGCTCCAGAAGTGACAAAAGAGAATCGTGTAGTTCTTCCTCCTAAGACAAGAAGGCCGCGGGGAAGACCCAAGGTTCAAAGAATTCGATCAAAGGGGGAGAAGGTGAGGCAAATAAGGTGTGGGAGGTGTGGAAAGTTGGGAAACCACAATAGGAAGAGATGTAAAGAGCCAATTGAGTGAACTTGTTCTTGGGATATTGCAGAGTATTGTTTGATTTCTTCAATTTGAACTTGTTATTGGGATATTGCAGAGTATTGTTTGGTTGATAGATAAGATTTTGTTTGATTTCTTCAATTTGAACTTGTTCTTGGGATATTGCAGAGTATTGTTTGGTTGATAGATAACATTTTGTTTGATTTCTTCAATTTGAACTTGTTCTTGGGATATTGTTGGTTTAGTTGGTGTAATAAAGCATACTAATTTTCAGTCCTATATGTTTTGTTGCCAAAATACAGAGAACAGAATATGATAGATTTCATCATCTGTTTAACAGATTTCATCATCTGTTTGCACATTCACATCAGTGTTATGAACGCAAGTGTACATATTTCAGTTCCCAAATCAGCAGCAACATAGGTGTCCAGCAAATGTACAAGCCCAGAAAATGTGCAGCAAACAAGGAAAAAAATTGACAGGGCTTCCCTGCTTTATGGCCTAGCCTGACGCCTTGCGTCTCAAACTAATAAAAACAGCTACAAACAACAGTGTATATCAGCCTACTTCGGGCATTTCTCATCCTAAATTACCATTCACAATCAAAATTCACAAATAAACCCACACTGGGCTTTTTTATCATCAGTCAACAATCATAACCAACAACCACAATCAACAATCATAGCCAAAATACAAGTTTTATGTAACTATCAAAATTCAGATTGTCACCAGGTACAAAACTGTCAAACGAATCACTTACAAGCTGTTAAACCAACAACCTAGACACTGTTCTGCCATCTACAAAGTGTTCTGCCATTTACAAAGTGTTAAACCAACCACCTATACAAACTGAGTTCGTAAACAAAAGAGGACAAATTGTGTTCCTAAACAAAAGAGTAGAATTTGTTCCTAAACCAGTTCCAAATCCAGATTTGTCGACTTATCAGAAGTAACATTATGAGCTAGTTGTTTGTCTTGCCACTTTTCTTTTGTCCAAGATCTTGGCTCATCATGTAAAATCTTGTGGACCAAATGCACTCTAAAAGCTGAAACATCTTCTTTGTCAATCTTTTGTGGTATTTCTTCAAGCTCTGCAATCTTTTTGATGACATAACAAACAACGGGTCCACAATCAACCTTGCATATATTCAAGAGATAGAGTTAAGTAGATTGCAATAGATGTCGTCAACTGCTTAAATATGGAAAGTTTGATTGAAACTTACGAAGCAATATTCTGTTGTGGTGCTTCTTGCACTGTTCTTAGATGAGCACCATCTTTAAAGATTGACTCTATGGGAGTTAGCAAGTTGAATTGTGGCTGATTACTCTTCCGTTCTTCCAATTCCTTCATGAATTTCTCAACAGCATCTTTCTATGTTTTCAAAGTAAATTTTTTATGTTAGTTGCAGTAATTGATTATAAGCAATTAAATAAGCAAATAAGAGAGAGGTGAAGGTTTTTTTTTAACCACTGTTGCAGCATCTTTAAGGTAAGGGTCGCCTGATTTGTCCTTCTTTCTTGGTTTCAATGAATTATAATGCTTCCATTCCTGCTCTTGCATATCATAAACAAGTACAGTCCAATGAAATGGACTGTTTTTGTTCGTCTTATTTCCTGAAGAGTTGATTGGGAAAACAAGGTACCGAAAGTAGTCTAAGCCCCTATCATGTAATTCGTTGTAGAGTTGTTCAAGTTTGCTATCAAGGAGGTACTTTTTGGGGGACTGATTTGTCATGGTGATAAGTGTCTGTGGGAATAAAATAACTTAGTTAGATAAACACAAACATGATAATGACATCAAAACAGTGTGAACATAACAGTGTTTTGTTGTGGGGAAAGGGCAATGCATTTACCCAGCAGCTGGATGTGAAGAACACACTGTTTCCATGCATCAGTTGTTTAACTTCCTGCTCCCTTTTCAGCATTGATGTGTACCCGTCTATTACCTCGTTCCCCATGTCTAGCTCATCCAAAAGCTTTATTATTGACTTCAAAGTTATGGTATAACTTGTTTCGTTGTCTGTCCAGATTTCTTCACTGTGATGTCAAAAGGAAAGAATTATACAAAGAGAATGGAATTGGGAATTAATGAAATAAGTGTAGCTTTACTTACTTCGCATTCCCCTGGTTTAGGTCATAAAACAGATTCAGCAATGCTTTGTTTTCTTCTTTCAGCCATTTACCCAATTTTGTTTTTTCAACTTTCCATTTTGGTATCACATTATCCTGTTTATTCTTCTTTACCTTCTTCAGGTCTTCATAAACAAAACCTTCCTCCCTCTTCTCTATTCTTGCCTCATTTTTCACATTCTTTACAAGAGATGAAGGGTCCACCTGTTTCCTCTTTTTCTGGGTTGGTTTTGGAGTGTTTTCAGCTAGCACACCCGTGTAAGCTTCAATAGTTGTCCTTTCCACATATTCATCTGCCATCATTTGATGCTCAGGACCACATTCTTCTTGTTCTTCTTCCTCCTCTTCATCTTTCTCAACACTTTCACTTGTCTATTTTCCAAATAAAGAAATTAGATTAGGTTATCTGTGTGGTTCTATGGACAGATAAAGGGAACAGAAAAAACAGAAACCAATGTGTAATAAGATTAGGTTATATTACCTTGAATTGTTGCGTAATACAATGTGTCTCCATGTCGTCAATGGTTTCAGCTAGCACACCCGTGAAAGCTTCAATAGTTGTCCTTTCCACTTCTTCATCTGCCATCATTTGATGCTCAGGACCACATTCTTCTTGTTCTTCTTCCTCCTCTTCATCTTTCTTAACACTTTCACTTGTCTATTTTTTAAATAAAGAAATTAGATTAGGTTATCTGTGTGGTTCTACGGACAGATAAAGGGAACAGAAAAAACAGAAACCAATGTGTAATAAGATTAGGTTATATTACCTTGAATTGTTGCGTAATACAATGTGTCTCCATGTCGTCAATGGTTCCCTCCGCTCTTTCTAGCTTTTCAGATATAATGTCGTTCTCTACGAGCACATTGCAGATCTCAATTTCCTTATGCTCAACCTCTTTCACAAAAAAATCCCTCTCAACATGAGCAGTCTCCACTTCAAAATTGAGTTCAGTAACTGTTTCCTCATATGTCTCGTCTTGAAGCTCCGAAATTCTTTTCCGAAGCTGGGCAATTGTAGCATCTTTTTTCTCATTTTCTTCCGTCAACCTTTTGATTTGCTCTCGGAGGATTTCATTTTCTTTTTGAAGCTCTGTATTTGCAGCATCATGGTCTGGGTCATCACCATCTTTATCCTGCTCATCTTCTGGCTTCACATGATCATCTTTCGGCACCTTAACAAATCTGAGCAACTCTTTCTCCAATTCCGTTGCCTCCAACTTTGAGTCGTTCACGATTAACGGATCAAGAACATCCAACGGGTTATTTGCCAAACCAACACTAAGGTCAGTAAGCCTCCACTTGACAAACCTCGGGAAGTTTGTTGGATCTCCTTGGCTTATCAAGTTCACGTGCTCACAGAACCAATACTGTATTTCATGAAAAATACAAATTAGTTTAAATACAAAATAGGAAAAACACCAATAATATCCACATCTTTTCGTATACATGTAGGCAGATTATGAAAGATAACCACATCTATATATATATAGGCAGTTTATCACAGACAGAAAGTTGATATCATAAGAGGGTAGAATTTTACCAAGAGCCCTGATATGCAGCCCCCGGTTGATGCCGGTGTTTCAATATTGTCGTTCAGTTGCCTTATGAGCTCGTCTGTAAAGAATGTTGCCCAGTCATAGGAGCTGATCTTATCCAAGTCTTCAATGAAGTCGATTAAATTCCAGCTCACCCTTGACGCTGTGCTTGGGAGAAACACCGTCGAGATAAGATACAGTGTTAGCACACGTGCTACGTCGTTTGCACTTTCTTCATCCTTTTTCTTCACAGCTATTTGGAAGTACTCTTTCAGACTTGTATTCGTCATTATCCTACCTCCTCGAACACAGATTTCTTTAGCAAACCTTGTTTCTGGCATCCTCGGTTTTGTTGTTGGTTTAATACGGTTGGGCCCATACGTGATGCCGAATATAAGTGCAAATTCTTGTGCTGTTATCTTGACTGATTTGGTTCCTAGGTTGAACCTCCCTCCCGATCCCTCATATCGTCTTATCAGTGAAAGAGCATGCAGGTCGCTTTTCCTCAGGTATGCCTCAGTCATGTTCTCATCAACCACAGCAAATATAAGATGAGCAAATGGCGTTTTTCTTATCTTCTCTTTCTGCAGCTTTGTGAACTTTATGTCCTTCAAGAGTTTCACAAAATTTTGAAAACTCGACCTGCGTGAAATTTGAACAAAATAACAGGCAGATGTTGGTATAGGACAGACATGAACAAATGATAACATGTTCGTCAATAAAATAGACAAATGTCATTATTTTATATGAATGTTACCTGTACTGAATTTGTTTAGGCTTAGGTTTAACCTCTTTCTTGACCTCTTTCTTCACCTTTTTCAATCGTTTCTTCACTGCTGTCCTTCCTGCCATTCGCTTCGGTTGCTTTTGTTTCTGAATACACTTCCGTAGAATAGGACTGCGCGTCTTTGGACTACACCTGCATAAGTTTCAAATTTTTTTTCAGTATATGAATGGATACATTTATGCAAATTATCACAAAGTAACCATGAATGGATACATTCATACCTAGATTTGTGATGGGCAGCCTTTTTCGTCGGCTTGTGAAGATCTTCTTCTTCTTCGTCTTCTTCAGTATCTTCTTCTTCTTCTTCTTCTTCATCATCCTCTTCCTCATCCTCTATTTCTTCTTCTTCATCATCCTCTTCCTCATCCTCTATTTCTTCTGCTTCTTCTTCTTCTTCTTCTTGTTCTTCTTCTTGTATCTTCTTCTTCTTCTTGTCCTTCTTCACATTGTCATTCTTTGTCTTGTTGTTCTTCTTCTTTTTAATAGTTCTAAGTCGCTTTGTCTTTGGACTAGACCTGAATGAATACATATATGCAGATTATCACAAAGTAACCATATGATGTAGTATGAAAGATCGTCATCATCTGTTTGACAGATTTCATCATCTGTAGTATTCTAGTCATAAACCATACCTAGATTTTTTACTGGCTTCCTTTTTCGTTGGCCTCTGTACTTGTTCTTGTTCTTCCTTTTCCTCATCCTCATCCTCTTCTTCTTCTTCTTCAATCTTCTTCTTTTTGTCCTTCTTTTTAATGTTGTTCTTCTTCTCCTTCTTGTCGATTTTAGGAGAATCTTTCTCTTGTTGTGTGACAGATCTTGTCATTCGCTTTGTTGGACTCCGTTTAACCCCATCTTCTTCATCTTCTATTGTTCTTGTTCTCTTTCGAGAGGAAGGTATTTTTTCTGCTAACTTTTTTGGACTTTGTACTGCTGTTCTTTTCCTTGGCGACTGCTTCATTCTCATCCTATTTGGAGGCATAATAACTTGTAATGGTTTCGTAGTATCTACAGGTACCAATGCTTTATCAAAGTTCTTTTGTTTCCCCATTTCCTGTAACAAAACTGCAGAGAATTTGATCAAAAATAACCGGATGATGTTGTTATATGCAAAAATCTTCAAATCTGGTACAGCACAGAGATGAACAAATAATGATATCTGTCAACTTGTGTGTTCAGTGCTATGAGTAAATACACTAAAAAATGGACAACAAATGCAGAGTATGCGACAGATGACAACATTTGTCATGTGATTTGTAAGAACAAACAAAATGCAGAGTACTGATCTTGCAAAATTACAAAGAAGCTCTAACCAATGGTCTAAAAACCCTAGATAAACCATAATCAGTAGCATAAAACAGCAAAGAAACCCTAACCAATGTACTACAAATCCTAAACAAACTGTACAAAATGCAGAGTATGCGACAGATGACAACATTTGTCATGTGATTTGTAATAACAAACAAAATGCAGAGTACTGATCAGTACAAATAGACAGCAAAATCGACGGCAAAGAAACCGTAATCAGTACGAATAGACGGCATAAAACAGCAAAGAAACCGTAATCAGTACGAATAGACGGCAAAATGGACTACAAACGTAGAATATGCAACAGATAACAACATTTGGAACGAAACCTAAATGTTTGGAACAAAAAGCAGTTCGTAGCCCCTTAATGTGTAGAAACAGAGAAACAAAACGTAAATGCGCAGAACAAGAAACCGTAATCAGTACGAATAGACGGCAAAATGGACTACAGACGTAGAATATACAACAGATAACAACATTTGGAACGAAACCTAAATGTTTGGAACAAAAAGCAGTTCGTAGCCCCTTAATGTGTAGAAACAGAGAAACAAAACGTAAATGCGCAGAACGCCTTACCAGTTGAAGGAAGATGATGAGAACGACGTTGAAGGGGACGACGACGATGACAACGGCAACGACGGAAACGGCAGCGGCAATGACGGCAACGGCGACTTTGGCAGGCGACGAAGGATGGCGACGAACCGCTCTCTCTCTCTCTCTCTCTCTCTCTCTCTCGTTTCTTTCTGGAAACGTGTTTGATCGAATAGAGTGTGGGAAAGTGTGCCCGCTTTTTGTTTCAAAACCAGGGTATTTTTGGAAACCGGGTCCAGTTGTCCTGGCGGCAGTACCAACTTTATTGATGTCCTTATTACAGTATTAGTCCCTATATTATGGACCTCTGGCCGAAGCTCTCTTTTAAGGGAGGTTTAGCCAAAAATCTCTCATATTTACATTTTTTGAACTCAATGATAAACACCTTTTTACAATCAAACATAGTACAAATATGCTTATGAAAGTACCTAAAACTCTAGGTACCCTCTGAAAGTACTTAAAACTCTAGAGTATCATATATATGAAAGTACTTAAAACCCATGAAAATACTTAAAACTCTAGGTACCCTATGAAGGTATCTAAATCACTAAAACTCAATAATAGAAAAATGCACCCTAAAATCTTGAGAAAATGCCTAAAAATATTTTGGTCTTATGGGTAAAAAACTTAAAAAATGACCTCTACTGAAGACTATTTTGTTGGCGTCCTTCCCCTAAATTACCGTCATTATGGCTAATTTTTCGAGCTCGATACGGGAACTCGGTTGGGCTCGGGCAAACTTCCTCACACACCTTGGAGTCCTGGTCAAAATCCTACCGAGGGAACCAAGCAAGTTGCAACCGCAGTCTATTACACAAACTCCTACAGAATTTGCCAGGCCTTTGAGTTGGATAAAGAATTGGGCACACTACATAAAGAATTGCTAGGCCTTCGAGTCTGGATAAAGAATTCACCCGAGCTCTCTGATTTTAAAAAGAACTTTCCGTTTTTCAATTCACGGATGATGACTACCCCTGGATCCTTCTTCACCAGTAGACACTCATCAGGTTTTTCTTTCACGTGCCATAGCTGTTAGACACAATGTATGTGTACCAGGGGAAGCCCTCATCTGGGCGGATGAAGACTACTAGCGCGCTTCGGGTTTCGTATATAAGTCGGTGACAACATGTATAACATCGTGATCGTCGCCCATCGAGATGCATTTGGATCAAGTGGAATAGATCCGAACAAACCTTCTAACCAACGCAATAGGAGTTGACCAGTACAGAGTCTCCGGTTGTCCATCGAGATGCATTTTTACACAAGTGGATCAATTACTATAAAGGAATAGATCCCAAAAGAAAAAACCAATCTCTGGTGGTGGCTGGCTGATACCCATACTAAGGCCGGGCATGCGAGGGAAAGGCGACCGGCGGCAGTTAAACCGACTGAACTGAGGTCTCACACAAGCGGTTATTCTTGTTCTTAGGAAAATAACGAGACCCATCATAACTCATCAGAAGCAACATAAAATGCAGGCGCATAAAAAATAAGATTTGAGTCTTCCAATGATATAATACAGCCAAGGAGCCTTCTAATTTGTTCCCTTCCTTTCAACTCCAGGCACTTCAATTGAAATCTTCCTCCCATTGAAGGAGTCGTCTTCTTCGCCGGAATCTTCCTTACGTCGCCATGGCTCTTCGGACCGCGAAGAGTTACAAGAGGTTTGTCCTCCATCCGAGAAAAAGAAAATAGTTTAAAACTCTCAAACGCTGTTTGGCAAACTGTTTTTGAAAACTGTGTTTTTTTTCTGAAATCTTTAATGTAAAAACTATTTCTTTAACATGCTATGACAGAGATTTAAACTTTTCATTGGTAATCAAACCCTTTTGATTCCTTTCTAGCAGAACAATACAATACTAGTATCATTTTTCTTGCATTGTTTCTTCCCTTGCTCAAAATTCCGATATCATGGTCGCATGTATTTCCAGACTCCATTACCCTGCTTCCGAACCCGAAACTCCGACCAAGCAGGACGACACGATCCAATTCAGGTGCAACGGAATCCTCCTGAAATCCGAAGTCCTGTCGAAGTTCTTCGCGGAGGACTTCAAAAAAGTGAAGCAGCTGAAAATGCCAATCGATCCCCGCAGCCGCTTTGTTAATTGTTGGAGCAGGATTTTCCTAGCAGCGTGCTTGGTTTCCATGTTCGTGGACCCGCTTTTCTTGTACATGCCAATGGTACAACCTGCTGATCAGCTGTGCCTGGAAAATTCGGTGAGCCTAGGAAGATTCCTGACAAGTATAAGATCGATGACTGATCTGTTTTTCGTGGCAAAAATTTTGGTCCGCTTTAGAACGGCCTATGTGGCCCCGTCGTCTTGTGTTTTTGGAGTAGGAGATCTTGTTGTGGATCCATGGAAGATTGCACTGCGGTACATCACCACAAAGGGCTTCTGGTTCGATATCGCGGCAGCCATACCCATTCCACAGGCATTCAACTCTTCATTATCTCTTCCTTCTACCATAATGTGTTTAACTACTTCTGAAAACTGTTTTCTCCCTTTTCTTGTTGACCCATTGTGGGCCCTTCCCGGACCCATTGATTGCACATCCTCCATGAACTCAAAGGAAAAAACCCATTTATTGGGCCAATATTAGAACTTTCAAGTTCATAAGTGTGTGTGTGCGCGCGCGCGCATGTGTGTGTTTCTAAGTACTCAAAGTGATTTAGCAATACCTTTCAGGTGTTGATTATGGGCATCATACCACATCTGGGAGCTTCACGGATTTCAGACGTGAGAATATCGCTTGTGTTCCTCATGATGATACAATACCTCCAGAGGCTCATCATTGCATCTCCTCTAACCATGGAAATAGCCAAGGCCACAGGGGTCATCATTCAAGCATCTTGGATTGGAGCTGCTTATAACCTCACGTTGTACTTGCTGTCAAGCCATGTAAGTCATCACCCCCACTTCAATGACAAGTAAGGCATGTCTAGTAGACTAACATACAAGCAGAATCTCCGTGCAGAAAACTCAATCAGAATGTTTCGCAGATGGTATTTGTAAATTATATGCTGAATAGTCCTTGTTTAGGTTTGGAATGAGAAACTCAGACGGCCAAAAACTTTGTTGGTGTGTGGGAGCATCTCACTCCTAACACAACACAAGGAAAAAGCTAATCCAACCTCATCAGAATTTAAACACCATTGCATTACCATTTTATGTTCCTGTTTATGTGATATCAGAGCACACAAAGATTCTTTGTTCAAATGCCACCACTTCCACAGAGAAAGTATAGCCATATGCTAGGGGAGCATAAAGAAAAAGAGTAAATAATGACGTAAGACGAGGTAATAGTTCGTAATTTGACCAAAAAATATTTGCTACTTTTGACACAGGTTATGGGAAGTTGTATGTACCTTTTAACGGTACAACGAGAAGCAGCTTGCTGGAGAAGTGTGTGCAGTAAAGATAATTCAACTTGTAATGAAAGTTTCTTTGATTGCAGTTCAATAGGGAACCCCATAAGGAATCAGTGGATTCAGTCGAGCAATATCTCAAATCTCTGTAGTGCAAGTGGGAATTACCCATTTGGCATATATGGTCCCGGACTGGCGAGTGGTGTGACCAAAGGAACGTTCTTGCAAAGATACTTCTACTCTCTTTGGTCCGGCCTGAAGAGTGTCAGGTAAAAGAAATGAAATGCAGTATTTCTAATCTTTAGAAAGGGGAGCGGATTGTCTCCAGTCCACTTTTCGACTATAAGTTGTCATTTGACCTTTTTCTTCTTTGGAGACAACTTTGATGATCAATTTTCACCTTCTAGGCTTATTTCCTTGGATCATCCATGATCGTAACTCGTAAGCATATGATTTATCGTTAAATAAACAGACGAAAGAAGTTTATGATTTTAAAGGTAGAATATGAAGTGAATATGTTGAAATCGTGTAGCTATCATACCAAACTTTTTTGCTTCGTTGACAATCTACACCCTTTAACCTTGAATGTGAACGGACATGGTTGTTATAAGTGCTTTCGGTAGGCCTAAAAGGCTCAAGCAACACAGTCCAACCCAAACGTGGACCAGAGGTAGACCTACCAAAAGGAATTAGTCAAAGGGATTTCCAGTAGACCTATAAGTACCATCGTGACATGTGCAGGTTTAGCTCCTGACCAATGAGAGCACATATAGCTCATAACCAACGAAGGCACGGGTCAGGCCAACCTTATTTCCTTTCCTGGTTCATGTCCAGTCTGCCTCTTTGTAATTTCTACTCTTATTAGTCAAAGAGTTCCGTATCAGCATCTTAAGAGGGTGTTCGAACTCTGAACTTTGAAATGTATTGAATTCACAAATGTTCCTTTGTGCAGCACTTTAGGACAGAATTTCATCACAAGCATATTTGTAGGAGAGAATATCTTTGCCACTGTCATTGTGTTGGTCGGACTGCTTAACTTAGCATTGCTGGTCGGAAATATGCAGGTAACTTCAAACTTTTTAAAGTTGAATGAATGAAAGTGTACATGTGTGTGCATGTATACTGTACAGATATACAAAGATATGTTTGTCCAAAGTATATTCATATTGGGGCTTTCGTTTTCTGCAATTATGTGCATATTACGAATGGAAGACAATGTTTGTCAACTGTTTTTTCCTGTTAATTTCACATCACCATCTCGTTGGACTCATGTTTAGTTCTTTCATTTGCTTAAAACTGAACAATCAGAAAAAATGGAACATTATCTGACATATATATCCATGGGGATGGAGCTGTTTTTCCATCAGCCATTCCCCCGATAGATTCAAGAATTCTACTATTACCCCTACATGTGATATTATCTTGAGCCCACAATATATTATGGATGTGCCTTCACAACATTTTGTATAAATCAAATTTACCTGCTATAAACATGCTTCCAATACTCTCTCAACATGAATCACTCGAGCATATAGATTTGAGAGGCAATGTCTTGAACCAACCAATCAAACCCCTCAAGCAGGCCACTCCAGCATACGAGCTAGAGCCTACAATTTCCCAGTGTCTGGTTTCACATCCAAGGCTTCCAGGTTGTGTACCTTAGCTATTTCATCCAGCAAACTAGAATCAGTAATGATGCTCCTGATAGCCTCTCTTCCTTCAAAAGATTGTGAAGTTCGAATTTGCAGTCATCTAGCCTTCTTAGATCAGAAATTTTTACCAAACCATCAGTTTGCTTAAAGTAGTTTCTCCAGTAAGACCTGATTGTCGGCCCCCAACATCCCATATGTTAAGGGTAATACTTCTTGTTAGCGATAGTCTTGATGTTGAATCCGAATGTAGCACAGATAAAACTCGTGCCCTCTTGGTTGATTTTCATCTTCCCTGTGTTATCCAGCCCCACCATGAGTACTCGCATTTCTTTCTCTTTTCGCTTGATCTTTTGAATGATGCTGAGAAGCACTCCCCAAACTGAGGGAAAACAGATAAATTGATGGAAAAAAACTATCAAATCTTCGCTGCAGCAATTGATGGACTTCCGAGATACAGAAGTTATTTGCTTCTGAAAATCCTCGCAACTCCAAAATTGTAACAGTTCCTTTGGGTTGTGAGTTATTTTGTTCTGCATGTCTTCTTTCACTTAATTATACTATCTAGTATCTAATAAGCACCATAAAAACCAAATTTTATAGCTCACAAAGTATCTCAATGAATGATAAAAAATTAAAAATATATAACCACACAACCATTGTACATTTCCTGGTTTTCCGTCTTACTATTACGCTTCATAACAGATATGTAGTAACAGTATTGCTAAGTTGGCAGTGTATTACAATTGATATGTAGTAAAAGTATTGCTATGTTGACCCTATTCGGATACTATCTCACGTGAGACCTTAACGATATGAATCACTTATATTTGTTGGCAGAGATACCTCCAATCATCGTCAACACGGTTAGAGGAGTGGAGGGTTACGAAAAAAGCGAAAGAGCAATGGATGCATCACAGGCAACTACCAAAAAAATTAAGGCAGGGCGTCCGGAGATATGATCAGTACAAGTGGGTGGCTACCCAAGGAGTTGACGAAGCATCTCTCCTCAAAGAGCTTCCCAAGCATCTCCGAAGACAAATCAAGCGCCAGTTATGCCTCAATCTTGTTCGACGAGTAAGTCCAACACATCCTATTAACTACCACTCCCATAACAAAGAAATAAGATCAATCGGTAGACTCAGAGTCCGTCTATCTGCCTGTCTATGTAACATGGCTCTCCCAAACAATAAGAGATTGGTTGCACCGATCTTCTCCTCACCCAATGAATACTGGTTTGTAACAACTGGATGATACTTTACATGGACCAAAAAAAACAGGTACCCTTTTTTGTTGAGATGGATGATCGTCTGTTGGACTCGATATGCGAAAGGCTCAAGCCAACACTTTGGCCGGCGGGCATGTTTATCGTGCGCGAGGGTGACCCTCTGGAGGAGATGCTCTTCATAATTCGTGGCCACCTTGACTCATACACCACTAACGGTGGCCGAACCGGGTTTTTCAATTCCTGCCAGATTCAACCGGGTGACTTCTGCGGCGAGGAGCTACTCACGTGGGCGCTTGAGCCGCGTCCAAGTGACACCCTCCCATCGTCCACACGCACCGTGAAGGCCACATCTGATGCTGAGGCATTTGCGCTCGGCGCCGATGACTTGAAATTTGTGGCATCACAGTTCCGCAAGCTACATAGCAAACAACTCAGGTGATTTTAACTCTCCTTCCAGTGTGTGGAGTACTTACTTGATTACTTCATTCCTTCTTTAAATAGAAAAATTTGCAATTAGAAACTTTAGGTCCGACCGGCAAAACCGCATGAAGGGATGAGAATACAACGTCAAGACTGTGACTTGCGTGCCACTCATCGATCTCCTAAATTACATTAAGTTCTCTTCTTGTATTTTTACTTTTAATAACTACAAAGAGAATGGTAAGTGAAACATTTTTGGTGAACATCAGGCACAAGTTACGGTTCCATTCGCACCAATGGCGCATGTGGGCTGCATGTTTCATACAAGCAGCGTGGCGGCGACACAAAAAGCGCAAGGAATTGGCTGAATTATTGAGTGCTCAAGGGGGTGGCCATTTCTTACAAATGGACATGTTGGTGCCTCAACCAGGGGCTGGTGCTCTCAGCCTGTTGCCCAAGCCGGAAGACCCTGATTTTTGTGCAGATGAGGATTCAACATAATAATTGTATCAAATGGATAGATTCAAATATTTGTTCCCTATTTAAACTGACTAATTGGACCACCCCATACACACGTTGGGTGTTGTTGCTGTGGGTCGAGTTGGATTATGTTTTGCATATATTGTTGGTGCAAAAGTCGTCGTAGCCGATGAAAGTGGATAAACAGAGATGCTTCAAGTCACGTTACGATGTCGCTTTCCTTAAGACGATATTCGCCCCCACCAATTCGAGGGAATCTGGTGTGCACCGGGTTACAGCGAAGCCGCCTCCAAGATAAAATGAAGCCCAGTCTCCAACTGTTGTCTAACTGCGTTATGCACAAACGAAGAGAGACCCGAATACCTTTGGATTTTGCGTGCCTCTTAAGTTTAATCGTAGGAGATAATTCTAGAGAGAAACAACAATCAGAATGGTTCTGATTCTATCACCTCAAATTGGTAGAACCCTTTACCTTTTATAGGCAAAGATCATGACTGTTAGCCAAAGATCGCATCTCTTGATTTAATCACAATAATCATGTCTATTCATAATAGCCATGTCTATTCATGCGATCCTAATAGTCATACCTTTTAATTAGATCATGTCTATTCATTTAACCTGAATAGACACATCTTTTGCCTTTAAATCCAATAAACATGTTCATTCATATAACCTGAATAGACACACCTTTTGGATTAAAACCGTTCACCAATATTCACATTTAATATCCATTACATATTTTGAAAATGTTCCAACATATATTGAGGTACCGCTATTCATTTCATTAATTGTTTTCTTCAAATTTGAGGTAGGTGAAGAGACTTGTTCATCTTAGGTGAAAAACAGATTGTACTAGCCGACAACCTTGCTTCTTTAGGGAGGAATAACTGAGTGATTGTTGGATTCACTGAATCTTTGAACTATTATCCAGCTCATAGTTACATGTTGCAGCTATTTATGCTTGGAGATTGAGGAGCTGGGGTTGAAAGCACGCACAATAACAATGATGTGAGCAGTACTGAGCGAACGACGACATTGATATTGCTTATGCAAGCTTTTTCTCGCTTAGGGTTCTTGAGAATGAAGTTTTTCTTAGGTGGGTAAAAAGTGTACTCGACATTTTTGAAACTCGGGTTCACTTTTAGATGGAATCATTTATTTTGTCACAGCCTAAAAGACATGGCAATGGCCTCAAGCCCGATCGAATGGCAACCCTCCAGGCTCCAACGTACACTCTTAGCTGCAAACGTTCGGTTCTGCAAGCCCCCCCGCGCTCCTTGTGCTGGCAGTATTGCACCGTGTAGATCCCTCCACCTATTCTCATCGATCTGCCATTCTCTCTCATATGCATCCTTCACCCCCGCAACTAATTAATTAAGCTTAACTCAGTGAAAATTGTAGTTTTAGACCCCTCCTTCTTGTTACTTCCTCCTCCTTCACCATACAACTATTGAATCCACATACCGGACTGGAGAGAAGCTCAACTCGATAGCACCAGGGTAAGAACTAAGAACCTAAACCTGGCTTTCACCTTGGTAAGAAGTACACTTGGTTGACCATCTGTATAAGTCAAAAAATAGAAAGAAAGAAAAAAATCCGTGAAAATATAACCTTTAGGCCATTTAGTCAATCTCGTTTAGCGAAAACGCATCCTTACTTAGACTATTTACTAAGTGTGTCGATATTGCTCTAGCAGTTCGAAGCAAGATCTAACACCATCAAATGATGCTGTAGATGTCCGTTCAAGGACTTAAATCTGAATGTGAGGGAAAACCGAAAAGTTTTAAGTGGAGGAATACTTTTTTTTTTTTTTTTGAATCGGTAGATATTGTAGGAGTAATATTTATGAGCGTAGTTACATAGGGATTTGAATCAATAAAAAGAGGTCGGATCTCTTTTGTCCCAAAAATCTTCCGTGCCTCCATGCCGAGCGTAGTAATATTGTGTGATTTTCATTTTAAATTTTAAATTCAACAGCCGAAAAATCCTTCGACACAGAGACACGAAATTTTTTACACAGAGAATCCTGTTTCTAATAAAAATACCCTCAGAGGTCAAAATGATTCTTTGCGAGATTGGGGAATGAAAACTAGGAGAACACTCACATGGTTTGTGAATAATCAATTGGTGGTTTGCAAGAAATGGAAGCGGTTGGACACGAAGATGCGTCATTAGAATAAGTCAACTTACGCATTAGATTAGTATTAATTAGGAGCAGTAATAACGCATACTATTCAACTCAAGAAATAATGCAACTTGTTTATTTTAATTTTCTGGTTTTTACTCTTAGGGCGCGTTTCCACTACACTAAATGGATTACAGGCTAATGATAATAGTCAAGTTATTTATGCTAAATGGTATTTTAGGCTGCGCTCTTATGAACTTAACTTAAATATGAGAATTTTGTCCTTATTTGTATTTTTTTTTGCATTTGTTAGTTTAACGCCAAACTTTTGTAGGTTATTGATTTGTCTCGACGAGAGGAATCAGAAAACTAATATTTTTTTTTTACTTTTACCCAACTATTTTGAGAAATAACCACTTCTTAGCCAAAAAAAAGGTCACTTTTTGCTCTAAAAATTGGTTATTTCTCAAAATACTTTGATAAAATTAAAAAAAAATTACTTTTCCAATTTCTCTCGTAATCAATAACCCACAAAAGTTTAGCGAAAAACTAATAAATGCGAAAAAAAATTCAAATAATGACAATTTTTAGATTTAAATTAAGTTCATAAAAACACAGCCTTAGTTGATGTATGTGACGAGAATGACATGTTTAGAAATCTGTGAAGACATGATTAACAAAAAGGAAATGAGGAACACTAATTTCTAAACCTTCCGGTAAAAAAATCTGCGCGTGTAGACGTTATGTTCGGAAATTCAAATGCAAATGTTTTCAGACCCGTTCATAACACACGAGTTCACAAACTCAAAAAAAATATGTGCATAACTCTCTACAAATGGCATTTAACTCATTCCAAAACTGAAATGGCAAGATCATCTAGTTGAAACTTGAAACTATACATGTCACTCGAAAAGAAAGCCTTCAACCGACGTCGTTCCTATGATTTCCTCATCATCCGTAACGAACCGATCGGGCCTTTCCGGTACTGGGCCAGACCCGCCATCACCACCCGTATCTGACCGGGTCCTCCTTATACTATTCATCAACCTCGTCGCATACACTTCCAGACCCGCCCCGGGCTTCGGCACAAACAAGTTCATCTCCTCCGCAATACTACAACCCGCCCGGCGTACCCGACCCGGCCCCCCGTTTTCGTTGTTCCCAACCCCTCTCCGCCGCCTCTTGTGCCGCCTCCACGCCGCCTGAATGAAGCACGCCGCCCACGTGCGCCACTGGTGAGAGTAGAACCTGAACTTGTGGATGAGCCGGCGGCTGTGCAGGCGGCGGAACTGGGAGGCGACGAAGTTGAGGTCCTCGGCGGTGAGGCTGAAGGCCTCGACCTCGGAGACCGCCTCGACGGTGCGGGTGGAGAGGGGGAGGACGTCGGTGTGGCGGTGGTCGAGGGCCCAGGAGAGGAGCTCCTCGCCGCAGAAGTCGCCGGGGCCGACGGAGGAGGAGTTGAAGAAGCCGGTGATCCCGCCGTTGGTGGTGGTGGAGTTGAGGTGGCCGCGGATGATGAAAAACATCTCGTCGATGGGGTCGCCTTCGAGGAGGAGGAAGGTGGATTTGGTGCAGAAGGCAGGCTTCAGGCGCTCGCAGATCGCGTCCAGCATTAGGGCGTCCATCTGGTCCAGGAGGGGGTTCTGTGGTAAGGGAAGGAAAAAAAAAGGGTGAACAAAATGGTAAAGGGAATGAATGATTGAAAAAAAAACCTACCCGACAAGATTGTCTCGAGCCGTTCAATGCACGTGAGACCCATACGCATCAGACTGTTCTGGATATTGTGTGTCTGAATTTGACTCCAGACATCTGTGTCCAAAGCGTATCCAATACGATATTTTGAGATATTCTCATCTTACTTGGACATAGAAGATGTGTCCAGAACCGTTCGATAGACGTAGATCTCACACGATGCACGTGAGACCCGCATGCATCAGACAGTTCTGGATATAATTTGTCTGAATTTGACTCCGGACACATCTGTGTCCGAAGCGTTTCCATTACGATACATCTCAATTCTCAACTTACTTGTCGAACAAGATTGAGGCAGAGGTGGCGTTTGATCTCTCGCCTGAGGTCATCAGGAAGGGTATTGAGAAGATCTTCTTCATCAACTCCTTGTGTAGCTACCCACTTGAACTCTCCATACTTCCTCACAGCCTGCCTTAGATCATGGGGTAGCTGCCTGTGATGCATCCATTGCTCCGTATCTGTTTTCTTTTGCCTCCATTCTTCCAGTCTTGCTGTTATCGATTGAAGGTATCTCTGGAGTACCCACCAGAAAAGAAAAAAAACACGGTTAGCACATGCCAGTTTAAAATGATGATCGTTATCAGGCAATCCTATCGATATTTCAGTAACTCGGGAGTGTTATCATAGAAGCAATTTGTTCAGAATTCCCATTCCAGATCGCGGTTCTATGTTTTCTGGATTGATATCGATACTGAGATCACATGGGATATTAAACGTACTTTGAGAATGCAATTCTGAGTCGCATATGTTGTCTGAAATCAGTTCTAATATAGACTGTTGCAATGTTTAAAGCCAGAATCACATTCTCATTCGGTCTCAAGTTTCTCACCATCCAAACAGATTCCTTAATTTGCCAGGTTGTTAAACGCAATACATCCAGAGTTTCTTCTATTTAAAGAGTCTGCAATGATGGATAGGACTTACTTGCATATTACCGATTAGGAGAGCGAGAAGAATGAGCCCAAGACTTGAATTGGCAATGCAATATATATTCTCTCCAACGAAAATGCTTGAGGTATAAGTCTGTCCAATGGAGCTGCGCAAAATCGGTTAAGAAAAACCTTCAGCATTTTGGGGGTGAAATCATGCATTTGCAGATACATCACTAGAAAGTATGACGCTTAGGCCTAAGAGATTCGAATAAAGAAAATTATGTCCCCATCGAGCAGAGATTATGCATTGAGAAGGTGTTACGTTACCATAGGGCCTGGATTCCGATCCAAAGGCAGAAGAAGTACTTGTGCAAGAACGATGAGGAGGTTGCCGCGTTTTGCACCGAAATCTGAAAAATACCCCACAGATAATAGCTATTGCTCGGGATACACAGGCTTGTTACATTCGTTGTCTGGAACCAGTCGCTCCTACCGGGGTCCCCAACCATTCCGCAATTGAAGTATGAATACTCGCATCCTGCTTCTTGAACGCACACGCTTCTCCAGCACAACTCTTGTCGCTCCACGGTTAACATATAGTAAATCGCCCCTGAGAGCTTTTTCCAAAACCAGAAAACCGTGAGGAATTTTGCCTTAAAGAAAGTAGAAAAATCAACGAGTACGCGTATGCTTAGTTTTATTTGGTCACTCACATGGCTGGCCAATACGTAGAGCATCATGTTGTAGGCGGCCCCGACCCAGGCTTTTTCGGTAGTCATGACCCCGGTGGAATTGACGATTTGGGAGGAGAGTGGATATATGAGAGCTACTCTCAGAAAGTACTGCAACAAGATGGTGAACCAGAGGACTATACGAGTATGGGAAGTCACCGAATCGCTTAGATTCGGTATGATTGCCCATACTAGAATCTGAAATCGAAAAAAATGTCAGTATCTTGTAGGATATGGTAGAGTCGAACATGAGAAAATTGAGGAGAGCTGACAATAGTACTGCATTCGTTTTCGATACCTGTGGAAGGGGAACTGCAGCCATCACATCAGCCCAGAAGCCCTTAACAAGATACCGGTACGCGATCTTCCAAGGATCTATGACAAGCTCTCCTCTACCAAACACACGCGAGGATGGCGCTATGTATGCTGTCCGAAACTGGACAAAGATGTGCATGGCGTAGAAGACATCGTAAACCGTTCTAGCAATCGTCAGTACTACCTGTAGGGATCGGCCGGTATCAAAGCAAAAGTCCGGTTGAGCGATTGGCAAGAAGAAGAACAAAGGGTCGACGAAGAGAGAGACTAGACCGGCGGTGAAGAAAATCATGCTCCATTTTCCGGCAGCCGGTCCACGAGGATCTAATATCGATGTCTTCGCTCTTTCGTAGTCCTCTGGAAAAACTCTGGACCGTGATTTGGTGTCGAAGCAGCTCCCGGTCCTCTCAAGTAAGTTCTTTTTCGCGTTCTTTTGTTCTCGCTTGATCCCTTTCTTCGCTTCGTCAGGTTCTCCCAATCTTTCGAGTTCAATCTCATCTTGGACTCTGGGGGATCAATACAGAAACGAAAAACCTTAAGAATGTAGTCCTGGAACTGTTTGGTATTGTTTTCGTCGTTCTTCGTTTTTGTTTTTTCATCTTTCCAGAAACATAAACAATGAAAGGTTGCAAAAAAAAAAAACTCAACGTTTTCATGCCATTTTCTGCAGAAAAAAGTTTATGGGAATTCAAAAAACAGCTTTTCGATGTTTTCTTGAAGCTGTTTTGTTTTTGAAAAACTACCCGGAAACAGTTTATCGATACGATTCACCAACAAGTTCTGTTTTTAAAAAATGTACAGGATGCCAAATTTGACAATACTTTGGGATACAAGACAGACCTTAAGGCTCTTGAATTCCACCAAGACATCGAGGATTCGCCGACGACCTTTTCGCAGCAGATTCAACCTGTTGTTTGAAGAACTCAAAATTCCATCAGAACACGAGAGGAGCTGAATTCCAGAAATCCTAAGGATTAAGACCCTTCATTAGCGCGCGCGCACACAAAAAAAAAAAAAAAGCCATTATTTTAATTGTCATTGTTTATTATTGGATTATGATGAACTGTCGATTGATTATATATACATTTTTTTTATGAACACAAAATAAAATTGCACTAGTTGATTACTAGTAGTAAAATCCCAGGCTTTTCCTTTCCAGTTGGCAACTTTGATAACCCATTAAAAATTCATTATTAGAAAATTAATCGTGGGTTGATTAATATTTAATCCTCGGTTGGCGTGGGGGATTAAGCCCCTTAATTCACAAGTCAACTGTTGCTAGAGCTTGGCCGGTCTGGATTTGGATTCCATATATTATGGAGAATAGTTTATTAAAGAAGTGACTTTAAGCTTATTAAAGAAATGAAGTCAATTTGTTGGTTTGGTGGGCAAAATCGGGAATCTGAAGCAGTAGAAAAGTACTTTATCTTATTCTGTGTGGGGGTTCGAATTATCAGGACCTAGACGGGGTGAGATCGGGCTCCTTCCTCCTTTCGTCCCTTCCGGCGGACCTGCAATCAAGTCACTAGGGCTTGGATAGCCCAGTGACCCTCCGACGATCAAGTTAGATCTCAGGGGAAAAGCTTAGGTCTAGGGTTAGGGAAGAATAGCATACCTCACACAATGAGTATCCCCTCATATTTATAGACCTAGGTTTGCTTGGCCTTCAAGCCAGAGCGTGGAAGTCACGCTCAGGTAACCGTTTCGGGTGACGTCATTCACGACGTAAGGGACGAAACGGTTACGGAGCACATGACCTGATCGAATCGATGGCTGCATTAATGGACTTAACGTGGGGCCCATCCGTTGTAACCGCATGGCTCTACTTCCCTGGATAGTTCTGAAGCCGAAACGTATCCCCGGGCATGATACCGAACCAAGACTGGAAGATAACAACACTCCTCGGCCAAGCGGCCGGGCTCGAGGAGACATTGGCTGGTGCGCACGGCTCGGTTACCGATGTGATAACCGGAGCCCACACAATAGCCCCTCAAGTCCCTGGAGCTTCACACCTCTGCTTCAGGGTCTTGACTCCTGTGGATCAGCACGCTTTCGACCTCCCCGAAGGAGGGTTACTGAAGGGCAAAGATTCCTCGGTAGCCCATGCTTCAGCTGTTTGTCAGAGAAATCCACGTGTCGATGCCGCCGAGATAATGGAAGGAAAAAGCTGCCTCGGCATGTGCCGTGTCAGCTGATTAGTACGAAGCGTCGCTTCGGTGACACATGTCATAAAGCCAGTGGTTTGGCCATACAGAGCCCTCGCCTCGGTGCAGAACCTGACAGAAGGTGGCCGTTTGATGGAGACACGTGTCAAAGATCGAGAGAGCCGATGCACGACGCTTCGTTTCCCGCGCAACGCTCCGCCAACCCGAGTATAAATGATGGCGAGAAGGAGAAACGAGCCAACCTCTCTTTGCTCTGAAGTCGAACCGACGCCGTCGTCTGCCTCCGCCATTCAACCACGATTGCAACGTTTTGGACGTGGATCATCGCACGGATTTGAGGTACGTTGATCCCCCCGCCTCAATCTTCATTTCTTGATCACTTTCTCTTTCCCAGTTCCAGTCGTTTTTGGTGTGGTTTAGAATCGCACCACCGCGCGCCGCCTCTGGGTCGCGGCGGCGCTGGGAGTTCCCAGCGTTGTTCTTGCTGCGACCGAGGCTAAAATTCTTCCCGAGGCCTACATCCTTCCCGAGCCCTATCTTCAACCCTAGACTTCAGGATTGGTCGGTCCAAAGAAGGGGGACCTCCCGAAGAGGGTACCCTAAATTTAACCGAGGCCAATAAACTCCGAGGAACAATGACCATTCTGTCCCGAGCGTTTAGGTTTTCTTCTTTCCCAGAGCACATAGCTAACGGGTTTTTGCACTTCTTTCTTTGTTAGGTTGGGGCGAATGGTCATTGAGGTTTCTTCGGGCAGCTCCAGTAGTTCGGTTGACCTTGAAGAGATATTTGCGGAGATACAGTCCCGAGCCCTTCACCGAACCCCAATCGACTCGATCGAGCCTTGCGATCCTCTGACAACTCCTCGGCAGAAGACAGCATTTGACCCTAGGATGACGGAACCAAGCACCTCGGACCACGCGCCCGGGCCATTCGCCGACGCCCCGGAAGAGGTTCAGGGGCGCAGAAGGCCGATGAGGCCCTGCCCTTACAGAAATCAATACTTTGACGGGACGCCGGCCGCTTATGCGGAATTCAAGCGAGTCTACAGCATACCTCACGATGTTGAGGTACGGCTGCTTCCAAACACCGACCCAAGGGAATTGCCCCACCGAGAAGGGGCACTAATCTTCCCGCTGATGGCCATAACCGAAGGGGGGATCCGATTCCCCCTCCACCGATTTGTCAGAAGCATTCTCCGAACCCTCAGCCTTACCTCCTCCCAGCTCACGGTGAACTCGTATAGAATTATTACGAGCGTCATAGAGCTGAGAAGGCAGTATAATCTGACCTTCGGTATGGAGGAGCTCTTCGGGGTTTACCTCCTTGGAGTTAACCGCGAGCACCAGCGGTATTACCTGTCTTGCCGCTCCGGTTACGACTCATTTCTGATCGATCACTTGCCCGACTCCGAGGAGTGGGCCAGCCTTTATGTGTCGGTCACCGGGAACTTCATGTTCGGTCCCGGGGAGAGGGTAGACACGACCACCACAGTGCAGTTTGAAAACGGAACGCCTGGTTGGTTAAATCTTCCCTTCCGGTACATTTATTTAACTTAGCTGCATTTAGCATGCTGTACTGATATCCTCTTCTTCGGTATTCTGTTTTTGCAGAACAGGGCGTTGTTGCTGCGCTTCGGGAAAGGGCCGTTCGTTCCAGGATCACTGCCGCCTTCGCCATCCCCCTTACGAGCCGGTTTGCCCCTGACTTGCTCGGCTACGTCGCGTCGTATACCAGTTTTCTGAAGAAGAAGCCAAGGCAATAGGGCGTCCCGAGAGGAGGCAGGGGACGAGGCCGAGGAGGAAGGGCCGGAAGAGGGGCAGGACGAGGGAGTGGAGCGAACGAAACAGAGGGCAACACCTCCGAACCTCTGGGAGTCGTCCGGGAGGAGATTGACCGAGAAACACCAGAGAGGACCGGGCTAAGCGCCGAGATGTCTGGGCCGGGGACAAGAGAGGTGCTAAACCTGAGGCGCCAGAGGCCGAGGGGCAGCGGTCGAGGCCAGACTTTTTCAACGCCGGGCGCTGGGACCTCGGGGGTGTCCGCCTCTCCACAAGAGCCGCCGGAGAAGAGGGCTCGGTTGGAGGAAAGGAGGGATGCTGAGGGCGGGGGCCAAGAGACCATCGATCTCGCCGAGGATGAGCGTCGGGAGGACGTGGGGAACGAGGACGGCGAGTGGGTCAACCCGAGGGAGCTTCCCTGGGCTCCGGAATTCCGCCATTTCGCAGGTCGTCCGATTCATCACGCTGACACCGTAAAAAACCTCGGGGTGGCGTTCGGTATGCTCAGGGGGAGCATCCTACCTCGGGATGCCCGGGCAGTGACAGGCCTGACCGAGGACATCACTGCTGAGATTGCACAATCCCTTTTCCATGTAAGTTGCTACCGCTTATTACTTCTTATTGCACTTCGCTTCTTTCAGCCTAAACATTCAGAGCTCATATGCTCCTCGGTTCTTGTTTGTAGGCCGGCGCTCGGGTAATGGTGGTCAATGACCGCTGCAAGGCGCAGGAGAAGGAGATTGAGGAGCTTAAGGAGGCTCTTGGTCGAAGGGAAGACGACCTGAAGGTGGCCAGGGAGTCTTGTGATCTTTATCTGGCCGACTTCCGAAGATGCGACGGCGAGCGAGTGCTTGCCGAGGCCCGAGCTGCCAAGGCTGAAGAAAATGTACAAACGCTTAGGGTCACCCGGGCTCGGGAGGTGGAGGCGGCCAAGAACAAGGGCTATGACGAGGGCTGGGACGCGGCCGGCGTGGAGTACAAGAAGCAAGTCCGGGAGATAGAAGCCGAGCTGCACAAGGATCGATTCTTGGACGGGCTTCGGTACGGACACGAAGCCTTGTTGAGCAAGCTCGACCTTCCTGCCGACTCCGAGCTCCGAGCTCTGCCACAGCCACCTCCTGAGGAACTCGTTTTGCCAGAGGAGGAAGACATAGTGGTGCAGAATCCTGAGGAACAACGTGCCCCTGGGAATCAAACCGGGCATGACACCGCCGCTCATACCGAAGAGTCTTAGGATTGCTTTTTCCGCCTTCCTCCCCCCCCCTTTTTTATGTTTCTGCAACTTGACTTGTTTCTCCTTGGCTGGACGGCTCCGGACATATGGAGTTTGCCGTACCAGGGTTTGTAATAGTTTAAATAGGACTGGCGCCGAACTTTTGGCCTAAGCCAGGTTCTTGGTAGAATTTTAACTTTGAATTACTTAAAACTTTTTGGCTTCCGCTGAATGAATGTCTTCTTTGACTTATACCTGCTTTAATTGCTTGCTTAGATATGTTTATGCCCCTGCTTCGGTCATGCTTCTGAAGCAATGTTTAACCGAAGAGATTTCGGAAGCATGATCCGAAGCAAATTAGTAAAAGGAGTGAGGAAAACCAAGCCCCAATTAGCAAAATTAGGGATAAACAGGTGGCCTGGTCCGAAGTAAGGAAAGAGCGATTGGAGGTTGTCATGCCCCTGCGTCGGACTAGGGAACCCTTGGGTATTAGCCTCGTGAGGGTTCTGGGTGGAGACAAATGTCCACGGACGGAGGGGCCCCCGGAAGGGTCTTGAAGCTGGCGTCGCGAAGGGATAAGGCCCGGCCTAAGGTTCGGGACCAGCAAGCCCCAGGGTGGGGACTTGGTGAGAATTTTGTCCAAGGGATCGCCTATAGGAGGACAATATCTCAGAAGTCGGTATAAAACGGTCCGGTGAAGAGGAACCGAGTGTCCTAAGTAAAACAGCATAAACAGAGAGAAAGTAAAATTCAGAAAAAGGGAAATTTTTATTTAAACTGAAGGGATGCTGCCATTACATAAGGCGTACTGCTTGTAACCCTTTAAAGTAAAAGAAATACAAGTGAGGAGGGAAAACAACAAGGTCCAGTAACCGAGCGCTCAACCGTAGAATTTTTTAAGGTTATTGGCATTCCATGTCTTAGCGATGGGTGAGCCATCCAATTTTTCCAACTTGTAATTTCCTGAGCCGAGGTGCTTAAGGACTCGGTAGGGGCCCTCCCAATTGGGCATCAACTTTCTCTTCTTGGACTTTTCCACAACCTTCTTCCAACAAGATCTCTGGCTTGAAAGAACGAAGGCGAACGCTTCGGTTGTAGCCCTTTGCGATTTCCTGTTGGTACGAGGCAAGCTTTATCCTTGCATTCTCACGTTCCTCTTCGGCCAGGTCGAGGTCTGCAGCGTTTGGCGTTGTTGACTGATTCCTCAAAATTCTCCGTGCGGATGGTGGGGAGCCCGACTTGGATGGGGATGACAGCCTCCATGCCGAAATGCCAAGGAAAAAGGAGTACGGCCAGTGGCCCGGCGAGGCGTTGTTCGGTAGCCCCAGAGTACCCTGGGTAGCTCCTCGGCCCATTTGCCCCGTCGAGATTCGAGTCGGCGCTTAAGTCCGGATGAGATCGCCTTGTTTGCTGCTTCGGCCTGTCCATTGCCTTGTGGGTAGGCCGGGGTAGACGTGTCCCATTTGATGCCGTACTCATCCAACAGAGCTCGGTATTTCTGACCCGTGAACTGCCTCCCGTTATCCGTTATGATGGCGAAGGGCACGCCGAAGCGTGAAATGATGTTTCGCCAACGAAGCGGATGACGTCCGTTTCTTCGATGGTGACCAGAGGCTCCGCCTCGACCCACTTTGAGAAATAGTCGGTTGCAGTTAGGAGGAACTTGAATCCGCCCGGAGCAACCGGCAGCTTTCCAACGATATCCATGCCCCACTGGGAGAAAGGCCAGGGACTGGTGAGGGGGCTAAGATCCCGTGCCGGCTGGTGGATGATGGGAGCGAACATCTGACACTTCTTGCAACACTTACAAATTCTTCAGAATCTTTCTTCATCGTTGGCCACCAGTACCCCTGAGTAATGGCTCGGGGGTGGGCGAGGGACCGCCCACCGGAGTGGCAGCCGCTATCGCCCGCGTGAAGCTCTTCGATGATGCCCTGAACTTGGTGTGGGTGTGCCACGAGCAAGTAAGGTCCGGTGAACGATCTTCGGTAAAGCTTGCCATTGGGGTTGAGCCAGAAGAGGGCAGCTCTATTCCGGAGGCGGTGGGCTTCTTTCTTATCGGAAGGGAGGATGTCATCGCGTAGGTAACCGACGATTTCATCCATCCAACTTGGACCGAGGTCTATATTGAGGACCTCGTGGGATAAGGCTTCAAGCTCGAAACTGGGCTTGTCGATGGAATTGAAGGAGATGGAGCGATGTTCCAAAGAGGAGCAAGCCGAGGCTAGTCCAGCGAGAGCGTCGGCATGTGCATTGTGTTCTCGGGCAATATGCTCGACGCGAATGGCCTTGAAAGTCTTTAGGAGCTGAACAGCAGAACTGAGGTAGGTCCGCATTCGGTCGTCCCGAGCTTCATACTCTTCCGACAGCTGGTTAACGACAAGTTGGGAGTCGCTGTAAACCACCAATTCCTCAATACCGAGTGCTTGAGCGGTTCTGAGTCCTGAGATGAGTGCTTCATATTCGGCCTCGTTGTTAGAGGCAGGGAAATTGATTGAAATGGAGCTTTCGTGCATGACGCCAGAGGGGGAGAGGAGTATGACCCCAGCTCCGGCGCCTCGGCTGTTGGACGCGCCATCGACGTACATCTTCCATATATCGCCGTGGAAGAGTTTCCAGGCAGAGCTTGGGGTTGACTGGTCATGCTCTTCGGGACGCGGGGAAGGAACCGAAGCGATTGCGTCGGTTGGAGTAAGCTCGGCAATAAAGTCGGCGAGTACCTGAGCTTTAATGGCTGTCCGAGGCTGAAAGTGGATTTCAAAGTTAGCGAGCTCAACAGCCCATTGGGAGATTCTGTTAGAAAGGTCGGCCTTCCGTAGGAGAGACTTGAAGGGGTACTCGGTTAAGACAACAATGCGATGCGACTGGAAGTATGGGGTAAGTTTTCGAGAGGCAGAGACAAGGGCGAGCGCAAGTTTTTCCAAAGGGAGGTAACGCGTCTCGGCTGGAGTCATAGTCTTGCTAGAGTAGTAGATAGGCTGATGCTCCCTGCCCTCCTGTCGAACGAGTACCGAACTTATAGCATGCGCGGAGACCGCTAGGTAGAGGAGCAGATCTTCCTGGTCCCTGGGAGTTACGAGGAGTGGAGCCTCGCAGAGGTAACCTTTCAACTGCTGAAGAGCTCGGTCACAGCTCTCTGTCCAAGCGAAGCTGCGTCGGCTGCCTTTCAAAAGCTCGAAGAAGGGCTGGCATTTGTCCGAAGAGCGGCTTATGAACCGATTCAGGGCGGCGGCCATGCCCGTTAACCGCTGAACGTCCTTTTTGTTGCGGGGAGCTGTAAGCTTTTCGATGGCGTGGAGTTGAGCAGGGTCAGCCTCGATACCGCGTCGTGAGACGAGGTGACCGAGGAATTTCCCGGAGCTAACTCCGAAGGCACATTTCTCGGCGTTGAGGCGTAGCTTGTGCGTCTTCAGGATCGCGAAGGCCTCGGCGAGATGTCGGAGATGATCGCCGGCGCGCATGCTCTTGATAACCATATCGTCAATGTAAGCCATCATTGTGTCGCCTAACAAGCGCTCGAACATCTTGGTTATCATCCGCTGGAACGTGGCACCGGCGTTCTTCAGACCGAAAGGCATAACGAGGTAGCCGAAGATGCCGTGAGGGGTGATGAAAGCCGTATTCTCGACATCGTTCTCACTCATTGCAATCTGGTGGTAGCCTCGGTAGGCGTCCATGAAACTGAGTCGCTCATGGCCGGCCGTGGCGTCAACGAGTTGGTCGATCCGAGGGAGAGGGAAGAAGTCTTTGGGGCAGGCGTCGTTAAGGTTGGAATAATCGACGCAGACGCGCCACTTGCCGTTCTTCTTCTTAACCACGACGGTGTTGGCGAGCCACCGAGGATACTGTACTTCACGGATTGCCTTCGCATTGAGGAGCCGGTTAACCTCCTCGATGACGGCTTCGGAATGAATGGGGGAGGACCTTCGTGCTTTCTGTACTACCGGGCGTTTAGCCTTGTCGATATTGAGTTCGTGGCAAATGAAGGAGGGGTTGACCCCAGGCATTTCGTACGGAGTCCAGGCGAATACTTCGATATTGTTTTTGAGAAAGTCGACCATTTCATTCCGCTCGGTGTCACTGAGTGAGGAACCAACAAGGAAGAAACGGCTTCCGTCCTCGGTGATTGGGACCGTAACAAGTTCTTCCACTGCCTTATCGTCGGCCGGCCTACCGACGTCTTCCAAAACTGGAGCTTCGGGGACCTCGATAAGATTGACCCGAGACGTCCGCCTGCTGCTTCGGACAGCGTTGACATAACATTTCTTTGACGCGGTTTGGTCGCCGAACAGGTCTTCCTGTCGTCCGTTGGCGCCGATGAAGGGGACCACTTGGTGATAGGTCGAGGCAATGGCCTTGAGCCTATGGAGCCAGGTTCGTCCGACGATGGCATTGTAAGGGCTAGGGACGTCGACTACCACAAATTCCATATCCAGGACAACCGAACCGGCGCGCACTGGAAGTGTTACCGTGCCGATTGGCCAGACCGGAGCCCCGTTAAAGCCGATGAGTGGAACTTCGGACGGGCGGAGCTCGGTGTCTGGAATCTTGAGGTCTCTGAATAGAGAGTAGTACATGACTTCGGCCGAGCTGCCCTGGTCCACGAGGACGCGTCGGACGTTGTATGTGCCGATACGTAGCGTGACCACAAGGGCGTCATTGTGCGGAAGCTGGACACGGTCGAGATCTTTTTCGGTGAATGTTATCGTCCACCTAGAGCCGTCGTCGGTTCTTGGGCGTTTTGGTTCAGGGCCGACGAGCATTACCTGTTTGGAGGAGGAGGAGACCGCGTTCAATTCGTCATGGATGATACGGGCTGCCTCGGAGTTGAGGGGCCCGTGGATAACGTGAATCGTCTGAACTTCCTCCTCGGTGTTGTGTTCGGCGCGCTGAGCCCGGGACTTCGTTTTTTCGTGATCAATGAAGTTGCCGAGATGTCCTGCTGCAACGAGCTGTTCCAAATAAGCCTTGAAAGGCTTGCAGGCTGTGGTAAAATGGCCCTACTCGTTGTGAAAACTGCAGCGGACGATGGGATTCTTGATTTTCCCGTTTTCAGTCCCCAACTTCTGGTTTGGGAAGGAGAAGAAGGGCTGGTCCTTCACTTGATCGATGATTCGGTAGATCGGGATGGTGAAGACGGTCTTCTCGGCATTGAAATCGCTTGGCTTCGGTCCCCTCTTCTGTGACTGCTTTATGTTATTGACCTGTTTCTTCGGCGTCGGTTGGATGCCGAGATCGGTGTTGAAGCCGAAGTGTTTACCGTCTTCGAGCTTGTTGGCTTTCCGATGCCTCTCTCCCCTTGGATTCGAGAGCTGGCACCATCCCTCTATTCGAGTCATGAGATCCTTCATGGAGTTGGGCTTATGGCGAGCAAGATCGTCGTAGACCTGCTCGTCCTGGGAGGTGAGTCCGAGCTTGAACCCTCGGGCGGAGATGACACCGTCGCAACCCTCTATCTCATTAAATAATTCCCAGTAGCGTCCGGCGTACTGCCGAAGCATCTCGTCGTCTCTTTTGCGGAGAGCCAGAAGGGAGTCGATCTCCTTCTCGTGCTTATTGCTTATCACGAATCGGGCCATGAAAGCATCACAGAGGGAATCGAAGGAGGAAATCGACCGAGCCGGGAGTTGATTGAACCAGGTGAGGCCTAGGTTTCTGAGGCTTGCGGGAAATACCTTACAGAGGAGGGCGTCGTCCGAGGGTTCGTTCCTTAGAAACAACGACATAACGAGCTTGTACTGGACCAGGTGAGTATAGGCCTCGGTTTTGCCATCGTATTTGGCAAATTTTGGCTGGGTGAATCCTTTGGGGGGCGTGACCGAGTAAATTTCCCTTGTGAAGGGGGAGGTTGTGAGCCGGGTAAGCCGTGCGTCGCGGTGAGGTCGGATCGAACGGTCGAAACCGTCTGGACGCTCTGTCGCCGAACGTTTTAGTGGAACAAGCTTATCTAACCTGTCGAATTCCTTTCTCTTGGGGTGGTACTGACCGACTTTGGTGGAGAACGCGTTTGACGGCGCTCTCGGTAGCTATCTCGAGCCGAAGGCTCAAGGCGCTCGGTTACCGGACTTCTGCTGTGGACGCCCGCGGGGGCGAGACGATAGGACTCTTGGCTCTGGAGCCCCTCTGGCGTTCACGATACCCTCTGGTCTGGAATTCTAGAAGGCCGTCACCTCCCCTGGGTACCCTTGTGAGGCTGGGGGTAGATTCTCGGCCCGCCTTGCCAGTTCGGACCGAGTGGGTGGAAGGAGGCGGAGACACTCCCTGACCGAGCCTCTCGAAGGCCGATGGTTTTCTTCGGAGTGGACCGGGGAGCGGGAGCGGTCCCTGCGCGACGTGGTTCTCGCGGCTATGGCGCCCGACGCCCTTGGTGGCTCGAGACGATCTTTGACGGAGGGGCGAGATCTGTGGTCCTGGAGGTGGCCGACGGTTGTTGCTGTGCGGAGGAGTGTGGCGACTCCTCCTTCCGCTTTGACTCCCAGAGGAATGAGATGGGGAGATCAGAAGGAGGTTTTTGATCTCCGCGAGCTCGTCTCGGACGTTCTGATCGCGCTTCACCACCGTTGTTAGATCGTCGATTTTCCGCTCGAAGTGGCGGATGTAAGAATGGAGCTCGGAGGACGGGCCTGCATCTGGAGCTGAGATCCCGGCGCCAACTCCGACGGACATATGGGCCTTCCCTAGGGCGATGGCTCCGCCAGAGGCCAGGCTGTGGTCCACGAGGGAACCGAGCCCGTGGGCGGAACCGCCGTGTTGTGGGTCGTCGACCTCCACCATGCTTGAATTGCTGGAGCGAGGAATGAAGCTGAAGGATGAAACGGACGTTGGATGGATGGCTAGGTCCCCAGCAGAGTCACCAATTGTGGGGGTTCGAATTATCAGGACCTAGACGGGGTGAGATCGGGCTCCTTCCTCCTTTCGTCCCTTCCGGCGGACCTGCAATCAAGTCACTAGGGCTTGGATAGCCCAGTGACCCTCCGACGATCAAGTTAGATCTCAGGGGAAAAGCTTAGGTCTAGGGTTAGGGAAGAATAGCATACCTCACACAATGAGTATCCCCTCATATTTATAGACCTAGGTTTGCTTGGCCTTCAAGCCAGAGCGTGGAAGTCACGCTCAGGTAACCGTTTCGGGTGACGTCATTCACGACGTAAGAGACGAAACGGTTACGGAGCACATGACCTGATCGAATGATGGCTACATTAATGGACTTAACGTGGGGCCCATCCGTTGTAACCGCATGGCTCTACTTCCCTGGATAGTTCTGAAGCCGAAACGTATCCCCGGGCATGATACCGAACCAAGACTGGAAGATAACAACACTCCTCGGCCAAGCGGCCGGGCTCGAGGAGACATTGGCTGGTACGCACGGCTCGGTTACCGATGTGATAACCGGAGCCCACACATTCTGCAAAGCAATAATTGAAAGTATTTGTTGCTGCCAATTGCATAGGAATTCACAAATTTGAATTGCAAGTACTACCTTCTTTAGCATTCAGGCAGTATTATTCATATGCTTTTTGACTAATAGTTAGACTAATTCTATTGTTAAAAGGAGGGGGAGCTTAATAATTTTGGTGGGATTGCTAAATATTGCTTCATACTCGAGGAAATTTCGTTAGGATCATGGGGCCGAATTCATAAAATATAGATAAATTTTGATTAAATTAAGTTGGAAGTTAGTGAGGTCAAGTGACCTTACTTGACCGTATGTAGCTCAGCCCTTGCAGTCTTGTGAGACAATCTCAACTAAAATGGGACTCTTCATGGCTCAATATCAAATAGGATGTCTCATTCAACGTTCTGAATCATTCACATTGTAGGTATCAAATATGTACCAGCCATTCATGTAGAAAATTAGGCTTATCTGTGATTGATACATGTTTAAGCTAATAGAAATATATTTTTAAAAACAAAATAACAGCGAACTGTCGGTCGCTCTTAAGGCAAATCTCATCTGATGAAGCATTTACTGATGTTCGATCCTCATAATATTTTGTATGGATGATTCACGCATTTAAGTCTGTATAATGAATGACTCAGACTGCTGATGGGTCCTATTTTGCTGTACATGAGGATCACACAAGGATAAGGTTAAGTATTACAATGGTTTTTAAATTTGGAACCTTTTGTGTGTCAAAAGATCCTTAAATCATATTCTTCTGTCTCAGAAAGTTTGTTTTGATATATGTGGGGAAGGTAGGTTCCAAGGAGGGGTCATGGACTTCTTCTGTGTTAGGTCCATTTGTTCTTCCATTAAAAAATGGATATTGAAACCTTTGGTTCAATGAATTTCAACCACTTCATAACCGTGCTTACTGTTGCTATCTGTGTCACATTAAGATGGTTTTTGAAGTGTAAAAAATTGAGAAGCTTTGTGATAATACTAATGCCATTACGGCAAGTAATTTTGTTCCCAAAACTGTGACTTTTAACACACACATGAGCATGAACATGAACAAACACAATCCTTTTTGGCCATTCATAGATCAACGTAGAAGTCTCATCAAAAGGTTTACAAGCACAAAATGTCTTTGTGTATCCTATCCTATATACAAAAGAACATGAGCTATACCCCCACAGAAAACTACCTTTCTTTCAATTCTGATTCCCACCATCATGCTCAGAACCGGACTCGAACCCGTTACTTGCACCCATCCGCATATTCGTAAGAAGCCTAGCCGCGTATACTTCCAATCCAGCCCCCGGTTGGGGCACGAATATGTCCATATCGCCGCTGTTACATTGGACCAATTCCTTGCGCATTCGGTACCTACGCCACGCAGCCTGTATGTAGCAGGCTGCCCAAGTCCTCCACTGGTGTGAGTAAAACCGGAACTTGTGCAACAGTTGTTTGCTATGTCGCATCCTGAATTGCAACGCCACGAATTTTAAGTCCTCGGATATCAGGGCGAAGGCTTCAACTTCCGAAATGGCCTTGACAGTCCGCGTGGACGATGGTAGGACCGCGGTTGGGCTGTCAAGTGCCCACGTCAGCAGTTCCTCGCCGCAGAAGTTACCGGGGCCTAAAAGGCACGAGTTGTAGAACCCTTGTCGGCCTCCGTTTGTGGTGTAGGAGTCGAGGCGGCCTCGGATTATGAAGAGCATTTCTTTAACAGGGTCGCCCTCGCGAACGAGAAACATGCCCTCGGTGAAGAGTACCGGCTTCAGCCTCTCGCATATTCCGTCTAGCATGTGGTCATCCATTTGACGCAGTAAGGGAACCTGTTGAATGAGAACCAGAAGATATTGCAAATTTTGCATGAGTGTTATGTCATGAAAAATTCTCTCTGCGTAACAGTCTGGTTGGTATTGCTTCGTCTTTCTTTGTCATGTTTTTGAGAAACAAATTCTGGAACACATATTGGTTAAATTTCTATGTGTAAACAAGTCTAAAAAATAATAAACACTTAAAACCCCTTTGCAAAAACACTTCTCCAAAACATCAAAACAGAACACGAAACGATGCCAAAACACCATGGAGATCAAAAAACAGAAAACAGGAAGCCGAACGATGCCAAAACACCAGAGAGATGAAAGTGCAGTACTTGTGTAATTAGATTGTAGCATAAGTGGTGATTGATTTTCCTTTGGAGATCCTTAGGGAGGGAACTGATAATGGTTTTTTCCTCAACTCCCCTTGTAGCCACCCACTTATACTGCTCATATTTTCTCACTGACTGCCTAAGTTCTGCTGGGATCTGCCTGTGATGCATCCACTGTTCTGCTTCTGTTCTCTTCTGCCTCCACTCTTCTAACCGGACCGACGTAGATTGGAGGTATCTCTGCCATTTGAAGCACAAGACTCAGTTATTTTCCATGTTGCATATGGTTGTGCTTTTTGATCATGGACCAAGGCTGATAAACGAGCCCAACAGGGGTTGTTCAAGCTTGGTATGAAATCTTAACAAACTTTAAAAATATGTTCAAATTCTGCTTATTTATCAGGCGAAACGATCTCAAACAAGTTTCAATTGATCTGATCACGAGTAGCTTAACTTTTTGCACATCGTTAGCTAAATGAGCCTATTAGCTTGGTTTGTCAATGTAAGAGAACCATCTCGAACAAGATTTTAACAAATCTATGATGAACTCGAACTCAAGTAGTTCGTTCGTTTATCAGCCCTACTCACGATTTGTGCATGAATTTTTCGGCCGGCCTAAAAAACGGAAGGCTAAGGGAAAAGACAGGAAAAAATAACTTCACAAATTCTTTTACGATCCAAGCACATCAAAAAATGAACCAACATGAATAACAAGCGGGATTGACAACAATGTCTACGATTGTACTAACTTGCATATTTCCGACAAGCGCCGCAAGGAGAACCAGACCAAAGGTAGCAACAAGATTGACAAAAATATTTTCCCCAACATAATCAGTTGTGCCCAGATTGTTACCTATAGAGCTGCACGTCACCAAGAACAAAAAACAAAAGCAAGCTTTGCAACGTTAGGAAACAGAAACGCGTGAATTTAGCTATGTTGTTGAAACCATAACAAAGTAACAAACTTGAAGGGAAAAGAAAATACGTCAAGCTCTGCAAGGCCCAGTAAAAGCAGAAGAAGTACTTCTTGACAAACTTTTCGGATGGAGCGTTATTCAGCAGTCCAAGGCCGTATATCCCGTATTCGTAGTATGAATTGGTTGGATTGCATAGAGTGGAAGTATTAGTTATTGAAAACCAGTTGACCCTATCCGTGTCATTTACCGTGCTGCAATCGAAGAATCCGTAGACACAAGTTTGGTTTTCTATGCTTTCACACACGCTTCTCCAGCACGCTTCTTGTCGTTCGATAGTAAGAAGGTACCAACAAGCACCAGAAATCTGGATTTGCACATGAGAAAAGCAAACAAAAGCATTTTGTGTTGTTAATCAAACATTTGGTGCAGTTTTGCCTTGTGGGTATTCTCTGCACTTGTCTGTGCATGATTCCATTTTGCGAGGGTAGATTTTATGAAAAGGTAGATGCGCGGATAAAGAGACTTACATTGCTCGCGATGTAGAAAAGCAACATGTTATAGGCAGCTCCCACCCAAGCTGTTTCGGTCATTTTTCCGGTGTCCTTTAGAATCTTTGATGAGAGTGGATAGAGAAGAAAGAATCTCAGAAGGAACTGCGACAAGGGGATAAACCTAAGGGCGATTTTGAAGTTTACAGTCGCTGAACCGTGTGAGTAAGGTATGATCATCCAATTCATAACCTGAAGTTCGAAAAATAACAATACAAAGTTCACCGAAGTTGTTCAAAATACTTCTTGAAAAAATGAATATTGCACATGTAATGAAAATTGTAATCAATTTACCATTGCAAGAAAAGAACCAAAAAAGTGACAAAATTAGCAAGGCTCAAAACGAAGAGTCAGATATACCTGGGGAAAAGGAAGTGAAGCCAAGAGATCAAACCAAAAGCCCCGACGGAGATACCTATTAGCTATTTGCCAAGGATCTATAACGAGCTCCCCCCTTCCAATCACACGAGAAGAAGGCGCGACATAAGCTGTTCTAAACTGGACCAACATATTGATCGCATAGAAGAAATCTGTCAATGACCGTAGAAACGTGATCAGGACTTTGAATTGCGACTTCAAATCTTCAATGCACACGTTGGGGCTGATCTTAGGGAGGAACAAGAAGAGAGGGTCAATGAACAGAGAGATCATGGCGACTGCCAGGAAAAGCTCGTTCCAGTGTCGCACCACCGGTCCCCGAGGATCCAATATCGTCTTTTTTACCCGATGGTAGTCTTCTGCAAAGACCATGTGTTCAGCTTTGAAGCACCCTCCTCCCCCTCCTCCTCTTATTTTCTCTGCATTTTCCTGTGATCTGAATTTGGACGCGCCATAATCTTGACCTCGGGAACTTGAGGCTTCAAGTTCAGAATCATCTTGGATCCTGAAAATCAATGTGAATAAATTCAGAAGGGAAAAAAAAAAAAAAAAAAGTCATTGATTTGATCATCATGTGTTGTAAAAGTCAAAAGAGCAACAAACTTGTTGAATCGCGATCTTCCAAAAGTCAATAAGGATTTCAATAGACTCATATTTTTGGTGTTCTTCAATCTGAGTTGTTGTTCTCTCAACGAAATAGAAGATTAGCAGCAGATTTGGTTAAAACCTTGGACCTCAGACGGGTAGAAAAACAATACTGGAAAAGAGAGAGAGAGAGAGGTTTAGACCCCAAACTACACATCAACCTGCACCAGTAAACACTTGATTGTATTATTAACATAAAACTAGACTGACTTCATGTATCAAGAGAGACTGCTTGGTGAAGTAAGATTCAAGTTTTGCTTTTCTTGTTTGCCTTCCATGAACCTACACTAAACAGCTACCCATCTCCAGTAGAAAGATTCTACTCCGTACAAGGCATGGACACACATAAGAAAGAAAAAAAGAAAAAAAAAAAAAGAAGAAAGAAAGATTGGTGTTATCACCTCAAGAAACAATAGGATTCCAGGAATCAAAATCAGAGTACAACTTTAATAAGAAAATATGAATACTTTTCGAACTTTTTATTACTTTAATGTTCATTAGTTTAAGCCTTAAGGTTCACTAGTTTCTCGGGGATGTTACCATGATGACTCCTATTTTGGTAAGTATGCAACTCTCTTTTCTTTTTTTATAACTCGGGGTGTCCGGGCCGGCTCACACGCGTCTCAATTGATCCCGGGGACCCAATCCCACGTATGCACCTAATACAACACATCATCGGCATACCTAGAATACAACCACGAATTTAAAAGCTAGAGAATAAAAATAGAGTGTAGATCCAATCCTTGTAGATGTGAGTCATAAGCCAAGTAACAAATACTTTGAACGTTTTTGTTTATTAAATTCTTCTATGTCGTGCTCAATAGTATACATACTACTAAAACACTGTTGGTATATTCACAACAAAAATGAATCGTTTGACAATCCTCCTTTGATATGTAAGAAACACATTGTACGTACAACTCCTCAACATTCATCCAACCACTTTCTAGTCAATTCATTCGTCGTCGACGGAAAAATCAGGTTCCGCCGGCTTCTGATATTTGGTAACCACACCGGAATCGGATCCAGAAAACTTTTCAACACCCCTCCTAGTGCTCGCCCCCAATCTGGCTGCATAAACAGCGATTCCTGAACCGGGTGGTACCACGTCTGCGCCAAACGGTCCACCCAACGGCTCGAACTCATCAGCGGCAGGGTACTCCTTAGCCCTGAGCTCTGCCGCATGTTTCCTCCTTTTATACCTACGCCATGCTGCTTGCACAAAACACGCGGCCCACGTCCGCCACTGGTGAGAGTAGAATCTAAATTTGTGCCTGAGTTGTTTGCTGTGAAGCCTTCTGAACTGTGACGCCACGAATTTCAAGTCCTCTGCCCTGAGAGCAAACGCCTCCACTTCGGAAATGGCCCTTACGGTGCGGGTGGAGGATGGGAGGATGACACTAGGACGTGGATCGAGGGCCCACGTCAGGAGTTCCTCGCCACAGAAGTCACCCGGGCCGATGTGGCACGAGTTGAAGAAACCAGTGCGGCCGCCGTTGGTGGTGTAGGAATCGAGGTTGCCACGGATTATGAAGAGCATTTCGTTGACGGGGTCGCCCTCGCGTACTAGGTACGTGCCTTGGGTGCACAATGCAGGTTTAAGCCTCTCACATATGGCATCTAGCATTCGTTCGTCCATTTGATCAAACAAGGGTACCTGTTTGTTCAAATAGAAAAGGAGATAAGAGGGGGCAGAACCAGGATTCAGACTCTAGAGGAACCAAATTAGGTGCTAAAAATCTTTGTCGGACGATTTTCAATTTTTACGTCTCACATTTGTCACAACACGAATAACTAACATCGAAAGATTGTGTACATAAATTTTGTTTGGTATAACGTTACCCTAGTTTTCTAGGGGAGTTCTATGAGTGGGCTGCACTGCCTAATTTTTCTTTTTTCTATGGAACCGAAAATAACATAGGGTCATGAACAAGAATAAGAGGATGTGATCTTGTGACTTACTCGGCGAACTAGATCATAGCAAAGGTGGCGCTTGATGTCTCTCCGGAGATCCATAGGCAGGCCTTTGAGAAGATTTTCTTCATCAACTCCACGAGTAGCCACCCACTTGTACTGATCATATTTCCTCACGGACTGCCTTAGTTCTGCAGGAAGCTGCCTGTGATGCATCCACTGTTCTGTATCCGTTCTCTGGATCCTCCATTCCTCTAACCGAATGGTTGTGGATTGGAGATATGTCTGCAAGCGGAAAAAGTATCAAACATTTGCATCAACAGGAGATTCATTATTCAACTGATACAACTTAATGCCTTCAGGGAGTCCTTGAAACCAATTCTCACAGTACTGGGCCTTAGGCTGTGTTTGGATTATGCATTTGTCAAGGGAAGAAAAATGAGACCTAAACCAAAAGAATTTATGTAGCTCTTTTACCCTTCCCTTCCAAATGTAAATCCACAAATTCATGTTCCAAACACAACCTTAAAGTTCTTGGAAGGAGGTTAAAGATTAGCTAGTAGTAAAGGAGTACTTGTACTACTGTGCTTGGTAAATTTCGATAGGCAATGAAGTTCATGGTTTCTTTTCAAGAACTTATTTAGAGGCTTAAATATCTGGTCTTCTGGTTTTGTGTGAGTGACAGATTGCCTAAACATCCGGTCTTCCGCTTTGCGCGTGTGACAGATTACTTAACCAACCAGTAATAAAGCACTTACTTGCATATTTCCAATGAGCAATGCAAAGAGAACCAATCCCAGAATTGCAATGATGATTGCAAAGCCTATTTCTCCAACATAAGTGGTTGTGGAAAGATTTTGTCCAAGACAGCTGCAAGTATTGGAAAAAAACAAATGATCACGCTCAGATTCATTGACGGGTAATGTTCCATTGAAGTGAATTTTTCGTTTTCATTTCGGGTTGAGGAAATAAGACATAAACATTCCCCTCTATCTTCCCACGTAGTAAGCTACTGGTCCAACAATATAACAATCTGTTTGGTCTCGGAAACAATTACTATAAAAGAAAGAAAATCTGAAACTTCACAGCTATCTGGAGTTCAGCAAATTAGGGTTAAGATTTGAAATTTCAATTTTTCGTCAACTGGAGCAAAAAAACATACATCAAAATGAAAGAGAAGAAGACTCCTTTTCACAAATTCCATGAGAAAAAAGACAATTTTGTATCTCATCAAAATAGCCGAATATTTATGTCAGTCAAACAGGAAGTTAACAGAGTGTCAAAGAACCACCTCACCTCAAGTTCTTCAGACCCCACCACAGACAGTAGAAGTACTTGCTTATGAATGATGAAGATGTAACACGAGATGCCACTGCATCACCGTATATACCAAAAGGATAAGAGCCAGTATTTGGATCACAAATGTTCGTGATCGTGATATTGCTTGCTTGGACCGTGTGGCAGTCAAAGAAGCCAGTGTCACAAGATTGGTCAAGACTGCAGGCATATCGCCAGCATGCTTCTTGTCTCTCAATTGACAAAAGATACCAGCAAGCTCCTAAAACCTGCAATTACAAAACAATAGTGGAGAACGTTAGGAGTTGAAGATAACTTCTGCTACGGATAAATTGCTAGTTGGTAGGGGCAGACCAAAGTGTAGTTGGTTAATTCTAAGTCTTGTAAAACCTGTTCCTTGTGTTCGTTTCTCAGTTTTTTGGCTGTCTTCAAAAGCAAAACGAATATAATGCTTAGTTTTCATCCAATCTACCCATCCCTCTTCAAGCCCATTTTCAAACACCAACAGATTGACAAGGCATCACTTAGGAAGCCCTTTTTTTTTTCTTTCCCCCAGTGTTCTTTTTCTTTTATTCTTTATTTCTTTGTGCTCCATTTGGTAGGAACCGTTCAAAAAGACGGGGTTGAGATATCAAATTTAAAATATAAAAATCTCAAGAATAAGCTTAACGTGCCTTCACAACAGAGAAATGAATCTAACTAAATGCAGGAAGAAAATAGAGAAGGCACCACAAATTTAGCAACTGAGTGGCAAGATTGGCACCCTCTTGTAATTGTAGTGATCTATAGCAGAACAAGAGCTTAAAACTTGAGGGCAGTGATGATTTTTTGCACTTCCATGGCTTGCTAACATGTAGTGACCTATAGCAGAACAAGAGCTTAAAACTTGAGGGCAGTGATGATTTTTTGCACTTACATGGCTTGCTAACATGTACAGCATCAAGTTATAAGCAGCACCAGCCCATGCTGCTGCTGTCACAACGCCAGTGGCTTTGACAATTTGAGTTGAGAGCGGAAATATCAGGAAAAGCCTCGGGAGGTACTGGAAAATGAGAATGAATCGAAGGACATTCTTGGTGTTTGCCATTGTTGAACCCCCTAGATTGGGGATAATGATCCAAATCAATACCTGAAAAAAGGTCACCAACAAGCAGAGCCCTTAACACTCAGTCGAGGATCAAAATTTAGTTGCAGTGTCTTTGTTTCAGCTGACAAGGAAACTGAAAACACTTGGGAAATCTTTCAGAATCATTCCCTTGAAAGTGAATTCAACAATACATGAAATGTTTACAACACAAACTAAAACTTACGCAAAAGTATAAGAGCCTCACAAATTAAGTAAACTTTTTGTACATGTATAGACCCATTTGCCGGCATAAACGCACACGCACAAAAATGAAAGAAGCTCACTACCAATAGAAAAATGTGAAGTATTGCCAACTCAATCTCATCAATACAAAAAGTGTACAAGATTTCTGTAAGTGCATAAGACACCAAAAATTTTGAGGTCTTAGTAGGTTAATAGCAATAGCATTCTAATGATTGGGACATAAGGCTAAGTTTGGCGATAGTAAAAGCATCGTATGCTGCTAATTAATATAGTAACATAAGCACTGAATTTAAGAAGATTTGCTCGACAGACCTGAGGCAGGGGAAGGGCAGCAATAAAATCAATCCAAAAGCTTCTCCTTATGTACCTCGAGGCAATCATGGAACTGTCAATAACAAGCTCTCCTCTCCCAAATACACGAGAAGAAGGCGCAACATAGGCGGTCCGAAACTTAACGAAAATCTGAATCGTGTAAAACACATCCGCGATCGATCTGATAATCGTGAGGGCCGCTTCAAGTGATATTCCAATCTCTATACACACGTCGTCTCGGACCTGTGGCAAGTAGAAGAACAAAGGGTCTACGAATAACGAGACTAAACAAGCTACTAAGAAAATCTTGTTCCATCTGTGAATCGTTTGCCCGCGAGGATCCAGTATCTTTTTCTTCACTCTTTCGTAGTCCTCAGAGAAGACCCTAGATAGTACTTTGGACTTCAGTGATCTTCCTGTCCCAACACTCTCCTTTTCGGCCCCTGTAGAACTACTAGGCTTTGATATTTCTGTTCCATCAATCTTGTACTTCACCTTAATCACACCCTCCCCATTGACCATTGGCAACTCTTCTAGTTCAAGATCATCCTGAAATCTGTAAAAAAATTTCCAGTAAATTCCTACATCAAACTATGAACTGATAGAAAACAATCAATATAAGCTAAGCTACCAAATATTTGCTTGTAAAGGAACCAGAGGGTCATACCTTACGGATCTTGAATTGCCATAAGCCATGGAAATTGATCAAAAGATTGGCAGTGGCTTCAATAAGAGGATTTGATCTGGAGTGAAATGAAAAGCAAGAAATCTGTGAATATATATTAGGCCATGAATCACGGCAAGGAGTTCACAACCACAGATCAAACGAGACGTTCTGTCGCTTCTTACACCAGGAATCATGTGAGAAGAAAGGGAGACAAATGCATCAGCTTTGGCATGGAGTATTGAAGACTCTCTCTCTCTCTCTCTCTCTCTCTCCCCTTTGTGGACCAAAAGTTATAGTCAAACATGTGACCAGTTCATTGAAATTGGTTGTGTTGCGTAGGTCTTACAATTTGATATGTGCTTCTAGAATAATAATAAACCTTACATTTGTCAATTTCAGTTGATAAAGACCCAGATGTCAAAACCCATGAATTTTCTTTTATTGCCTTCATAATTAACATGATAGAATTAAATAGAGTGGTGGGAAATTCGTATTGGAAGATTCAACTTCCTCACAACACATAAAGAAGGAAAAACTGGAAAATGGAAAGAGGCATTAACAATCACTATAAAGATACCCATAAAAAGTAGTAGTTATTAAGAGGTAAATTGCTGAAGTTTGCAGCTTTTGCTAATTGGCCCCTTTAAAAAAATGCTAATTGGGGACAAAAGGTGAGGAGTATGCAAAGATAAATACAGAACAAACACAAAAGAACAAGAACAATTGAAATTGGAAGAATTGATTCTCATCTTGATTCCAAATAAAAGGGGGGAACGCACTGGGGTGTGTCGGGGGTGTGTGTGTGTGTGTGTGTGTGTGTGTGTGTGTGTGTGTGAGAGAGAGAGAGAGAGAGAGAGAGAGAGAGAGAGCTTTTTTTTTTTGAATTGTAAAAGGGTAAGAGGGGGCGACCGGTGTAGCAACCCCCCTTGGGCGTGACCATAGGGGCTCCCTGACCCGCTGTGGAATGTCTAGTTAGCTACTGTCCGTGAGGACAGGCCGTCACCACAGCACCATTTAGGCGCACAGCTGACACAAGGCCCTCCACACATCCCTCCAGCTCATATATTTTTTTGCAACTGGAGGGGCTCGAACCCGAGTGCATGGGGAGGGAGAGGCACTCAAGCCCTATCACCTGTGCCAACTGGGCTACCATGCTCATGGTGAGAGAGAGAGAGAGAACTTACAAGCACTTCCTAGTGGAGGAAACCCAATAATATCCACCATAAACCCTTGTAAGCAAAAACTTTCTGATTTCCTCCTATTCTCTCAGTTGAAATACTATGCAATAAAAAACAAAAAAAACCCAGAAAAAAACAGAGAGGAAATTTGTGAGTTTGCTTTAACAAACAAGAAATATGCCGAAAATTGGAAATTCTAATCTAAAACATAAAAGAAGAAACAAATTCATGTAGCTGATTTCAAGTGATTGATATGTAAAATTCGATTTGATTTAATTTGGTACTAGTGTGTGGGGCTCGCTTCCTTTATAAATATGTGTAAGTGTTTATACATAATTGTAACATTGTTGATTCTCTTCCCTTTATTCATTCATATTGGACTGATTAATTTGAGAAAATCCTCTTAGAAAGAGGAACTTGGCAGTCGGCAGAGGTAGACTCGACATCTGGCTCACCGGCTAAAATGATTTCATAAGGGTTTCCCTGTTTGTAAAGATCCGAGGAATTGACTGTTGGGAATCTCGGGATCCACGTGCTTCCCTTCCTATACTTTTTCTTTCTCCCTCAGCTAATGTTTTCATACTCCGCTTTTCTGGCCTTTATATTTTGTAATGCAAATGAATCGAGCCGTTTGCAAAATTGCCCACTTTGTTTGGTTTTTTTTTTTAAAGTTATTTTTGATGTAATGAGTGATAATGTGTGGAGAGAGATAGAGAGAAAAAATATTGAGAAACGTGTAGAGAGAAAAATGAGATGAGATTGCAATGTTTTGTTCATTTTCAAGTTTTACTTTATTTTGTTTTTATTTTCTAATCATTATCCTATTTCTTTCTTCTTTTTTTGATAAGTCAATCAATTCATTTTACAATATCCGAAGGTAAAAACCGGAAGGCTACAATGATTTTATCAATAAATATAGGAATGAACCAAAACTACCAAAACCTAGACACCGGAATACATCCACTAGGAGGCTCCAAAGCATATACTGTCAAAGCAAACCATACATAAATGCAGGGCATCGGGCCCTTCTCCGATTATTACTTCCATTATCCTATTTCTTCGATCATTACCTAATTTATCCAATTATTACTTTCATTTCTCTCTCTATTTCTCTCTACTCATTATCAATCTCTACAATCATTACCTTATTTCTTCTTTCACCCACTGTCAAAACTAAAATACCCAAAGATGTAAAACAAACAAAAGGTTCGTATTTTTCCATGTACTCCAGTCAGTGCGAAATTTAAAACCTTTACCCATGGGCGAAAGTACTACTCAATTTTATTTTACACAAGAATATTTGATAGTTTGCAACCAACTTTTATTTGATTTTTTTTTTTTGAACGGCACTTTGGTTTTGACCCCACATAAAATCATGTGTGTTCCACTAACTTAAAATAAGCACTTATTTGGGAATAAGTACTTATTTTTTGAATTAAAGATGATGTATTGTGAGAGAATAACATGTCTCGTAAAGTGAGAATAAGTATTTATTTTTTAAGAAGGAAAAGTGGATTGGGGCATGCCCCAACTTGTTTTAAATGCACAGAAATTCTAAGCGTTCTCTTCTTTTTCAAGAGTTGATAGTGCAATAAATGAGATTATCATACATTATTTTTCAAATATAACAAGTCTTTTGGGGCCAATTATGAGGTAAAAAATGAATTATTAGTGCATATTGATCTTATAATTAACCTCTTAATTTAATTATTTTTGAATTTGTAATTAGAAAAATTATATTACACATAAATTTAATTTTTAACCCCACTAACCAAATTTTTTTGACTCCGCTCCACCCCTAGCCCTTTGTCCTGTTGTTTATTTAACCAGCAAAGTTAGCAGGACTAGCTTTTGCTGAGATAAGAGAAAGATCATTCAATTATGACTACTAGTTTTGCCACTCTCTTTTTTATTAACGTCACTCCCCTACAATTGTATTTTTGGTGCAAAATCATTTCCCCCAATCATTTAAGTGCAAATAAAGATTTAATCCTAAAACTTCAATAGAGGCACAAAACGAGCCCCAATGCTGAACAAAATTTTTTCTATTAGTGAGGCTTCAACGTATTTGAAAGCTCAAAAGGTTTTCAATTTAGAAGGATCTATTACTCAACTCAACTTTGATCATTTTGACAAGAGAACTTGGCTAGATACGGAAAATATATTCACTGCTCTTGGAGAAGTTCTATGTCTCCGGCCATTGTACATTAGTGTAGTTCTCACCACAAAGTGTGAGGCTCCTTTACCAAGATGCAGTGGTGAGAAATCTTCCAGTATTACTTAACGCTGAAATAAATCAAAGTACGCGTAAGTGAACGTGAGCATCCGGTTATCAAAATAAAGAGAAAGTCATTGCTTATGGTACGTGAAGAGACGGGTCCCCTTTGGAACAAATCAACAAGCTATAAGATTGACCTTTTCAATTCCTCTGTGATGGAACCCACAAGGGGATGACTCTGAATGTTGACTACTGTCGCGTATTGACAATCTAGACTTTTAGATTTCTCACTAGTATACAACTTGTTACACTGGAAATTTATTAGTGTCAACGTCACTGGAATTTCAAGCCCCTCGTAGAATAAATTATGTAATTGTCACTATCTTGTAATTTTGCTGCATAAGTTGTTGAGAAAATAAATAAAAATTATATCTATCTAAACTCGATTAACATTGTAATTTTTTACATGAAATATGTTCTCGACGTTATATGAAAAATGAACAATTTCGATTATTTTATTGAGCTCGAAAAATGACCACAAACCAGCTTACACACCAAAAAGAAAAAAGAAAAAGGAAGTATAGAGTGTACGGGGAATTGACTTTTGGGGAAGCCCTTTTTCCTTCTTTTTGTGCTTTTGTCCAACCATTAACAGCAATTAAGTTTGAGTTTGGCAGCAATAAGAACTTTTTCAGACAAAAATGTCCCCATCTGTGATCAATGACTGGGGCCCAGAACAAGCCCTTGCTTACCTGTATAAGTGTACCAGGGTTTGCTCGTGTCTGAAGGCATGGCGCAACGTATTTTAAACACAATTAAAATAAATTATAAAATTATTGAGCATCCCCGCCAACGAAATTGATTTATACAAGATTTTTTTTTAAAAAATTAGGTTTAAAAAAAGTTCTTTTAGTGCATGCTCGTGCCCGAAGACACAGATCGAACAATCAGCACACACATGCAATGAACAAAATATCAACCTGTTCATGTAACACCGATGAGTCATTCAAAAATTTTAAAATAGCACACACACAGAGAGAGAATATGGAACATTTCGTTGTTGTTGTTGTTGTTGTTATTATTACTTTTTTTGTTTTTGTTTTTGTTTTTGTTTTTTTTTTTTTTTTGGGGGGGGGGGGGGGGGGGGGGGGGGGGGGGGAAGGATATCATTGCAAAATCAAATCTCAATTCAAAGATAGACAATCCTATTATATATTGGACAATGGTGGAAGCTTTGCAATTAAAATAGCCATTTAAACTAAGAAAAAAAATGGAGTCAATCTGGTTTCAAATCGGCTGCCATTGGCAATGTGTGTATTTAAGAGAGAGAGAGAACCTAAAATAGACTTTCTTCGTGATTGAAATGTGTGTGTGAGAGAGAGAGAGAGGAGGAGGAGGAGGAGTCATTGATTGGATTCGTGACCAAAACTAGTATAAAGGGTGTTTGTTCTCAAAGGGTGTTTGTTCTCAAAGGGTGTTCAGTCTCAAAGAAAATCAATCACAAGGGGGCATCAACTTTGGAAGCGGAGAGAGAGAGAGAGAGAGAGAGAGAGAGAGATGAATTTTGAACGTGAGATCTAATTAGTGACAATTGTGCAATTATTATTGTTTGAGGGAGAGCCGCATAATTTAAGGAGCAAATTAATGGTTATGATTTATAGACAGATAAGATTAAAAAACCGTTATCCCTTATTGTTTAGACTAGTGCATGCCCGTGTCTAAAGGCATGGCTCGGGTAATCAGCACACTCAAATCAACTATGTGCTCACATGCAATGTCTCAGCCCCTGTCCAACGATTCCAACTCTGTGAAAACCAATTCCAAATTAAAGTTTCAGAAAATCTAAACACCCATTCAACATAGAAGTGATGATAAAAAAAAATTAACAAAGTAGAAATCATTGTTTATGGGATAAGAAAACCCTTGGTTTGGAGATGAAATAAAATCAAACACAACAACTCTCAATTAAAATTTCATAAAATCCAAACACCCAATTAACAACCAATTATTCAGTAATAAAATCTAGCAACAACTCAGTGATATGCACAAACAAAATTTATTAGTTATAGGTACAGGAAATTCACATCAAACGAAGTCATAAGTCATTCCCCAATTGCTTGGTCCACTTGGGATTTTTTTTTAGAGTCTATTAGTAGTAAGTTCTTCTAAATAGCCAACGAAAGACATTATTGACCGAGATAGACAATTGATTTGGGACTCAAATCACATGTAAGATGACCACTAAATTGGGAATTTTATACATCATCATACATTAATTAGAAGAATTGGCTAGTCCCTCAAATTCTTGCATAGCTCTAATTCTGTGTATAGGAAAATAAAAATATATATGGCCTCATTGGTTAATTTATACTATTATTTTATTAAATAAGTACTATCAATTAAAACCTCATAAGTAATTTCAAAGAGGGAAAAGCAAAAAAGGAATAACGTGAATACCTATGAAACAGTGAAAGTGATTTCCGTGACTCAACTCCTTAATGTTTAGAATGCATGATCATAGCATACGAGTCATATACAATGGGTGTGGTTTTTTTGACATCTCATTAACTTGTTCCCGTTAGAGGAACTATAATAGCCGAAACTAAACTACCCATAAACACCTGTGATAAATACCAATGAACAGAAGGGGAAAAAAAAAAGTTAGCAACCAAACGAATGTGAATTAAACCGTGAAAGTCCAAAGAAGTAAGCTAGCAAAACAAAATCCTTAACTTATTTTACCATTCGGCTAACTGCACCCTTGAATTAAAGATGCATTGAAACCAAAAATTAATTTGAGGTCTCTTAAATTTAAATTTCTTTTGTCAAACTACAATGGACAACTTCTTAATTGATTTACTCATACGCGTGAATTTTAGATGGTTGTAGGTATCCAAAATTATCCAGTGCCCAAAGTATGTGACCCTTCCTTCAATAGGAGTACTTTCTCGTAACCAATGAAATAGAATTAAGTACATAATAATAATATGATGACTACTTGCAAGGGGGAAAGTACTTATGTAAGTATAGTTATGAATCTTTGATTGGCTTCTGAAAAGATGATCACCACTGTAAAAATGCATGTTAGATCAATCATGAGTGAGAGGAAAAAGTAATATGAACTTGGTAATACAACTCATAGTAACAAAGATCAACCAAATGAAGAGTTGAGCCATGAACTAATTAATCAAATCTCGATTAATTAAATCTCGATTGCATAATCATTGCATAATCAAATCATTGCATAATCAAATCTCGATTCAAAGATAGACAATCCTGCTATAGATTGGACAATGGTGGAAGCTTTGCAATCGTAATAACCATTTAAACTAAGAAAAAAAATGGAGTCAATCTAGTTTCAAATCGGATGCCATTGGGAATGTGTGTATTTAAGAGAGAGAGAACCTGAAATAGACTTTCTTCGTGATTGAAATGAGAGAGAGGGTGTTTGGTCTCAAAGAGTGTTCGGTCTCAAAGAAAATCACAGGGGGGCATCAACTTTGGAAGCAGAGAGAGAGAGAGAGATGAATTTTGAACGTGAGATCTAATTATTGACAATTGTGCAATTACTATTGTTTGAGAGAAGGAGGGAGAGCTGTAGAATTTATGGAGCAAATTAATGATTAGGATTTATAGACAGATAAGATTCAAAAACTGTTATCCTTTCTTGTTTAGACTAGTGCATGCCCGTGCCTAAAGGCATGGCTCGGGTAATCAGCACACTTAAATCAACTATGTGCTCACATGCAATATCTTAACCCCTGTCCAACAATTCCAACTCTATGAAAACTAATTCCAAATTAAAGTTTCAGAAAATCTAAACGCCTAATCAACATAAAAGCGATGATAAAAAAAATAACAAAATAGAAATAATTGTTTATGGGATAAGAAAACCCTTGGTTTGGAGATGAAATAAAATCAAACACAGCAACTCTCAATTAAAATTTCATAAAATCCAAACACCTAATTAACAACCAATTATTCAGTAGTAAAATCTAGCAACAACTCAGTGATATGCACAAACAAAATTTATTAGTTACAGGTATAGGAAATTCACATCAAACGAAGTCAAAAGTCATTCCCCAATTGCTTGGTCCACTTGGGATTTTTTTTAATAGTCTATTAGTAGTAAGTTCTTCTAAATAGCCAACGAAAGACATTATTGACCTAGATAGACAATTGATTTGGGACTCAAATCACATGTAAGATGACCACTAAATTGGGAATTTTATACATCATCATCCATTAATTAGAAGGATTGGCTAGTCCCTCAAATTCTTACATAGCTCTAATTCTGTGTATAGGAAAATAAAAATATATATGGCCTCATTGGTTAATTTATACTATTATTTTATTAAATAAGTACTATCAATTAAAACCTCATAAGTAATTTCAAAGAGGGAAAAGCAAAAAAGGAATAACTTGAATACCTATGAAACAATGAAAGTGATTTCCGCGACTCAACTCCTTAATGTTTAGGATGCATGATCATAGCATACGAGTCATATACAATGGGTGTGGTTTTTTTGACATCTCATTAACTTGCTCCCGTTACAGGAACTATAATAGCCGAAACTAAACTACCCATAAACACCTGTGATAAATACCAATCAACAGAAGGGAAAAAAAAAAGTTAGCAACCAAACGAATGTGAATTAAACCGTGAAATAGAATTAAGTACATAATAATAATAAGATGACTACTTGCAAGGGGGAAAGTACTTATCTAAGTATAGTTATGAATTTTTGATTGGCTTCTGAAAAGATGATCACCACTGTAAAAATGCATGTTAGATCAATCATGAGTGAGAGGAAAAAGTAATATGAACTTGGTAATACAACTCATAGTAACAAAGATCAACCAAATGAAGAGTTGAGCCATGAACTAATTAATCAAGTGTTAATAGATAAAAAAGAGCATGCACAATTCAAAATTGATGAAACACACAAATATTTTTTGCTTGGAGCTAGAGAGCTTGGTTTTTTATGATGAGAATAGAGAACTCACTAGAAGCGGAAACAATTTCATAATTACGGTAAGCTCTTAACGATATCCAACTGAGTTGATTTTTTTCCATAGATCCTTAAATAAAGTGTTTTAAACGATTTGAGCGGCTCTGACCATTTGTGCAAGACTTCGAGTTGGCTCCCACACAATCCCGTCTACTTTTGGTGTACACTAAATGACGTACCTTTAGTTAGACTCAATCGAAAATCTGTAAATTAGTAGAACTCAATTGAGTTTGAATTTAACTATTCTTGGTAACTTTCATTTCCAATTGAATTATTCTTGGTAACTTTCATTTCCGGGGAAGATTATACTGTTCCAATTGAGTTTGTGCTGCCAATACAGCATAAACCAAGGGAAGTGTGTGTTAAACACTAAATTTTTTGATGTAAATTTGCCAATTAATGACATTGTTGTCCCGTTGATGAATGGCTTATTTGTACGACTGTAAATCTTTCCTTAGGTGATGAAAATCTGCAAATTATTTTGGAAATATTATGCAAAATGGGGGGATAACTCTAGATCCTTGGTTATCTAAGAGATTTAAAAGCAATCCTCCCTTATTATATAGATAAATTGGAAATTGATATTCGCGCTACATTTTGTTCATAAAATTACTAGTAATTTCACGTTAAAAGTGGAGTGCAAATATCAATTTCCATAAAAATTATACATCAAGTTAGCTCAAATCATGACTACTTGCAATGAACCAAGGCATATTGTAGACACCTTCCAAAGCGGGGCATCGCCATACAGATTGATCATCGTTTGTTTGGTTCCATTTCATAAACCAAGACCGTGGATATTCTCATGGCTAGAAATATCATCACACGATAACGGTTATCATCAAAATAGAGTTGCCATCTAGTTTATAAAAACTAGAAAAAAGATAGAGATTCCGGGTACGAGAGCCAAGAGTGCAATAAGGGGAAGGTGTTAGGCACCCCTCTTTGTCCAGTCATGAGACTGGCTCATAATCATTCAACATATGATTAATATTTAACCTCCAATCACCGGACTTGTTTTGCAGAACCCCTCCAATCATTCTCTATTTTGGACTTTTAAAGATGGGTTGGAGATGCTTAGGACCCCTGAAAATTGTAGTCTAAGGTTCGACTCTCATTTGCGGTCTACCAATTTCTGTGTTTAGTCATTTCACATTGTACTTTATCTCAACTTTAATTGTTCCCTCTCCGCCTCCCTAGTGGATGGAAAAATTGGTTCTCCGAAATACCGGGCACATTGAACTAATTATCGAGTTATCAAAAGTTCTATAGGTATTGTCCTTCAAGTTGCATGGACCCAAGGATTGGATGGGAGTGGGACAAACGAATAACAGCAGTTGTCAAATCCCATCGTCTCCTAACGAGGAGTGTATTTAAAGGGATTGGGAGATTCTGTCGTGCGCCAAACACAGCAGGTGGTGCCATGACACCAACAGTGTCGTTTTTATCATCTGATGGGGTCCAAAAATGCAGCCCTCTTGTTCCGTGTTTGGCTAGCCCTTTCTTGCTTCAACGCATTCAAAGTTCCTTGCACACGCTCGAAGTTATTACAGTCATATAACACCAAACATGTTAACCATATATACCTAAACATACCATAGCTAGATATGTTATTTATTTGATCCAAAACCGTTTGTAAAAAAAAAAAAAAATTTGATATTTTTTTCATTATTCATGTATGAAATCAAGTTGTTCGAGTAACATTAAGTACCAAGGCGACTTCCGTTAGACTAAAAAAAATTATTTTTTGGATTCAGGAGTCGCACGTGCCACCACCACGCCCTTTACCTCCGCTCCTTATCTTAGCATTTACACACACTAACATGGAGTGCTTAGCCACCGCATAAACTACCGTGTTACAGTCAAAGTTGACACCTGTGAAAAAAGACAAGGTAAAAAATGGGAGTCAAGATGATACCATGCATATTGATTAGAACCAGATACAGAATGAATCTGAGGAAAAGAATTGGTCAAATCAATGGAATATGAAGAGAGCCTTCTAGAAACAGTATAAAGCAAATTAAGTTGAAAAAAATTTATATCATTACAATGAAAAATATTCAAAAAGTCAGTTTTTCTCCCGGCGAAACGAATAATGTGATTTAAAAATTTGACCTAAATCTAATAGTCCCATTAATAAAAGCAAACACCATGGCAAAAAAAATAGGCCAAAGGTGGCCTAATTAGTCTGCAATTAATCTTTATTACTATCGGCTTCTATTTCCAAAATTGGTATGGAACTATGGATCATCTCCCCACCTTATTATGGTTCAAATTACGGTTTTACCCATTTCTGACGTACTTTAGCAAAAATTTGTTGATACTTTATTACAAACCGGAGACCTAATGGGTAAATTTTTGAACACATTTTTTCGAGTCTTGGGAACGTGACACGTGTCAGGAATATCTGCTTAGGTCAATGTGGTTTGATTGGCATGGGGGTGCTGATCGACAGGGTGAATGTCTGATCGTCGAAGGGTCTATGACCGAAAATACCTCCAATCACCGGACTTGTTTTGCAGGACCCCTTTAAAGTCGTTGGGAGTGACCATCGATTTTCTGGCACCAACAAGACCAATTACACACTTTCCCAAAATTAAAGCCATTAATAATTGTATTGATTAACGATGACAATTTCCTTCGAAAATAATTTGATCGAAGAAAGAACAATCACACACAAAATTATTCAGTGGCATGATGGGGCCATGCATACTCGATGCTGGGTGACGTGGGTCCCACAGCCACTCCAAACCCAATGTCCCAAATGGCTGAATAAATTCTCCAACCTAACTAGAGTTGTCCGTTAGGGGTTTGCTTCTATTCTGGAGGTGTGGGTTCGAATTTCACAGATAGGCCAATTAGTTGGGGATGAAAGTCTATGCGATGGGTGAGTCAAGGGTTTTCTTTCCTCCCTAGCTGTTTCCAACCATTTTTTGTGAGTGTTGGTTCCTTACAGCCGACTCTAGGTGAATGGGTTTTATTCTGTTTGGATATGGGAATATCTCCTATGTGGAAAAAGAAAAAGAGGATAAATTCTCCGCGACCATAAAGTTTGACAAATACCATCCCTCTGGATTTGTTTTTTGCCTCCCCATTTTTTTATCTTCATTGATCAAACAACAGACTGGACCAAAGTGTAGCTGGGCCCACAAAGATGGATGACAGACTGGACCACCTTTTTAACACTTCCATCTTTTAGTCAATTCCAACCAAAAAACAAAAACAGAGAAGAAAAAATTGACTTTTACCTCAGTTACATAATTCTTTTTATTATACTTTGCGATCACTCTCTCTCAAAAAAATTTATTAAAAATTGAGATATTTTTGGAAGACAACCAGATTTTGCTCACGCTTGCGCTTTATGTGACTTAACTCTCACCTATTCTTGCCTTTTTCTTTTTAATTAAGGTCTTGTTAATGATGGGTCTAAGGCATCGGTTAGCAAAGATGAGTACAATTCATTAGGGCTGTTACGAATTCGACCGTTCCGAAAAAGATTGAAAAAACCAACCGATCGGTTCAATCGGTCCACGGGCGTTTTTTTGGTGGTTCGGGGTGGACCGAACCGCACCAAACCTATGTCAATTCGGTCTCGGGTTTCTGGAAATCTATACGGACCGAACCGAACCGACGCAAACCGAATCGACCGAACCATATATATTTTATATATTTATATAAATTTTTTTAATCTTCTAGCTCTTATTGTTTTGAATTGTTAACTTTTGGCTCTTACTCTTTTTTTTTTTGGGAATTTCATTGATTGATTTATTTATATTTTTGCAAAATTTTCCAATCAATTGCTCTCTGTTCTAAATTACTTTAACTCCTCCAAGATTTATACACTAATGTAGAAGATATTTCCAATCGATTGGAAAAAAAAAAAGGTGGAAGAGTACTTGTAAAAATTGTAATTGTTTGAGCATGTCTATTGTTTTTTTTTTTTTTTCAATTGGTGTTTGAAAAAAACAAAACAAAACAGGTACAATGGGCTAAACATGGATGATTGACTTAAGGTTCCAAATTGCCCAAATATGGGTGAGAAACGTGTGAAAATGGCCCAAATGTGGATGAAAAAATGGCCCAAATTTCCTTAACACAAACATGGCCCATAGTTTATTGTTAGTTTTTAAAAATGGCTCAAATGGCCCAACTATGGCCCATTTTGGGCGGACCGAAATCCCCGACAGAACCGAACTCACCCTGAACAGAACCGAAATTAATACCGGTCGGGATCGGTCTCCAAATTATATACCCCGAACCCGATCGAGGTGCGGCAAATCCACCCCGAACCGAACCGAACCGACCGAAATTCATAGTTTACGGAGATTGCACTAGTATTTTCTTTTTTTTGGGTCAAGCGGAATTTCAATTGCACTAGTACTTTCAAGCATGTTAACTACAAACTTAAAACTTTGTCAAAAAGTGCCTCAAAAACAACATTAGCAAAATCATCCTTTCTACATTAGAAGTTGATTTGATCTGACTTCCACCCGTATGACCTGACAAAAAACAGCGTTGATGGCACTGGTTGTATCGCACAAACATAATCCTTCAAATAGGCATTTGCTTTCGCTCTCAATTCTCAACTTGCGCTTGCTTTTTCGCAATTCCCGTACTCACGAATTTCATTTACGAATACGTTTTCACACTCGAGCTCCCGCTCTCGCACCCACCCGGGCACTACGTGATTTAGGTGCAGAACCTCTGATACCTGCCTTTCATTTCCTTTTCAATTCACAGAGGGTCTTCCATGTAGTTCTCGTAACTGTGATGGACCTCACAGTTTGGTCAAACCGAAAAGGACACATCCAGCATTCAACTTGTGGCTATTCGCTTGTCTCATGGCTTTGCAAAATCATACCCTGCGATGACCTCTGTTTATTGACACCAAGTAGCTAGCAGAAGTTCTAGGTAACCATGAAAATTACTTGACTACTAATACTGTTCCATATACCAGGGTTTGACTGAATCAGCCTGATGATGCTTATCATACCTCTCCGGCACGGCACGGCACGGCATGCCTGTGATACCATACGCATTTGTGTCGTTAGCCATGAATGCCGTTGGAGTTTTGTCGTTCGCGCCAACCGTCCATGCCAATTGCAAGCAACTTCAAACCATAAGGTAGAGAAATTCAATACGTAAAATTCGAGTTTTCGGAATCAAAAATCAACAAAACTCACAGCATCTTCCGATCGAAACCTTCCCAATATCAGTTGGGTTCCCGTCTTCCCACAAGCACTCGCGATTTCCTGAAAAAACCAAATCCCCGCGTATTTTTCTTGAAAAATTTACCATACCCGTTACAATGTAACAAAAATAAATCCCAAGTCTAATGTCTAATTTATTCGAGAAGTTAAGTGCTAGTAACAAATAGGAGTAATTAATCTATTCCATAGGAGGCTTCCGAGAAAACCAAATTCCCCCAAAGCTTTCAGAAATAAACTCATCAAACTTCAACAACATGACCGCAATTCCACTAAAATTGCAATCCCATCATGTGGGTTTTTTTTTTTGTCAATTGATAGAAGAGATCTTACACCATGTATGAAGTACAAAATACAATCTGGGCCACTACATCACTTATGTGAGTCTACAAGATAACCAAATCCTACAACTCAACCAATACCAGAATAAGTCCATCATAGGAAAGAAACAAACAAAGAAAGAAAAAGCCTCTAAGGAAAAAACACGCAAGGGGAAAGATTTGAACTCCTGAACTTCTAGTGAGATGCAAGAGTCCTAAGTCTAGCCAACTGAGCTAGCCTCAATTGGTTCAACATGTGGTTCAAAAGGTGATTAAAAATGAAATTATCCAAATCTTTGAAGCCGATATCAATTAGAGAACTTGTTTAGGCGCGTCTTTAGCTTTATTGTCATTGAAGATACATCCAAGACCGAGCTTATAATATACTACGGAAAATAAAAAAACGGGGTGCTTTTCCACGTTAGGATGTTAATAAACACATTATTTTGAGCAGTGAAGAAAATAGTATTATTAATGTTTGAAATAAGGGTAACAATTAAAAGGACTTGAGCACGGTAATGTCAGAGAAGTAGAAATACTAAGCAAAAAAAAAAAAAGTAAAAAAATTATCCTTAAGCATTGATCTTGAGATGAATGAGTTTCAATTTAGCGTCAAAATTCACTTTTCTCAAAGAGAAATGTGTTTCAATCAACGAGTTATAAATGATGAATCGCTCTGATTATAAAAGTGGACAATCCAAACCAAACCGCATTGATCGAGATGGGTTTTACCCATTTTTTTGGCAACGGGTTCGGCTTTGGTTTTTAATTTGAAAAACTCGTAGAAAGAAAGGAGAAAAGGTCACAAATGAAAGACTGAAAGATAAATATCCGACGGATTTTAGTTTGGGTTTGCTTTTATATAATATGAGATGAGATATGAGAACCGAGTCCAAACTTGAACCAGAACTATAGAAACATAAACGCCCTTACACACACTGCATACTTCCTAAATATATACTACATATATTTACATAAAATATCCTTAACTACATATATATTTACATAAAATATCCTCAATTGTTATGGCTTTCTAGCGATATCCACTAGAGGTATGTGGCCCTACAACTGTTAAGCATCCCGACAATCAAAAAAGGAAGAAGATAGAAAGTATCAAAGCTTGTGGTCATAGTCACAAGGCGGCAGACAGCTGTGGTGACCCACATACTTACCGGATTCCTCAACGCCATGCTTTCTATTGATTTATCCCTATCTCTTGTTCCTAATCCTTGTTTTGCAGGTTTTGTTGATTGTCTTCAGCTTTGAGGGGATGCTTGTTTTTTCTTTTGGCTTTTGTGAGGGTGTTTTGTGAGGCCTTGTTTGTTTCTTCAGTTTTTTTGGGCCTTTGTTTTGATTGTCGGGTTGTTTTAGTTTGGGTGGTTTGTGTATGGTCTTTGTATGCATGGACAACTATGGATGTTCTTTCATGTTTGATTTTAATGGGATGATTTTGTTTGTCGAAAAAATATCCTAACTGGGTTGATCTTATTTGTCAAAAAAATATCATCGTATTTACATACGCACGTAGAAAATACCCGGTTTAGGAAAAAACCGAACGGAAACAATCCCTGTCGATTACAATTAAGGTCTAAGTGATAGAAAACCCGTTGCGTAAATTTGTTTATGATTTTTTTTTTCTCCAAAACGTGATAACAGAAACTTTTAAGAAAACACCAAATAAAAAAGCACGTTTTGTTTTAAAGAATCAAGCTTAGACAAATAGCTAAAATTCAGCTTTTTAATACATGGCAGCACAAAATATCATTTCATGTTATGCCCCCTTCGTACAAAGAAATCTTGGTTCCGTCCCTGCTTCCTACGACCTTGTAACCTTAATAGCCATTGCTTACTTTGAGTTGGCCTACCTTGCAACCTTGTTTAATGCTTGCATATGCTTAAGTTGATTAACGAAATGATATCATTTGTGCGAGTGCCTTGTTTCTCAACTTGAGTTTGTTGCTTACGTTGTTGGTTCTGGTGTACTTGTCTGCTTGCATTGCAAACAAGTCTTGGCTTGAGCTTGGCGGGCTAGCAAGTGAGTTTGTCCACACACGTCATACCTCGTTCACGAGGCCGCCGTGTGTCGCTCCGCCAAGACTCTAACCTCAAACCCAAGGCCTAGAAAAGAAGCGCCTTATCATCCAGAGCGATCTTTAGAGTCTCAATCCCAAGCACTCAATCTTAACAGATTGTAACGGTTTAAGCGATTTGTGGATAGTAGATATATGCTTGAGCCTTGAGCCGATTGTTCTTTCCAACAAACTGGAGAACCCAGCAACGCAAATTGTGAAAACCAATTCAAAGTCACCTTCCAAGCCGTTAAATGACCAACCCCATGGGACGCAATTCACATGGTAAAATTGAAACAAAGAGCACCCCAGGCATTTTGACCTTTTTAGCCCTCTCTCTCTCTCTCTCGGCAAAGCCTAGACACTTTTCGAAGGAAAAAAAAAAATTCCATTGAAGAAAACAAGCTCTTTGCATCGGCGTGGCAAAATATGAGCTCTGGATAAGGGCAAGAAAAGGAGAAAGAGCACGAATCGCAATGGAATATAAGTAGGGGAGTGCTTCCACAGCACAAACCCTTTGATTCTAGTAATAATGTATGCTCAGACAAATCAATGCACCAGAAGAGGGGAAATGAGGCAGTCGTGTCCTACTAATTGGAGCTGGAATATTTGACAAGTACGATAATCAACTACTACTTGACAAGAAAAAGTAGTATACAAGGAACTCCATGACAACACACTCCAATTTAGACCATTGTTAGAACGTATTGAGTTGCCAGGCCTGGGACAGAAAAAACCCAGAGAAAAAGAAAACTAAGAGTCTAAGACAGCATCTCCTATTCTAGAGTCCATTCCCGGGGAAGACGATTTCTACAAGGACACCATTGACTAGTGGGCTAAAAGGCCGAAAAGAAGCAAATGAATCATCGAAAGACAGTTCAAAAATGAATTGCCGGACAAAATGATTGTTGTGACAGCATGACCTCACTGTTACAAAACCACTGAATATGGTGAATGGCGATGAGTATCAGCCTAAAACAAATTAACTTTGCAAAAGTCAAGTGAACACACTGAATATAGTGTATGTGACCAACGGACGACAATGGCGATGTCTAACATTAATTTCACAAGTCACAGTATCCAAGGCTTTTGTTTCAGCCTACGAATTTGAGCCGTTCAATATAACCTTTCATCTGATGTTGTACGATAAAAGCATTTGGAAATTCAGGATTTGCGAACACTGTGAACGAATCATGCAACTAACCTTTTCAATGCCTTGTGCTTAAGCAGCAAACCAAATGAACAAATTAGGCACAGTACTGAAGAACACAAAAGATATTGCACCAAAAGAGGCTCTGTCAAAAGAATCAAGAGCAGATATTTTATATCATAAGTGAAGAATTTCTCCCCAGTATCCCCGCAATTACAAGGCTATACCCCCATATCTCCTCTCAAAGACAAAAAGACCATTCCTCCTTTATATACAAAACCATGGGATGAACCCCTAACTTTCCCCTTCTAATCGCGTTTCCCGAAATCATTTCTCCACCTTTCCCCAATGTTCACGTACAATGCAAAACTAAGGAAATATACCCAACCATGTAGAAACACCCAAGTCCCATTTACCCCTATTTCCTTCAAATTCTCCCCCACTTTTCCCAAAACCACAAAAAAAATAAAACGAAATACTGAAATATGGAATGTGGCGCAACAATTAAAAACCAAGCCTACGATTGATTACCTTGGCTGATGTCGCATATTAAACGATCGAGCTGGTCTAACGGACGGTTGAGGTGACGAATTACCAAAGAACGTAGTCTGTGATTGGGTAACCATATCAACCATGGATGGAGTCTGATAAGACTGCACAAGGCTTGTACTATGTGTGGAGTCACCTCGTGCAGTTGCTCTCTGCCATGAATGTGAACTCAATCCAGACAACACATAAGCCCTTCCAGATGACTCATACACCTGGCGATTCGCCATCCTTTCTTGCATTTCCCTCAGTTCTGCACCCAAGGCAATGCATAACCGATCACCAGCTCTCATGGAAACGGTTTCTGACATTGCTTTATGACATCTCCCAAGGACAGACACTGCACCAGATAAATCACCCCTCTCGGCTGCAGCTCTTGCTTCCTCGATTGCCTCTGCTGCTAAGAGCCTGTTCCGCTGCCTATCCACTTCCACTGGCACCACTAAGTCTCTAACTATGTCAGGCCTAGGAATCTTGAGCTCATCAGCTTCTTCAAAGGTAACCGATTCTTTTGTAATGGGGTCTTTGTAAACACATCTGACCTTCAACAAAGACGTCTCATCAGAGGACCCTTCATCGACGACCGGAATATCGACTGTCACCAGAAAATCTCTCTCTTCTTCAGCATACAAGTCTCCTACGTCGATAAACCCCCGCCTTGCACAAGGCATCACTCTTGTTTTATAACTTCCTGCTTTTACTGAACCAAGCTGCAGTCTTGGGTGAACACATTCAACTCCCACCTCTAGTTCCTGCACCACTACACTGAGAAGCCCACCAATGCACTGTGCAAAGGCATCCTGAATCACACTCTCAGCTTCTATGAAAGAAAACGTCCCCCCAGAATTTTCAGAGACCGAGTGCATTAATTTAGAATCATGGTCCCCACCAAACCCAAAAGCGTGAACTGGAATCTTTGATCCTGTACCACCATTCTCATGATTTGAAAACGGGAGAAGTGGCTGGTAATCGAATTGGGAACGGGAACCTACTGGACTGCTGACAGTGTATGTATCCTGTCCATCAGATAATAGTATGATGCTGCCCACTGGATTCTTCCACTTCCGGTCGGTAACAACCTTAGCAGCTTTCCTTAGACCATCAGCAATGTTGGTCCCACCATTTGAAGTCAGGCCATTAACTGCTTGTAGCGCTGCTTGTTTTCCAGTATCAGTCATTCGACGGAGTGGAAACAAACGGCGGGCGGTGGAGGAGAACGCGATAACTGAAAGCCTGTCATAAGGGCCAAGGTGTTGTATCACGAAACCCATGGCTCGTTTTAGCAACGCTAGTTTTGTACCCGCCATGCTTCCACTGACATCAAGCACTGTGACAAGATCAACTGGAGCACGAGAATTAGGTTCATTTGCCCCGCGCTTTTGTCTTCTGCTAGTAAGAGCTTTTAGATGGATTAGGATAGTGAAATTTTTATGAGAAGCTGACCTTGACACAGCAGACATTTCTGGGTATGTTTTGACCTCTATTGCTCCAATAGACCGGTCATTATCATAAACATCTTTACGGAATGAGGACTTTTCAGTAAGCTCTGGTTGGTGATCAAGATGTTCATCGTCATTGAACAAAAGTGGTTCAGAGGGATGAAAAAATGATGTAGCATGCCGCCTATTATTTGCACTGGCGCGAGGGGGCGGAAGCCAGTGGGCTCCTGGAACTGTGTGCATTCCTTCCCTTCCATGGGAAGGTTTCTGAAAGGGGATTTCCTTCCATTTCGCTCTGCAAACGGGACAGATTTTGCTTCCATGTGCTACATTAGAAGCAACACAGTGGAAGTGGAAGGAGTGGGAGCATTCTGCAGTGAAAATGGCATGACCCTGGCCTGGTTTCATGGTGTTAAGGCATATTGAACAAATCTTCTGCAGTTGGAAAGAAATGCTAGTGAAAAACATACTTAAGGACACAGAATCAAGATAAAAAAACAGTAAGGTTTACGGAAACGACCTCAACAATAAAAATTACAACAGAATATTACATAGATGCTATTGCAATTCCAGATATACAATCACAATCCAAATATCATGCATTTTAGCCATTAAGAGAGCCTATATTGAAGTGCAGAATTCATAACTTCAACAAAATTATAGCTTAGGAAGATATTTGATTGGTGATTTGATCAGGTCATCTAGCTTGTTTGGAGACGAAATAAAGACTCTAGGATGACTTGAATGAAAATCTCTCTTCTGAAGTTATTACATCTTTAAAAAGAACCACTCCCAAATGATAGCAGTCCCAAATCCCATTCATAGGCCATAAAATTACTTGAACTGGATACTGGAGCTTAGATCCCTCAAGTATCCTTAATCAGAAAATCGTATTTCCAGCGCGCATATCTGGACGATAAGGATCAACAGTTTTTGCTACTTCAAAACTTTAATAAATCAACTGACCCGTGTAGCCAAATGACTCCTTTGATAATCTTGATGGATTCAACAGGTTAAAACAAATACATTTTGAAAAGGTCTGAATTATTAATCCTTCACAAAATGCAAGCATTATAAGGCAAAATTGGTCGCAGAATGTCCTGTAGTTGCCCCACTCGGGTGGTGTTAAAAGACTGACCCCAATGTCTGCATGTCAGCCACATAACTGAGTCAGCTGCATGAAAAGAAGAATAGTATGCGACCAATCCCCGTCCTATTCTATCCAGAGTAAAGAAAATTCACTTGAAACTGCACCATTGTGGGTCAAACCAGTTCACAACTAGTATGAGTCAAAGTGATCTAGTCAATAGATGAGGAGAATATACTGGTAAATGAGGAAAAATAAAGAGAGAAACTTCTTTAAAAGAGAAGGGTAACAAGCAACTCTCAGACTAATGATGAAGCTTTCAAGGCAATAAAAAAGGGGGAAATATCAAAGCCCATTTATCAAAAGGAGGACAAAAATCATTAGTTGCTCTTATATGATTATTCTTTTTAGCCCTCATCTCACTTTGATGAACTCTCTCAATCAACGGTCTACAGGCTTTTCCAAGATTACATCAAAAGGAGGGAGGGAGAGAGAGAGAGAGAGAGAGAGAGAGATGTCTGAGAGGAATAGTGCAGCTGCTGACCAGACAAAGCACTTTCCTTTAAGGAGGGGAAGAAAAAGGGAAGAGGACACTGTAGTTTTCCTTTCACAAAGAGGCTAGAGGACACTGGTCCTTAAAGGGACTTATCTACTTTACCAGTTTACCAAATAAAGACATGTGTGAACTGAAAACTGCATGACAACCAATAACCCATCTTCACAAATCACACCATTATTAGACATCCATACCCCATATCAGCTGAGCACCAACCCCACATGAAAAAGACCAAAAAACACACTTAACCCAACAAAAAGAAGGATAAAAAAGATACCCTTTGACCGCTACACTTATTCCAAAATCCATTTTCACCCTACGCTTTCAGTTGTTCTTACACTTGAGGTCATGTCTCAAGTTTGGTCCCTTCATCCATCTGCTGGTCAATTGATGGTTATGTGGACTCTAATTGTGAGGTCATATGCAGACCTCACCAGAACGAAAGATGAATGGAAGGGCTACATTGACACTCGAGTCTTAACCTAAGATACAGAATGCACCCGCGTGAATGTGAACTAAACCGGTAGCGCGAGACTGTGAAAGTGTCATTCAAAAACATCCCAACTACTAAAATTCGTGCTAGCGAGAATTAAGAACGTGAGGATTGATGAGAGGGAGAGCGAAAAGTCCCATTGTAAGACTGTGACCTAGGACTTGACCTTGCCTAACACAATTGGAAGTGGAAGGTGTGAAGTGAGATTTTAGTAAAAATACAAGGGCATATAGAGTGTAATTTCCCATAATATTACTACTTCAATAACAGCCACCAATTCCTTTACACAATACAATTATTCTAATCACTAATCAGAGTCCACCAATGAATATCTCGAACAAAGAAGCACTACCTCTTTAGAGATAGAAACAAAATTGAAATTAATTCCAGTTACTAAATTATTAGAACGCACAAAAAGCATACAGAAATGGGAGTCGAAATATTGAATCTGCCATCTCTTTGCTTTAGTAAGTCAGTATTAGAAACTTTTATTTATATTTTATAACTCTAGGTGTGTGAACCTGCCTACGCATATCTTGAGTAATATCTAGGACTGCAGCTCGACAAATCGGTAAGACCCAATACCAGTGCCACTAGCGGGAGTCTAATTAAAGTTGGAAGAAAATATGTATGGCCTGGGCCCATAAGAGCTCATGGCAGGGTTTCGAACCTGAAACTTTTGAGGGATATTCATATCGATTTATATAAAACATTCACGAAAGGCTATAATACACACCCTTATTGTTGAAAAGTTATAACTTTGGTACATAAATTACGACTTACGATACGCACCAAAAATATTATGAATTCTAAACATTATGCATTCTATTGCTAAAAAATTATGACTTGTTAGTATAAAAGCCATCAGATTCACCAAAACATTATGAATCCAAGTGAAAATGCTATTGCTGAAAAGTTGCGAGTTTTAGAACGAAATTTACAAAACACACCAAATTCTATGAAGTGACACAACATGAGTACAATAAGTGCATATGGATAACACTTTGATGGGCGTATAGGTTAACACTTTTAAGGGGATATTGTAGACTTATCGTATATATAAAAGTGAAAATCTGAAGATAGAAGTGATAAGAAACACGAACTTTGGACGATTTGGAGCCGTACAAGGGCAACCGGAGGCCCGAGGACGACGGAATCGGCGTGGTGGGCATCCGGAAATCGTTGCTCATCGCCGCCGCAGAGAGCAGAGCGTCGTCGGAGAAAACGGCGGCGGCGGCGGAGTACGGCGGAGCGCCCTCAGCTGCGGCGCGAGGGACGAAGAGGCACGTCAGAGCGAGCTTCGCTTTCCTCCATTTGCTTCCCATTCTGCGATCTGGTACCTCACTAGAGAGAGAGAGGGGGGGGTTTAGTTATGTAGTAGCAGTAAATATGTAATCTTTGTTCAGGACCTGGGAAGGTGTGAAAGGCCGCATAGTAACGAGAGCAGATCTTCGAGTGCTCGTATTTTTAGCTGGTGCCTCTCACTCTCTGTCTCTCTCTCTCTCTCCTCTCTCTCTCCTCTCTCATCTCTTTTTGAACACAGAAACCAATAGGAGGATTGGACCAAAGCAAAACATATATGCAGACATCCCGATACAGAAACAGTATTGTACTATAGAGTGAAGGCAGTGATGAGAGAGAGAGAGAGAGAGAGAGAGAGAGAGAGAGAGCGCGAGCTGTAAGCTGTAAACTAATCTAAAGGGTAAAGGGTGAGGATTTGGTTTATGAGAGGTCTTGGTTTTGACCTTCCAAGGGGCTTTTTGGAAATGATTCTACAATTGGTGGGACCGGAACATACACCTAATTAAGTCACGTAAATGCATGCGAGTATGTGAGTGAGAGAGAGCGAGCGAGCGCGATCTTAAACACGTCTCTCAAGAGAAGTACCATAAATTTGCGAGAATAAGGATTGAAATCGTGAGAGCATAGCGAGAATTGAGAGTGCCAAATCGAAAGATTATGTGATTAAAGTTGAAAAATTGTTTGTGTCCTATAGCGTAAGAGAAAAGGGAGAGAAGTGAAAGGCAAAATGGAAGTAAAAAAAAGTTTTAGTGCAGGAGAAATAACTTTAGTTTTAACAATAAGTTATAGATGTAAAAGAAAACACTTGAGAATATGGTATCAATCAGGTTAAATATTTACAGCAGGACAATCTTTTTAATACGAAATGATTAAGCATCCACGCGAATCAGCCAAAACAAACCAAAAAAATTATATGATTGCGATCCAGTCTAGTCACTAGACTGAATACTATTTGTGTCTTTTTTGGCCTTAGTTCCAATTTTATTGGATATTAAGAATTACAGTATTTGATTGCAATACAGTTATCTTAAGATAAATATATTTTGATTTCTGGAATTATGTTGATATAAATCATGGAGGTGTTTGGCGGCCTTCATTTTATGCATTTGCATTGTAAAGTATTGTACATTTTTTTTTTTAATGTTTGAGAGTAGTTTCAAAATGCACTATATCAAAATAAATTCTAAAAAAAAACACTTAAAATGCATACTATCATATAAAAATCACATCAAGAGAAGCTTTTGGATTTTGATTTTGCTTTCTCTGATAAATCTTTCGTGCAAATTTTATTCTACACACGTCATTGACACATTTTCTAACTCTCGTTACAATTCAAAAATCTATAATCTACAACTCGGAATCCACACCTAAGAGGCAATCAGCTCCCGAACACCCCTTATGTTGACATGATTTTTTAATACTAAACAAATCAGGCACAACATTTTGGAACGGAAAAGGTAGTAATTAAAAAATTTGACGATTACTAACAAAAATACCAAAATAGAATCCCAAAAAAAAAAAAAAAAGCCACATACGGCCAACAGCTTGTTCCTATCATTTTCATTGACCTGAGAGAGAAAACCTATTGGTTGATGAACTGAAGAATAAAAGGCAAGTAGGATTTCCGTAAGCGTTCCTCTCCATGATCGCAAGAGCCAATAGTTTCAGTTCAAGAACTGACCGTTTAACGTCAAATCCGGAACTACGTACGCTGAGCTCGACTAATTTTATGGACTCAATCCTCCTACCGGATCGCTTGCAGGAAGCCTAGTCATACTCACATCTTCGCAAATCTAAAATTGACTATGTACCGGCGGCGTTTTGTAGAATATCTATACGAATTATTTTTTTGTTAAAATGTGAATTTTTTACCCTCCCAAAAGTGCAAGTATTTAACCTAAGCATAAAATTGCCCCAAATATTCCATCCAAATCTATCATACTTCTCAACACGTATGTATGATTTCATTATTTATAAACATTACTTCTATTTTGACTCCACCAGCCGTGATTTCTGGCTCCGATCATGCCTAAGATTTCTGATAAATTTTTTTTAACCTTCGATACAACCTGCAGATACAAGTCAAAGAGTTTTAAATTAATTTTGCGTCCCGAATGGGATCCCAATGGTGAATTAATTAGATTCGCATGCGACTTCTATAGTAGATCACCACATCTCCTATTCTTGTTTTTAGAATTGTTACTCTCGATCAGGTAAGACTTTGAACCTACTAACCATCATGATTTCGGGCTCCGACCGAGGTTGCCTAAAATTATTGATCGATACTTTGACCTTCGATACAACCATCAGATTCAAGTCTAAGAGTGTTGAAATATATACAGTGATTCTGCGTGCTAACATGGGACTACAATGGAAGACTGGTTCAGTGCAGTATATAATACAAGGATTGGACGCTTTTGTGGTATCCTTTTAAGCTTGATTAGTTATAGTCATTTGGAAATTTTGCTCGTTGGGGGGAGGCAGGGGGCAATCTCAGTTGACCCATTGGCGCTTAGGCTCATTTCGTGAAATAAGAAAATAATTATCTAATTCAGCAATAACTTCAATCTAAACTTAATCGTCCGACTCAAGTGTCCCTGAAGCCTTCTTATCTTCTTTCCTTTTATGGATTCGGAAGCTTAGAATATGGACGGTTCAGAATCTTACTTCATCGGTGGTCCTCTTTATTAGAATAGAAATCAAAACTACGGTCGTTGGGCTCAGAAATGACACCCTTGAAAAATTTTGATTTGTGCATCAAATTTATAAGGAAAGGGCCGGACTATTTGTAACCACAAATTTTTTGAACGTAGCCTGTTTTTTATATGTACATAAAATGTGTACCATAATATAAACAAGCTACGTTCAGAAAATTTGTGATTACAAATAGTCGCCCCATAAGGAAATTATGGTGCGATTCCATCGTTCTAGATAGCATTTGTCATTTTGAGCATTGATTTCTTTGTCCGTTAGTTTACACTTTTTAATTCCGTATGTTTTTGACTCATTGAGATTAGCTAATTTGTGTACTTAAAAGTGTTAACTTTAGTATTAAAGTAGTAGTACTAGTAGTAATTAGAGAAAACCATTTGTCGTTTAGTTACACCATTAATGGGAGATGTGCCCTTTTGAGAAGGGAAGCCAGCTTTATGTCCTTTTCTGTTGACTTGTCCGATTTTTGTTTTGTTTGGATGAATTTTTGAAAAAACATTTGAGAAAATTTTTAGAGTTATAAATGGAGAGAGAAATAAGAGTAATAATTGACAGTAGATATAATTATTGGAGAGAAATAGAGAGAGAAATAAGAATAATGATTAAAAATAAGGGTGAATAATGATTGAAAATATGGATAATGAATTTTTTTTTGGGTTTGAGAATTTTTTTTCAAAAAACAAGTTAAACAAAGCATTAAAGATTCACAAGATGGGTCCAACTCTGGCATTTTTGTTTGAGGTGATTTTTTTGTTTTTATATTTTGTAAGTGTTTTGTTTTTTGTTTTTGTATTTTGGACCGGGGATGTCCTTTTTATAATGATATGGTAAAATATGATAAAAATGCTAGAGGCATATCGGTGTGGCACAACTTAGCCACACCCCTCTCACATACAGATGGAATCCACTGGAATGGGCCGCATCTGTATGTAAGAGAGATGTAATTGAGATGTGTCACACCTGATGTGTCTCTAATATGATATGTTTGAGTTGATCAAAAAAGGATACAAGAGAGAGAGGCCCAACCCCGGTCCCCACTCCCAGCCATTATCTGTGCCCACTTGCTGTGCAGTTAGTTGGGTTGTTCAAAAATTCATCTTTCAAACGTAGGTACAAAATTAGTTGGAGCATTAAAGGAAATTAAATTCTTAATTTCTCACTCGATTTTAAGCATTTCTCTGGTCTCAAAAGGAGTTAAAAATGGGGGGAAGACGAATTGAGGGATCGGATGGTACTATACAGTGGTGTTTGCAACACAATTTCAAGTCGTCAAATTGTACATCCGACGGTTCTGATCTCATTTTGGTAATGAATGGCTCTCGATCTTTGGTTGCCGAGATGAAATTCGAGCCATCAGATGCATGATCTGACGGCTCAAAGGTGCACGGTGCTGCGCATCTCACTGCACAGCACCAACCTGAAATCCTGAAAAGACACCGTGGTCGTGGGTCCCCTGTTCATGTTGTCTAGTGGCAAAGGAATAAACTCCCACCTCTAAAAAAAAGATGAAGAAGTCCTGTTTTTTGTTTTTATTATTTTCTGATGAAATGGGCCCCCACCCCATTTATCAGCAATAGCATCATGGGTTGTCCAATCTTGTGTTGAGTGCGGTGGGTGCTGGCTTTTCAGAAGGTTAGTTGGTATCTAGCAAGTGGGTTGTGCATCTTCAAGTTGATTGATTATGGTGCCTTCAAGTGTGAGTAAAAAGATGGAGTGGAATTGAACCTTTGTTATTAGTAGATAGAGAGAGAGAGAGAGAGAGAAAGCATCATCATGAGTTGCAAGGCTAAACAAAGTGGCCAATCAAGAGAATTGGGGTGGTAATCGTAAAGTCGCAGGACAAAACTCCCTCTCATTTTTTATGCCATCTAATTTTGACCAGTTTATATGATTGTAGTCTCTTTGTGAATCAGATGTCGCGGGAGAGTTCACCCTCGCTGATACACACCTCAGTGGGGTTGTAGTGATGGGTTGTTCCTTCCAGAGCAATACCTATCTCGCAGTTGAACATCTCAAAATGGTTAGAAGAGTCATTACGCCCAAGAAGAATCATTATGCTGGTAGCCCCTTTCCAATACTAGTTCTTTATTTGAGCGGAAAATAAGGTAAGAGAATAGATATTTACGCGAGAGTAATAAATAGTGTGGACTTGATCAGGGAAAAAAGTAAATTACGGGGACCTAACATGTGATCATGATACATATTAATAACTCCAATTAGCAAAAAGTCAATGCTATGTAATGTGGTGATCATGCAAACTCATTAATCAGTAAATTGACTCTCTCTCTCTCTCTCTCTCTCTCTCTCTCTCTCCTACCTAAAACTTCGGTCAGCCAATAGCTGATGCTGTTTTTGCAAAATGGTGTTGTTCTCTCGTGTTTGATGTTTAATCCAAGGTACTTATTACTTCTCTGTGAAATGGAATATCAAACTAAACGAATTGTAAAATAAAGCGGTTGTTGTCCTTCGCTTTTTGGGCCTTTTTGTGTGTGTGTGTTTTTTTCATTAGACAGTTTTGTGCCACATTTTCGTAGATTATTAATTCGTTTTGACGATATAAATAGGAAAAATACAAAATTATGACTTTTACCTAAATTTTTCTAGAAAACGAAAGTCAACATTAATTTGGAAACCGAAACTTAAAAAATTAATTGACCTTCATGTAAAAAGAAAAGCAAAGCTCCGTCTTTTCTTTTCTTTTTTCTTTTTTTTTTTTCTAGAAAAACTGGGAGAAAGCTTAAAAAAAGTCCTATCAACCTTCAATGTAAACAAAACTCCTGTTTTTCACGTAACAAACCCCTAATTGAATGTGAGAAGACGTGATGGCAACCAAATGAGCCATAGTTATTCAGTAATCGGCAGTACTAATAATACTAACTTATTACGTAGAAATGTAAATTTCATTTTTTTTATAGTAATCAAGGGTCCGGACTAACTTATAAGCATCTCGACTAAGTTGCAATAAGTAGCACTTACCAGTTACCATTGTGCATGACATGAATTTATTTATTTATTTATTATTATTATTATTTATTTTTATTTTTATTTTTATTTATTTATTTTTTTTTTGGGGGGGGGGGGGGGGGGGGGGGGGGGGGGGGTTGGGGGTTTCAAAGTGAGAAGATTGTGGACCCGAGGGTGCTGTAGTGCACCCCCGCACTAAACGTGTAGTGCGGCCAATTAGACTATCTCGGAAATGGACGGCTCGAATTTTCATCCAAACAATGAACGACTAAGATTTGAAGGAGCTCGGATTAAATCCGATCTATCCATACCGAGATGGACGGTCGGATCGGTCGCACTACACGGTGTAGTGCAATGGGCGCACTACAACCCCTCCCATGCCTAAATGGAGATCATTACAAAGAATTTGGATAAAGCCAAACTAATCGTCTACTAAATACAAAACGAGTAAATCACAAAGCAATTGATTTATTTCATCCTAACCTAGGCATGGCCTGACGCAACAGCGACACTTTTAAACTGCTTAATATCTAATTAGGAGTCTTGAGAAAAAATCCCAAGTTAAAAGACAAAAGACGGAATGAGAGAGTTGGAGAAATATCTTATAGCATGATAGTGAAATTGGATAGGGACTTTCCGTTAGACCAAAAAAAAAAGAAATTGGATAGGGACAACCAAAATCGGATTACAACAGCTACTATATCCCGTGATTCTACAATTGGCCAGTTAAATTTAGTAATTAGTAGTATATACAATAGAAATACGGTAGTGATAATGTCAAAACTGTTTTGTTGGTGTTAAAACTCTAATGCATAAAAGTCTTGTACATTGCACATGGTACAAGCTTTTTGTGCACTAAGGTTTCAGTACCAACAAAAACAGTTTTGGCACTAACAAAAACAGTTTTGGCATTATTATTTCCCTGAAAGTATTGTGATGTTGAAGTCAATAAAAGAATAAACAAAATGCAAGTGGTGTTCTTATCAACCTTTCCATTTTGGTATTTTTTGCGTTGAAAGGGCCGTTATTCATTATTTCCGGTTATCTTTCTAAAAAAAGATTGTTTGCAATCTATCTATTAGTCTATACTATATAATATAAGAACGTAGTTACCTAAAATAATAATAATAAAAAACTCTCTCCTTGCTCTCTCTCATATGAAATTTCTCATTTTTTCCCCCTTAATCTACATTTTTTTTTTCAAAAAGTAAAATATATACTTTTTTTTTTCTTGAAAATAAAACTAAGTTCAATCAATAATAACATAACAAATACACCTAGAAACCTCTCTTTTCAAGAACCATACGCATCGATTCACTGATGTCCACTTGTGCAGGACAACAGGAAAAAAGTTTCCATTGATGTTTTTCTGTCCCATGCGTCGAACGGATAATGCACCAGTTCTTTTCAAACGATGAGTATTTTGTTTGTGACATAAGATCCAACTAGCCACGCATCTTTAACTGTGGGGTCACCTTCGGATGCCAATTATATATGCGAACGTTGATCGTGTAGAAAGGTCATGTTTAGAATCTATCTAATTTTTTTGTCGCTATCGTATTAGTAAAACATGATGACAAAAGAGTAGCACATCTGCCAATATAGTAGCGTCCAATCAAATTTAATTAGTCAATGTAGTAGCATTAATTATTCAATAGCATATGCTTTCTTTCTTTCTTTCTTTCTTTTGGTCAATAGCATAAGGGATTTTATATTTGGTCCTGCTTTTCCATTGAACTTTGTGCATGTGAAATTTTAGTCCTTCTAGCTGTGCCTTGCTGGCTGCTTTGTCTCTCAATGGATTTGGATGCTTTATTATAGGCTCATGTTGGCCTATAGATAGGCATGCTTCCCATGCATTTTGGATGATTGTAAAATCAATTACTACATGAAAATATAAATTAATTTTTGCAGTTTTTATTATTCCTATTTTATTTGATTTTTGTTTATGCAAATTATCACATGTGGAAAGTGAAGTTAATGATAGGGTAACGCTGTAAAGTCATATATGGTATTTGCCTAAATCACTACGGAAAAAAAACATATCAAATCATGCCAGTGCTAAATATTCTATTTAAAGAGAAAAAAAATAATGGAACCATTTTTTTCTACTCTCTTAATCCATAGTCTACCTGAAAAAAAAAAAAAACAGTGAAAATTTTCTCTCTTCCATCCTGGTAAGCCAACTGTGCTAAAAACACCTCTACCAAAATGAAATAGAATAAAATAAAAGAGTTAAAAATTCTTTCCACCTGTGCAGGAAACCTTGGGTTTTTCACCACGGCCCGTTATGGGCCCCACAAGGCATCTCTTTGTTATAATCTGAATCGTCCATTCTGTAGGGTCTGCAGAATAGTACTTCCCCACAAAAAATGAGATTTATCGGACGTCAATAGGTATATTAAAAATCTACTTTTGATTTAGAAAATTGACAGTTATGGATAGTTTAACTTTAAAATCTATGATCGTCCATTCTGTAAACCAAAATTCAAGTTTTGATATATCTATCGATTTCCAATCAAGCTGCTTTTTTTCATGGATATACTATTCTATATATCCTATAAGATGAACGGTTTAGATTAAAATCAAAAAATCTTATGGGGCCCACAGACGGTGATGGAAACCCCATGGTTTCCACCTCTGGCAGGGAGAACATACTCTCAAAATAAAATAATTGTCGTAACAGCATTACTTTCACGAAAAAGACTCCATTGTTTAAAAGGCTTAGACCAGGGAAATAAAATAAAAAAACATTCCAAGTACAAAAATTCCCAATGACAGAATATACTTAAATGCTGTAAATTAATGCTATATTATTATAAACGATGTGAAAATGAATATGGACGTTCAAGGCCCATTAGAAAGCTTCTGTAATTGATCCAAAGGCATAAGAGGAAAACTTGTCCAAACGACAAAAGCCCAACCTCCCAAAAGTTCCCGCTAAAACAATTGAGGGTAAATATCACTACCAGTATTCGGTTATATTAGACTTGCGAACCTCGTGACATTATGGAAATAATATTCCGTATTTCTTTTGAAAGCCATTCGTATTTTGGGGGTGTACATGTAATTATTTTTGCTCCCGAATAAATATATTCAAGAGATGAATAGAGAAGAGTTTTCCCGTAATTTTGTACCATATCGAGCATCCTTTCAATCGCAGTCTCCACATTGAAGCCTCCTCTCAACAATGAAATTTTTTATTTGCCGCATGGAATTCTATGCCGATCACAAATGTTTTATTTTTTTGACTTGACAAGATTCGTGAACAAGCTTAAGCTCGACTAAAACCTTAGCCAGCTCGAGCGTGAAATTTTAATTGGAGCTCGCCAAAAACTTAACAACCTTGAGCATGCTAAAATTCGGCTCAGCTCAGGCCGTTGCAGCCCTAACCGTCGATTAGAGAAACTGCTAGAGTTTCTATGCATGCAGAATTTTTTTCCTAAAAAAAAAATCTGAAGTGAAATCTATTGACCAGACGCATTTGCAATGTGCTCACACCACACTAACATAGAATCTACCGAATACACATAATTTCACCATTCTTTGGACTCTGCAAACAGAATAATGGACCTTGCTACAGCCACCACGGGTGGCAGCCCGATTTTGCACTGATGGGCACGCAGGCCCACTACGGATCCCGTACGGATGATCCAAGCTGTTCAATAATTTTGAAAAAAAACTGAGTAGACACGCGAGAAATCAACTCAATCCGATGCATGTAGATGCTCGATCCAATCATCCCATTTTTTATAAATCGGCAAAAATCGAAAGATTGGATGAAAAATAGAAAGATAATACCAAACATTTACAAATATTGAATTTAGCTGATTTCTCAAGAACCACTCCCTTTTTTTTAAATTACAGTTCAGATCATCCGTGCGAAACCCGGAACGGCCCCCACTTGCCCGTCTGTGCAAAATAGGGCCACCACCCGTTGGTGGCCGTAGGTTTCTCGCAGAATAATTAGTCCATATCTCTTAGTAGGTTTGTTGGTTCGGTATAACAACCTTAAAAATTCCTTCCTATCAACAGAGATGGGGAAAAAAAATTGTACTGAAAAAGTTACAATAAGAAGCTTCATAGTACCTGAAAAAGGTTGTTATAGACAACAGCTTAACTTTATACAAATTCAGTTTTCAAAAAACCACCAAGACGACTCTGGGATAATGACGAGGCAGAATAATTCTGTACATTAGTAGTATTAACATTAGAACAAAGACCCAGACGCGCTCACCAAAAACGGCGGCGAAATTTCGACCGGATGGAGCGGGAAATTTGTCGCCATCCCATAAGCTCTCACCAAAACCCAAAGGTTACAAAACCCTCCCCCCACCCACAGCTAGATTTCTTACACACACAAAAAAAAGAGACTACATTTATTGCTAGAATTCAGTCGTCATCGGATAAACAAACAACGTCAGTTGCGATACCTGAACCGGCTACATTAGCTGCTACACCACCTCCTCCGTTCACCCGTGATACAAATTGAGATAGGTCTAAAGGAGAACGAAAATTTAGCGCCGGCAAAAGGCTTGGCGGACCACCTGGTTGATTATTGTTGTCGAAAAGTCTTTCCCTAGTCCTTCCAGTGACTTCGGCCTGCCGGCCACAATCATAACGGGATGGAGCGTGGGGAATTAAGGGAGAAGTCATGGGAACATGGGGAACTGAGGGAGAAGTCATGCGAACATGGGGAACTGAGGCAGAAGCAGTGGGAAGATTTATTTGCACTTGTTGAATGGGCAACATCCCCTGTGGAACCACCGAGGAAATACTGGTTGATGGCATGGATGACGAAGGTCTAAACCGTTGAAGATGGGGAGCTGGGGCCCGTATTTCGCCACTAGCTCGGAGATTTCCAGTGGGAGGAGTAATGGGGACGATAAGAGGGGGCCGGGCTGGTGTGGTTGAACAAGGGGGTGATGAATGGTGGACAAACGGCACAGAAGCTGAACCGGTAAAACGGGAAGGTCCGTGTGCAGGCCTAGATGACGGTATATGCTGCTGCATGACATTAGAGGGCATACCTGCAAAAATATAAGTAAAAAAGTTTTGGTGCTTAATGTCAAGGATTAGACAAAACCACTTTCTAAACATTCTGAATTTGCGGTATCGAATTACAGTAGTGGTGAGAACAGTTTGGTGCAACGACAGTTAGGAGAGAAGGCACTTAGACTGGATTGGGAAATTGCATACCTTGCTGCGTTCTCAAGAGCGCATAGCACTTAGACTGGAAAGCATCAGCTAATATCTTGTTCATGAGTACCTTCTTCGTATTTGAATCAAGTTCTTTCTTTTTCAGCAAAAATGCTGATTCAACATCATGAAATTTATCGTCATACTTCCTACGAAGTACAGAAATAGCTTCCTGTAACTCCTTGTCGTGTTCAAATTTCAGCCCCAGCTTCTGCTTAGAAAAAGCAACTAGTAAGAGAGAAGAAAGCCAAAAGCCAACAAATTAAAAAACCAACATTAACAAAAAAGAAACTAACCGCCTCTTCATGAATCTTGATTGTTTTCTCTTTTTCTTTATGCACCCTATCCAATTCGTTAAGAAGTGGATCACCATAAAAAGGCTGTGTCGGCATCTGGGAGGCCATTTGAGGTGCAGTATTCAACGGAAGATGTGTTCCAAGGCCTTCAAGAGGAGGATGCATTCCCAAATGTGTAAGAGAAACAGCTTGATTTGGAACCCATGCTGTATCTTCGACAGGTTGTGATGAAGCCTCAGCATCTTGCGAAGGCATAAACCCTTGACTGCTTGGTTGATGGTCATTTTCAACAGCTAGTTGCAAATGTGGACCAGGTGTTCCATCTGTATTTGGAGGAGATAGTCCAAGAATTTCCCCAGATTGTATACCTAGTGGATCTAAAGCTTCTGACTCGTTCTCAAATGGTTGTGAAGCTCCCCGGCCTTCACTAGGAAGTTGTTCAACTCCAGAATCTGAAAGTACATCAGGTTGGTTGCGATCAACAAGTGAATCACTAAATGATGACATCTGCGGTTGCTGGACACCTTCCATTGCTTCTTCGTGATTAGTTTGGACATTGGGTCTTGTATCAACCGGATGAAATGGCACAACTTCAACTTGCAGAGGACTATCTTGATTTGCTCTAGCTTCTTCGTCTCCATCATGCTCCAAATGTTCCAGCAATGCTTCTCTGTTATGAGTCTGATCAGTTAAGCCATTGTCCATGGAATGCAATGGTACGACTTCAACTTGCCGCGGAACATTTTGATTTTCACTAGCTTCTGCTTCGCTCTCAAATGGTTGTGAAGCCCTCAGCTCTTCACTATGTAGTTGTTCAACTCCAGAAGCTGCACGTGAACGAGGATGATTGTGATCGACAGGTGAATCACTAGATGGTGACATCTGCAGTTGCTGGACACCTTCAATCAAGGCTTCTCTGTCATTATTTTGGACAGCGGGTCCAGAATCAGCCCGGTGACATGGTACAACCTCAACTTCGTGCAGCCCATCTTGATTTTCTCCAGCTTCTGCATCTCCAACATGAATTTCAGTAGATTTGGATGTCTGCAGTTGCTCCACAAGTTCCGGCAATGCTTCATCGGTATTAGTCTGATCACATCCATTGTCTGCGGAATGCAATGATACAACTTCAACTTGCTGCGGAAGATCTACATTTTCAGTAGCTTCTGATTCGTTCTCAAATGGTTGGGAAGAACCCAGCCCTTCACAAGGTAGTTGTTCAACTCCAGAAGCTGCACTTACTTCGGCGTCTCCAACATGAATTTCAGTAAATTTGGAAGACGGCAGTTGCTCCACATGTTCAGGCAATGCTTCTTCGTTATTAGTCTGATCTTCAACTTGCAGCAGAAGATCTTGATTTGCACTAGCTTCTGCATCTCCATGCGTTTCAGTAGAATTGGAAACCTGCAATTGCTCCACTTGTTCGCTGAATGCTTCGTCATCATTAGTTTGATAAGTTAGTCCATCACCAGTGGAATGCAATGGAACAACTTCAACTTGCAGCAGAACATCTTGATTGTCACTAGCTTGTGCATCCCCATCATGCATTACTGTAGAATTTGACATCTGAGAACGTTCACCATGGAGTGCCTGGCAAAATATGACACCAAAACTGTAAATCTGGCTGAATAAATCATTTGTTTTCAGATTCTAATAAGAGTTTCTTGAACTAAATGATATATTATGTAAAACAAACAACCCAAGATACACAACATACAAGTCTCCTTTGGATTCTTTAAAATCACTTTCAACTCCATAATAAATATTCCATCAGCCGACATTATTCATACCATAAACAAGCCCTACCAGTGTAACATCTTGAGAAGTCATGAGAAACAAAATTTTCATATTGATTAATATTGCATAAAATAATACCAAAGGTGGTTATAAAATTGTCAAACAGAAATCCAAAAGCAAACTACATACCGAAATCTGTGGCGATGAACCAGCTTGAGCTAAAGTACTGACTGGCTGGCACAAAGATGATTCTTCAAGTGAGCCAACATTGGTGGGTCTGACAGCGGCATCATTCTGAATTGCCAAAGGATCCAGGACTGAAACATCCAAGTCTTCTATTTGATCAGGCTCCCTATTGAACTCTACATCAGGGCTCAGAATTTCTACAAACTCACCACCAACAACCACTTCGTCTGGGACACATTGAACCGCAGCTTCACTTGATGGAGCACCATATAATTCAGTTTGAGCCCAGGACTTCAAATCCTGCAAAGAAATCTCTGCCTTTTGCCTCACCCTATTCATTTCAGCCAAATGATCTGCCTCAAGTTTTCCAAGAAGTATTCCTTTACGGTGCTCAAGTTCTTCAAGTTCCTTCACATATTTTTCTTTTCTTCTCTTCAGCTTTTCTGATCTCACTGGATCATTACTGTGTATCGACCGAATAATCGCCAAATCCACCATGTAATCTTTCTTCAATTTCGCACTGTCGTCTTCCCACGGTTTGTTGAACTCTTGAATTTCCTCCTGGTGCTTGAGACTGAGCTTCATGATCTTCTTGTCACGTTTTTTCTCCATCCGCTTGATAGATTTCGACAGTTCTTTCTTCTTTTTTTCACGATTTGGCACCTGTTCTTGTTTTGAAATGAGTCGATCTGAGGCAAAATCGTGGACTGCTACTTTGAATCTTTTCTTCACCATTCGCAACTTTGAATGCATATGGTTTGCCTCTTCCTCAGTGCAGCCAAAGTTCAAGTGTTGCTTTGCTAAGGCAAGTGATGCCTTCTTATCAATTTCACATTCCCGCAATGAAGCCGCGATCCAACACTGAAATATTACATGACAACGGTTTTAAGGGAAAAAGGAAGTCCCAAACATACAACTACGTACATGCAAGACAGTTATTCTCATGCTTGACTATTTTGCAAGACCTCTAGCAGAAAAACACAAGCAAAATCATTTTCATTTTACTTCCTCATAAAGTACTACAGATAAACAAGATGACAGATGCCATGCACCGTAGCATTTTTCTATGACAATTGTTATATCCAATCCAATATGGAGTCAGTGGAAAAAAGGCCACAAAATGACACTACAGTTTCTAAAACAAGAAAATGGCTTAAGTAGTTATGCACATAAAACCATTTGACACAATGTGATAGTACTAGTAGCAGACAGATACTAACCAGAGATATTTGGAAAGCCTGTAATATTGATATTGGTTCCCTATTCACTTGATAATTATCCACAACGTATTCAAGAAACCTTCTAACCATAACCTTGACATCTTCCTGCACTTACAATCAAAGGCACACAGTGTGAGGGTACAATATGCAATGTATAAACAGGTGCATGCTACATTCTTCTTTTTTTGGATCAGCTAAGAACTTTAGTTTTAACATTTGGGGGAGTGGGGATTGGGAGTCGAGCTCCCAACCCCATGAACTTCCTTGAACACCCTTACCACTTGGGTAGATGGCTGGTTTTATCCACTTGTCCATTAGACTTGCAACTATGCTATGAGATCAGTAATATGTTTGCATATCAAAGTACGCAGACATAATCAACAAACTGACTTGTTAAGACAAATAATAAAGTTACGAGGGTAGGCCGGTAGGGTGACAATCAGTGTTGCAAAGTTCTATTACAATTGGACCTCAACAGGAATTTTTTACCATAGAAGATTTGCAGAACATATACTGGAGCTAAATTGTTGTGAATCTTAACATTGTCAAAGGACATGCTCAGAAGAGCATGATATCATATACATGATACTGAAGTGTTAAATATTAATCATGTTTTGTAATTTATCTAGGCATTAGGGGATGAGTTTGATGAAAACACGTAGCAGCTTTTCCCATTGAGATAAACCTTAAGGAGGATTTCATAAATTCATATTTCCGTTATAGCAAAACTACCACCAAAATAAAAACAGAGTGGAAGGAGTGGAGAGAAAGAGAAAAGAGCATTAAGCAGTGAAAGTGATAGTATAAACAAAACTAAGTAAAAGAAGCACGAGATACATACCGAAAGCTGTAGAATTTCACAGAGTTTGGGAATCTCAGGATCCAGAAGAACATGAAATGTTTTTTGCATATCAGACAATCCTGTTTCTTCCTCTGAATTAACCATGTGAACTTCAGGTAAGGATGAAGTAACCTTAGAGGGAAAGGAAGAGGCAGAAGCATGGCTTGTATGCAGTGTGTGGGTAATAGAATCAGTTGAGTCTGACCGGGGCAGAAGTTGCGAAACTTTATTGACTGGCACACCAGAATCTCCTGCAGTATTAAGACAAGCCACCAGAAAGCTTAAAACATAGGTACCACAACAGCAATACAGCTATTTTCTTTTCTTAAAAAAAAGTATACTAAAAATAGAATACATTTCTTCCATTTACCTTTCTCATCTCCAGGACCTTCCCTTAGTCTGGGTCTTGAAGAGGCTGGATCGGCACCATCGTTCACCACCTTGTCGCAATTCTTTCCAAGTTCATGATTTCCAACCTCTGGATTGTTTCTGCATCTTTGACCCCTATCTTGGGATAAAAGCAATTCATTGTCATGCTTAAATGTAAAAGCAGCAGAGTCGCGTTCATCAGTAAACAAGTGATATAACAAGCACCAACAAAAGTCTGTTTACATCTTCATACATGCCCACCTAGAACCTGATACAATCAACCTGAAGGAAAAGGAGATGCCTATTCTATGTTAATTTTAGACTAGCAGTTTACTACCATTGTTCCTTTTTTTTTCTACAAAAGTCAAGAGTGTAACACCCCGTCCCACATCGGTAGTCTACATGGATGATCTTGGGCATATAACAAACCTTGTGGGCTACTACTACTACCTTGGGCTTAAGCCTTCTCATCACGTGGTGTGGCTTGTGAATCAAAATCAAGGTACTGGCCGGTGGTCTGCTTGAGGGGCGTTACAGGTGGTATCAAAGCAATCCGTGCAAACGACCATGTGGGCCTTGGACTTTGGATTTGGTTAGGTGATTTTAGTCCTCAACCCCGTCCCACATTGGAAGTCTACAGGGATGATCTTGAGCATATAACAAACCTTGTGGGCTACAACTAGTACCTTAGGCTTAAGCCTTTTTGGCCATGTGGTGTGGCTTGTGAATTATAATCAAGGTACTGGGCCTGTGGTCTGCTTGGGACATTACAAAGAGAGTCAGTAATTTAAAACTTTCCATAATGGTGAGATTGTACATTTCCTTTAAACTAGTAAAGACTCAATATTTTCAACAACACCCTATAATGTATCCATATCTTAAATTAGGCATTCGCAGAACAATGAAATCAGTAACTTTGTATTTAACTCATTTGAGAACTGGTGCTTATATACACCACACTGACCACAGGTTGTCTAACATATGGCAAACCCACTGTGACACGACTATCAGCAATTGTCAATAACTCCATGTGCTTCTTACACGTCTTTGCACATGCATGAAACTCTTGTCCTGTTATGTCGGGAAATTAGTATGGCTTTCTGTACCGAATAATGTGATGTACCAGACTACAGGTCAAAAAGCCGAAGGAGAAAGTAACTGAAGTAAAAAAGTATTACTGGTTGAACTTCTTCTAGGTTTCAATAAATTCAAATTGGCCACATAAAATGCAATAAAAGTTCACTTATAAACAACCTCTATGTCAAAAGATCAATCATCATAAGTTCCATTTCCAGGACAGCGTTGAGGTGGTGATCACTTTCTTGAGCTTCTTATGGGCTGAAGTTTTCTACCAACAGAGGATGAGTTAAGAAGAAAAGACAAGGCTGGGAGACATTGAATTACGATTTCTCATCCTATTACCTAGAACGGGCATTCCCTTTAAGAGTACCAGAAAGTATGACCTTCAGATGAAGTTCTCCTTTGCATAGACTACGGCTTTAAGACTTGCAGTTTTACATAGTTGCTGAGTATACTTTGTATGAAAGATTCGTTGCTCCATAAGTACAAGTGTTGGTAGGTGTCTGCTATTCCAAAAAGGATGGGGAGGGCTTGGATGATGACATACAGGTCTTTAACGAGGTTCATTTGGAGGAACATGAACCAGTATAATAGCGAGGGTTTGAAATGCTGATTCCGAGATTATTGATGTCCTTAATTTGTTCCTTCCATCATTGGCTCTTGACTACGAGAGCTGACTTTTGTTGCAAAGGTTGACTTATTCTCTTGGTAATTTCTATACAACCTGATTACAGATGTTGACCCATTAGGCAAGTTTTACATAATCACTGAAAAAGGATGATAGCGCGGGAGAAATTTAGACATGAATAAAATTTTGTGACGACTAGTCTTGGATGGCACTTATTTTCTACAATTCCAAGATCATCCCATAATCTAACACCCGCATGCCCTTATAAACTTGAGGAAACTGTGGGAATCCAATCTAGCATTTTGTAAAATATTGGCAGACTTGCTTGGCTTGGGAAAAAAAGAAAGACACCTAAAACAACAAATACCTTAGCCCTTCAGAACATGGGACATGAGTTCCAGCAATATTGTCCCTTTTACACTTGGACAATGGTGGAGCAGCAGCGTCCACAAGAGAGATACGATTCTCACCCCCATCCTCTCTATCATCCACTGGCTTGGAAACACTACCTCCACAATAACTGCTATCAATCTTAGAGATTGCTTCTGGCATTTTTAGCTCCTCATTGAAATCTGTTACATGAGAATAAAACATAGTAAAGACCAAAGATACAAAAAAAAAAAAAAAAAACCTAGAATGTTAATTAAAACGGAGAATGCATCGTACAATTTGTTTTGTTTTTTTTTTGGAACGGGGATTGTACAACTATATAAATATAAGATAATACTAAACAAAATATAAACATAGCTACCTGGGTCAGTATCTCTTCTCCTCTTTAGCTTAATTAAGCTCTTATAAGTACGACCATTAGTATGCGGAGAAATTTTCTCTCTTCTGCTAGTTTCCATAGAATCTCGCATCAACTGTTTCACTCTCTCCTCTGACTTTAACTTTTTCCTTCTATCATCTGGTGAACCAGACCCCTTCTCAGATCTCTTTGAACCTGAACAACCCAATGAAGCGTGTTCCTTACCCCTGTCAGACCTCCCCGAAGGACTAGGCATACTCTGTTTCTCAACAATCTCAGATTTCCTCTTAACTGCAAAAGTTGTTGGCGTCGGTCTGTCAAGGTGCTCAGACCCACTTCTCGTTGAAGGGCTCGAGCTCGTTTGTTTCTGCAATGGCATCTCCCTAATTGACTTTCTAAAACCAGAGGTATCCATCATTGCAGAGCCCGAAGTAGATGACTCCTTAATGCTAACAGGTTTCTTTATTGAACTATTATTCTCATCGTCCTTACTTCCCCGACTAGATCGTGTGTCATTTGCCATCCTTCAGATTGAAGTGCGCAGCCAGAGCTCTCCGCTTTGATATCAACAAGCAAAAGAATACATATTTTTAAGTTCCATTACTACATGTTTTGCATTGAAACCAATAACAAAGCTGCTACATGAAAACTAAAATATAGGAGCCCCATTTCACAAATGGAAGTAACAAGCATCCATTCAGCTAGATGAGTTAAATGTCGAACCGACTTGCACCAATAAGCTGTTTGCTATTATGCCGCCCAACACAACTAAAATGACAAACATGGAAGGGCGGATACTAAACATATTACGTAGCATCATCAATTATTGTCATCATCAATTCTATATGATGCAAGTTGCAGCACACAAAAGGGCTATTGAATAACAAAACCCATTGTTGTGGGCCTCTCGGCAATGTAGCTAATCAATAACGGCGAACTCATTCTTCAAACTGCCAGCATCCAAGAGATTTTACTAGATATCATGAACTTAGTTACCAGATATTTTCCATTGAAACCTCAAACCTATAAGAAAGCCATTACATGAAAACAAAGTACAAGAGCCCTAGTACCAGATAGAAGTGCAAGAGTCCACTGAGCTAGATAGCTGAATTTGAATCTCATTATGCAAATATGCCATTAGATAACAACCCACATAAGAAAAATGAAGAGAAGATACCAGACATATTGCATAGCATTGTCATCATATTACACATTCAAAATATCTCAACAATCCAATGGGCATGGACAGATGTGAAAAATCTAACTTAGGGGAGCTAATGCACATAAAACAACAACTCTATACCACGCTATGAAGCGCAAGTACTCTGTAATGCCGTATGGGTACTGGGTTACTGGTATGGTACGGTACAATACGGCAAAGTACGTAACCGATGCACCAAAAACATCAGGTATTTTCGGGCATCCAGGTATGGCGCCAGCACGCTGTGGCTAAGGGATGAGTACTTTGATGGGTATGGCTCTAATACGCCAGCTTTTTTTAGTACTAGATGCTTAACTGGTAATATAAATAACTATTCTTTTTCCGTCCAATTCTTATTCCAATATGTTCTCTATTTGTCTTTACGATACTTTCTTATACCCAAAGGCCAAATACCCACAAAAGAAAATCTAGAATGAAAAATTTAAGTATAATAAGTGGAGGTGGGACATCCATAAATGAAGAAGGCCATGCATCTCCTGCAGTTACCTTACCCTATGTGGAAAAAAGAAAAAAAGAGTGAATTACGGAAATAACGATTTAAAAAAAAAAAGTGATTAGCAAACTACCAAATTATCATGGAGAGCAATTTTAGTACAAGTTAAGGCACATTGCTTAAAATTTTCAGAGGATGCATCAACCCTTGCTTAAGAAGGTAGATAAACACAAGAGGTTTGACATTAACTAGTTCCACATAAAGAACTATTGAATTTGCCACTAAACTTTTATTTTCATGTTTTGAGAGATATAAACCTTTTCTGATAACTATGACTATAAATTCAACGGACCCCAACTGTACCAGTTACGTGTTTCCTTACGCTTTGCCCATTTGCCGTATCACATCATCTGTACCCTATGTTGAACCCGTACTGCCATACTGGTGCTTGATAGGTACCAGGCATGTGAAATGCAATATCAATATTTACCGGTAAAATAGTCTTCCAGATACAAAGAATTCACAAGCATTTCAAGGACAAGAGATCAACCTTGGTGAAAACCAAAGACCTCCCAAAATATCCACTTTAAGTTTTCCGCTCCGCATTTTGTAGTAAACACGAGTTTTATTTTCCCATCAAATTAGCTAAAAAAAAAGTAGGTTCACCACTTCGCTTTTGCTCTCTATGTTGATTACAATGTATGCTCATCCTCTCAACTAGAACATACTTGGTTATCTGTTAGTGAGTGAAGGTAACTTAGTCTTTGGATATCTTGTACTCACACTACTCTCACTTTAGTAGTTCTCACCTTGTTAGGAACAAGTGCCTCTACCCAACAACTCCTCCCCGTTCCTTCTAAGGTACTCTTCCCCCCTCCTTGAGCGTGCCAATGTCACCTTTCCTCTCTCCTTTACCTTCCCTCGATGGCCCTTCTATCGAACCCACACATTACCTTTGCCTCCCTGTAAACCACCCTTAGGGATGAAAGAGGGAATGAACAGTAAGGTTATCGAGGAGATAACTCCGATAATGAGGAACATTGTAGCGAGAACCAAAAGGCCGCCATCAAAATAAATAAAGGGCCTTTATTAAGGACCTGACAAATAATACGCCCTCCATCCCAAATTGGATGTCAATTTTTGATATCCGTGCCAATTTCAATTCCTTATATCTTTCAATATGGATCTCAAAAAAATATGCAATATGAATCTCAAAAAATATGCAATATGGATCTCAAAAAATATGCAATATGGATCTCAAAAAATATGCAATATGGATCTTATTTGATAGTTCTCGATTAGTTATATTATACAAAGTTTTTAAAAACATGAAAAACATTATAGATTGAAAGATATAAACGACGAAAACTGACATGAGTTTAAAAAATTGTCATCCATTTTGGGACAGAGGGAGTAATATATATTTGTGTTAGGGTTAATTAACACCATAATCACTTTTGCTCTCTCCCAAATAACATGTATCAAAGCTAGGGTTCAGTGGCTTTTGGAGAGGACTCTCATTGTTTGTGCCTTAAGTGCACTTTGTTTCATTGTGATCCCATGTGTTATGGAATATTTGTTCACCTCTCCACGTGCATGTCAGGAGTCGCTCATGCAGGGATTGTTAAAGCTTTCCCACATCAGTTAATTATAACGTCCAAAACTGGTATACGAGCATGGACGGTCTCTTCACTCATTGCCAATTTAGAAGATAATTAGTTATGTGTTAGTGAGTGAGGGTAACTTAGTCCTTGTATATCTTGTACTCGCACACTAGCCAATAATAATAATATTTATGTTAGGGTTAATTAACACCCTACTCACTTTTGATCTCTCCCAAATAACACTCTCTACGTACCGCGGCCAAATCACATTACCTTGTCAAAATGACATCCAAAATACCTAATTGTTCACCTTAAAAACTTGGCCCAGTATTGCTTTTCTCCAAAGAGGTCATATGTTTAATTTTCCATCAAAAAACTTTGGGGTTCGAATCTGGAAATATTCGCAAACAATTATTATCATAACGAGGATGCTTCCCCCCAAATTCGGGCTTAATTACAACTGATAAAGAAAGCATACTGTGATACATACAAAAAAGCATTTTAATTGAGGCAGTGTAGGTGACCCAGACCAACATTGCCTCAGTTAACAACAAGGGTCCACGACCATCACTGGCCAATTAAATTACAAACAAAAACCCAAAACTCGAAACCAGATGAGTTTCCGAATAGATACATTGTCATAGCCATGAACCACGACAAATGCCTCAAAAAACCGCTGCTACAAACCCTAATCTGTACACTTTCGTGGTTCTACTCCCTGACAAAACACGAACGGAAAGACCAATCGTAACTTCACACAAACAGCTGAACTAGATTACAAATCTTTACAATTACGCATAATTTGGACGTACGAGGTAACGGCCATGCGTAGAAAACGCTCCAGAGAAAAGAAAGAAACAAAAAAAGAAGGAAAGATTGGTTGCATTAGGGCTTACCTGAAGATTCGGTGGACGCCGATCGCCGACGACCAGACGGAGCCGGCGGTTTTGTAGAGAAATGGAGAGAGAGAGAGAGAGAGAGAGAGAGAGAAGGGGAGGAGGGAAATGAGAATATGAGATGACCCGGTTGACCAGGGTCGGGTTAATTTGGCGTGCTTTCTTCCGTGCATTATTCACTGCGTGCGGCCGAGATGCGACCGGAAGAGCAGGCGGTAATCCAACGGTTAGGAAGAGCCTACGGTCATATCAACGTTGAATGCGTTGAAACTCTGTTCCGGTTTTTTGAAAAATGAAAAAAATTTCAAATTCAAAAATTATGTATTTACGCAAATAATTTTTTTACAAATATGAATATTGATTGATAAATTTTATTGAGATCTTTTAAACGATGTAAAAAAGATTGAAAATTTATTTTTCATTTTTATCATAATTAAGCTTGAAATTATTATTTTTTTTTCGAAAAGAATGGTTTAAAAGAAAGCGAGAGATGAGAAGTTCGGGCAGAAGATCGCATGGGACAAACGAGGGGGTCACATCAGTGAGTCGATGGTGATCCAACAGTGGGAAATAAACTATGGGCTTATCAGTGGTGGATGAGAACCGACGGCCCCACGAAATTGGATGTTGGAACATTGCGTCGCGGTGCTTGAAAGCACAGAATAATTTTTGGAGCTAAACCGACAAAAGAATACGAGTCTATGTCAGATGTATCATGTGGGCCCTATATATATACATATGTATCCAGTTTTACGACTTTTTCGCTTCATTACTCTGCTCAAAAAATATTTTCAATTATTACCCTCATTTTTTCTATCTCTCTCTACATTTTACTTTTCTCTTCAATCATTACTCTCCCCACTCATTATCCAAAAACACTACTTAAAATACAAACCAAACAAAGCATTAAAATCGGGAGTGATTTTGCCTCTCCATTTTTTTCTAAGGTCATTTCTCTTTCGGTCTCTATTAGAGCATTTTCAACCAAGTTCTAAAACACAAAATAGATAATAGATGTGACGTATTAAGGAAAAATTTTATAATTTATTCTCTCTTTTTGGACTTTATAAGAGAATCTTGAAGGAATTTATAGTACTTTTTAGAGATTTGATCTCCAAAATGGAAGTAGGATCTTTATTTTTTGAGACCAAAGTAAATTGGAAACTAAATCTCTAAAAAGTATCATGAGTCCCTCCAATATTCTCTCATAAAGTGAAAAGGAGAGAATAAATTATAAAATCTACCATCAATATGAAAGATCTATTCTCTACTTTTGTATTTTAGATGATAGCTTGGAGATGCTCTTAAGTGATTTATTTTGCGAGAAAAGAGAGTGCTGTTAAAGAAAATGAAAGTGGCAAAATCAATTTCCTTTACATTTCTATGTTTGAACTGGCTAGGTTTGGCTTTAAAAGTTAAGTCTAACTTTTTTCTGTCTTTATTTAAATTTTTTTTGCATTTATTAGTTTTGCATTAAATTTTTTTGAATTATGATTCATCTCGACGAGAGAAATAAAACAAGTATAAAATTGCAATCGAAACTTATAATTTTGTTAAAAAGACAAAAAAATAGTCAAAAAGCTTTTTTTTTAAAAATTATGAGTTTCGATGAAAAGTTTATATTTTTTCAATTTCTCTTGTCGAGACGAGTCAATAAGTTATAAAAATTTGATACAAAACTAACAAATGTAATTTTTTTAATAAAGACAAAAAAATGATTAAACTCAACTTTTTAAGCCAAACCAATATGTACGCCTACCATGCTACTTGAACATATGTTTTTGTACATATCTTGCACATACATTTTTGTGGAACCCATATTGAGGTCCCTTTTGCCCTAGCCTTACCGATATCCGTTGGAGCTGATTTTTCACAGGAACCCTCAAAAAGCATTTTAAAAAAGATGAGCGGTTCAGATCATTTTTGTGGGACCTTGATATGGGCCCCACAAAAAAGTATGTGTCACGACCCAAATCAAACGGATTTAAAAATCGTGACCGGCCAGTGAGTTTGACTCACCAAAAGCCTCTCTCTTTGTTTTTTGTTTTTTGTTTTTTTTTACAAATAAAAATAAACTTAACATTTACGGAAGCTATTTTTAATAAAAACTACTGGATTTATTTATTGCCAATAGAAAATATGGCTACACTCCTATCTTATCCATTACATAACCATAACATAAGCTTAATAACATTGTTACTCAGCCTGCCCTTCTAATCCTAATTACCTGAAAAATGAAAGATTTCAACAACATAAGCCACTGCTTGTGTGAGATTATGAATTACCAAAGTTACATGAGCTACCATGGAATTCTTTCTATCAAAGAATAACAAGAATGATAAATTCAGTTTTTCACGGCTTGAGTTGTAACCAAGACCATAACTTCAGCTTTTCATGGCTTAAACTGTAACCAAAATCATAACTTCAGTTTTTCATGGCGTAAACTGTAACCAATATCATAAGTAAAACCATATATACGATATACCATCCAACGATTACTGCCGGTACTGAGGGAGCGACCCCAAACGCGTATATAGTGAATTGATCAATCAATTGGACACCCAGTTGTGCCCCCTTTCTTTCCACCCTTATAACACCGTTCTGACTAGTATCTTTATCGTCCCCTAGATTCCAAGGACATCGTTCGGATGTATTGATAATACTTTTTCATAAACTATTCAAAACATCATAACTCCATGGTATATTTGCTACAAAATAATTCAAACGCTAAATAAACATATTTTTTGTAAGTCGAAAATATAATTTTACGAAAATTCATGTAACACAGATAATTCATAATTCACCTTTCGTTCCGTCCAACTTGGCTTATAATCAACTACCCCGAAGGGCTTGAACCTAACTCTTTTCCTATTCTTTTCTCTCTCCCTCTCTCTCTCTCTTTTCCTCTTCCTTTTCTATTTACTTAGTGGTGTGTGTGGTGTGTGAGGGGAGGAGAGGAGACTTGCCTATTTATACTAGTGAAAGAAGAATCTAGATCATATCTAGAAAATCAAATTAAATCAAATCTTAGATCACAATCTTATAATATCTAGACATAATCTTATCAAATCTCACATAATCTAAAAAAATCCAACTATATCTAATGATATCTTATATAATCTAACAATATCTTGTAATATTTTTCCAAATCTTTCCAAATCTATACAATATCCAACCATAATCTTATCATATCTTATAATATCTAATAAAATCCAATGAGAATCTTATCATATCTTATAATATCTAGCATAAACTAATAAAATCCAACATAATCCTATCATTTCTAATAAAATCCAAGGAGAATCTTATCATATCTTATAATATCTAGCATAATCTAATAAAATCCAAATATATCCCACAAAATCTAAGGATATTCTAATAGGATTTGATCCGATTCACCTTATAATGAGTTGTAGCCTCTTTCCGGATTAATTGTTTTGGTTCGCGGGGACAATGTTAACAAGGTTAGGGCAATAACGTTTTATAAATTGACACATATGCAGAAAATAAGTCACAAACAATTTACTTCTTAAATCCTAACGGTAAGTGGTCCGTTAAAGGATTATCCCTTCACTTTCCTTATTCTTTTTTTCGTTCTAAGAAGTTGGGGTGTTACAGTATGTGCAAGATATGTGGAAAATATGCGTGAGAATCATTACTGTATGTACGCAAAGTGTACTTGTACTCCTACAATGTGCACATCCAGGCAAAGGCTTTTTCAAAACTCGTATAGCAAACAAGTCAATTGCTTCGAAACTCGAATGGCAAACAAGTCAATTGCTCTCCGAGTTTTGAAAAAGTCCTAATTACCAATATCTTATTGAAAATGATTTTTTACAAGATTGCATAAAAAACGTTTTATGAAAATTGGGTGGTTCGGATCGTCCTTACAAGACCTGAGATGGGTTCCATAAAAAATATGTGTGATTTTTGTGTTTAAGTAGCACAGTTCATATCAATACACTTGTATAAAAAGGGGGAAGGATGTCAAGCCAAGATGATTCGGGCTTGTTCGTTTGGAGGTCTTAAAATCTCTGCGCATGGTTCCAAATAAATTTTCTCTATCTGTTTCTCTCCACTCATTACTCTGGTAGTTTGTCATTACTGATTTGAACATGCAAGGGGTGTTTGGGATTTCAAGTACTCCTTATTTGTCATTAATTAGCTGGTGTTATTTGCCGCAGGTGTGAATGCTAAGTTGCTAACCTACCGTTGTTCCTTTTTGCCATGCGTACAAAAAAAAAAAAACTACTCAAAACATGATACCATACTAGATTCCGCAAATTAAGGGATCTCTTGTTCTGCTACCGATGTGATAGCTTTGTCAAGAAGAAATTAAACAGGTACAAAAAAAATTTTTGTACTTTGACCTAATTTGAGGGATGGAAACCAGTTGTTTCTTTCATTTGTGTGGGTGAGGAGAGGAGTAGGGGTGTAAACGAGCCGAACCGAGTCGAGCTTCGGCAAGCTCGAGCTCGGCTCGTTTACTTAACGAGCCCAAAACTCGAGCTCGAGCTCGGCTCGAGCTTTAACGAGCCAAGCTTAGCCCTTTACTAAACGAGCCTCTCTTAATCGAGCCGAGCCTCCCTTAACGAGCCGAGCTCCACTCGGCTCGTTTAGTAAACGAGCCGAATACTCGAGCTCGAGCTCGACTCGTTTAGTAAACGAACCGAGCCGAGCCTTAACGAGCCGAGCTCGCGAGTAGCTCGGCTCACTTACAGCCCTAGAGAGGAGTGAGAGGGAAACAAGAGTGGTTGAGGATTAATCATGGTTGTCCAAGAAAAATTGAAACCGTAAAACGGACCGGACCAAACCGATCCGTGACTTTTGAATTGGATCCATGGATTAATGGTCCAGACACGGATTTGAAAATTAAAAAATCCTGATATATGGTTCGATCTACGGATTTTCTTATGAAACCGTGGATTAACCGAACCGAACCCTGAAATATTTAAATATAATAATTAGAAATAAAATATATATATATGTGTGTGTGTGTGTGTGTAATATTTAGTAAATTATTACAAGTTTTACCAATTGTCATAATTTTTTCAGAAATTTTTTCTTAATCTGATACTACCTCCGTCTGGATTTAATTGTCCCTGGTTCTATTTTAACCGGCTAAAAAACGGGTTATATCTTTAAATCCGTAATAAATTTCATATCGAATATGGATCTTGTTTGATAGATCTCGATTAATTCTTTAATTCGATGTTTTCGAAATTACGTAAAACATTATAAATTAAAAGATATAATCGATTGAAAAATGGCACGAACTCCAAAAAAGGACCGTTAAATCCGGACGGAGGGAGTACTATATTGTAACAATATATAACCTCATGGGTAAACTGTATTTCATTTCCTGGGGGGGGGGGTTGTGGAATTGGTATGTTGTGTTGTACTAATTTGGAATTCTGGATAATATTTGTGTATTTTACCTCATTTGGTTGCTACCTTGCTAAATGTAATAGCATATTGTTAATATTTGTTTTTTTGTTGGCAAGAATTTGAATTTTTTTTTGTTGGATTTGCAATTTAGTGATTATGAAATCTAATCCGTGGATATAATCGGGACCGAACCGTGACTTACGGATTGGATTGAAACCGAACCATATGACTTTTGATCCGGATACGGATTGTATTTTCTAAAAACTGTGACTCGCGAATTAGAATTGGATTCATAGCAATTCGGTTCAATCCAGACCGCGGACTGCCCTAGGATTAACTGTTGGTGCAGCTGTGTTGGCCATACTTTGTGTAAGAGTCTTTTGCTAATTGAACAAGAAAACGTGAAAGATCCTCTTTCTCCTAATTTAGGGATGAAACGTGAAGTTTTTCGGTGCGGGTGGGTATATATCATGTGGTGTCTGTTCAGCACTATCGAGCCGTCTAATGCACTTTTGGACTGCTCAAATTAAAATATTTTCTCTCCTCTCACCCATCCTCTTTCTGGAGGCGGGGGGGCTGCTGTGCCCGTTTCTGGGCCCACCTCGGTCTCGTTCCGATGATCGGAATCGTTCACTTTGTAGAACTCGCCGAGTAGAATAACTATGCAAAAATTCAACTTAATTGGATATCATTAAGTGCTTGATCGGAGCCCATATAACTCTCGGTCCATGAGTTACAATGGATTTGATTCAGTGTTTCGGATCCATTCTTTTCAAAATAAAAACGTTCCGATCAAGTACTTAATGATATCCAATTAAGTTAATTTTTTGCATAGTTATTCTACTCGACGAGCTCTACAAAGTGAACGATTCTGATCATCGGAACGAGACCGGGGTGGGCCCAGAAACGGGCACAGCAGCGATGCTGCTGTCCCCAAGGGGACAGCAGCCCCCCCGCCTCCCCTCTTTCTCTCTTCGCTTTCTCTCTCCACATTTGAACCGTTCAAAAACGGTATCGGATAGCTCGGATGTGTCGAGCAAATATCATGTGGTACTCACACTGCACCCATATCCCCATCCCCATAAGAAAGAGATGATAAGCTCTGCCTTTCTCTCCCATTTTCGTCATATCTTCAGCTTCAAGGTCACAGTCCCATCCAAGATTAACATCTATCTTAATTGGTTAAATTCTTCAGATACGGCGGCAAAATCCGTTGGCCGGGTTTGATGGGAGTTCGTCCGATGCATCGACCCGCCACTGCGTGCTTCAAAACCCAATTTGAATGGAAGTAATGGCAAAGAGTCCACCACATTACTTGGGCCCAATATACACTGAATGACCTATATCCACTTAAAAGACTAAGCATTGAAAGTGGCGAGCCATCTAATTGTATATTAAGATCCAACTCTTTTTCTGTTTATCCGATGTGGGACTCAACGTTCACACATGTTCTAACAGGGTTTTTATATCCTCGATTTTTGTTGGTTCAAAATAGTAGGTAGTTCATTTATACCTTACAGTAAGGACTTGCAAGAGTGGATTTCTTGCCTTGTCATTTTAAAGCTGGACCACTCACACTTGCATATCCATTTTGGGAAAGACTACAATACACATATTTTATTTGGGTGTGTATTATATGTACTCCCAAAATGTTATGAACTATAGAAAAAATGTTACGAATTATATTGCTAAAAAGTTACGAATCGTATAAAGGTTACAATATACACTAAAATGTTATGAATTATAATGAAATTATTACGAATCGTACTGTTGAAAAATTATAAATTCTAGAACAAAAATTGCGAAACATGGTAAAATGTTATGAATGAACCATAAAATAGGTGTATATGATACACCATTTTAAAAGGTGTGTATTATAGACTTTCTCATCCATTTTAGGATAAAGACTTGCAAGAGTGGATTTTTTGCCTTGTCGTTTTAAAGCTGGACCACTCACACTTGCATATCCCTTTTTGTAAAGCTGGACCACTCACACTTGCATATCCATTTTAGGGTAAAGACTTGCAAGAGTGGATTTCTTGCCTTGTCGTTTTAAAGCTGGACCACTCACACTTGCGTTTTCGGATAGCTTGGATTTAGAGAGATAAAAAAAAGAGAGAAAGTGTTGGTAGAAACCGAGCCGTTCAAAAGTATATTATACGGCCTGGATGTGCCGAGCGGGTACCATGTGGGATATACCTGCCCGGCACCGAAAAACTCCTCTTTACATAAGACACTAAGGCCTTATTTGGCCAAGCTTTTTTGCGAATTTTTTGCGCGCCGGTCTTTCTGATTGTTTTCTCTTAATTCTTATTAAATTCAGGTCAAACTTTTACATCACATCAGTTTTCTCGATGGGAGCAACAAAAAAAAAGTATAATAAACATAGACCAAATTAAATTGAAGAAGTTCATATAAGACGATGACAAAGACCCAAAAAGTTAATCCAACTTACATATTTTAAGGTTGCCTTGTATTATAATTTTCAACTTTGGTCAATAATTAATACTTTTTCAATTCTTCTCATCAAGAAGAATGACGTGATGTAAAAATTTGCTCCAATCTTAGTATGAATTAAAGGTCTTCATCGGGCCAGACCGGTACCCACAAAATTGCTACCCAAGCCCATCAGCGGGCGAGGTTGTGTCAAAAGTTGAAGCCTAGACCCAGCCCACGGGCTTAGTTCGATCGGGCGGTCCGGGAGCCTAACGGGCAAGCTAGGCTTTTAAAGTTTTTATTTTGTTTTTTTTTTCTTAATCAGAACAAAAACGCAATGAACTACTCGGATGCGCTGAGGGGACACCACTTGATACGTACCCACTTGACACTGAAAATTTTTCCCTTATGTTATACTCTTGCAGAGTTTAGTATTTTATTTTGAAACGTGACATGAAGATTGTCCATTTTGAAAAATGTCCAAAAAAGAAATGCAACATTCCCATTTTGCCTCGCATTTTCTCTTACCTGAATCGATTTGGATTTCAAGGGACAATATCCCATGAGGGGGCAAAATTAAAAAATTAACAAAAGTACAATGTGCGTAATAAATTTGTTCTCTTAAACAATTGATGAAAAAATAAATAAATGAACAATTGAACATGTATCAAAACTATTGCCATCAAGCTTTATTAATTATAGTACTTCTCAGTACTTTTATTAACAACTGAACATAAACACGGGAATTCTAAGACATGTGTGTGCAAAATACATGCATGGAAGATATTAGGCCTACACTCTCTCTCTCTCTCTCTCTCTCTCTCTCTCTCTCTCTCTCTCCTGTGATTTACATATCAATCTTCATGATCTTGGGGTCGATAAAGTTTCACTGGGCGCTGGTTTATTGGTTGTAATGGTCTGGCATTACTTTCTGAATCCTGAAAGGGAAAAAAAACCGTGTTATCTTAACACAAGCTTTTTTCATTGAAGCATTAGTTCGAAGAAAAGGAGTTAATTCAACAAAAGATCCAATCAGAACAACAAAAATTGGCCATTATCCATGTATTGATTTCGTTCTATTTGATAGTTAAAGAAAAGAAGAAGATCAAATTAATTTCAACAAAATTAGAAAAACTCACATCATGAACTGCGTCACGAAGCAGGCTCAATTGTTCTCTGGAGACGGTTCGAACCTGATGATTTCAATGAGGCATTAGAAAGCTAATTAACCAATGATGCTACAAACCGCAGAAGTTCGAAAAAAAGAAAAGAAAAAAATAGACGAGTGGCTGGCCTAAGTACTCTTAACATGTACAACTTTAAAACACAACTCCTAACATAAGTGTGTTGAGAACTGTTCGACGTACATGAACCCACGTGTATGAAATGGTTTTGAATACAATTGTGTTTAGAGTTGTGTTTCATAATTACGTTACTAGACTTTTTGTTTCCCGAAAGACGGCCGGCTACAAAAATTTATGTACTTTTAATTACTAGTAGTTTTTTTGATAGACAACAAAATTTTATTAGAACTCGATAAATAATACATCGAGGCGAGACCAAATACAGACTATAGAGATTGAGGTACCATAAGAGGACTACAAAAAGAAAGGCAAAAAGAGAAAAGAGAATACATTCAATGAAAATTGAATGAGCCCGGTGACAAGACGGCCCAAATTAATTAAACACCACAAAATCATTCCAGATGAAACATTGAATGCCAACATAAGTTTTAATTGCTAGTAGTTGGAAGGATATGTTTTGGAGCATATATACCTTGCTTAAAATGGTCCAGACAACGTCTTGAGTGCAAGGAGGAATTGTAAGAGAGCCAATGTATCTATAATACTTTGAGTTTCTATTCCCTATCCTTATATGCTTTGGGTCCACCATACCAACCACCCTCTCTTCTTCTCCTGTATCAGCAACGGCTTCTATGTGATCCTTCATCTGATTAATGTAAATACAGCACACATATGAGTACTCATAAGTCATAAGTACTGTGTGTGTGTGTGTGTGTGAGAGAGAGAGAGAGAGAGAGAGAGAGAGATTCTTATTACCTCAGACAAGAAAGGATCGGATCGTCCAATTTTGAATATGATACCAATCACAGCAACTCTTTGGTCTTTGCTCTCATGAACCATGTGAAACTCTAGATCATATCTGTTAATACACGACGGATAGCTTATGGACATCAAAATTATTTGAACGTAGGGAGATATATAGTAATATTTATGCCCATGAAATTGGTTGATGAGCTTTTTTGACTGGCAAAAAATTTCATGATGTTGATACATATTGAAGAAGAGAGAAAAAAACATCCAACAAAAAGTTGAATGCAACCCAGAAATTCCTCAACTGAAAGTCTGAAACAGTGCTAAAGTTTCTAAAGGCTAATAGCAGGAGAGGCAAAATAGCATCATTGTCGTAAAAGTATACACCAACCAGCTTGAAATTAACCTACCATTTGAGTAATCAGGTGCTCATCATTCTCCTATATATAACATAGTTTAATTCTATTCGAAAAACTGAAATTTATTAATATCGCGACGACCCACATGCAGGCACGTACGTACTGGCTTAATCAACCGACAAGGAGCCTCATAACCCAGGTCTAATTTTGCATTTAGCTAGATATTTGACAAATAATAGACCAGTTTTTGTACATGCTTGGGTATTCCTTCAATGGGCGATCGCCTCATAAGTTAACTGTTGACGTACTCCGTCATCTGGGTGCCTGACCAGCCAGTTGGCCGGCCTTAAAATATACTTGCGAAAAGAACGAAACACTATTCATATACTAAATGGAACAATTCATTTTCGATATTTATGCATCTCTGTGTTTACATAATAGGGAGAGAGAGAGAGAGAGAGAGAGAGAGACCTTCTGCTATTGATAGAGTGTTCAGAAGGAGAGTGCCAATGACATTGCTTGAGTTCATACCGGGTGCCGTTTATTTCAATATATCCGGCGCCACCACCCCATTTTAACTGTATTCACAAATTTATTGGTGCGTTATTAAATATGGTTTGTAAACCAAAATAAAAGAGTAATTACTCCAACATCTTTATGACCCATTCATCGTCTGTTTTAATACAAATTCTTGTATAAACTGATTAAATTTTCTCTTCTCGATCCAAAAATTTAATAAAAAAAAAATCGATAAATTTGTCAAGAAAAATATAGGATATATATCTATCTCCTTACCGATATGTCATGGCCCCGATTAACAAGGGTGGCATTAGAGGGATGGTAATCCCTCTTAAGTATCCCCAAGTGAGACACTACTTTCACCCTCTCGTCCAACATATCGATCGGAGACTGCATTGTTCCATTACTACACATACGCCACTCAGGCCGGATCTCTCCCCAGTTATACGGCCCTTTGAGGCTGTTTCGGTCGTAGTTAAATTCTCTCTCGTCCTCTGCGCATGGAACATAGATCAGAAAAGAAAGAGGAAACTTGTCAAATGATAATCAAGAGAACTTTAAGAAGAATTAGTAAAACAATGAGTACTATAAACTTTAGTATTTTAATTTATGAGAGAGAGAGAGAGAGAGAGAGAGAGAGAAATGAATTACCAACTTCTTGAGATGTAGTTGAATAAGAAAGGAGGAAGAAAGCAATGAAGAAGCTGCAGACCACTTTTTGGGTTGGTAGCTTCTCCATGTTTTTTCCAACTTTATTTGAGCAATGCAGGGGTGGTGATGGCATGGAGGGGCACAGCCTCTTATATAAGGCATCAGAACGCTAGGGGCAAACTCCACTTTGATCCCTTGTGGTTTTGGTCATATATAGATACACCCCCGAGGTTTAAAAGTGTGCAATAATACCCCTGTGATTTGTGAAAAGTGCACATAACTCCTAATTCCGTCTATTTTAACGAAGATGTATCTCACACGTTTCTTGAATCTAGCCAAAATCTAATCCGAGCTGTTCATAATGTATTAATCATATAATAAAGCATCTCTATAAAAAAAATTAGTTCAATCAAACATCAATAACTCGGTGATTAACTTTTTGTTAAGATGAATGATAAATTTAAATTTGAAAATTTCCTTCATAATAAATTTGATTCGACTATGAAATTTTTATTTTTTGACTGACTTGAATTTTGATATGGTTGTAGTACTCGTTAAACTCTACAATATCAACGATTCAGATCCAATTTTTAGTACATGGGATGGATTGGTTAAATTCAAAGAGGAAGAAGAATCGAAAGAGAGAAGATGAGGACATATCGAACTTTTGGATGCGCATCTGTCACATTTGACATTATTATGAACGAAATTAGGTGTTACGCATAAAAGGGTTTACAACCCTACTTGATTAAGGCTGAAAACGAGTGTTTATAACCCTTAAACTACATATTAATCGGACCCCTCCGCTCCCATTCTCGCTAACTTTAGTAGTTTAAGACATATTTGAAAGACACTTTCACGCTCACACTTGCATGCATGTGACTTATGATACATATATGCCACGATTTTTTGTTACTCTGCAAACCATTTTAGTCATCTAACAAGTGATACAATCTTACAAACCAAGAGGTCTACATCTACACAAGTGATCATATTTCAGGGATTCTTTGAGTAATTATCCCCCACGTCTCTATCTCTATAAATAAAAAAATACATAGGTATGAAAAAGGCAGTTCATTAGATTGGACTATGGTTGTATGTAATTTCTTCTACACAATTTCATATATACTAAAAGGTGGCAAGTTTGAATCATTCATTGACTTTTATTTCGGATCTTCTTTACCAACTACAGTAATTAAAGAAGAGATCCTGGACTCTGTTAGCTTGACACAGAGAAAATCAACCTTGACGAAAGAAATCTCATTATGACTGAATACCGATCGATGACCTCGTGCCCTTTAAATTACTCCCTCCATTCCTTTTTACGTGTTCTGCTTTGTAACTACAACTTATTAAAAAGATATTATCATTATACATTTCACATCAATTTTTTTCTCCACTTTTCCTATTTACCTATCATCATTACACTTTTACTCATTTACTTTTCAAAATGAAATATACTTTTAGGGACAAAATAAACAATGTACTAATTTTTACCCACTAACTTTTCAAAATGGACACTTACTAAGAGACAGCCCAAAATTGAATGATGGACTCTAAATAAGGGACGGAGGGAGTAGTAGTTATAATTAGTTAGACCCCGTTCCAGAACACTTTCTTAAAAAATAAGTACTTATTTTATATTTTTAAACTCAAAAGTAATGTAAATGAAAAATAATTTTTTAATTTTTTTGCACTGTATAAAAGATCTCAATGAAATCTATCAAATAAGATCCATATTAATAGAAAAATTATTTGTGCAAGTACATAATTTTTGAGGTTAAAATTCTATATTTGGATTTGAATTTTTTTTTGAAAAATAGTAAAGGTAATAAGTGGAGAGAGATAGAAAGAGAAATGTTGAAAGTAGGAAGAATTTAGAGGGAATTTTTTGAAAAAACTTTTTGAGAAGTGAAGAGAACAAGGCATACTTTATTTCCCTTTCGGAAATGGGGCCGGGTATTAGTGAAACAAAGACCAGGAGTTTCTATGTTGACAAATATGTTGAAATGTGGGGGTCAAATATTGAGAAGGCCAGGGGGGGACAGGCGAGTCAACGAGAGTTTCAACTGGTTAATCGTGAGCCGTTGGATCTGCGGCCGAGGGTTGGAAAAGTCTAGAAGAGATTCACTAGAGGTTATATCAACATTATAGAAAAAAAATTAGGGACCGTTACAGTTTTTAAAAAAATAAACTTTTAAAAAATAAAGGTAATTTTAAGTTTAAAAATAATATATTTTCGCAAATAATTTTCCTACTAATATGGATCTTATTTGATAAATTCTATTAAGATCTTTTAAACGGTACAAAAAAAAATTAAAAATTTTTTTTTATTTTATTTTATTTAAATTTAAAATTACCTTCTTTTTAAAAAAAAAAAAATTTAAATGAAACGGAACGGCACCTTACATCACCCGTGAGACGGCAGTTTTACTTGGAATTGAAGTCTGTATACGGTATTTAATAGTGGTGGGCCAGCTGAGATTTAAATGGAAGAATAAGGTGGAAGCAAGCAATCATTTTGTGTGTGTTTTTTTTGGTAGTAATATCGTGAGATGTCTCAGGGCCAGTTTGCGCACGTTTCTAATAACAATTACCTAAACTCATTCACGATAAGATGGTCATAAGAATTACTAGCAAAGATAATCAAATTAGAGACCCTTAAAAAGAAGCAAATCTTTAAGTCGCAGACCAAGACTACCGGGCCAAACGCTTTATTGGGAATAGCAATCATTTTGCATGTGTTGTTGACGAATTGATCACGAAAATCTTGCCAGAACCGTGAACATGTATGACGCTCTATTGGGAATAGCTATCATTTTGCATGTGTTGTTGACGAATTGATCACGAAAATCTTGCCAGAACCGTGAACATATGTATGAATCGAAGTTGGTAACAAATACTAGTAAACAAATCCTTCTTGGGAAGAGCCACAATGAATATTCTCATTTAGACGTGGCTTTTTCATCTAGTTTTATTACTTGAGTTTACATGGAATAGGTTTTCGCTGCTGATTTCGTCATTTACTTTTTTGTTAACGTCATTCTTCTATAAATATATTTTTTGTGCAAAAATACATTTGCAGAGAAATCGCGTTAACAAAAAAAAGTGCATGACAAAATCATTTCCCAAGGTTTATAGAGTTTCGAGTCTATAAAGAGACTTTGAACACTTTTTTGTCGGTAATATACTAAACTCCCCCTACTAACCCTCATCGATTTATATCATCGGAAAAAAGAAGAAAACATTTATTTAAAAATGCGCAACATGTGTCTCCTTGAACTATCTTGAATTCAGAAAATAAAAACGCAAAAATAAAGCTCCGATCGCCGGAGCCGCCGCCTCGAATCGAGCGACTTATTCGCCAGAGGATGAGCCAAAGAGTTGAGTTTTGTTCACCCTCCACTTAAGAGACAGGATAAACATTACCCTCCTTCTTATTGGTTGAAATGATATGGGTCCTACAATAAAGTGATGTCATGCTTACTAAAAAGTGTATTGCATGGTAAGCATAATATCACTTTGTGGTAGAATTCACTCTATTCCAACCAATAAAAGAGAGGGTAATGCTTACCTTCTTTTAAGAAAGACGAACAAAATTCCACTCCGCGTGAAACCACCCCAAAACTTCGAGATCTCAACAGATAAAGTCCTCTTGAGCTTTGGATTGGAGCCGAGGGAAGTGGATTTCGTCCTCAATCACCGAGATTGATGGAGGTTGGACGAAGGAGCTAGGCAGTGGAGAACTTCAAAACGTCAAGATCGCGAGGATGAGTGGTGGGCCTGGTGGCCGGCGAGAAGAGAGAGGGGGGAGGTGGAGGCAGCAGGCCCACCCCCAAGCTGCTGAACCAGAGAGGAAAGTGCCTACAAGACGGGACGAAATTTGTGACGTACGCTTGGTAGAATTATACATCTCTCATGATGTTAAACAAAACAAAACCTAATCAAAATTCTTCTTCTTGGAGTCATCATCATGCGTGGCATCATCCCATTGATTCATGGTTGAATGCAAAGTACAAAATTTTAAATCCAACATAGGAAAAAAATTCCTCATCATTCACGCATGGCTTGAAATAATCTCATCAAGTTCGACTTTTACACGTACTGAAATTCTTCTTCGACTACATGTGTTGTTACTTGTTACATCATTCATGGTTGAATTAATGCAAAAAAGGTTTTTGTACGCGTTTGGAACGAGACTATATTTGTTGAAGACCGAGTGGACTTGGCCCTCCATCTTTTTCTCTTTATAAGAAAATCACGTATTTTTGTTCACATGTATATGTACTACAGGATTTTAAAAGAAAAAAAATACTCCAGCAACCACCTTTTACGCGTTCTGTGAAAAAACGTGCAATATTTGAATAAAAATAAATTTATTTTCATGCATAATTTTTTTTAAATTTACGTTGGTTTATAGAACTAATTGAGATCTTTATATAAATTGGTGCACTGAAAAAATTATGCACGAAAGTATCATAAATAATATCAGTGACGTGATAGTTTATGATTAGGAGTTACTTGATTTGACCCACTGTCCAAAAAATATTATCAGGAGGGTTTTTTGAACGAGAATCATGCCTTGTTTGGATTAGGATTTAAAAAAAAATTTGAAAAATATTAGGGGTAATAAGTGGAGAGAGATAGAGAGAGAAATGTTGAAAATAGGGAGAATCTAAAGGGTATTTTTTGAAAAATGCTTTTTGAAAAGCAAAAGGAACAAGGCAAAATGTTTTTAGACGCGATTGAATAGAGAAAATGATTTAAAGAACGAGAAACAAAGGAAAAGGAAAATTACATCTTCAAAGTCAGAAAAATAATAATTAAAGTATGAAAACACAATACCACAAGTTACCGTTTTGTTTAGTACTAGTATTTAACCAAGGACCAATACTCCTTCAAACTGATGGAAGAAAATTCACGTGAGGATCACTAGTTAAATATTTTTTGTATTTGAGAGTTGAGATTCAAAAGTTTTGAATTAATATTCTTGTTATGGTGCTTCTGTAAAAAAATATTAGTAAAATTTGCTATTACTATATACTATAGTTGTTCATGGACTTTGGGTTGGTAATGTGCAGTAAAGTGCACAACACCATATTGCGCACTTTCGAGTCGTTGGATCGTACATCCGACGGTTCGGATCTCATCTCGACAACGAACGATCGAGAGCCATTCATTGCCGAGACGAGCTGTCGGATGCACTATTCAACGGCTCGGAAGTGTGCAGCACGGTGCTGCGCATACCGCTGCACAACATGCACCATCTCCCAATTCAGTTGTTCACACGTGGGACTTGAAGACTGCATGGATTATTAGTGGGATCATTAAGATAATCTCAATTGATAAAACGAAAATAAAGATCATGTTCACATTTGATTAGAAGAAAACTGGATGGTTAAAGAAAATAACACGTATAGAACTTCCCCAGTCGCCACAAACCCCAGATTAATCAACACATCTTTTTTCTTAATTTTCGGCTGGTACGTACGTCACCACGTTTCCCGGTCTAAAGGAGAACAAGTGTTTATTAATTATGGTAACGTTAAAAGTCTCACATTTCCCGTTGACAAGTGGTACGTATTTAAATCACGAAAAAATTATTTAGTGACATTGAGGCATCGCCACATCAAAACGTATACTGTTGGGGTCTGAGATAATATTGTAACGTTGCTCTTAGGTTAATAGAAATTTCTGTAACCTGATTCTTAGATTAATAACATTTCTCTTTTGCCAATAAAAAAAAAAAGAGTCTAAGATAATGGTAGTGTGACTTGGTTTTAGATTGTGATTTCGAAATTGCATGTCTAGAAAAAGAGAAACAGAAAAGTTGAGCCAATTGCTTGGTGCCCTCTGTGGCTCAGGGTATTTAGTGGGTGGTGAATCTTTTGGATTACAAGTATATATATTAAGTTGTGTGATTTGGTGCTTAATTCGGTTGGTAAATGCTTCATGACATCCCACCTAAGGCTTCGTTCAGTTGTCGAGAAAGTTGTGTGAGAAATTGGTTCCCAGAAAAAGTGAAGTGGGGTGAAGTAAAAGAAAAAGAAAATTATTTTCCTGTGAGTGTTCATTTGACAAAAGAATTTTGCAAGAAAAATTAAGGTTTAGTTGTTCATTTGTCAAGAAAAATAAACTTTCGGGAAAATTTTGTGACTGTTCACTCATTTTCTTTTTCCTGCGACACAAAATCCTGTGTTTTTTGCAGGATCACTTTTGCAGGAAAGTAATTTCTGCAGGAAAACTTAAATTGGTAAGTCCTAGAATTTTCCTGCCAACTGAACACTAGGAAAGTTATGGGAAAATTGATTTTCCCATCCTTTCCAGTACTTTCCTGGCAACTGAACAGGGCCTAAGGAAAAGCATGGGGCGTTTCCCTTTATACCCAATTTTTATTAGAGGAAACAAGAAAATAGCGGTGTTTTAAATTATGTCTCTCTTGCAACCGTTCCAAAAACAACTCTGCAAGTGTAACGTTGAATGTCATTTAACATATATAATTATTCTGACACTAATCAGCTTCAATCTATATATATAGAAATGGTAAAATTAAGTTCGAAAAATATTAGACAACCCCGGCCAGCGGCCGTTAGGCAAGGCCAAAGAAAAAGGCCATTGCCTAGTTCCCCCGAAAAATAGCCAAAAAATGGGGTCCCCTATAATGTGGATGAAAAAGACCAAAATTCATTACGCCTAGGTATAGAATTACACTTTTTGGATTCTTGTAATGATGTGTAATTTTTATGATATTGTGAAATTTGAATATTATGCAAATAAGTAAATTCTCTGTTTTGTCTTTGAAGTTATATAGAATTCTAAAGCCAACAATTCTTTTTTGGAATTTCATTTATTTAAAATGCAAAAGATCTCACTTTCAGACTCTGTTTGTTTTGACGTAAAATATTTTATATTGAAAAATATTTTTATGCGAAATCATTTACAAGTAAAATGATAGTTGAACTTTTATTTGTGGCTGTTTGGTACATGAGTAGAAAAAAAATGATTTGTTCTGATAAAAACGTTTCTCACGCAGCAGGGGCTTCGAAGTGGGTTGTTTGGCACAAATATATACACGTTCATATATACATGGAGAGATGCTTGGGTGTCAATTGTCTTGGGCCGGTAGAGAGAGAGGATACAAATTCAGTTCATTGAAGAGAGAGAGAGAGAGAGAGAGAGAGAGGTGGTTTGCTTCCATGTAGAATCATGCAAAAGTCTCAGATGATGCCTGGTGGCCATTCGTGCACTCAATTGTCAGCAATGGGTGATTGGGTGAAGCGGGCATCTCAATCCAGTATATCGTAAAATGATTTACGGCCATCACAAGCGCAAGTCATTTTACGCCTTATGATAGAAATCATTTTACACCCAAAAATGTTTTATTTGTCATTTATTAAACCAAACAAAGGAAAATGGGTAAAATGTTTTTCGCAAAAATATCTTACGTCAAAACAAACGAAGCCTCAGATTTGAACTGGCCCAAAAAATTTTGGGCCATGCCTTGCTTACTGGTGCTACCAAGAGCTCGTGAGTAGGGAGCTATTCATGCTTGCGTAGATCAAACTTAACAAGTTCAAAAAATTGTTAACACTTGCCTTGTGTATGCTCAAATTAATGAGTCTCTTGAGCGTTCGTTGTGATTAATTTAGAGCTTATTTAGCTTCAAAAAAAATTCCTTTTTTTTTTTTTAACAAAATGGAGAAGATTATATAAATAATAGCTCAACAACACCTACATAACAGAGTTCATTACAAATAACGTAGCTAAGCTAATATAAGCCGAAGAAGCCAGGTGTCATAGGTATCTTGGACAAAATCAAACTAATCATCTAAATATTGTAAAACAAGGAAAAACACAAGGTAGTCGATGTCTTTCATCCCGACCGAAACGTTGAGCCTGAACTCGCAATCTAGTGTATATTCACACTTGTAATCAACAGGCTTAAAGAGATAAAGTGCTACCCAAGATTAAAAAAAATAACAAATATCTAGATGATCAAATAAACTCCAACCAAGTATGAATGCACAAACGAACTTCCAAAAGCTACATATCTGACAAGCCACTACAAGTTGCGCCGCCAAAAATATTGTGTAGCGTAAGAGCGCTTTTGGGCCTTTGGCATGTATATCATAAAGGCACGTATATCATTATGAAGCAACATCATCTCTAAAAAAAAACCCAAATTGAAGACAAAATATTTGTTCAAAGACCAAACTAACAACCCTCAAAAAAACAAGAGGCAAAACTCCCACAAATCACGATAAGTCATTGATCTAAAGAGATGGAAAAAAAACAAAATAAAGTACCATGACTTTCCCCTCCCACCGCCATACAAGGGTGTGTGAAACCCTTGGAGAGGAGGGGAAGGGAAGGGAGAAGAAAGATATTTGTGGCAGCTTTTTTTTTTTTTTTTTTTTTTTTAGGGGTGGTGGGTGGGGGTTGGGTGGGTGTGGGGGTTGTTGGAAAACTCTATTACCAAGTGTATCATGGAGCAAAAAATGCATCAAAATTTTCAGTAAAATAATGTCATTTTCAGACACTAAACAGTGTATCAATATTTCCCTTTCCCAGAAATCCGTTTCAAGCTGACAAAAACTAAAGGATAAAGCAACAAAGTAATCATTAAACCCCAAATGATTTTTCAAAATTCACAAAAATTGTGAAGAAAATCAGAGAGAATTCGCCAGCTCCAATTGTGTCTTGACATCACAATTCGGTATAACAGTTTCTCCACTTCAATTGACCGACTTTAATTTTCTTGGTTTAGCTTAATTAATCCCCATTCACGAGGTGGAAAATCCCTGTTTATAGTGCATTTTGTGGACTACGAAAATCATCATTTTAATTGCTTTAAAAACTATATTATTGCTGTAATATGGCCCAGCCCACTAATTCTTGCCTCATTTGGTGGACAACCCATCACCAGAAATTTATTTAAAAACTCTCAATTTGCACAAACCCTAGCTTAATTCTACTCTATATAAACAACTTATAACCACCATTACTCTCCCCGCAACCTCCCATTGTGCACCTGGACTCTTGCCATTTTACTCCATTAGGTAAGTCAATCTACTTAATCCATAGCTCGGGCATCTGAATTATTGATTTTAAAAATGTATCGTAATTGATTTATAAAAAAGAATTTGTAAATTACATGTAAAATATAGGAACACAGAAAATTGCATAATTATACAAAGTTACCTACGGGTGATCGATCCATTTAAACTGGTAGTAGTAACCTCCCGGAATGAATCCGAGTCACCCGTTGATTTTCTTGCGCAAGTTTCTTTGAGGTACTTTTCCATACGCGTGCATGGTATTGCTCATAAACTAATAAAAATGTTTTCAACTTGCCCTAATCTACTCACAAAAACGTCTTTTTATTCCATTTTTCAGTGTGTGGAGGAAAGCAAGCTCAAGAATGAGGTTTCTAGGTTTTGCACTACTCCTGATCATGGTAAGCTCTTGCTTAGCTACAAACAGGAAGGTTCTGACCGAAATACACGGTCGTGAGAACCGAGCCAACCGACATCTTGTGGAGGAGAAGGACAAATTTGATAGCACTGGAAGCAGTGTGAACAACCACCATAACATCCCGAGGGAAGACTTCAATAACTTCAATGGTGGTACTAGCACCCCTTATGGTGGCGACAACGCCGGTGATGAGGGTGGCAAGTTTTAAAACCATATGTATACATACATACTTAAGGTTTGGTGTTTTGGATTTTGTGAGTGCTATATATCTTTCTCTATTAATGCTGGTATATATATAGTATATAGGTTTTTAGTTATGTTTTGGACATGTTAATGCATGTTGTAAATCTTTGTATTTTCTAGGCATGGCACGTTGTGCCAATTAAGCGTATCGCGTATGTTTGAATAAATTTTTGGCTTCTGTATATGTATGAGCCAAATCTGTATCAAATGCATGGTTTTATACTTTTATTCATGCACGCGCGTACGGATGCATGCTGGAATGGACTATCTTTACGATCAGCTAGCGAAGGTTGTTAATTACCCCAAAGCTGAATTAGTAATAAAGATCGTGAACAAGTCTTCTTTGGGCAACTTTCAGGGATTTGGACGCAAGCTTGATCGATCCACTGACCTATATCTAGCTAGGACGAAACTAGGGTGAAAGTAGGCCTTACTATGACATTTTAGGTTCGAACCCTAAAACCTCATGCGCACGGGTAGAGCTCACAAACGGCAGTTGTGGAAAACCCACCCTTTTCCGCCACAGGTGGAAAGATCACATATCGAGTATGAACTCGCGTGAAACTAAGTCAAGTCAAGTCTCAGTGAGAATGAATCGGAACTGGGGTGATTTTTTTTGTTTTTTTGGTAAGTAAACTTGGGTGATTTACTCATAACTAGGATGAAAGCCGGGTGAAAACACTTCAAGGCCGGATCAATTTTGTTTACCCTCATTGCTTAGTACTTGTTCGAATTCGTCAATATCAAAAAGCTTAAGGCTCCGTTTGTTTGGGCGTAAAATGTTTTTCGATAAAATATTTTACCTATTTTCTAGTGTTTGGTTGTGTAAAAAAATGAATAAAAACATTTTACATATAAAACATTTTTATTAATTGGATGAAAATGATTTACCCTTAAATCTTCCGTAAGTTATTTTCCGAAATGAACCTGCTGCCTTCTACTACAATTCTCACTGCTCAATTTCCTCGATCGTCATCCTGGCCTACGTTCAATTCCAATACTCTCAAAATCTCTCCACCGTTTAACACCCCCCCCCCCCCCCCCCCCCCTTTCGTTCGCGACAAAGTTGCTCGGGGTGATCTCATTGTTCACTATCTTTGCACAAAGGACCAAATTGCCGATATTTTTACCAAAGGACTATCCTCGGCCCGTTTCCGCGATCTCTGTTCCAAGCTGAAGTTGTCATCCCGACCCCCATCAGCTTGTGGGGGGATGTTAGATAAAGATAAGAATAATTAGTTTTAGCCTTATCATTTTATCATTATCATTTAGTTGTATTTTGTTTCAAAGTGTACTTATCTCTTGTAACCAATCTTACCCATACTTGTGTATAAAGAACACGGCTGTACATGGCTGTGATATTGTGAGCTTTCAATTATTCAACCTTTGGTAATATCATTATACACACACACACTATTTTGTCTTTTTCTGAAAATATTTTTCAAGTGCCAACAAAACACCAAAAAATAAAAGTTTTGAAGTTTGTTTCTGAAAAAATATTTTACATCGAAACAAACGGAGCCTAAGTATCTCTTGTTTTTGTCCCCTCAATGTTCCCCGTCGAGCTTAATAAAATTTCGTTTGCCGAGCAAACATATCAAAAAGCTTAAGATGTTTTTCTTTTCTTTGTACCTTTGTTATTTCTTATTTATTTATTTTGGTTGTATTTTATTTTGGTTTAGTTGTAATCTGTTCTATTATTTATAATACAATATGTTTATGCTTCCTTTAAAAAAAAAAAAAAAAGAAAGAAAGAAAGAAAGAGGAGAGTGGTCATTTTGTTATTTATACTACTATTAACATGCGGATGCACGGGTGACAACTCCCTGCCGCAAATAGGCCATCTACGTGCAAGTCGTGCAAGTATTTTATTTCTCAAGTGGCTATGAGATTCGGACATCCGATGGAGTATTGCCTGTTGGGATATACCATATTGTATCATGCATTAATTGATCACACCATTTTCACGTAAAAACTTAAACTTTCAAAAAATTGGGTCGTTATTTATGTTCTCAACGCACACCGTTTGTGCAATTCTCTAAAGAAACATGATTCCAAAACTATAATACGACTGAATAGTTGAAAAGCTCATGAGCTAGCTGGGACTCCCTAAATCATGAAGAGAAGAAGAAAAGGAAAAAAAAAAAGGGACCACAAAAAAGTAAATATTGGTTTTTTTTAAGGCATAAATGTTGAAAAGCTCATTGTTTACTCTAGATTTTGAAGTTCTTTTTGCGTTTGGCCTTCAGAGCAAATCTTCATATATGGGGTAGGAAAAGAAGTTACAACTAGTGACCCAACAAGCATCGCGCCTCATCCAGCGGCCCATCTCCAGTTTTACTAGCATAAATGGGCTTGAAGTGGAATGAACAACTCAAATAGTCAAATTCCATAAACCTCAAGTATATATCAAATTAAACCAACTAGAGGTCATTTAGTTGGTCTAGGAAGTCAGGAGTTCGAATCTTTTCGCCTGCGTGTAGGTGTTTTTCCCTTAGATGGATTTTTCCTTTGAGAATGAATTCTGTCTGGCGTCGGCGATCAAGGGGGTTTTCCGCCACCCAAGTGTGGGCCCCCACCGCACGTTTTTTTGGATAATTCAAACTGTGCATCTTGTAGGTCCGGCAAAATAATGTATCCATGCAAAAAATTAGCTTATCCGGACATCGATAGGTGTGTCAAAAGTTGAGTTTTAGACAAAAATATGGACGGCATAGATTTGTCAATTATTTTTTAAGTTAAATTATTCACGGTCGTCCATTCCTTTGTCTTAAACTTTGGACTGGGTGGGTCAATTCAAATCGTCCACTGGTGGAACAGTTAGAGCAAAGGCTTTTTTTTTAATATTTTGCACCGATTCGATAAGACATGCAAATTCAGAGCAATGCCGATCGTTCCATCTTCAAATTCTACTAATTTACCTCACATTACTTCATCAAGGCCAAGAATACAAGCAATACCATCACCTACTTTATGTATGATGCTTGTATTTACAATCTGTACTTTTCTGTTATATTGCTTACTAGACGAATCGTATTATTAATTTTGTCAGCTCAAGTGGTTTTCATGATGAGTCTTTCTTCATTCTCTTTTTGTTTGAAAAAAAAAATTTATGCCTTCCAGTAGATAGAGTAGAAGGAAAACCACAATTAACGGTTCAAATTTTTGCTCCAAGACTCGGATTTCCTCAAAGACTCATACCCGTATGAGATGTCCAGAGAGAATCCAAGTCCAATAATTATCATATTGTTTGAAAGATCATATACAGTGTTGTGTGCCTAGACATTCCAGTTTTATATCCCCCACAAGTTTGTTTTTTAGTTTTTAGTTTTTTTTTTTTTGAATCAATCAATTCATTCAAGCCCGAAGGCAAAGATTATATCGCAAAAAAACAAGAATGCACCAAACTACCTACTCCGGAATTACAGAACACCCTGCAAAAACGACTATTTTTGGGTTAATTTCTAACTTCATACATGTACTACATCCCAATATCCGTGTTTCATTTAATATAATAATAGGGTCCCAATTTTATAACTACCAGCAAGTAGTACACCAATATCCTTCTCTGTTTCATCATTTTCACTTCAATTCCACTACAATTATCACCTTACTTATAATAAAACATCTTTTGCAAAATCATCCCGAGTTTCACCTTTCAACCGCTATATCATAGTTCTCTCACTCTTCTCAATTCACCTACTACCTAATGCCACGGTCGCGTTATCGCCTGAAAATCCTTTCGCGCGGAAAGAACTATCCTTTCTTTCTTTTTTTTTCCCCAGGCCATGTATTATTCCCTTGTTTGGTTCTCCTAGAGCTATATATATGAAGTTTTGCTTGCTGTTTTACCCAACAAAATCATGGATCATCTGACCTCCAAACTGCTGCCTCACCTCGTACTCCTGTTGCTGCAATTGCTGCTGCTGGGCAGTCTCGGCACTCTGCCTCAGGCCCAATGTGAGCCCAATCTCGAGCCCACTGCGCTGGTACGGCACGAAGCCCATTAAGGAACCATCGATGCCTTCCGGGATCCGACACTCGACTCTGGACCTTTTTTCCTGGTTCCAGCGACCCGGTTCCAACGTGGGCTGACTATCGTAATTGGGCCGGCTGGGCCCTTCTGCGGCGGGTTGTTTTCCGTCGGTTTGGCCCGTGTTCGAGTTCGATTCCGCGGAACCTTTGGTTTCAAGCATGTGTATTTCTTCCACCATGGGTTTCCACAGCCGGACTCTGGCATTAATGAACCAATTCGACACCTATATTTACCAATCAAAATTCAGATTCCATTTGGTGCGATGTGGCCAACATCAGCATAAATTTGGTCTATAAAATTTATTTTCTGACAATTTTTTTTTTGGCGGCCAGCTTCACAATTTGGACTTCGAAAACTGTAAAGAAAAGCGTCCAGAATAATGTGCTGGTAGCACTATAATGCAGATGGGCACACATTCTACCTGGTTACGAGAGAGACCGGTTCTGCTAGCCAACATATGCTTGTCTGTGTCCGTTGGATACCTACGCGCAAAAAAATCGTAATTAAAAAGTACGAATCTGGCAACAATCCACAAATGTGTGTGACAGAGAGAGAGAGAGAGAGAGAGAGAGAGAGAAACTCACGGGTGAAGAAAGTGTTCGAACAGCCAAGACCTAAGAACAGCCACAGAACGTTCTGGTAGGCCTCTTTGGGGCCTCCAAACATTCTGTGGTGATTCAAAAATGCCCGAATTGCCTCCTCCGGGTTTTGGCCTCATAAACTGGTGGTCCACGAATTTCAACCCTGGCGTTGTCCTCGTATCACCTTTACTGCTGCTCGCTCCAGTGGTACTGGGAGACGAGAAGTCCTCCCCCAAGGCTTTTCTTATGTGCTTGAGCTGGTCAGAGATTGCGTTCTTAACGCATCGGAAGTGCCTCGAGACTGCCTTGACAGCTAGAGAGACATAAGGGGTGGCGGAGCTTAGACCGGCAACCGATTCAAAGGACGAAACCACCATTTGCATCTGCTGGTGGTACTGTTTGTACCTTTTGCAAACCTTTCATAGCACAGTGAAACAAAAGATGCAAAGAAGAGCGTCAATATCTTCGATTACAATAGCCACATCGTTCGGTACTAGAGTTCCAATCCAAAAGATCCGCCAATCACAGTCATGAGTTACAGAAATTAAGAAGCCTCAAGAAGTATATTACCAACTACGTGCCACAAATCTTACTAATTTCAACGACTTGGTCACACCATTTTTTTTTTCTCGGCAAAGGCAGTAGCGCTAGTTGTAGTTAGTGAGGTTTGAATCCCAGTCAAATATACGGGGAGTACATGGTATCAGCAACTGGACTACCATTCCACTTGCAATAATGAGGCCATCACGGAGAAAAGAAACGTTAAGGGATTTTCTCACCGGTTTCCACAAATCTCTTCGCAAGTATGTGATCCAAACACAGCCTAAGAAAGGCAACTTTAGGAATGGGGCCCCCCTTCAAACCATGGAAGCATAACAAACTTATTGGGGTTCGGATTTTGCTTTTGATAAAGTGATTGGAAAGAAGTGGTGGGTACTATTTGATTGAAAATAGACCGTCACATGTGTTCCTTATCAGGGGAGTATGAGATAAGCTAGTAACTTGTACGTTAATACTACTCCATTATTTGCCATGATTCTTCATAATGTACCATGCACAAATTTGTAATCATTGCGAAAAAAAAAAAAAATTCAATAATTTCGCTCCCCCAAAAATATGTATTAAACTCCAACTTCCAAGCTACTAACTAATATTGGCTAAATTTCAAATTTCAAACTAACCAAATTGTGGGCGAAAAGAAGCACGAGACTGATAGCGCAATGCGACCCTTTAGCGCTCAACAGGTGATTTCGGTCAAATGTTACTAAAATCTCTCCATTTAATGTTGAAATACATTTATGCTGTCATTGCACACTCCAAGGTTTCAAATCTAAGTCCACCGTCGAGAAGAATAACAAACTCAATATAGCATTTTAAATCTCCGAAATGTCTCGAAACTAATTAAACTGGATTCGGGGAAAAGAAAAGCTTGAAGTATGATCGAATTATGAATCCGATTTGAATCATTGTCCAGCATGAGACTTTATATGCTTTACTACTACCCTAAATGTTGGTACTAGCAATAAGATTATGACAAGCAAATATGAGAAGCCACCGTCTAATGGTAACACTTAGGTATGTAAACTATTGAAATTTTGATATAAAGCTAGCCAAATTTCTGTGAAAATGCCTTAGGCACCCACACACCCAAAAAATAAAAATAAAAATGAGATCAATAAACGATAGTTGCATTTCTGATAATTGAACTTTCTATAACCACAATACAACATGAACTCGTAAAGGGATGCTACACAAAAAATATATGAGCCTCGAGAGCCTACCTGTAATTGGTTTTGAGTTTGATGCAACGACTTAACTAGATTAGAATTGAGTCATTGCAATCAAAACATAACCAATTTTTCTCTTGCCACTTATCCTTATTTTTCGACAACCACTTAAATGCTCATAGCTTGAGAAACCTACACGATACACATTAACTCCTCGTCCCCTAGACTTACTAATGTTTGCATTTGCAATTATGTGACGAACGGAATACTTAAAATTCGCAATAAACAATTTTATTTCATTTGTATTACAGTAGTTTTACGCATAGGGAATGAGAAAATTGAAATAAAATAGTCTAGAACTTGATTCCACTTTTGGCATGAAAGATGATTAATTTCTGAACAGGGACCTCAACTTTTTCGCTCACATTTTTCACTATGTCCATATATCAATCCATAAATGAAATCACAACACGAGGAAACCACTTCCTACGACTGAAAAGAAAAACAAGTCATCGTGTTCTCGGGTGACCAGTCAAAAAATCATATATGCATGTGTCCGTGTAGTGTCGTGTCCATGTCCCGTATGAGTAGTCATCAAGATTAAAAACACAATTTCCGTATTACCTATGCACTCCAAATCTTCTTCCAACAGTGCTATCAAACGTCATGCTTTTCATGAATTTAAGTAAAACACTGCTCTACTGGAGATGTACTATGTATTACTATAAAGTAAAGCAAAAGGACCAACATGGTAAAACAATTACTAAGAGAGAGAGGAAGATAATGTGCCCAACCTCATCCTGCATAAACATTAGCTTTGCTTTCTTCTGTTGATACTCAGGGTGACACGATTCGCCGGAGCCGCTGCGAACACGACCATCCCCACTTATTTCATTCGAACCGTACAACGTAGACGACGAAGCACCTGAGTCACCACCACCGCCCTTAATTCCATCGGAAACCATATCGGACGCTCCACATTGTTTGATCAATTTCGGATCAGGTCCGCCACATATTTCATCAAGCAGCTGTTGGGCAGGCTTCAAAAACTTTGAACCCTTGAGTATAGTTGCGTAACCGGTGAACGGCCCCAGAGGACCGGTACTCCCCCGGTGGGTAAATGACGACGACCCCACAATGTCTTGACAACTACTACTTCCCATGATTTTACCACCACCAATACTGGAAGGCTTTGAATTCGAACACACATAGTCGTATTTCAAGCCTTTTGGACTGCGAATGTCGTTCACTTCTACACCCCCAGAGTGCAGATTCGGCGAAAGCGATAGAGACAGGCTCTGCGTATTGGAATGATCACTTGCAACCGCTTTCAACTCCCTAGCACTAGTCTTATTTGCAAGAAACCCCAGTTGATCACCGGTCCACGTAACGGACTGATGATCACCGTAAGTCGGAAGATGAAGAACCGGGGTGTTTGGGTAAAATGCCAGCGGTGCGGAATTGAAATGCATTTCCTCATAAGGTTGCTTGTGGGTATTTTGACTACTAGAAAGATCGCTACTAGACGGATTGGTTAACGAAGACGCTTGTAAATCTTGATACCCGCCGAAGATAACTTTCCTAGCACTCGCGAGACCCTCCGCGACTAATATGTGCTCGTGACTTCTCTGATCACTGCCCGGATAGTTAACAGCATTGCCGCCCCAATCGCAACTTTGATGTGGTGCACCAACACTTTTCCATGTGCCACAATTCTGCGGAGTTTCAGCGAAACTGAGCATTTCCGAGGGAAACACAGGTGGGTTATACGAAATATTACCATATCTACCAATGGAAATATCTGGGTTTAGTTCCTGATGATGCTGATGGAAAGACAAGTGTTCCAAATGGCTAGGGTACTGCTGCAAATGCTGCTGCTGAGCTTGGGGGGTCGCACCTTGCTGGATTCTCAATTTGTCGCGCCGGTTTCGCTGCGCAACGTGCGATTGATCGGCCATGAAATTGTTCAACTCCATCAAAGAGACCAAGATTTCCCTTCTCTGGAAATTCTTGATCAGTATGTGTATATTGATGCGGATATTTGGTGAATGTAACTCACAAAAGCAATGAATCTTGGGTCATCGATCTGTATGATTTCAAGGCATTTAACCTGCAATTACGTCGAGTTAAAAATGTCAGATTTTCAGAGTTGAAATAACTACGAAAAGAGGACGACCACAAACATACATGTGTTAGAGAGGAAGACAGATTTTCTAGATTCTGATTCTGTAGTTAATTGGAGTAGTACAAGTCATATGAAGAAATGTGAGCCAAAAACGATAAGGTTTTCAAGAGACGTACACACATGTTGTTGACCATCTCACAAGCAACACAGTAAGTGAGAGAGAGAGAGAGAGAGAGAGAGAGAGAGAGAGAGAGGGAGGGAGGTATAGTAGTAGTACTAGCTAGCTAGAATCCAGATTAAAAAAATGAAGAGGGAACGTGATTTTGTGTACTGTTAATGAATAGTTCATCTTGACAAAAAAACAACCAAGGCAGGGGCCGCCCAAGAAAAAGATGTTTTCCCCGGATTTAGCTTCAACAAGTTGCCATTTCCATGCTCTCTCTCTCTCTCTCACGCGCGCACACACACACGGACGCACCCACATTCTACTTCTGCAACAGTGAAATGACCAGTGGCTTTCACCAAAGAGCCACGCCAAAAATTTTGCAGGCCGAAAACCAAAAACGTAAAACAAGGAAAGAAACCAACCCCAGTAGTACTCCACCAGCTAACGAAACCCTAATTCCATTTGTGACGCCGTTAGGCCCCCCCGCCAACTTCAACTGAACTAGGGAGATCTCGAACTGCCCAGCTTTTATTTACATGAAAGTTTGGTAGCTTTTTTTTTAATATAAAAGTCCAAGATTTATAACCTAAAAAAAATTCAGAAACAGTTTTCCAAACAAAAACAAAACGACATTTTTATTCCATATTCGTTCCAAGTGAAGATAGATTTCGAGAACCTGAAAATGGCTACTGGAAATTGGGGAATTGTTTTCAGAAGTTGGAGCTCCACAAAACGACTTTTCTGAGCTCCTGAAAAATGAAAACAAAAAGCCGATCAAAAAAGAAAATTTAAAAAAATAATAATTTGAACTCACGAACCGAAACCCACAACAAGAAGTGCATAATAATCAAAAAAAAAACAATAACCCATTGAAAATAAATCCCAACTGGATCTTCCAATCATCAGAGAAAGATCAAAAACAGTTCTTTTGCAACACTACCTGTTTCGTCACACAATTCAGTCGGATCTTGATCAAAAGCAAGTTCTTTGAGACGGCCAAGAGCAGGAAGGTTCCTCCGGCGAGAGATTCCGGCGGGATTCCGCCGGTGAGGTTTCTGTGGAGGAGACGAGGCTTGGGAGAGTGGGCGCAGGAGGCTGTCTGAGAGGGAAGGAAGGACAATAATTGGGAAGACAAAAAAATATGCGAATAATAATTGTTGCCTGTTGTTAGGTTCGACGCCAAACAAGTGTGACTTCTTTTTTTTGTGTGTGGGGGAGGGGCGTTTGACGTCTCTCCGTCGTTAGATTTGACGGCGATTAGCTCCTTCCTAACTGTGAAATTTTTCTTAGGATTTGTGTCGCTCCACACTAGGAAAATTCTATTTGCTCCCTCTGCCTATAGTCTTTAATGAGGCGTTTGGAAGTTAGGGCATGTTTGGGAGCTCCATTTTGAGAATGGATTATCCCGCAATGCATTGCAAAAATTACACTTTAGAGACACAAATTCATAATCTGGAGGAGCTTTTCCATTCTCCTTTTTCAATTATCAAATTCTGGTAGGACTAAGATGATGCATCACATTGTTCAATATCTCGACCGCTTAAGAAGTTAGACTAGCTGCTCCTCCAACCCGGAAATGGATACTTGGGGAAGGGCGGGGCCTAACTTTTCAGTAGGAAGGTGTTTGTTGTTGGGACGGGTTCAAATTGGAACGAAGGGATAAGAAATTTTACTCTATCTGATCATCCTAACAATTCATCACTGGCTAGGGATTTCAATAGTATCTTATAGAAATTTGTCATCGTTTTTGGATGCTATATGCAAATATTTTGTGAAAAGATCAAGTTATATATGATATGCAGAAATATATTTCTGTTTGCTTGATAAGAGTGGTAATTGAGTGTACCGAACAAAATAGTCAATTCTGTATTGACAAGCATATTGTTTTCTCTATTAAAACAGTACGTAGCTTATTTGAAAGTGGTTTTTTAATTTATTTTTTGATTATTCATTTTTTAAAATTGATTCTCGTGTGTAGGGCCAAACACCTAAAATGGGAAAATTTAGGCAGCCAAACACTCTCAATTGCAGCAAATACAGGAATAGGAAAATTGGTAAGGCAACAGTTGTGCTACACTGCTATACCATGGAGGCTGAGTTCTTCTAATTTATTTATTCATTTTGTGTGTTGTTTTTGTGTTTTTTAAATTTTTGTTAGATTCGCGTGATTTTTTTTGGATTAATCATTTATCTCGATGAGAAAGTCCAAAAAGTAGTATAAGATTATGACTAAAAGCAAAAAAAAAAAATCACTGAAAACGAAAAAAGTACTATCAAACAGCTGTCTTTTGTAACTTAAGTGCCGTCTTATTTAAAAAAATTCAACATCGATGCATATTTTTGTACTTTTTCGATAACAATCAACCCATAAAATTACGCCAAAAAGCAAAATAAAAAATTAAGAAAAATAAAAAATACAGAAATAAATTTAAAACTTGTAAATTTAAAAGAACGCAGCCAGAGTACTATTCTTGTGTACTTGCGCAATTTCTGCTCTTAAAAACTTCCATTCTTTATTTTAACTAGTCAAGTTTTTTTCAATAATCCAGCAATATTAGATTTAGCTAGCTTAGAGCTTCTGTTATAAATATGTTTATTTTTCCTTCCTTCTTCTCTCTTTTTTTTTTTTGTTTTAAATGTTCTAATCATCAATCAGCGAGAGAAGGTGCTGGACGGGTGGGATCAAAAATATTACTACTCCTAAATCAAACTATCCACATTGGATAGTTTTTCATCAAAATTTAGCTACAAACTACTGCTCAAGTTAATTTACAGATCCTCTTAGTCCCTTGCAAGACTTTTGGAGTAGCACTTCTACGTTGAAGAAATAAGAATTTTAGCGGAACAGACCTAAGACCATGTTCTTATCATTAGTTCTCTTTATTTTTTTTCCTAAGCGGTTCTCTTTATTTTTTAGTTGTATTGAAATAAATTCTTATGCGTAATGTTCACAGAGCAATATTACGTGCGCGCACATATTCACAACACATGCGTATTTGGAATTGTACATTTGATGCACGTGGATCTCACTAAATAACTAGAGATTCATATTCATCCAAACGACTTTTATTGCATTTACATCTAGATCTGTGCCCAAAAAATTGCGTGGATAACTTTTCTGATATACATTGCTTCAAGTCGCCATATAGTCAAAACAGAACAATAATTCCACACCTTTTAATTGCACAACAAAAATGAGATAGATTGGAGGCATGTGATTGATATTCCTACCACACCTTTTTCGCCACAAAGCAAAAGTATCTAAGTATATATCAATTGTGGCTAAATTCAAACCACTCATCTATTATTTGAAAGAATCCATTTAACGTGAAAGAGAAGGTTGGTCAAGGCAATATCTTCTCAAGCATACATTCCGTGAGGGAAACCAAGTAGCGGATAGACTCGTCGATATGGGTGTAAATCAAGAGGACAAGATGGTGTCGCTTGTTATCCCATCCGATGACATTAATTCGCTGCCTGAGGCGGACATGCCGGGCGTGACTTTTGAACGTTTCTAGTTTGTTGTTCTTTCATTTTCAGTGTACCAAAAAAAGAAGAAGAAGAAAGGCAATAAAATTTAGCAATATGCCCACTCGTTCAGCATGGACATCGTTTTTGTTATTGCGCGCATTGCACCATGTCTAGATTCTAGAAAACAAAATCAACGACGAGCAGTTCACAAATTTTTCCCAAAATTTTTCGATTTGTGCATGTCATCTTTGCACTGAGGCCATGCTAATCGTTCCAATTTTATCGGATTCCCAAAATATCATATCGTTTGGTTGTTTTATAAAATAAGCTTGCAATATTGCACTAGTTAGAACTCGTGCAACAGACTATCGATCCCAATCAATGGCGGCTCCACCATTTGCAAAGGATGATCACTTGAACACCTTAATTTTTTTTGCTAAATAAAAATGTAGTAATTTTAATTTAGCATGATTTGAACGCCCAATTTTCACACTCTTGAACACCCAATCCAAAGAGAATTGAACTACCAACCCAAAAACTAGCCCACAAATTATGCTAAGTTTTTTTGTTTTTTTAGTACTTATTATCTGTCCTGCGAGACAAGTCATTCTTTTACAATACATAACTTTTAATTTAAAAAATAAGTACTTATTTGAATAAATACTTATTATTTCCTTTAGATAACCCATAATTTCTTTTCTTTTTTTGATTTGGAAAAAGGCCAAAAGGGCGGGTCATATGCGTATGCAACTTTTGGGTTCTATTTTGCTTGAGTAAGACGTACATCCGCTTGGATACAGTATCCAAGTGCAGGGCCAGCCTTGGAGTAAGCCTCGCAAACCAAAGTCTTGGCAACCTGAGGCAGCCAAAAAAAACAAAATTCGAGTTAGATTATAAATCTATAAAAGTTTTCCATAATTGCACAACCCTTGGCTTGGTATAGCGGTCACTGACGTTGTCAAATCATCTTTGGTGCCTTGGTTCAATTCCTAGATGCTGTCATCTCTCTTTTCTTTTTTCCTCCATTTTTTTGTTCTGCGATCTTTTTGTTTGCCTATCCACAATTTTTATTTTACCTCTTTTTGTTTTCCTCCCAACAATAATTTATAAGTGTTTTTATTTTTATCTTTGAATTCCAATTTTGTAAGAGAGATTACAAAGATTGGCTATGGTCTCAATTGAAAATGAGGCACAATTCCACTAAGAGTATTTTTGGGCATATCGAGCTTTTTTAACTTCTTATCCTTTTCAAGAAAGGTCATTTTCCTCACATATATAATCTAAAAATCCCAAAAAAAATGAAAGTTAGCGGACGAGTCCTGAGTTCTTGGATGAGTAAAGTATAATAACTCAATTGAGAAATTTGCTTCAAAAAATGTTAGGAGAAGGTTTTTTTTTTTTTTTTTAAAAATCGGATCGTGCTAATCCTAAACACTACAAACGAGATTTTCATTTTGAATTTTTTTGTACTTGTATTTTTTTTTATTTTGTATGACTTAATAATAAGTGGGTAACAAAGTATGAGATTGGGTTAGAGCAACCCAAATGTTGAGACCGACACTGTCCAAGTGTTCAAAAGTACTAGAAACACTTGAATCCATTTATAAACCATCCCTCACAAGTGATCGCGGGACCTTTTAAATAGTACGTGGGCTATTCCTCACTTGTTATGTGAAAGTGGATGTAAACTCCGATGCGTCCCTAACGTTGGTTGTTGCTGTTAGAGTTTTCCCTACTTTCGTGGAGTCTATTCCTGCCAACATTTCTCCCATATGTTAACCTTGTTCGTTTTGAGTTTTGAAGGAGGTTTTAAAGAGTAATGAGTGAAAAAAAATAAATAGAGAAAATTTATTAAGGACCATGCGCAGGATTTTGAGTACCAAAAATGAACAAGCAAGTTTTTGTAGTCGATAGAAAAAGAGAGGAAAGCTTCTATATATATGATATGATTAATGTCCGAGGAAATCACCTTGAAGAGACAACTCCCAATGTCCATTCTGTGAATTCATGAATATGCACACATCTATTGAGAATTCAGTAGCAGCACTCTCTTCTTTTACATGATTTCACATGAATAATAATCTAGGATAGGCTGGATAGCATAGCTTTGAAAATAATAGTAATAGTTGCCGCGCTGGTTGAAATTTAAGTAAAAACTTAATTTGGTATGAAGGACTGCAATGGACAAATTAATTCAAATATTATTACAGATTTGAGAAAAAGTTTGAATAATATCATAGTTGTAATTGTGGAATAGTACTCTAAAACAAGGCTTCAAGCATTTGAGTAAGAATTTGAATCTTTCTTGATTTTGTGAAAATTTGAGTAAAACTCAATCTGGTATAAATTGGAGCCAAGGACTATGATAAGTTTAGATAGTTTTACTAGGAATCAATTCTGGACAAATTAAAACAACTTGATTTGAGTGGGAGTAGCTTGTAATGTCCCGTAATTTTCTTTATTTAAAATGATTTTTGAATGTCACATTCCATATATTTTTAGTATTATTTCCAGCTCAGCTATTTATTTGCATTTATATATCAAATTTTTTTTTTAAAAGGAAAAGAGTTAAGGCATGTATGTGTAGGTGCGTGCGCGGATGAAAATGGTGTGATATAATGTACTCCTATACAGCAGGAGCAATTTCTAGTCAGAGCGCATGGTGGATTTACTGAAAGTTTCGCGGAATGCTCAATATTCGCCGCTCCCCCAAATGTTCTCAATCTCACCTTTTAAAAATATTTTGGACGATTTGAGTTTCAAAAAACTCTTCCAGATATGGAGGGGTTGCTCGTTGGGTGAGAAAGTAGGCTGGTTCCGCAAATCTCATATTTTTAAAATATTTTGGACGGTTTGGGTTTCAAAAAAACTCTTCCGGAGGGGGGGGTGGGGGGGTTGGGTTAGGTTGCTCGTTAAGTGAGAAAGTAGGCTAGTTCCGCAAAGTTTTTTAGCGTTCTTTGAGAATTTTGTTCTTATTAAAAAAAATCGTATTTGTTACTTTTGTGAAGGAAATTGATTTTGGCACTCTCCAAATTGATCACTCTCTAGGAAAGTGCCAAAATTTATTCTATTACCAAATTAATAATCACACTCTAGAAAAGTGCCAAAATCTATTCTATTCTCAAATTGATAACCACACTCTTTAGGGGAGTGCCAAAATCAATTCCATATAGGGATTGATTTTGACACTCCCTAGAGGTGCAGTTATTAATTTAGAAAATGTCAAAATCATTTTACTTTTGTGGATTATTGATTTATCTTAACAAAAAGAAATCAAGAAAATAAAAAAAATTTACTAACATACAATTTTTTTGGAAGGCACACGATTAGACAAACAAATTGGGTTGGGTGAAGTACGTATTATATAGAGTAGTACACTCCATCATCCCCGTCGTCTGAATTGGCGAAGGCAAGAGAGAGAGAGAGAGAGAGAGAGAGAGAGATACGTGTCGGTAATACAAGTGTACTGTTGCAGCCAGATAGTGGACTGGAGTAGTAATAGTTTAGTAGTTGGGCGTCTTGTGATGAATTTTGAATTGAATTATGATCACGACCACGTGGGTCATCCAGTTCCCAGTTCAGACCGGCCCCTAGAAGCCTACTAGAGACCTATACTACCATATCACATCTCTCAGTCCCACCCCAAGTGACAGCTCATCTCTCTCTCTCTCTCTTAACTCTCTCTCTCATCATTTTTCATTGGACTGGTACTGGGTAAAAGCAGCAGGGTGAGGGGGGTGCACCAAATTCTCATATTGAAAGAAGACAGTGTGCCGTTCCGCTTCTTTTTAATTTTTTTTTTAAATAAGGTAATTTTAAGTTTAAATATTAAAAAAATAAAAGATTAAATTAAAATTTTTTTTGCACTGTTTAAAAAATATCAATGAAATTTATCAAATAAAATTTATATTGATAGAAAAATTATTTATATAAACGTAATTTTTAAATTTAAAATTACCTCATTTTTTAAAAGTTCTTTTTCAAAAAACCAAAACGGAGCCTGTCCTCCAATCCAATCGAGATCTGATCTGATGGCCTTCAAATCGGTAGCTAGCTGCTGTCACCGTCACACTCATGTTTATCAAGTCTCGCTCACAATATCCACTGGATCATCCAATATTCTTTTATAGAAGTAGTATACAAATATTCACCCCATCAGCCATCATCGTAATTTTTTTTTTTTTGATAAAACCCCATCATCATTTACGTTCATCATATAGGCTCCGTTTGGTAACGGGTTTGGGTTTCGGGGTGGGATTGGAGTAATAATCTCATGGGACTATTAATACTTTGTTTATAACAAAAAAGGGTTCGGACTATTAGGCTCCGTTCCGGAACCCTTCTTATTTTATAAATACTTATTTTGGAGCTTTCTTCCAAAAAATTCAAATAAGCAGCTTATTTTCACATTTTCAAACTCAAAAATAATGTAAATGAAAAATAATTTTTTAATTTTTTTTGCACCGTATTAAAGATCTCAATGAGATCTATCAAACAAGATCCATAGTGATAGGAAAATTATTTGCGTAAACACGTGATTTTTGAGCTTAAAATTACCTTTTTGAAAAATAAGTATTTATTCACCCTTTTTTGGAACACACCTTATTATTAAACAAAAAATAAGTTCTTATTTCGATTCCGGAACGGAGCCTTAGTCCGTTGGGATGTCCAATCTGGCTCTTAGGGGATATTAACAAATACCCTATGGGACTTGGTATTCGTAATCCGATCTCAATCCATTCTTATTACTAATCCATTCTCATTACCAATTTCTTCTATCAATCCAATCCCATCATCTAATCTCATCTCAAACAAACATGATATTAATAATCCCATCATCTAATCTCATCCCAAACAAATATACTCATTAACAATCCTATCTCATTACCAATACCAATCTTAATCTCATCTCCTTACGAATCTCATCCATCTATCACTGTTATCAAACAGGGCCATAGTAAATAGTAAGGCTCAATTCCAGAAATCTTCTTAAAAAATAAGTACTTATTTTGGAACTTTTCATAGAAAAATAAGAAGGGTTGTTCCACAAAATCCAAATAAGCAGCTTATTTCACATTTTCAAACTCAAAAATAACATAAATGAAAAATAATTTTTCAATTTTTTTTACACCGTATTAAAGATCTCAATGAGATCTATCAAATAAGATTCATATTAATAGAAAAATTATTTGCGTAAACACATGATTTTTGAGCTTGAAGTTTAATCAAAAATAATACTTACTTCTTATTTTGTGGAACAAACCTTATTATTGAACAAAAAATAAGAACTTATTCAAGTTCTGGAATGGGCTCTAAGTAGTACTGTACTCAATTGTTTTACAAGTAATTTTCTGGTTTCCAATATCCAAAACATTCTATAACTATAAATGTTTACACAAATATTTACATAAATTCACTTATATTCACATTAATCCCTAGCTGACGCTCTAATCACTCGCTTAATCATGTAACTCAAAAGGTTAACCTTATGTTATAGAGTATTTGGTGGACGAATCCTGATATACCATTTTCTTTTTTTCCCAATCAATCGATGTGGGACCTTGGCTTGGAACTGGTTCTCACAATAGCCCCCCTATGATCGGGTCCAAATGACATTTGTTTCGGTTCTCTATTCTCGCTCTATACTCGCATTCTTAAATTTTGCACATATATAAGTAATACTTAGGCTCCGTTCCGGCAAGGAAAATAATTACTTATTTTTTAATAAGGCAATTTCAATCTAAAAAATCATGTGCTTAAGCAAATTATTTTTCTGTCAATATGAATCTTGTTTGATAGATCTCATTGAGATCTTTAATACGGTGCAAAAAAATTTGTAAAATTATTTTTCATTTATATTATTTTTGAGTTTGAAAATGGGAAATAAGTATTTATTTTTTAAGAAAGTGTTCTGGAATAGAGCCTTAGGCCTAGTTTAGCATTTTAAGTCTAATGGTTTGTTTTTTGTCCTTATTCAAATATTATTCGCATTTTTTAGTTTTTTATTGATTTTTTTTGAGAATTGATGTTTTGTCATGACAAGAGAAATATAAAAAGTAAAAATTAGATTTCGTCTTTAATAAAAAAAAAGATTTCGATCGTAATTTTTTTATTTTTTTTTAAAGATCTTTGGTCACGATGGAACAATCCTTAAAAAATCAACGAAAAACTAATAAATGCGAAAGAAATTTAAATAAGGACAAAAGAATAAGTCATTAATTTGGTAAATAATGCCAAACTAGGCCTTAGGCCGGCCTCGTTTATACTAACAATTATTCTACAACTACAAATATTTATACAAATCCACTCACATTCATATTTGGGTCAACACACAGTACACCTCCATTGTGTGTGGGACCCACGAAAAAATGTGAGTGTGTTTATAAAGTGTTTGTAATTACATAATAATTATTACACTGATGAATAAATTAGTGTGAATAAATTATTGATTAATGTGAAGAAGATGCAATTTTTGTTGCTGATTGTGAGTGGAATAATGTGAATAAGTTGTTAAAATAGCAAAACTTATTGATTAGTGTGAATAAGATGCTAAAATGTCAAAACTTGTGGTTAGTGTGAATAACATGCAATTTTGACATAAATTGTTCACCAAAAAAATTAGCCTGAACACCAACCCTCCGTCCCAATTTAAATATCTCCTACGATTTTTCATGCATTTTCAAACCCCCAAAAAATATACCTCTACATATTATTTTTTTTTAATTTTCTTACACCAAATTAAAGTGTTCATTGAGTACTTTAATTTGGTGTAAGAAAATTAAAAAATAAATACTATAATTTGGTGTGAGAAAATTCAAAATATAATTACTTTAATTTGGTGGAATAAAATTTTAAAAACAATATATAGAAGTATATTATTTTGGGATTTGAAAATGCACGAATAAAAAATCGCAAGAGATATTTAAATTGGGATGGAGACAGTAGTAGTTTGAGAGGTTTTTGAAAGATGCATTCACGTTTGGGCTTCCTACACTCAAACCCACTTTGCCAGTGGCCAATGACGTAGCCAGAAATATGTATCAGTGGTGCACTATGAAATGAAAATTCCGATGACACCGAATCTCACACCCACAACTTGATAATTTTTTACAATACATTTAGCGGTGACTTATGTGTTAAATCACGAGAAACAAATGGGAGTTTTCAGATTTTGGAGCTATCATTTTCACTCTATTTTTGGATTATTGAACAGAATATTCTTTATGTATACGTATTTGGGTGAGTTGATTGAGCTATATAATACATCATCTGTCCCGATTTGTTTGTCTTTTTCACTATTTTGGAACCTCCTACAAAATTGTCTATATATTGCAATCTATAATGTTTTATATATGCAATATGAATCTTATTTTATAGATCCCATTTAGTATTATAATATGATGTTTTCGAAATTATGTAAAGCATTGTAAATTGTGAGATAAAGATAATTTTTTGAAGAGCACGTATGCCGAAATTGGATAAACAAATTAGAACGGAGGAAGCATGGACTGGAGTTATTATTTGCAACCATGACCATGAGTACACACCCAGGGTTGCCCCAGTGGTTTTGGGCGGATTTTAGACTTTAGGAGTACTTCTCAAGATTTAGGGTTCAATTTCCCACTGAATGAGTATCTTGAAATAAGTGGAGGGCCGTGATTGGTGTGGCCGCTTGCTCTCCCGGAGATTTGGATTGCATAGTCGGGTCCATATAGTCAAGGCCGGCCTAACCCCAAGGACTAAGAGGCCTGGGCCTTGAGCATCCCAAAAATTTTAATTTTCAGGAGCACTCTAATATTTTTCACTATTTGGGTTTGAGTAGGACTTTTTTTAAGCCCAATCGAATGAAAAAAATGCTCAATTAAAGGTCATGAGTTAAATCAACCCACTATCCCATAAGCCCAAGTGTCCAACCCACTAAATCCCAAAATCAGTCTCCCAAACCACCGAATAACACCTCTCCAAATCGTTTCCCCCCCCCCCCCCCAAATCCATCCAAAAACTTGAGGATCTCGTATTTTGTGTTCGTATGTAATGATTAGTAGAACTTTATGTTAGTTTGACTTTCTTGTATTGTGATTGTTACTGTAAAAATTGTTAAATATTAACTCTTTA